>OZ012662.1:71743898-71986898 GCA_963942545.1 Oxycera nigricornis
GCCATACGAAAATTTTGTAGAAAATTAACAACTTCCTGTTTTTGTTATATATTATGTATATATATGTAGGTATTTAGTCTAATCGAAAGAAACACAACATATTAAATCAAAATATGTAAAATTGTACGTAATAAGTTCATTCTATATATAATTTTCATTTTTTACGTAAGAAATCACTAATGTTTTCTACTTTTGTTGTTTTCTTATATTGTAATAACGGTGTCTAATACTATTATGTAAAGACGGCATCGCCATGTTCACATTATCATTTTCAGTATTGATTTGAAATAATCGTGATAATAGTTCAGCAGCCTGTAATGCCACTTCTGCAATAGGTAATTGTTCTTCCTCGATTTTTTCTTACCTATCATATTTGCGTTGCTCATTAGCTTTAATGTTCTATATGATACTTTCATCTGTGGGCTCTTCTGATGTGAGTAGAGCGCTTTCGATGTCAACATAATCTTTTCACATTTCCGGTGCTGGTAAGAAATCTGAATTTAGGTTTCGTACCCATAAAGATAAATTGACGTCATCTTCTACATCAAATTCATGTCCTGCTGTTTGAACAGGTTGTTACGGCTATATTCTGCGTAACGCTCACCACTCTTACACCGTAGCCGACCCTGGCCACGGTTTGGGCAATCCCACCTGGCTTCACCTGCGAAGAGGGGTGTGGGGATATTTTTATAAAAGAGAACCACCCGTTTCTGCGCCCTGCCCGCGAATCCGGAAACGGGAATAGGATCCGCGGCGACCCAAAACCACCAACAAGGGAACCCAAAAGCCGGAAACGCGACGTCCGCTTCGCCACTTCACACAATAACAGCAATTTATAATCACTGACTATTTTATTTATTTATCCTATTGTAATGTTACAACTTTCGTGGTTTCGCCATGTGTAGATACCGCATCGTTGGACTGTCGCTGCCGTTGCCTATATTCCTTTAGGCTGATGCGAGGTATATTTCTAAAATAGAATGTTTAAATCGTTGTGGGCTCGATTATCCAAGGGCTACCTACAGGCAGTGAGTCTGCCACATATTTGGCGCAGAAACAAAGTCTCAGGCGGCCGATATGTCTACTTGTGTAATTTTACACTTTAAATTGCCGAGAACAGAGGCAATTTATTTTCTGCCGAATTAGAAACGCAGTCCCCTCTATTAATCAGAATTAAGAACTTTGCCGCTGGTGAGCAATTTCGCTATGTCAAACAGGAACCTTAGTTCCTCGATCGTGGATTAATGAGGATGAGACTAAGTCCAACTCGTTCTTTTATTCAAAATTTTCTTAAACTAATCCATAATATATCCCTACTATAAATAACTAAATTAATAACAAGAACCAATCACGCGCGCCTTATTTTTGTTCTCACGGTACAGTATTTCCCGTTCCCCAATCAAAATACATATCCCATAATATTCAGTTGCAATTATGACCTAAATTTATTGCACTCGAATGCATATGATTAGCAAAAGGCCTTTGGCCTTATTCCGTACACAGATATTAATTGGATCAGTATTTAAAACACTTGACTATGGCTTAAAGTATGAATGATTCATTGAGGAGGGTCGTGTCTGAGTTCAAAGCTCAATCGCTTATATGTCGAGAACAGGGGTACTTTATGAGTTTATCGAAAAGTAGGAAATGCATGTAAGAAATGTATGTATGATTGGTGGCTATGATGTTGTATGGTCTGTATATGTACTATACTATGTAATCTTAATCTTACTCACAACTTCTTCCTTATTCTACTGTGTCGACTGCTTCCTGACTCACTCGCTGGATGCTCATCTGGCTGTTGGTCTGGCCATTGAGGATACGCGAGTTTTATTTTACTTTTCTATTTTCTATAAAAAATAAAATGTTACTTTAGAGTTACCAAACTCGGAACTTTTAATAAAACACTTCGGAACTTTTAATAAAACACTTGTTTTTGTTTCTTTAAACTCTTTATTGCTTTAACCGTATGATCCACTGATTTTAACTTAGGATTCTCTTAAACTGAACTTGGACTACAATTCAATATCTTATTTATAGCTTGCTATTGTTTATACAGAAGCGATCTTATTCGCAATTAGTCTGCGGATAAGTTTCGTACATTAAAAGGGAATTCATGTCTGTGTCAATTTATTGTCCACAGCTCATTCACATTTGACATTGTTTATAATAATATGATTGAGGCACTTCGATTTGCGAAATCAATTAGTTCTTCTATCATTAATAAATATAATGAATTCAATTAGTCAAACGATTCTGTCATCACTATGCTTAATGAATTTGATTGTTTATACTAAAGGGAATTGGAATATAGGTGAGTCATATCAACATATATAATTACGTGACTCATGTTCTTTGTGAAGGAGATGATAATTGAGATGTACGTGGTTTAGGGATAGGAATAAATGATGTTGTTAAATCAGAATCGGTTACAGGTGTAATATTCAAATTTACAGATGTAACTTGTCCCTCCTTTTGATCATTGTTGTCCTCAACAATTTTGATGATGGGTAATTTGGTCTTCTGTTTATCATTGGTGTTAACTTTAATGTTGATTTTTGAAGATTTATTTTTACAATAACAATATAGTACATATATTATTCCAATGGTTATAAATATTATTACTAAGGTGGAACCAAAGGTGATATTGTTTTTTGTGTTTAGGTATTTGATTTCTTCAATTTTCTTTAAATTGTTTAAGTTTTCTAGTTGAACATTTTCGAAGTTTATTTCATGGATGAAATTCGTTGTGTTTTTGATTGGATTTAGTGTTAGAATTTGTTGAAACTTATTTATTACATTATTAAACAATTTTTTATTTATTTCTATTTGACAATTACTAAATCTGATAACATAGTTTCCATTTAATTGGTATGTTTTTTCGTCACAATTTTGTTTGATTTTCTCGTGAATGTTTTCAACTAATATAAGTCCTTTTTCAATTTCTGTTATTTGAGTTTCATTATTATATTTTATTATACAATTTTTATTTTTACATTCTAGCTTGTTTGATAATAATTTTACATATTTTCCGTATGCATAATATATTCCATGATATAATACTACTTCTTTAATGTTAACATTTAATGTTTCGAACTGCTTATTTGGTATTTTGTTAACATAGTAAGATAAAATAGGTTGAGTAAGTACAGGAATATTGATGACAAATATTATAACACTCTTTTTGCCAAAGACGTTAATGCTAATATCTTTTACTTCATCGAATGTCAGGTTGTAGTCATTAATTTCATTGTGAGTAAGTAAAGAGCGAGTCATTATTCCAATTCTTGCTGAGTTTATGTTGTCAATTATTTTTTCCATTTCATCTTTTATCAAGTCAAGATTATGATTTAATTGTATGTTTATTAGCAGTTTATTTATATGGTTCGTTTTATTTTGTGCTTCAGATGTTAACCGTTCAAATATTTTATTGGTTTGATTTATATTCTGGACGATTTTGTCTAAATTGTTCTGAAAAACGTTATTTATTTTCATCTGTTGATTCATAGATTGTATTATGTTGTGATCATTTATGTCTATTATTTTTAAATGTTGCATAATTTCTTGGTAATCGTTGCTGTCCATTATTCCGAAGAGCCATTTGTATACATTTCCAATAGGATTAATTAATCCTCGTTTTTGTCTGTTATGACTAAAACGTAGTAATTTCAATTCGCTTCGTATGGTTTCAATATTATTAATGACGTGTGCGTCTAATTCTATTTCATTACTAATTTGGTTCAATGCGTATTCGTATTGGTTTAAGTTTTTTTGGTGATAAATTCGTTTATAGTCTTGTATCATTCTGACAGGATCTTTTTTTATCAGAATTATTCCCGAATTGGATTCTACTTTTTCTAGAGTTATCTCTGATTTAGATGATGGTATAAATGTTGTTAGTATTAGGATTATCAGAAGCTTTTTTATTCTGAATATCTGGAATTTGAAAAAAGAAAATGAAAGGATATTTTCAGGTCAGAAGTTTTCCTTGGATTATTTCTAATATCATTTTTCGTCTAAAATATGGAATATCTTGTTGTGAAAAATCGAGATTTCTTTTACGCGAAAGATATTCTGCGGTTATGCAAGTGAATATACCACAATCGTTACTGTTGTTTTGCAGAGGAGAATTGGTTACATTTTCTAGTATAAATGAGGAAGTGTCTAAATGTTGATTTAATTTGTCTTGCGATTCTATTTCCAAATAGTTTTGTAAGAGTTTCAACACTTGAATATTTGGATTTCCCAGAGAGTCATAGTATTTTATTGATTTGTTTTCAATATCTATTGTTGCTAATGCCCAATGAGTGTCATTAACATGTATGGGGATTAAGATTAATTTATAGGAAAATATGTTTTCTTTACGTGTCCAGCGTTTGACTCCGTCATAATTGAGTTTGTGAAGTGTTTGTATAAAGAATGTATTGAAAGTATATATGTTTTGAAGATCATCAGCAATTTTATTTCGTTTCGTAATTAAGTTGAAGTAGAAATTAATTATCTGATCGTTTACCCATTGATTTTCAGCTAATGTGTTTATGTCTTTCCTAGTTATGTTTAAATGGAAGTTTGACGTTAAGATTTCGTTAGGAGAGCCGTTGTGTAATGCATTGTTTATAATTATTTCGTCGTTGATTGAGAGAGGTTCAGAGGTCTTTGTTATCTTGGGTGTGAGTGTTTCCTCTGAATTTTGTGTGTATTTTTTTATACGTTTAATTCTACTAGGGTGAATTTTCGTTTGATATCTATTATACTTTTCTTTTGTTGTAATTATATTTCCTGAGCTATCTTTTGTTATTTCAACTTTTCTAAATTTAGGTTTTTCTTTGTGTCTTTCATTTTTGTAGTTTTTAATGAAAACATGTTTTTGGTTTATGTCGGGTTGACTTTCTCTAGTTTTATTATGGTAATCAATCCATTTCAATTTTTTATTTAGGACTAATTTGTGTAGTTGATTTTTATTGATGTTTCCGAATTGTACATCTATTGGTTTATTTTCGATAGTTGAATGTATTGTATGGTTATTATAATATTCAGTAGCTTTGAATATTTGCTCGGTAATGTTTAGTTCAGGCTCGGTTAAAGAGAGGATTCTAATTTGTTCGAGAAGGGTACTGTGACATCTATTCATGTCTGAATTTCCAGTGTGTGCTTTAGGGGAAGTAAAATGGATTTCTATATTTTCTTTTCGGAAGAAGTCCTTCACGTTTACCATGTTAAATTCATTATCAGATATAATTTTCCTTGCTTTTCCTAGGATAGCGTTACGTTCTCTGATGAGTTGGATAAATGTAATAGCATTTTTATCCATTGTTTCTTTGACGTATAAATGTTTTGAGAACTTATCTATAGCAGTAAAATATTGTCTTTTTCCAATGAGGAAAATGTCTATGTGGATTATTTCATTGATATCGGTTGGTGTCTCTGTTAAATGAAATTTTGGTTTTATCGGTTTTCGATCGTATTTAGCTGACGTACAGATTTCACAATTGTTAATGTATTTAGTAACAAGTTTGAATAATCCATGATGATAATATTTATTCTTCATTTCTGAATAATTTTTCATGATGCCACGATGATTGCATATTCTGTGCATTTTATGAATCTTAATTTTTTGTTACTTTCAAAAAGATTTATTAGTATAAGTTGAACTTTATTCCATAAATGGTCAGTGAGTTCACAATAAATTCCAATTTGCCCATTTTCTGGTATATACATTCGAAGTATATCAATTAAAACGTTTTGTTTGTCTAAATCTTGTTTGTCTATAAAAAATTTGCGTTTTTTATTAATTGTTTCCATTTTTTTTCGTTTTTTATTTAAAGTGATTATTTGAGTTTTATATATATTAACTATACCTTCCTTTATTGGTATATGATTATTCTGTTCTTCAATTCCAGAATGTATTGTAGCCTTTTCGCTAGTGTCATCATGCATTTCATTATTTGTAGTCTTATTTGTTAGGACGTTTATTTCACCTTTATCAATATTGATTCGACTAAGAAAATCTGCAACTTTGTTGTCTTTTCCTTTGACGAATTCTATATCGAAGTTGTATTCGTTGAGTCTGATCTTCCAACGTTGAAGTTTTGAATTAGGTTCTTTAAGGTTGCTAAGCCATACAAGGGGTCTGTGGTCTGTTTTTATAGAAAATTTTATTCCGTATAAATAAGGACGAAAGTATTGTGTTGCCCATACGATGGAAAGTAGTTCCTTTTCGATTGTTGAATAGTTTCTTTCGTGTTCATTTAGGGTTCTGCTTGCAAAGGACAAGGGATGACCGTTTTGTGATAGGACGGCACCAATGGCTTTATTTGAGGCGTCGGTGGTTAGAACAAATTTTTGTTTGAAATCAGGGTACCTTAATACTGGATAGTTAGTTAGAAGATCTTTTAATTTGTCAAAAGCGGAAACATACTGAGGATCATTAATATTTATTTTATTTTATTTTTTTAAAGCGTCCGTTAGAGGAGTTGCTATTTTAGCGTAATTATTGATAAATTTCCTATAATAACCTGTGATACCCAGAAATGATTTTATTTCTTTTACAGTTTTTGGAATTTTCAACGTTTTAATTGCTACAATTTTTTCTGAATTTGGTTTAATTCCTTCTGTAGTGAGGGTATGGCCAAGATAATCGGTTGTTTTTGCAAAGAATTTGCATTTATCGATTTGTATTTTAAGTTTGTGTTTCTCAAGGGTTACAAATATTTTGCGCATATTTACTTCCATTTCTTGTTTAGAAGTGGCAAATATTAAAATGTCATCGAGGTAAACTACACAAGTTTTGTTTATAAAGTCCCTAAGTACTTCGTTAATCATTCTTTGAAATGTAGCGGGGGAATTTTTGAGACCGAAGGGCATACGGATAAATTCGTAATGTCCTTGAGGAGTGCTGAAAGCAGTTTTGTGTTGATCGTTTTCGTTGACCATTATTTGGTGAAATCCCTTTGCTAAATCTAATGAAGTGAAATATTGCGCTTTCCCCAGTTTATCGAATATAGATTCGATATTCGGTATGGGAAATTTATCGTCAACAGTCTCTTCATTTAATTTGCGGTAGTCTATAACGATTCGCCATTTCTTTACACTTGAGTTGTCCAGTTTTTTGGGGACGACCCAAATTGGTGCGTTGTATGGGGAATTAGACGGTTTGATTATGCCTTGTTTCAGCATATCATTTATTTGGATTTCTACTTCCTTTTCATGTATTGGTTGGAAGCGATATATTCTGGAGTATAAGGGTTTGTTACTTTTCGTAACAATAGAATGTTTGGTTTGCGTCGTGCAGGTAAGATTTTCTCCTTCCTTGTAAAACAGATTTCCATAATCTCTAAGTATACTCTGTAGAGAGATACTTTCTTCGTGGTTTAAACCTTCAAATAACTTATCTTGAGAGTTACTATTTTGCAGGTCATTCTGAAAGTTTATTTCTTTGGGTATTGAATCATTAAATTTCAATGTTTGATTATTAACATGTAATGTTCTTTCACCAAGATCTAACTGAATTTTTAAAGCGTAAAGAAGGTTTTGCCCGATTACTGCTTTAAAGTTTTTGTTGGAAAAGTCCATTAAATTCCAAATTATTTTGTGAGTTTCGGGGAGTTTAAATTCTAATGGCATGTCAGATTTCATTTTATGAGTGACGTGAAATGTACTGTTAAAACTGTTAATTGGGATAGAATTGTTTAATTTTATTCTTTCGTTATTTTTTAAACATTGGATGTCAATTCCTGATGTGGATGCACCTGTATCTATTAATGAAGGTATAACTTCGTTATTGATAGTAAGATTTACTATGGGTAATGAATTTCCGAGGCAAGGTTGATAAAATTTACATGCATTGGTTCAGGACGTTGATTTTGCCTTTGCTTTGTTCGATATCTAGCAGAATTATCAATTTTCATTGGTTCAGGAGAATTCATAACTTGATTATTATAATTTCCATTATAATTGTTTCGAAATTTATTAGGATATTGGTTCGTATATTGACTGTTACGATTATTATACTGATTATTATTATATCGGTTGTTAAATTGATTATAATGTTGACTATTTTGGGCATTTCTGTTGAAACGTTGGTTGTTATTTCTATAACCTTGACGAAATCGATTAGGTACAAAGTTTTGTGTTGTATTACTCGCACTTTCACAATTTTGTTGGATTTCCCGGATAGTATTGTATGCTTGATTAAGAGTAGTACAATTTTTTATTTCAATCAAGTATGATATGTATTGTGGTAAAAGAGCTTTGAATTTATTTAAAACAAGATTTTCGTTTCGAATGGTATTAAATTCCGCGTGTGAATTTCTTTGAGGGTCTTGAATGTATTTGGTGTTAATTTTATTTAAAAGGTTATTCAAATGGCTAAATGCGTCATCAATAGACCTATAACTTACCTTATGAATTTTATTCACTAAACTATTATATGATTCTGTAATTCCAAATGTTGAGATGAGGATACTTTTTACACTGTCGCACGATGGGTTCGGTATCTTCTGAACCGTATTGCGTGCTTCACCTTGAAGTTTGTTGAGGATGAGCCGGAATAAATAAATTTGTTGGTTTCCTGGTTCTGCAAGATTTAATATGGTGTTGGTTTCGTCCAACCATGAGTTCAATGAGTATTCCCGGTTGTTGCCAGTATAAGCAGGTAGACGTCTTGTTTCTTTTAACAAATCGTCAAAAGACAAATTAAATGGTAATTCAGCTTCTTGTTCAGCCATTGTTTCACTTGTTATTTATTTTGTGTTTTGAGTTTAATTTGTTTTTATATTAAATTGTTCGTTGGTATTTTATTATGGTTTTTGTCAATGTTCCTTACTTTCGATTGAATTTTCTTCAATTTACTAGAAACTTTTTGTGACAAGAGCCAATTTTTATTATTCAGACGAATTTTCTTCGTGTGAATTATTTTTATTAGAACACTTGTGTTTTCAACCTACTGTAATGATACACTACAATGAATCAACAATTGCATGCGCTCATTGCAATCCACAATGGCATGCGCTCATTGCAATTACAATGAATCATAAAAACATAAACAAGCGATCAAATTGCATCGCTGTTCCAAACTCATTTAGAACGATACACGGTACGTAGTATTTGAGTCCGCACAAATGACCCGTGTCTCAGGTCGAATTACATATGGGGAATGCAAATCATTGTGGTGAACATATGTAATTCGATTAGTATGAGGTCATGAAAAATGATTGATTGATATTTTATGATGACTAAGGGATGGTCTATGTGTGACCTAGTTTTAAGCATTGTAAAAATAGTATTTAAGCGGTAGCTTGTAAGAAATTTGTACAGTCTTTTCTCGAAGATTAAAGACGAGAGTGCTGGGACTACTGGCACCTTGTTCAATTGATAAACGAGTTTTACTGTCAAATTAGAAATTGCGGCACAGGTAGGAATGTCCTTCCGATGGCATTAATTCGAGCAAGCATTAACTTGCTCGGTTTAGGTGGTGATGGTTCCTCTTAGCTAATTCTAGTTAGGGCGTCCTTTTAATAACTCTGCTATGCTTCTCTTCCACATTCTTGATTGGACCACTACATAACGTACAACTCAACATGGCGATCCTGCTCACACCGATCCTGCACAGTCAGATACAGACATGGACAAAGAAGTGAAAGCAGAATTGGACAGGCTATTCAGGAAACTAATAAACAATGCTGAAAACTTCGTGAAGGAAGAATACAGCCCAGTAGCACCAGATCCCGCAGCGCCCAAATATACACCAACCCCGAGGGAAGAACTAAAATATATCGGCCCGAAGCGCTTTAATATCGAAGAGTACAGAGCCAAGTACTCAGGCAAGAGGCGAAAACAAGTGACAACACAGCCCACGGAAAAACGGAAACGTAGAGGTGGACGAAAAGTGAAGCTAAGACGTGAACGGAAGGAGCTACACCGTCTGATTTCAATTTCTGATGGAAAAGATCAGAAAAATTTGTATAAAAAATTAAAAGAGTAAGCGGAATAAATATTTTAAAATAAAATCAAAATGGGAAATTGTTCATCTAATGTACAACAGACTTTTGTTGAAGAATATTCACAAACAATAGCAACTTCCACATTTTTTTGTATTATAATTGCTATATTTTATTTATATCAGAAACATAATAAAACTTATGTAAGGAAACGCATTAACAGAACTATAAATGTCTAAAATTATAAATATTGTAAAAATTATTTTTTGTAAATGAGGATACAAAATTTATTAGATGAAGTTGAGAACATTTTTCAAAATTTAAAGAAAAAAGGAAAAGATAAGCCATACACTAAGAATAACTTATTATTAAAACTTGGACGAGTAAAAGAAATACGCATCGAAATCAATAAGCATTTGGAAAAATACACTTCAAGCGATTTTGACATTGCTAAATTTATTAGAGTCTCAACTGAGGTCGAAAAAATAATACATAGTCAATTGGCGACAGTAGAATCAAGATCAGAACCAAAAATGGCAGAATTTAATTTAGAAATAGCCATCAAAACAATTCCAACTTTTAATGGGAATTATAAAGAGTTAGAATCTTTTCTAAAAATTATAGAAATAATAAATAATTCATTAACTAATGCGGCCAAAACACAATTAATAGATTTTGTATACCACATAAAGTTAGCTACAAATGTAAAAACAATAATTAGTAATATTGGGATACCATCTACATATGACGATTTGAAAGCAAAATTGTCTAAAACTTACAGAAATACGAATACAGTACCTCAATTACACACGATACTAGGTAATTTGTCACAGAAAAATTCAAATATTAACTCATATAAGGATAGAGTGATTAATATTATAAACGATTTAAATCAACTCCAAATATCTGATTTAGGTGCAACGGCAACGCAAGCTGAGAAAGACACTATAGTCAAACTAAACGACACATATGCTTTAACTATTTTCAAAAATGGTCTGAACGATTAACTGAAAAGCACAGTATTCGCAGCTCGACCAAAAAATTTGGCAGAAGCAATAGATTTGAGTTTAGAGTTAGAGAAGGGTGACGTTTTCCAAACAAATAATGTCCCAAATATAAAACCATAGAAAATTATCCAGTTCCAAAAAATGCGGATGAAACTCGTAGATTTGTTGCATTCTGCAATTACTATAGACGTTTCATAACCAACTTCGCTGATATAGCCAAAAACCTCAATTCATTATTAAAAAAGAAAGTACCTTTCATTTGGGATAATTCGTGCCAAGTGGCATTTGAGACCCTCAAATCTAAACTAATGAATCCCCCAATTTTGCGATACCCAAATTTCGATAAACCGTTTATACTAACCACGGATGCGTCAAACTACGCACTAGGAGCGGTTTTATCACAAGGTGATATAGGATCTGACCTACCAGTATCATACGCAAGCAAATCACTAACAAAGCATGAGCTGAATAAGCCCATAATAGAGAAAGAACTATTGGCGATACATTGGGCAATAAATTTTTTTAGGCCATACCTATACGGTAAAAAATTCATGGTTGTCACCGACCACAGACCATTAGTTTCACTCTTTAGCCACAAAAATCCATCTTCAAAATTAACTAGGATTAGACTCGACTTAGCAGACTATGATTTCGAGATCATCTACAAGAGAGGTGAAATAAACACTAACGCAGATGCTTTGTCGCGCATTGAACTTAATTCAGATATCTTAAAGAAAATGATTCCAGCTGAGATAGACAATACCGCAAAAAGAACTTTAGCTATTACAAGGGGCATGAACAACAAGAACAATAAAACTGACACTAAAAATAATAGTAAAAATAATAATAACCAAAATGATTGCAATCATTCAAAGAAGCCTGATCAACTTCACATTTGGGATTGTACATCAATATCTGATATCAGAAACGTTAACAAATTAAAATTCGAAATAGCGCGTAACATGAAACCCATGGGTATGGATAATAAACGAGGTATAGAAACTAAAAGAGGTATAAATGAAAAAGAAAGTTTAAATATAAAAGTCGTACGTACGCCAAAAGAAATAATTGTATGTTGTGATAGCGATAAATTTCCCAGAGAATACGTTCCTGATGGAAAAAAGCTACCAACTGTTAGGCATAAAATCAACAGTGATAATCCCAATAGAAAACTAGATTTCATTGTGGAAAAGCTGATTGAAACAATGCATATATGGAAAATAAACGAGCTAGCATTGTCAGAAAATGACGAAATATTTAAATGTGTACACAAAGAACAATTAATAAAATTATATAATACGCTGCAGCAAAATATTAAAAATCGCGCTCCATTGAAAATACTAATATATAAACCACCAGAAAGAATCTTGAGTAAGTCAGTCCAAGAAAAATTAATAAACGAATATCATAATTCACCCCTTGCAGGACATCTAGGCGTTAGGAAAACAGTCCTGAAATTAAAACAAAAGTTTTGTTGGAAAAATATGAGTAACATGGTCAAGAAATTTATAACTAACTGCAAATCCTGTGCAAGAAATAAACAAGTTAGGCATACAAAAGAAAAAGCTGTAAAAACAAATACACCATCAACTACTTTCGAAATTTTACAAATTGATACGGTTGGACCATTAAGAATATCAAATCACTTTAGATATATACTAACTATGCAATGTGAACATTCTAAGTTTGTCGTAGCCACACCGATTGAAACTAAAGACGCGAAAACAGTCGCTTCAGCTTTAGTAAAAGATTTTGTACTTAAATATGGCCAGTTTAAAATTCTAAAATCTGACAGAGGAACTGAATTCACTAATGAACTAATGAAGGAGATTTGTAACTTATTAGAAATAAAACAAATATTTTCCACTCCTTATCACCACGAAACACTAGGCATGGTAGAAAGAAACCATCGTGTTCTCAATGAATTCATGTTATCTTTCGCGGAAGAATCGGAATGGGATGTTTGGCTCCCATATTATACATTCGCGTATAATACCTCACCGAATATCGATACAGGATATTCACCATATGAGTTAGTATTTGGGAAATTACCATATTTACCGAGTGACAAGATTAACAACACGAACACTGTATATAACTTAGACAATTTTGCGAATGAATTTAAAGCAAGAATGAAAAGAACATTAGAGGAAGCTACAGATATCATAGAAATAGTAAAAAATAAAAGAGCTTTAACACACTCAAATGTGAATACATTAAACTGTAAAGTAGGAGATAAAGTATTAATTAATGTAACTAATAGGAAAAAATATCAAAAACCCTACCAAGGTCCATATGTTATTGTAAGACAAAACGGAGTGAACTCTACCATAAATATAAATGGAACAATGAAAGAATTCCATAATAATTTGCTTAAACCTTGGAAAGGTTATTAATGTATTTTGATTATAGCATGATTTATTTAAGAAATTTATTCGACAATAATGTAGTTAAATTACAACTCAGCAAGTAGAACATTTACAAAATATGTATTAAGTATGTACGGGCACACGTTTTCCCACCATTTAGCTTCGCCTTTTCATTATTTCTAACCAATATAAAGAAAAGGCTCAGCACAAAAAACCGTAGGGGTGTAATGATACACTACAATGAATCAACAATTGCATGCGCTCATTGCAATCCACAATGGCATGCGCTCATTGCAATTACAATGAATCATAAAAACATAAACAAGCGATCAAATTGCATCGCTGTTCCAAACTCATTTAGAACGATACACGGTACGTAGTATTTGAGTCCGCACAAATGACCCGTGCCTCAGGTCGAATTACATATGGGGAATGCAAATCATTGTGGTGAACATATGTAATTCGATTAGTATGAGGTCATGAAAAATGATTGATTGATATTTTATGATGACTAAGGGATGGTCTATGTGTGACCTAGTTTTAAGCATTGTAAAAATAGTATTTAAGCGGTAGCTTGTAAGAAATTTGTACAGTCTTTTCTCGAAGATTAAAGACGAGAGTGCTGGGACTACTGGCACCTTGTTCAATTGATAAACGAGTTTTACTGTCAAATTAGAAATTGCGGCACAGGTAGGAATGTCCTTCCGATGCCATTAATTCGAGCAAGCATTAACTTGCTCGGTTTAGGTGGTGATGGTTCCTCTTAGCTAATTCTAGTTAGGGCGTCCTTTTAATAACTCTGCTATGCTTCTCTTCCACATTCTTGATTGGACCACTACATAACGTACAACTCAACACTACTCAAAATATCTTTGGTAAGAGGACGAATTTTCTTACAATTCTGTCCTAGACAATTCAAGACCTTTTTTGTTAGATTCGATGCGTCTAAGAGGCTCTTCCCTTCTTAAGGCGGACGACTGCGCCAGTTTTATTTTACTTTTCTATTTTCTAGAAAAAATAAAATGTTACTTTAGAGTTCCCAAACTCGGAACTTTTAATAAAACACTTCGGAACTTTTAATAAAACACTTAATTTTGTTTCTTTAAACCATTTATTGCTTTAACCGTATGATCCACTGATTTTAACTTAGGATTCTCTTAAACTGAACTTGGACTACAATTCAATATCTTATTTATAGCTTGCTATTGTTTATACAGAAGCGATCTTATTCGCAATTAGTCTGCGGATAAGTTTCGTACATTAAAAGGGAATTCATGTCTGTGTCAATTTATTGTCCACAGCTCATTCACATTTGACATTGTTTATAATAATATGATTGAGGCACTTCGATTTGCGAAATCAATTAGTTCTTCTATCATTAATAAATATAATGAATTCAATTAGTCAAACGATTCTGTCATCACTATGCTTAATGAATTTGATTGTTTATATTAAAGCGAATTGGAATATAGGTGAGTCATATCAACATAGATAATTACGTGACTCATGTTCTTTGTGAAGGAGATGATAATTGAGATGTACGTGGTTTAGGGATAGGAATAAATGATGTTGTTATATCAGAATCGGTTACAGGTGTAATATTTGAGATTACAGATGTAACTCGCGTACACACTATTTTACGGGAAACTCCCTTTCACTGATACTGTATGGGTGTTCTTCTATCACTGGGTATTTTCTCCCAAACTACTGACTTTCAAAGTATCCTTTCAATCCACTCAAAACTTGTCTCAATATAGTTTATAACCCAAACAGGGAGATTACTGTCCAAAAGTTTTCACGGTAAGATTTGCGCGGTCACGTTAGCTCACACTGCACTATTTTCACTCGAAGATGTGCACTCGAAAAATACACACTTTTTAAGCTTCGCCCCGAACAAAAAGGTCCACACAAAAACGCAGCTTCGCACCGAACAACCGATCGCCGTAAAACGAGGAGGTCGACACCCAAGACGCACTCGTCTTCGACCCTTGAACTTGCACCGAAAAGAGCTCTCAACCCAAAACGCACTCCTTGAGCTTCGCACCGTTAAGACGAGAACAGTACCGTCCAAGTTCCGCACCGAAAAAGATCCCGTCAGCTGGTCTTGCGGCTCTACTTATCCCACACCCCAGTCCCGTTGCTACCTCGCCAGTCAACGTGCACGAGATTGTTGACCTCATCAAAGCTTAGCTTTGGTACCGGTTTTTGGCGACGCACATCAGCTGGCGATCGAAGCTTCTTGGGTTTGGTCAGAGCGTTGCACCTCGGTGCGGGGGGCATGATGTGACTGCTGCTGGTATGGTGAAATAAACGTGGCGGTCGTTAACCATGGTGAATTGTAAGTGCCAATGGTTTGGGGATCACTGGCGCATAGTGGACTCCATTGGGCGCATCTTAGACCGGGCGGAGCCTGGATTTGGATCTGTTGCGTTTCTGTTGTGTTTCTTTCGATTAAACTAAATACCTACATATATATACATAATATATAACAAAAACAGGAAGTTGTTAATTTTCTACAAAATTTTCGTATGGCCTCTGCTTAGTATAACGTATTAGTCATTTCCCTTCGATGTCGTTATAAACGGATTCCACTATATATATATATATATATATATATATATATATACATATATACATATATATATAAATTTTATTTTCTCTGTATGCGTCACTAAACACCAATGGACTAATCGATCAACCACTGTTAACCTTCGCCACGCACCCTCTAATTACCCTCCAATCCACCTCAAATTCTCCCCCCCCCCAGGTGACCTTAACCTTGAAAAGTGACGTTATTTATTGGTTCAGAGTTCCCATATGGTGTCTACTTATTTACATGAAACGGATTTATACCTAATAGACCAGGGCGGATTTGTAAAAAACTACATTTGGCTGTTGATGAGGCACACTAATTTTTGCAGGAAAAGTTGTGGAATAACTCGTATAACAATAATTAACTTATGCTCCCTCTCCAAAAAGTTGAGAACATTAAAAAAATTGAAATGTTTAAAAAAAATTAAAAAAACGTATTTTTCCTACTTTTCTTACTCCTTACTTTGAAACGGCTCATTTTTGAGCAAATTTGTTTGGAAATAACAGTTGCGCAATAAAATTTTCTACACGATGGGATTGGTTAAAAGATTTAAAACATTTAACCCTTGAAACGATACATACGTTTGGCAAATTTTGCCTAACACTTAACATTGGTTTGGTTGGTTGGTTGTAGTGGCAGCACGTGTTGTCAAAAGGCGGCTCACTTACGCCAAGATAGGCCCATTATGATACCACAAAGAGATAGGGTGCGGCAATAAAACCTGTGGGATGACGAGAACCATTTAGATTCTCGTATAAAGCAGGCTATGCTGCAAATATTTAAACTGGCTGCTTTCGTGAGGCTGTCAAGGAAAGACGAGCCTAAAGTTTGCATGCGTTTCCTGGATAGTGCTGGGCATTCGCATAGAATATTTTGAATCGTTTCCTCCTCATCCTCTGATCTGCAGCTGCGGCAGAAATCAAGGAAAGAGGCATCCAGTCCTCCTGCATGTCTGCCAATACCCCCTCAGTACGGATATGATGAAACTTAATGTTTCACGGCTCGTGTTGAGGAGCTGCTGTGTGCGCTTTAAGCTTAGTGCGTGCCAAGTTTGCCTGGTTGTCCTGCAGGTTTATTCCAGCAGCCAGGCCCTGTTTGCAGCCTCTATATAAAACTGCTTGAAACTTAGCATGACGGAGCCCAATGAATGGCCGACTCGGGGTGTTAATGTATAATCCTGGAGCTCAGTGCCAGCTCTAGCTAGGGCATTAGCTTCGCAGTTCACAGGTATATTGCTATCACTCGACCTTCAGCAAAAAATCACTTTATAGTGAAGCAATATCGCGTTTAGTTGTGTGCGACATTCCATTACAATTTAAGATGAGGTATACATGTTGAATAATGGTTGGATAGCAGCTTAACTGTCAGTGAAAATGTTGAAATTTTGTATGGAAATTTCCTGATTATCCAACCAATCCACTGCCGTATGTATTGTCATGACCTCTGCCTGAAAAACACTGCAGTGATCTGATAGCTGGAAGAATAGTTTCAGGCCTAGCTGTTCGGAAAAAACGCGACAGCCAACTTTTCCATCCATCTATGATCCGTCAGTGTGAATGTCGACAGATTCCTGTGTCCTACTTCTTTTCATGATCCTGTCATCTCTGCCAGAGATGACTGACTTGAAATCGTGGTGGTAGCAGGGAATCGGAGAAGTGAGGTCTACTCTCTCTTGCGTTGGTCCGTCCTTCCATTATATGGTGGCATGGCCAATATTCCACTCAAGCCAGAGATTTAGAGCTTTTAATCGAATCGCAGACCACTTGGCCTGCTGTTTTGTTAGGAGCTGTGTACGGAGCCAATCTTATAGCATAAACAATGTCTTTATCAGGGTAGTGCGTATAGCCCCAGTGATTGCAATAGCTGCAATCCTCCTGAACCTGTTCACCAAGTTCGCGTTTGATGTTTTTGGCATCGCTGGCCACAAGATAATCGCGCCATACAGAAGGATTGGTTCCACTATCGCTGTATAGAGCCATGATGCAGTTTTGGGTTTCAGTTCCCACCTTTTCCCAATAGCTCTTTTGCAGCAGTAGATTGCGCATGCCGCTTTACGTGCTCTTTCTGCTATGTTCGCTTCCCACGCGAGTTTGGAGTCCAAAATCAGACTTAAATATTTGACCTGATGAAATTCTCGGGGCGAGTATGTTGGCGTGAATGGTATGAGCTTGAGCTTGAATTTTCAGACAAGATAGTTTGCCTGTTCATTAGGGTTCACCATTTGACGATACTTCGGGGATCGGATTGCGTGGCGGAGACCTGTTGACGGTGTCATGCTGAGGAGATTTTCGGTTTACTTAGTTGGTATATTATGTAGTCTTTGTCTCTCCTATATGTATATGGTTCGATTTATTGAAACCAGTGAACAGAAAAGCATGATCATGTCCGAGTTCGGATACCGAACATAGGTGCATTTCGCTTGGTCATGAAGAAGTTGATTAGGATTTATGTTCGTGGATTTGAGAGTGTTGAGAGGAATGACGTGAGCGAGTTCCAATGGTGTGACAAAGCAGAAAGGCGATATTGTTGATTTGACTTGTGAAGTAAGAGTGGGTAGACAAACCTTGTTTTGAATGAAACTCATTGTAAACAAAGAATACTGGTTGAGACTACTGCGTGTAAATTAGCCAGTTTGCCACCGATGTCATGATGCGTGGCCTCAAGTTCAATGTTAATTATACTTGGTTTTAAATTGCTGCAGTAGGCTAATGATGGTCATTATTTGATTGAGGCACATGATTTTCTGTGTGGCTTGCCACCGATGTCGACATGCATTTGAAACTAATGGATGTCGTGCCTATGTAAGATGCGGGTGGACGCATGCGGAAAATATAAGATGATAAGCGATCTCCAGCTGCATGCTTGGATGGCGTGCGGGCTGCAGTTGAGATTGCCATTAAAGACTATGAGATTTATATTTTTCCGCTGGTAGCTTGTCGGCATAAGGGAAGTCCGTAATGAAGTGATGGTTAAAATAAATGAAAAGAAGTTTTGCTAGTGTATTGATTTTTTTTTATTTGATTGTTTCCAATTTACAGTTTTATATCATGCTTTACATTTCTTACTCTGTTATATAAGCACATTCACTTCCTTATTCTGCTGGAGGCTTTAGCAAGATTACAGCATTCACATGTATCTGGTCCGCATTCAGCATTGTCGTTAAACCATGGACAGCAATGTTAGTGTATTCCGTGAATTGATGTTGCAAATGGGATGTTCGAGTATATTCTTAGGGTGTTTATATCGTGCAGCAAGCTCTCATGATGCTCATCCAGAAGTATATCTTCATATGCAGCAACAAAGTCCTCGTACTTACGTATTTCCACGATACCGTCCATGTTGTTAACACAAAAGTTGCTTGTAAACTAACAATACTTTTCAGTGTTGAAGAGAGCTATATATTCTGTATTAATATGAATTCACACTACATCTTTTATATCTATCCATGAATTATGTGATGAGGAAAAACCAAGCCATTTAACAAAAACTCGATTATCTTCTCTTTTCAGAATCTTCTCCACAAGGTAAACATCGGGTTGTTTAGCCTTTGACAACTCTGTTTCATAAAACCCACCTTGTATGGTGTTACCTTGGTAATCTTCAACAAAGTATGTCCGCGGTTGTGTTTTCCTCACTTCCTTTATAGTGAATATTTCATTTGATCAATTCGGGGTGTAACCTTTTTCAAAAATATGTTTGTGCTTGCTTATTCGTACATGATTTCCAATTTTAAATTTGGGCCTTGACACCACCTTAACTTTCCTGTAGAACGATGACAGTAAATGAACCTCGTTAGATGCATTAACGTCCATAGGTCGCATTTTAATAGTACGATGTTTTTTTCTATTGTACTTGTTAATAAGCTTTGGTGATTCTTTCCACATGATGTTTTTTAGTGTTCGATTAAATCTCACAACAATGGATGCGTTTAAAGAACTGAATATAGAGTAATGGTTTATTTCATAATATTTCATCAGATTGCGAAAAACCTTGTTAAAAATTCTGTACCGTCATCGGATTGTAAATTTTTAGGAATACGTCTCTGTTTGAAAATCTGCTGCATGGTCTTAGCCACTGTGTCTGCACTTTTATTTTTAATGGGTAAAGCCCACGCGTACTTAGAAAAGGTGTCAATAACGGTTAAAAGAAACTTGCTTCCTCGATTTTCAGATGCAAAGGCAGTCATATCAACCAGATCTGCTTGCCATTAGTCGTGTATGCCTCTGATGGTGACCCGCCTACGTGTGAACCGTCTACGAGCGGGTCTATTTAGTTCATTGACAACTTGGCGCCTGATCATCGTAATGTTATAAATATTCCTTGCGATAATGTATGTAATATTACTTCGAAAGATGTTATAATTTAGACTTCCGTTCACTATGATGATTGCAGGCCCATCTGGGTGTGGCAAAACGACTTTTATAGAAAATCTTCTTGTAAACGAAGCAATGATTCATCCACAAATAACGTAAGTAATATGGTGTAATGCTGAACAACATGCTATACCAGTACGCAAGTCATTTAAAAGAATTGAGTATTTAAATTCAATACCTGAAGAATTTCCAAACGTTGCAAATGAATCGATACTAATTGTGCTAGATGACATGATGTTAAATGCTTTTTCAAGACAAACTTGTGAGTTATTTACGAAAGGATCCCATCATCGCAATCTTTCTGCCATTCTGGTGACTCAGAATGTATTTTATCAAGGAAAATTTTGTCGTGATATTTCACTAAATTGTAAATACCTTGTGTGTTTCAAGAAGCCTCGAGACAAGAGCCAATTTCATCATCTGGCTAAACAGATCTACCCTGAAAATAGTTCCTAGCTTATGAAAATATATAAAGGTATTACACAACAACCACATAGTTATTTAATGATAGATCTAACTCAAGACATTAATGATGTATTGAGATTCAGAACGTATATATTTAATAAAAATTTCACAAAGTGATACTGCAGCGTAGATAATCTAAGAGAAGAGAATGGTGTGTCGAATGAAACGATTGAAGGTCAACAAGCATATGTTATATGTGCTTAGAAAAGCAAGTCCATGTTTAAGGAAGGCTATACTGAAGACTGCAAATCCTGAGGTGATTAAAACTCTTCGTGAAATCACATACAATACATTGAAGGGCAATCATAAACCGTCTGGAAAATCACTCACGCGGCTGTGTAAATATAAAAAGAGCATGCGTAAGCTTGTTGGCGCTAGAAAATCTGTCCCACGACAGCGTAAAGTCTTAGTCCAGAAAGGTGGCTTTCTACCTGTTTTGTTAGGAAGTGTACTTTCAGGTTTGATTGGTTCTTTAATTGAAAAATATGCATAAGAACAGCAGTCTTAATAAAATGCTTCTTTTATTTCCGGAAGTGTATGAACGCTTGAAGGAGACAGTTGAAGGCGCTAGCACACAGACTTTGCTTGACAATAACATGAGTAAGATAGTGAACAATAAATACTACGATGACAAAGCAAAATGGTATCAGTATAGGAATGTGCTTATGAAATTTTAAAATGCAAGGCGACGAAAAAATACATTTATGGAGACCAAAGCTGAAAACCCTCCGTACTGGCAGAAATATAAAAACTCCTCAGACGAAGTTTTTGCTTAAAAACGAAATACCCACACAAACTTCACCTTTAAGGGCTGAAGATATATTTGAATCGTTAAATTAAATGACACCACCAAAGCAAGAACTACCTGCTGATTTCAAACGGCGATTATCGGCGAGTGGAATAGTAAAAACCCTTAAGACCTTTTTTGTTAGATTCGATGCGTCTAAGAGGCTCTTCCCTTCTTAAGACGGACGACTGCGCCAGTTTTATTTTACTTTTCTATTTTCTAGAAAAAATAAAATGTTACTTTAGAGTTCCCAAACTCGGAACTTTTAATAAAACACTTCGGAACTTTTAATAAAACACTTGTTTTTGTTTCTTCAAACTCTTTATTGCTTTAACCGTATGATCCACTGATTTTAACTTAGGATTCTCTCAAACTGAACTTGGACTACAATTCAATATCTTATTTGTAGCTTGCTATTGTTTATACAGAAGCGATCTTATTCGCAATTAGTCTGCGGATAAGTTTCGTACATTAAAAGGGAATTCATGTCTGTGTCAATTTATTGTCCACAGCTCATTCACATTTGACATTGTTTATAATAATATGATTGAGGCACTTCGATTTGCGAAATCAATTAGTTCTTCTATCATTAATAAATATAATGAATTCAATTAGTCAAACGATTCTGTCATCACTATGCTTAATGAATTTGATTGTTTATATTAAAGCGAATTGGAATATAGGTGAGTCATATCAACATAGATAATTACGTGACTCATGTTCTTTGTGAAGGAGATGATAATTGAGATGTACGTGGTTTAGGGATAGGAATAAATGATGTTGTTATATCAGAATCGGTTACAGGTGTAATATTTGAGATTACAGATGTAACTCGCGTACACACTATTTTACGGGAAACTCCTTTTCACTGATACTGTATGGGTGTTCTTCTATCACTGGGTATTTTCTCCCAAACTACTGACTTTCAAAGTATCCTTTCAATCCACTCAAAACTTGTCTCAATATAGTTTATAACCCAAACAGGGAGATTACTGTCCAAAAGTTTTCACGGTAAGATTTGCGCGGTCACGTTAGCTCACACTGCACTATTTTCACTCGAAGATGTGCACTCGAAAAATACACACTTTTTAAGCTTCGCCCCGAACAAAAAGGTCCACACCAAAACGCAGCTTCGCACCGAACAACCGATCGCCGTAAAACGAGGAGGTCGACACCCAAGACGCACTCGTCTTCGACCCTTGAACTTGCACCGAAAAGAGCTCTCAACCCAAAACGCACTCCTTGAGCTTCGCACCGTTAAGACGAGAACAGTACCGTCCAAGCTCCGCACCGAAAAAGATCCCGTCAGCTGGTCTTGCGGCTCTACTTATCCCACACCCCAGTCCCGTTGCTACCTCGCCAGTCAACGTGCACGAGATTGTTGACCTCATCAAAGCTTAGCTTTGGTACCGGTTTTTGGCGACGCACATCAGCTGGCGATCGAAGCTTCTTGGGTTTGGTCAGAGCGTTGCACCTCGGTGCGGGGGGCATGATGTGACTGCTGCTGGTATGGTGAAATAAACGTGGCGGTCGTTAACCATGGTGAATTGTAAGTGCCAATGGTTTGGGGATCACTGGCGCATAGTGGACTCCATTGGGCGCATCTTAGACCGGGCGGAGCCTGGATTTGGATCTGTTGCGTGTCTGTTGTGTTTCTTTCGATTAAACTAAATACCTACATATATATACATAATATATAACAAAAACAGGAAGTTGTTAATTTTCTACAAAATTTTCGTATGGCCTCTGCTTAGTATAACGTATAAGTCATTTCCCTTCGATGTCGTTATAAACGGATTCCACTATATATATATATATATATATATATATATATATATATATATATATATATATATATATATATTTATATATATATATATATATACATATATATATAAATTTTATTTTCTCTGTATGCGTCACTAAACACCAATGGACTAATCGATCAACCACTGTTAACCTTCCCCACGCACCCTCTAATTACCCTCCAATCCACCTCAAATTCTCCCCCCCCAGGTGACCTTAACCTTGAAAAGTGACGTTATTTATTGGTTCAGAGTTCCCATATGGTGTCTACTTATTTACATGAAACGGATTTATACCTAATAGACCAGGGCGGATTTGTAAAAAACTACATTTGGCTGTTGATGAGGCACACTAATTTTTGCAGGAAAAGTTGTGGAATAGCTCGTATATCAATAATTAACTTATGCTCCCTCTCCAAAAAGTTGAGAACATTAAAAAAATTGAAATGTTTAAAAAAAATTAAAAAAACGTATTTTTCCTACTTTTCTTACTCCTTACTTTGAAACGGCTCATTTTTGAGCAAATTTGTTTGGAAATAACAGTTGCGCAATAAAATTTTCTACACGATGGGATTGGTTAAAAGATTTAAAACATTTAACCCTTGAAACGATACATACGTTTGGCAAATTTTGCCTAACACTTAACATTGGTTTGGTTGGTTGGTTGTAGTGGCAGCACGTGTTGTCAAAAGGCGGCTCACTTACGCCAAGATAGGCCCATTATGATACCACAAAGAGATAGGGTGCGGCAATAAAACCTGTGGGATGACGAGAACCATTTAGATTCTCGTATAAAGCAGGCTATGCTGCAAATATTTAAACTGGCTGCTTTCGTGAGGCTGTCAAGGAAAGACGAGCCTAAAGTTTGCATGCGTTTCCTGGATAGTGCTGGGCATTCGCATAGAATATTTTGAATCGTTTCCTCCTCATCCTCTGATCTGCAGCTGCGGCAGAAATCAAGGAAAGAGGCATCCAGTCCTCCTGCATGTCTGCCAATACCCCCTCAGTACGGATATGATGAAACTTAATGTTTCACGGCTCGTGTTGAGGAGCTGCTGTGTGCGCTTTAAGCTTAGTGCGTGCCAAGTTTGCCTGGTTGTCCTGCAGGTTTATTCCAGCAGCCAGGCCCTGTTTGCAGCCTCTATATAAAACTGCTTGAAACTTAGCATGACGGAGCCCAATGAATGGCCGACTCGGGGTGTTAATGTATAATCCTGGAGCTCAGTGCCAGCTCTAGCTAGGGCATTAGCTTCGCAGTTCACAGGTATATTGCTATCACTCGACCTTCAGCAAAAAATCACTTTATAGTGAAGCAACATCGCGTTTAGTTGTGTGCGACATTCCATTACAATTTAAGATGAGGTATACATGTTG
Source organism: Oxycera nigricornis (assembly GCA_963942545.1). Taxonomy (NCBI): domain Eukaryota; kingdom Metazoa; phylum Arthropoda; class Insecta; order Diptera; family Stratiomyidae; genus Oxycera; species Oxycera nigricornis. Next base: position 71,768,610 of record OZ012662.1, read on the forward strand.
AATAATGGTTGGATAGCAGCTTAACTGTCTGTGAAAATGTTGAAATTTTGTATGGAAATTTCCTGATTATCCAACCAATTCACTGCCGTATGTATTGTCATGACCTCTGCCTGAAAAACACTGCAGTGATCTGATAGCTGGAAGAATAGTTTCAGGCCTAGCTGTTCGGAAAAAACGCGACAGCCAACTTTTCCATCCATCTATGATCCGTCAGTGTGAATGTCGACAGATTCCTGTGTCCTACTTCTTTTCATGATCCTGTCATCTCTGCCAGAGATGACTGACTTGAAATCGTGGTGGTAGCAGGGAATCGGAGAAGTGAGGTCTACTCTCTCTTGCGTTGGTCCGTCCTTCCATTATATGGTGGCATGGCCAATATTCCACTCAAGCCAGAGATTTAGAGCTTTTAATCGAATCGCAGACCACTTGGCCTGCTGTTTTGTTAGGAGCTGTGTACGGAGCCAATCTTATAGCATAAACAATGTCTTTATCAGGGTAGTGCGTATAGCCCCAGTGATTGCAATAGCTGCAATCCTCCTGAACCTGTTCACCAAGTTCGCGTTTGATGTTTTTGGCATCGCTGGCCACAAGATAATCGCGCCATACAGAAGGATTGGTTCCACTATCGCTGTATAGAGCCATGATGCAGTTTTGGGTTTCAGTTCCCACCTTTTCCCAATAGCTCTTTTGCAGCAGTAGATTGCGCATGCCGCTTTACGTGCTCTTTCTGCTATGTTCGCTTCCCACGCGAGTTTGGAGTCCAAAATCAGACTTAAATATTTGACCTGATGAAATTCTCGGGGCGAGTATGTTGGCGTGAATGGTATGAGCTTGAGCTTGAATTTTCAGACAAGATAGTTTGCCTGTTCATTAGGGTTCACCATTTGACGATACTTCGGGGATCGGATTGCGTGGCGGAGACCTGTTGACGGTGTCATGCTGAGGAGATTTTCGGTTTACTTAGTTGGTATATTATGTAGTCTTTGTCTCTCCTATATGTATATGGTTCGATTTATTGAAACCAGTGGACAGAAAAGCATGATCATGTCCGAGTTCGGATACCGAACATAGGTGCATTTCGCTTGGTCATGAAGAAGTTGATTAGGATTTATGTTCGTGGATTTGAGAGTGTTGAGAGGAATGACGTGAGCGAGTTCCAATGGTGTGACAAAGCAGAAAGGCGATATTGTTGATTTGACTTGTGAAGTAAGAGTGGGTAGACAAACCTTGTTTTGAATGAAACTCATTGTAAACAAAGAATACTGGTTGAGACTACCGCGTGTAAATTAGCCAGTTTGCCACCGATGTCATGATGCGTGGCCTCAAGTTCAATGTTAATTATACTTGGTTGTAAATTGCTGCAGTAGGCTAATGATGGTTATTATTTGATTGAGGCACATGATTTTCTGTGTGGCTTGCCACCGATGTCGACATGCATTTGAAACTAATGGATGTCGTGCCTATGTAACATGCGGGTGGACGCATGCGGAAAATATAAGATGATAAGCGATCTCCAGCTGCATGCTTGGATGGCGTGCGGGCTGCAGTTGAGATTGCCATTAAAGACTATGAGATTTATATTTTTCCGCTGGTAGCTTGTCGGCATAAGGGAAGTCCGTAATGAAGTGATGGTTAAAATAAATGAAAAGAAGTTTTGCTAGTGTATTGATTTTTTTTTATTTGATTGTTTCCAATTTACAGTTTTATATCATGCTTTACATTTCTTACTCTGTTATATAAGCACATTCACTTCCTTATTCTGCTGGAGGCTTTAGCAAGATTACAGCATTCACATGTATCTGGTCCGCATTCAGCATTGTCGTTAAACCATGGACAGCAATGTTAGTGTATTCCGTGAATTGATGTTGCAAATGGGATGTTCGAGTATATTCTTAGGGTGTTTATATCGTGCAGCAAGCTCTCATGATGCTCATCCAGAAGTATATCTTCATATGCAGCAACAAAGTCCTCGTACTTACGTATTTCCACGATACCGTCCATGTTGTTAACACAAAAGTTGCTTGTAAACTAACAATACTTTTCAGTGTTGAAGAGAGCTTTATATTCTGTATTAATATGAATTCACACTACATATTTTATATCTATCCATGAATTATGTGATGAGGGAAAACCAAGCCATTTAACAAAAACTCGATTATCTTCTCTTTTCAGAATCTTCTCCACAAGGTAAACATCGGTTTGTTTAGCCTTTGACAACTCTGTTTCATAAAACCCACCTTGAATGGTGTTACCTTGGTAATCTTCAACAAAGTATGTCCGCGGTTGTGTTTTCCTCACTTCCTTTATAGTGAATATTTCATTTGATCTATTCGGGGTGTAACCTTTTTCAAAAATATGTTTGTGCTTGCTTATTCGTACATGATTTCCAATTTTAAATTTGGGCCTTGACACCACCTTAACTTTCCTGTAGAACGATGACAGTAAATGAACCTCGTTAGATGCATTAACGTCCATAGGTCGCATTTTAATAGTACGATGTTTTTTTCTATTGTACTTGTTAATAGGCTTTGGTGATTCTTTCCACATGATGTTTTTTAGTGTTCGATTAAATCTCACAACAATGGATGCGTTTAACGAACTGAATATAGAGTAATGGTTTATTTCATAATATTTCATCAGATTGCGAAAAACCTTGTTAAAAATTCTGTACCGTCATCGGATTGTAAATTTTTAGGAATACGTCTCTGTTTGAAAATCTGCTGCATGGTCTTAGCCACTGTGTCTGCACTTTTATTTTTAATGGGTAAAGCCCACGCGTACTTAGAAAAGGTGTCAATAACGGTTAAAAGAAACTTGCTTCCTCGATTTTCAGATGCAAAGGCAGTCATATCAACCAGATCTGCTTGCCATTAGTCGTGTATGCCTCTGATGGTGACCCGCCTACGTGTGAACCGTCTACGAGCGGGTCTATTTAGTTCATTGACAACTTGGCGCCTGATCATCGTAATGTTATAAATATTCCTTGCGATAATGTATGTAATATTACTTCGAAAGATGTTATACTTTAGACTTCCGTTCACTATGATGATTGCAGGCCCATCTGGGTGTGGCAAAACGACTTTTATAGAAAATCTTCTTGTAAACGAAGCAATGATTCATCCACAAATAACGTAAGTAATATGGTGTAATGCTGAACAACATGCTATACCAGTACGCAAGTCATTTAAAAGAATTGAGTATTTAAATTCAAAACCTGAAGAATTTCCAAACGTTGCAAATGAATCGATACTAATTGTGCTAGATGACATGATGTTAAATGCTTTTTCAAGACAAACTTGTGAGTTATTTACGAAAGGATCCCATCATCGCAATCTTTCTGCCATTCTGGTGACTCAGAATGTATTTTATCAAGGAAAATTTTGTCGTGATATTTCACTAAATTGTAAATACCTTGTGTGTTTCAAGAAGCCTCGAGACAAGAGCCAATTTCATCATCTGGCTAAACAGATCTACCCTGAAAATAGTTCCTAGCTTATGAAAATATATAAAGGTATTACACAACAACCACATAGTTATTTAATGATAGATCTAACTCAAGACATTAATGATGTATTGAGATTCAGAACGGATATATTTAATAACAATTTCACAAAGTGATACTGCAGCGTAGATAATCTAAGAGAAGAGAATGGTGTGTCGAATGAAACGATTGAAGGTCAACAAGCATATGCTATATGTGCTTAGAAAAGCAAGTCCATGTTTAAGGAAGGCTATACTGAAGACTGCAAATCCTGAGGTGATTAAAACTTTTCGTGAAATCACATACAATACATTGAAGGGCAATCATAAACCGTCTGGAAAATCACTCACGCGGCTGTGTAAATATAAAAAGAGCATGCGTAAGCTTGTTGGCGCTAGAAAATCTGTCCCACGACAGCGTAAAGTCTTAGTCCAGAAAGGTGGCTTTCTACCTGTTTTGTTAGGAAGTGTACTTTCAGGTTTGATTGGTTCTTTAATTGAAAAATATGCATAAGAACAGCAGTCTTAATAAAATGCTTCTTTTATTTCCGGAAGTGTATGAACGCTTGAAGGAGACAGTTGAAGGCGCTAGCACACAGACTTTGCTTGACAATAACATGAGTAAGATAGTGAACAATAAATACTACGATGACAAAGCAAAATGGTATCAGTATAGGAATGTGCTTATGAAATTTTAAAATGCAAGGCGACGAAAAAATACATTTATGGAGACCAAAGCTGAAAACCCTCCGTACTGGCAGAAATATAAAAACCACTCAGACGAAGTTTTTGCTTAAAAACGAAATACCCACACAAACTTCACCTTTAAGGGCTGAAGATATATTTGAATCGTTAAATTAAATGACACCACCAAAGCAAGAACTACCTGCTGATTTCAAACGGCGATTATCGGCGAAAGGAATAGTAAAAACTTTAAACCAGCTCCCAAAATAAGGAAAAGTGTTGCTGATTCATTTGAAGGAACTAGCAAGGACTATAGAATAATAACGGGTGATGATGGTATAACGCAGTATACAGTTCCTGAGGATATAAGTATGGATGAACTGGATGACGTTTTCGTACTTGCAATTGATGATAGAGGGGCTGCAGCGTCAAATTTCGATGAAGTAGGTCGAAAGCAATCTATATTAAGACCCTCACGTCTAAAACAGGATCAATTTAAGACTGACGCCCCCGGAAGAAAGCCTGCATAGTGAGCGGTTAAGGTTGAAGACCGAACCTAGTTCCACTATAAAAAAATTGATTTGGGACAGAATTTAAAAATGCCTATAAACATAATGGATGACGAGTTCCACGTATGTCTCTTGAGTAACAGTTCTCTCGACATTTACCCTGACAATACACTATCATCTTTCGAAAATATATTACCGAGTATACGTAAGTTTACAATGCAATTGGAGCGTTGGAATAACAGAGATCGCTCTACCAAAACGTAGAAATAAGAAAAGTGATTCAGGTGGGAGCCGCATTTCTAAACGGTCACTACCGTCTGAAGATGCAAGCGCTACCGAAGTACCAGAATCTTTGCAAGTTCAAAAAAATTCAAAAGCAATAATCGCTAAACTTGTTAAATTGGGTAAATATCATGCTCGTTTTAGATGGGAGCCTAATGACTTACAAAAGTTATGTTATAAAGGAAATAATATGAACTTTTTATCATTCCTTTCGTCATTTTTCTTAGCGATTAGACCTGACTATTATAACTTTTACTTGACCGAAATTAAGCAAATAATACACAATCTTATCGAAGAAGATAGAAATTAAAAAGCAATTTCCGACATAAGAAGTCTTATAGAGGCAACAGATTTTTGCATACACATTTACCAGTCCGCAAAGATTGCTGAAAAAGTTTATTTAAAATTAGGTGCAAAATTTGAATCATTCACAATTGTGAAAGCAGCAATTTAATACATGTTTATACGGATATCATTAAGCCCAGAATAACAGGAAGTAAACTGGTAAGAAATCTACGCGCAATCCCGTTGAAAGGTTGTGATGGCGTCTTTAGACTCGATCATGTGGAGTACTGCCCGCTGGAGAAAACATTTATTGAAAGTATCTCTATTAAGATAACAGACCATCACGGCGAGTTAGTCAACTTTGAACCTAGCTTTACTCCAAAATATATCATGCTCGACTTTAAACATAGGTAAGAATCTATAAATATTCGCACGTTGGAAATATCAGCATAGTTTTGATACAGTATTTAACACAACTCTATACTTATGAAAAGAATGCACACTACACACGCTATTATCTCGTTCAGAGTGGGGGTAAATTATCTGATATTGGAGAATTGTATCGATCACCGCTTGTGTATCAACGTGGAAGAGGTATCGGGAGTTTTTTCAGTGGATTGGTACGGTATCTTCAACCATTGTTCTTGTCTGGGGCGAGAGCTATAGGAAAACAAGTCGTTGATACAGGAAAGTTGATTTTTCAAGAAGTTGGAAGTAAGCCAATCAAACAAATATTAAAGGAACAGGGGAAATCAGCAGTTCACGAATTAGCGCAGAAAGGTATAAATAAAATGTTTGATAAAATGCAAGGTAGAGGTAGGCGATAAGCTATAAAAAGAGCTAACCCTTTCACTAGTAAGCAGATGAAATCCAGGTGGAAACATAAAAAACGGCAAAAGGTGAAGGAACCATCGTCAGCCAGGAACAAGAAAACTATAAAAAGAAGACGTTCACTAGGAAAACGTGTGTTGGATATATTCGACAAGTAGACAACATGGGGATACAAAAGGAGTGTATGAAGTCTGAATTGGATATTTTCGCCTCGCCACCGATTCAGAGTAGCATTTTGAAGACCGAGAAGGTTGCCTACAAACCCATTGCATCACTGGACAATTCTTCTGTGTTGGAGTTTGTTTCGCTCGGTCATGGAGATACATATCGTGATTTATCCAGTATTTACTTGCGACTCAAGGTGTAGCTGGTTAAACTAAAAAACGGTAAAGAAGAACAATTCACTGGGAAGGAAAAACTTAAGAAAGCTGTTGGGGGCGATGTCCTGGTTGACCCGATCGGTGTAGCTAACAATATCATGCATTCGCTTTTTAGACAATGCACTGTACAATTAAACGGTAAGAATATAGCTCAGACAGACAACAATTACCACTATCGCGCCTACATTGAAAATTTACTTAACTATGGCAAAGACGCCGCATCACCACATCTGGAATCAGCTGGCTGGTAACTAGATCAGAATGAGATGGAGATGATTGAAGACTCAAGACCTGGCGGTAGTCCTACTGAGTTGAATGAGCGAGATCTTAAAAGATCTACAATGATGGAAAAAAGTAGTGTGGTTGAGTTGATGGGTACGATTCATAACGATCTGCTAAATCAAGATAAGCTTCTATTGAATGGAGTGGGTTTCCGTTTAACACTTTCATTGGAAAAACCTGAATTTTATTTGTATTCGAAAGAATATGACTTTAATCCACGTGTAAAAATTCTAGAAGCGACAATGTTCATGAATCACGTCACTGTCAATCCCAGTATATTATAAGCACATGAAACTGTACTCCAACGATCGAAAGCTGTATATCCGTACAAGCGGGTGGAGGTGAAAACCTATACACTACCTACCAACACCTTTACACTATCTCTTGATAACGCGGTGATCGGTCATTTACCGAATCTGCTTGTGTTCTGTATGGTGGATAATGACTCTTACACCGGAAAGCGCACAAAGAATCCATTCCACTTTAAACATAACAACATTACCAACTTCAATCTATCAGTTAACGGCGATCAAGTACCAAACCAACATCTAGAGTTTGATTATTCGGGCGAAAAACCAGTTAGTACTAGAGGATACCTTACTCTATTCAAGGGGACTGGAATCAATTACTTTGATAAAGGTCATCAGATATCCAAGAAATTTTTCGATGATGGATGTTTCCTGGTAGCATTCGATTTAACAGCAGACGGTTCATATGACTCGGGGTGTGGGAGCTTATTGAATCAGGGCGTGATAAGGATTGAAGGGAGATTCAAAGAAGCTTTCAAGAAAAGCGTTACGGAATATGATGGAAATATTGAAATTGATAAACATCGGAATGTGTTCACAAGTTTCTTAAAAGCTATATATACAACAAAAATACACTAGATTTATATAGTATCTACACAAGTTCGTGGTAGCAATCATGACACATTGTCTAGTAAATGTTGAATACTTCTCAGAAGGTCATTTAACCTTCTTCAAAAAAGTATCACTGGCAGGGTTTACTTCACAAAACAAACTCTACTCGAATGAAATCACGTATAAATATCACACTTCCATGGCTATAACCAGTGATCTGACAGGTGTATCCGGAAACTTGGAACTGAAACGGCTTGATGAAGATCTTATCAAATCTTTGTCTAAATTTTCCACGGTACTCGTGAACGGCGAATCTACGAAAGAATTCTTGCAAAGTTACGTCACTTCATACACAAAGGTTGTAAACCTTGAAAACGTATACCTGAAAGGGCAGGAATGAACACGATAGAGATTATCAATGCATTAAGAAGTAATACTGTTACAAATAAGTTTTTTCGAGGTGTTTATCCTTGCGATCGTCTACCTCGAAAAATAAGAAAGCCTGCATGTGTCACTGCCAACACCGACCCGATCTACAAAAACTGTACTCATTGGGTGGCATTTTATTGTCCTAAAGCAGCCATATCGAGTATTTCGATTCATTTAGAAGATATCCAAACAACAAGTTTTTTAAAAAATTCCTTCGTCAAAACGGAAAAGTGTTTGTGAATAATAAGCAGAGGTTACAAGGCAGCTTCTCGACAACCTGTGGACAGTATTGCTGTGTCTTTTTTATCATAGAGCTTGTGGAAAGAGCTTTAAAAATTTTTTGAATTGGTTTTCTTCTCCAGAGTATAATACTAATGATCGTTTAATAGCTGACTTATACCAAAAAAAAATTTTGAACAACATTTTACAACATGGCGAGGAGTATTACAACCAGATCTGTAGACGAGAAGTTGGCGGTATAAAAGCAGTGTGAGAGTCGCAGATTCTTCAGTTTTCTAAACCATCTCTTTCAGTGAAAAATGGACCCCGTAGCTAAAAAGCCAATAGACAAACGAACTCAAGCCTCTAATACTACTAGTCGAAAGGTGCAGAAGAAGAAAAAACTGGTGATTTTACCCGAAACAGATGGCTTTGACATAGAGCACAGTGTGCTGAATCCGGAAGAAAAAAATGCTCCCATGTCTCAATGTGAAAATGTATTACTGAATTATACGTATTATCTTGATGGATGTCATAATCGCAGAATTACACTTGGATTTGACCCAAACACGTTTCAAGCGAAAATAATCTTTCACTGTACCGGACGTCTCCCAAAGTATGCAAACTTAATCAATGGATGACACTCTACAAATACCTCAATGATTTGAAGAATACCGCAGGTATCAAATACCATGAAAATCAGCTAGGACTTCAAAAACGTTATCAAATACCTGTGGTCAATGGTGTCATATCCTTTAAACAACCCGAACTATTCAAGCTATTTGAGATGATTGATTTTTTCAACATTGTTATGTACCACAACAATCTCTGTTCGGAAAATGTGAAGGAATACTACGACCAGTACTGTGCCAGATGCAGAGATAAAAATTTACTAAAGTTGAACATTGAAGATTTTTTCATACCATCACGAACATCGTACACATATATAAATTATTCCAGGCTATTTTATGAATTTCCGCTATAATGAAGCTGTAACATAATTTTTCATGTGCTAAAATAAAATACATAGAATAAAATTTATGAACTTTTTTTTATTCTATCTCAGTAATGCATACTATTCATTAAATAATACATGTAAAGGTTAACGCAATTTTGAGCTGCACATCTTTTCGACGACGGTAGCGTTTCGTGAACTCTACAGATGGTTTTGAAATTTTTGAGATCCCTCAGTTTTGGTGTATCCAGTTGTACTATGTTAACGTCTGGTAGGTATCTCCTTATTAAAACTTCCTTCATATCACCTTCCACGTATATGTTAGATCCTTTGAATTCTTCCAGAATTGAAGGAAGCTGATTATAATTGACATCACCATCACACCAACGTAGTCCATTGATATTTTTCATTTCAAATTCATTTTGCTTGCGGGCTTTCAAACCTAACTCTTGATATGGGTACGGGGGGCAAAATGGTGAATCACTGGTATGGTTGACTGGAAAGGTAATATAGCAAGTTCTTTCACAAAATAGTGACCATTGTTTCCAGAGACACACTGTATGTCAAAAACGAACTCTGACATGTTTTTCACACAAAAAGGTACAATGCAATAGATAAGTTTTTGAAATTCAACAATGTTTATATACTCTTCAATTCCATTATTTAAGTACCACTAACACCATCAACGTGTGTTTTCTTATTTCCTACGTAACATAATTTTTACATAACATAATATAATTCTTACAGCTTAAGGATTATTTTCATTATCTTAGTATTACAAGGTTCCTTCGACCTAGTTTGTATATTCTGATAGTTCTATTTTGGTATCTAATCTAACAATTTTCTTACAACTGCTTGACACCTTACAATCTACGGCAATTTTATTGAATAACAGCTAGATAGTTACTTGAATTTTACTTACTTAATCTAGGTTTTTTATATCCATATGGATAAGAAAAATTCTCTTCTGTTACAACTTTTTTATCGAAAGTGAATTGAAGATGTTTCTTTTCGGGAGATGAAATAACAATTCCTGGACGTTTTCGTTTAATTTTTCGATCATTTACTACACACACTGAATCCTCTCCATCTGAGTCAGCTACTAGTTTTTTTATTTGTTCAAAATTAATAACTTTTGAATTCTCAAAATTAATAGTTATACCTTTACACTTGATTATATAGTCACAACCACTTTGAATTTCAACTTTTAGACCATATGTCTTCGGGCCAGTAGATACGAATTCCGAGATAACCAAGATTCTCAGAGAGGTTAAAGACCCAACGGCAAGTGGAGGAATTGAACAAGATTGAGAACCACTTCCTGGTGTTCAAGGGGATCGACCAAGTTCGAGGTGGATTTATTAGAGTTAATTTTATTGAAAAATTATGTGTAAAGATGAAAATAAATACGCTTGATAGTCCTCCCTACGTCTTATTTGCAAGACTAAATTATTAAATTTTCTAGCTCACACCATTCCGTAAAGTTACCAATAATGGTCAAATATATCTCTTTTTCAACTATAATAATAAAATCAATAATCAACTCGCCTACATGCTCTACAAGGAGCAAAACACAGCTAATAAAGTGGCTCAATCAAATAATAAACAAACCATCAAACACACATCTAAGCATCATTAACCTACTACAGCAATTTACAACCAAGCATAATTAGCATTGAACTTGAGATCGTCAATCATCGTACATTACCCGCATGCGCCATAGACAAATCCACAATCTTATCATAGCCTTTAATGGCGATCTCAACTGCAGCCCGCACGCCATCCAAGCATGCAGCTCGAGATCGCTTATCATCTTATATTTTCCACATGCGTCCACCCGCATCTTACATAGGCACGACATCCATTAGTTCCAAATGCATGTCGACATCGGTGGCAAGCCACACAGAAAATCATGTGCCTCAATCAAATAATAACCATCATTAGCCTACTGCAACAATTTACAATCAAGTATAATTAACATTGAACTTGAGACCACGCATCATGACATCGGTGGCAAACTGGCTAATTTACACGCGGTAGTCTCAACCAGTATTCTTTGTTTACAATGAGTTTCATTCAAAACAAGGTTTGTCTACCCACTCTTACTTCACAAGTCAAATCAACAATATTGCCTATCTGCTTTGTCACACCATTGGAACTTGCTCACGTCATTCCTCTCAACACTCTCAAATCCACGAACATAAATCCTAATCAACTTCTTCATGACCAAGCGAAATGCACCTATGTTCGGCATCCGAACTCGGACATGGTCATGCTTTTCTGTCCACTGGTTTCAATAAATCGAACCATATACATATAGGAAAGACAAAGACTACATAATATACCAACTAAATAAACCGAAAATCTCCTCAGCATGACACCGTCAACAGGTCTCCGCCACGCAATCCGATCCCCGAAGTATCGCCAAATGGTGAACCCTAATGAACAGGCAAACTATCTTGTCTGAAAATTCAAGCTCAAGCCTCATACCATTCACGCCAACATACTCGCTCCGAGAATTTCTCATACTTCCGTATTGCCGTGTTTACGCTCCTACGGCCAGTTTAAAGCAGAAGTATGAGTTTTGAGAATGGCTCTCACTTTCGTATTGCCGTGTTTACGCTCCTATAGGCAGTTTAAAGATGAAGTGTGAGTTTTTGAGAATCAGTCTCACTTCCGTATTGCCCTGTTTACGCTCCTATGGGCAGTTTAAAGGAAAAGTATGAGCCTTACTACTAGACTTGTCTCATCAAGTTTGGGTGGGACATATCGTAGAATTTTGTATCTTCTCGTGAAGAGGACAAGTTCCGTTTTCTGTATATTTTTCTTTAGACCACACTCTTTGCTCCACTTGGAAAGAATACCTAGGGCTAAGTTTAGTGTTTCAGATAGGCTGTTAATGAATTTTCCCGATATGGCTACTGCAACATCGTCGGCATGGGCTATGAGTTTGCAGCCAGTCGCTTCTATTTTTGACACGAGCATGTCCACCACTAGGTTCCATAGAAAGGGTGATAGCACCCCACCTTGTGGGGAACCTCTGCACGTTCGCCTTCTTGGGATACTGCCCCCTTATGTGGAGTTGAATCTCCTGCTGCTTAGCAGTAACACGATTAACCTCATCAGGTTATCATGCACATTGTTTTTCTCGAGTGCCTTCTCAATAGACTTGTGGCTGACGTTGTTGAATGCACCTTCAATGTCCAGAAAAACCATCTGAGTATATTTTTTTCGATGTATCTGGTGAGCGAGTGAAGAGCTGCTTCAACCGATCTCCCTTTTGTGTATGCGTGCTGTGCATTAGAGAGTGATTGCAGGGTAGCTCTCAAATGAATCTCTATCAGCCGTTCCAGAGTTTTCAGCAGAAAAGAGGTGAGGCTGATAGGTCTATAGTCCTTAGGTGATGAGTGGGATGTCTTGCCCGCTTTGGGTATGAAGACTATTTTAGCTTCTTTCCACCGCTGTGGAATGTAAGCCATCTGTAGACATGCTTTAAAAATTGCTCTTAGCCATGGAATCGCTATATTGATTCCCTGCTGGATTTCAACGGGTGAGATGTTGTCCATTCCAGGGGATTTAAAAGGTTGAAATGAGCTGATTGCCCAGCATAGAAGCCCGTCATCTACAGGCACAGCGGCTGACAGGCAGTTCGGGGCCGTATGTGGATCAGCTTCATCAGCCACATCCTCACTGCCCGGCAAGTGCGTGTCCATGAGAATGGCCAGCGTCTTGGAGATGGATTTAGTCCAGACCCCATTCGCGTCTCTGGCAGACCCAAAAAATAAGAATGAGCTTGTCATAACTTTTCGCAGACCAATAACATCTTGGGGTGTTTTATTTATGCACAAAAACTTCTCGACAAGGTGCATTTTGCTTTTCTGATGAATCAGTTAAGCTCCTTCAGTTTGATTTTATAAAAAAGACCAGTCATTGGATTCTTTAGCCCGATTGAAGGATTTCCTAGATATCTTCCGCAGCTTTGGAAAGTGACTATTCAAACATGGGGGTTTAAACTTCCCTCTAGGCTTCGTTGGACTGTATGCAGACCTTGCTGCTTCATTGAAGGCAGATGTACGGGCCCCAACGGTTTCCTCCAGACCACCTTTGTCTTCAATCTCCATTTTCTAGTGCAGACTTGAATATTGATTGGTATTTGACCCAATACATCCTCCTATTGTTGATGAAGGTTGGATTTTTTGGAGGGTCAAAAGCCACCAAACATTATATATAAATCATCGGAGAGTGAGCACTCTTGTGATACATGTCGTCCTTTGATAGCGTCCTGCAACTGTTCGTTTGTTAGAGTGATATCCAAAGCTTCCCTACGGCTTGCCGTAATGAAAGTAGGATCCTCACCTATGTTTAATAGGGCTAAGTCAAGCGTAGAAATAAATTCAAAGAGTGACTCACCCCTTTTCTTCGTATCGGTGCTTCCCAAATATGGTGATGAGCTTTGGCGTCCGCCCTGATTACTGGTTGGATGCTCCGTGCAGTGGCGTCATTGACGATCCTCTGCATGTGGGTAAGAGGTTGCAGAACATCGTGTGCCATGTAGCAGGAGACAGCCCAAAGGAGTTTGGGCTACCTTTCCACTGCTATGACAATAGTGTCCTGGTCACTGCAATTGTACAAGATAAGAAACTTCAAGCCTTTCTTTATTACTATGCAAGCTCTCGGTTTACCTGCTGTGTAGAGAGATACTGTTTTGTATCCCTTCGTATTGAGCCCGCAAACCTGATTGCCTGCAAACCAAGGTCATTGGACCAGTATTAGCTCCTCTCCTTTTTGGACCAGGTGGTGGAGCAGTTCAGTGGATGCCACCTTAAAAAGATGTAGGTTTATCCGGAGAAACCTCAACAACACGACACAAGGTTTAGTCCGTCTCCTCGACAGAAAAGGACATCTCTTGCTCCTCGACCCAATCCAGGGATTAGTGTAAGTCCCCAGCCAACTTCATAGTGGAGATGTTGCTTTTTTCGCCATCGGAGAGAAGATCTAACTCAAAGATGTCCACGTTCGGGTCGACTGTCGCTTCCACAGTCACCTTATTTCCACTCTCCTCACTCGGCTCCCGTACTGACTCCAACGAAGCTAGCAACTCTTAGTTGAGGATCATGAGGACCTCTTGCTGTCCATTGCTGGGCTAGCTTATCTCGGCTACCTCCCAGATGTCCTTTGGAAGATCAGCATTGCTGATTTGACATGCCTGCCAAATTTTCTACCGATCATGGTCAACAGTTTCAAAGCCAAGTGTTTAGCGAGCTAACAAGATTATTGGGGTGTACTCACCTTCGAATGACACTCTACCATTCAGCGTTCAACGGCATCATCGAACGATGGTGCCGCACATAAAAGCAGCTATTAAATGCCACACCAACAGCAATTGGGTTAAATTGGTACTCTTGGGTCTACGATTTGCGCTGAAGGAAGTCATATCATCCACCCCAGCGGAAATGATTGAAGGATCAGACCTACGACTACCGGGCAAATTTTTCACCAAAAGCAGCGCTAGCGACAACGACACTGAGGTCCTTCGTGACCTTCGAAAATATATGAAAGAACTTGCACCGTCTGACACGGCCCACCATTCTCCTGGAAATGTATTTGTCAGCACTCACGACAAGTTCGCACGTTTTCATACGCAATGACAAGGTAAAACCACCATTGTCATCACCTTACGAAGGGCTGTATCCCGCACTCAAGTGGAAGTCCAAGTATTTCATCGTGGACATAAACGGCTGACACGCCAGCATTTCAATCGACATTTCTTGCAATTGATCCAACCACGACAAATGCTTCAGGTTCAAACAATGAAACAGGTAAATTCATCTGCTCGGGACGTCAAGTTAAGCCTACAGTACGCTTCAACCTAAGGAACTTTTAGAAAATAAGTTAAAATGCAAAGGACCCCGCTCAGTATTCGATTTTTTTACTTCATATCGCAGCTACTCCACTGCAGGGGGACTATTGTGGCGTGTGTTCCATGATCATCATCGTGCATTGTATTTGAAATGCAACACTGTAGTTGCACGCGAAACATTACCCTCGTTTGATATACTGAAGTAAGCTTTCGAATGGGCATCGAATTGTTGGGTTAGCATTTCTACGATTATGCTTATCTCTAATTACTCGCGTGAGGCGTGGATATTCATGGGAGAACAACTCCTGCATATCAGATTCATGGGTGCTGACGCTGCAGAGTCAGCACTTACGAGCCCTATAAGAATGGTCCGCAACTGAGCTCGGTCTCACTATTTTCCGTTTGTTATTCGCCGTGTGCTCCCGTGTGAATAAAGTTACAGTGGGACCTCGTTTATCTGGCAGGCACCAGCCAGTCAGAGCGCAAAACGCCGGTTAATCGAACAAAGCAAAAATTGCATGTAAAATAAGTGTTACACAAGTGAAATTCGTTTTATAAATGTTATTATTTATACAAACTAAAAAATGGGTCATTCTTTTGAAAAATAGGTGGTTAATTTTGTTTCAATTGAAACCAAGTTTCGTTTGCATTCTTGGCCGGAGCCCGAAGGTGTCGGTGATGATGACATTTTCGGTACAAACAAGAAATCGAACTGACGATAAAAATGTGCAAACATTTGTTGCGAACGCATACAATTGAGAGCAACAAATTAGAAATCATGCTGTATAAAAATGTAATACTCTCCAAACAAATTGATATGTTATATAAATTATATAAATAAAACGTGTTTTGTTATGAACAAAAAATGAAAAATTTCAAATCAATAGTGCGCCTGATAATTGAGACGCCGGTTGACTGAGTGCTTACTTACCCTCCAGCGTTTTCCAGGCCGAAATTGAATTCAGTTTTCAATAAATTTTACATTTCGTTTTTGATCTAACAAGAAAAACAACCGAAGAAACGTGTTCTTTAAAAATGAATTTATTTTCTCTTTTGGCATTCAATGCTTTCGAAATTCAGATACGTTAAGGAAATGTTGAAATCCCTTTTCGTTGGGTGTTCAAGCCCATACTAGAGGCGACTTCACCAAGTTGTCGTGACGGTGGCTGGTCACGTCAGTCTGATAGCCTGCGTAGATCAACACTCAGCAGGTATGTACAAGCAAAGCTTGAGACTGTCTCCAGAGAACATTCCGAATCTTGGTCTAGAGCATGGATACATCCACACCGAAGGAAATTCGTGAGCTCCTTAAGCTCAGCAATGCTGATGTGTCGCTTAAGACAGTGAGTCCAATAATGAACAGCGCGAGGCCCTTATATTCCTCAACGAGGAGTCGTTAGCTCCATTAGAGTAGAAGCGCAAGGTAATAAGTTATGGTTTCTCAATTATCACCACTGTCCACTGCATCTCAACCAGGCCCAAAAGAAGAAGAGCTAATATTGGCTCAGGAACATTGGATTACAGATCATTAAGTTTGTAGGCTCAACATGAAGATATAAAAGACAGTATCCTTCAACACAACAGGTAAACCAAAAGCTAAGGACTGCGATCCCAGAAATGGAAAGCGAGAGGCCCTTATAATCCTCAATGATGAGTCGTTAGCTCCATTGAAGTCTAAGGGTGGGGTGATAAGCTACGGTTCCACGGCAATCACCCTGTGAGCATACCACAAGGATTGTACTGGGAACGCAGTACCACGACCAAACAAAAAATGGTGGGGGTGAGGTTACTGGAAAGGTCTCAGTAGACTCGACCTTTGACCTCTCCGAATCAGAACTTCTCACCCATGAGGGAAGAAGCATCACCTTCACTGTGGAGTTGGCTGGGGACTTTCTCAAATCCCTCGACTTGGTTGCGGAGAAGGGGATGTACTTATTTGATGTGGAGGCGGACAAAATCTTGTGTCGGGGTGCAGAGGTTTCTCCACATAAACCTCCAGCACTCTAAAGAGCCATCTGCCGCACCGCTCCTCATGCCCTAAATAGGACAGGAGCTAACATTGGTTCTGGGCTCTTGGGTTGCAGGTAACCAGGTAGGACCGACGACTTTTTCCCTCAATACAACAGGTATATCAAGAGCTTGCATACTAAAGGAGGAAGGCGTCAAACTCTCAGCCTTGTATAATTTCAGTGAACAGGACACCGTTTACATAGCAGTGGAAAGGCAATCCAAACCGCTAAGAGCTGTTTCTTGCAATATGGCACACCATTTTCTACCACATTCCATCATTGCATTTGGGGTAGCACCGATACGAATAAACGTCGTGAGTCACTTTTTAAATCCATTCTAATGCATCCATCTCCATCTTTTCATGGCTTGAGACTCAAATATATGTATGTATTTTATATAAATACAATATCTTTATGCGAATTATTGGTAAAATTGCGTATGATGAAAAATAGTACATATTACAATCGGAGATAAAGATAAGCGAATTTAATTATTCTTATGCCTATTGTTGTGCTCGACATAGTTGAGAACATTTAAAGTTATATTGATTTTGAATTTTGATTTTTTTTACAGTAAAAGTATGTTGCCACTAGGATTACAAATGTAATAATCAATGAATATGGTGAGAATACATCTAATCTTGTGAGTTATTTCCATTCCTAAGTCCTTTTTTTAATTCCTGTTACAGTGGTGTTCCTACAATAAAGTTAATTGTGCTACATGTTTGCTTATTTTGAAGTTGTTTTACATATTTTTCAGTCTAAGAATATCCTTCATGGTAAACATTACTTTTTTAACGTTTAAATTCAAACTTTGGTAATCTTTACATAATATTTTTGACTTCCCAGTATATGGAAAGTTCTTGTAATCGCCTTGAAAATCGAAATTAAAATTTTCGACTTTAATTTACGTTTTGCGGTCTTTAGAATATATTTAAATAGTTTTTAGAGAAAGAGATGTATGTGTGTGTGTGTGTTGTGTACGTACGTACGTTCGTGGACAGTTTATTCTGCGAGTATAACTCACGTAACCAAAGTCGTATCGACTTCGTTAAGGTGTCAATCGAAACGTCTTTGCAATTTTAAGAGCTGTGAGTTTTTGGGACACTTCGGTCTGTGGCGTTTGTTGTTTTGACTCTTTGAAGGTCATTTCTGTCGTGCGCTATATCTCGCAAACAAAACGTACGATTTGCCTGACCAAGGTGTCAATTGACGCGTATGTGATTTTTATGTGATTCTGTCAAGTTTTTAAAAAGATTCTTGGAGCCGTTCTTTTAATTTAAAAAAAACTGCAAAAAATTAGGGTTTTTCCAAAAAAAAAATTTTAACTTGATTTTCAAACCGAAGTTATCAATGTTTAAATAATTTATATACTTCAAACAGTTCTTGTAAAAACCCAGGAATTTTTTTTCATGATTACAAAAAAAATTAAATTAAAAATAAAAAATCATTAAAAGTTGAAGGTAATTCACGTCATTAATTTTATCTAGAGAACCAAATATAATCTTTGCATCATTGAGGTGTCAATCGGCGCGTATTTACATTTTTATGATGTTTTTATATCTTAAAAAATCATTAAAAAGTTAATTTTTTTAATTTAATAAAAAAAGTGGAAAAACATTTTTTTTACATTAACCTGATTTGCACATCGTAATAATGAATGTTTATAGAATTTATAAATTTTTATCAATTTTTGTAGAGAAATCAGCAAAAGCTTTTCTCATGATTACAAAAAAAAATTAAATTAAAAATAAAAAAAACCTTCAACGTCACCATGTAAAAAGGGTTCATACGAATGATTGTACCTTAAATCTCTTATTTTAAAGACATTGTCTTGTCAAGTCAATCAAAGTTTATTAGTATTTGCAAAATTTGAGCAGATTTTAAATAGTCTTCACAGCACCATGTTTTAACTTTAACGAAAAACTGCTTAAACTTTGAAAACCAATACAAATTAAATAGAATTTGCAATTGTGGTAATCAACGTTTTATAGTCAACACTTTTCACGATCATATGCTTTGAAAAGCTTTCATCAAATAAAAAATTGCAGTTTTTAAGAGTTTTGTTCTTTAATATTCGTAAGATTTCAATTACTTCCTTGATCATTTGTAGAACATACATTTTACTTTTTACATGCAATTGAACCTTTTTTTGACTGCATATACAATGTTTTTCAAAACCAACAGAAAATAATAAAATAATAGTCTCATTGATGTAAAATCGTGAAAAAAATACAAATTCAGTGATTATGCCGAAGTGCTGGCAATTTTGCCCGCCACTATTCAAAATGGCCATCACGCGAAAAAAATCTCTTCAGTGGGCGTTATAACAAAAACTGCATTCATTTTTGCTAGCGCTCTTGTGTCATTCAAGCATCGATATGAAAATAACAAATAACGTAGAAAAGGCTTTGTAACCTGTCCCCCTTTCGATTGATCCGCGTGAATAATCAATCGAACCAATCCGCCAAGATCTTTACGTAAACAATTGACGCTCGCGTAGAGGTTACGATTAATAATAAGTCATTCCAATAACTTTTATGAGAGGTACATTTTTATTATTTAAAGTAGTATTATTTCCATAATTATTATTGTGCTTAATATTTTTATTATCTATGTAGATATTACTGGGAAGTTGACCGTGTGGACCTCATGGGCCGTACCTCACGGCTTGTTCTTACATAGTGTGACATTGAACGGTGAGCTAGAGTCGGTGCATTGATTACAAATGTGATAATACTTTCTTTTATTAAGACATTTATAGTAATTTCTTCTAGTTCATCGAACGAAATATTTAAATCCTTATCAATAAGATATCATACGATTAACGTTAACTTATAGTATACCATTTATTGTAATGAGGTCGTTGAAAAAATTATTTTTCTGGAAATTATTATTTTCATTATTACCTTTCTTAAATGGGAAGTTGTTCGTGTGGATACTGAATGCCACACCTCACGAATGGTTTTTTTAATTAGAGACAAGATGTACCTCTTGTTAAAGTCTTGTCTTACGATTTTCCCCACTGTTTTTGCCATTCAAGCATAGATGGATAGAGTACACTAACGTCGGTTGGTTGTACAAAATGGGTCGTGCTGGGAGGTAGCACATACGGGATTATAAAATTGGCTAGCAACATGATGACAAGATTAGATTTCAGATGGGAACGAACTTTAGCAGAGATGTTAGATGTATTCAACCTATCGACTAGACTATTCAACTATCCGGCAAGAATTTTGCTTCAACAATATCAACTCAATGTTGCAAATGCTATACAATCATGGCCCTGGCAGCTACTATGTGGAACAATTATACAACACCATCGCATTCATGGCTAGTGACGATGGAAACCACCCTTGTTTACTGATATTTGCCAAATTGGCGTTGAAACATGCATAAGAAGCCGGGTTGATTCTAGCAATAAAGGCTGATCCTACCATCAGCTGTGTCTTTGCTGTGATTACAACAGTTTACATTTATCTGAATGTTCAACAATGAGTTTTGAGTACAGTTCACAAATAGTTGACTGATTTAACAATAGATCACTAAACATATTTTGGTGTAACTCTGTCACTAAACATTCGACTGAAAGACTACCTAATAAAAACTCAAATATTTAATGTATTTATTATATTTATTGAAAAAAACTAATTGAAATATTTAAAGTAATTCTTACAGATTATATCTATGACATAAAAAGTCTCTTTTTTTAGTTCGTGCAGTTATTACACGTTGGAACCGTGTGTTCGCCACAAATGGCTCTTTTACACAAGTGACACGAATATTTGGTCATTCTGCGTTTTTTGTACGGGCAAAATCCGCAAATTTTTCTTTTATTTGTCTTTTCTTGAGTCGAACTCGAAGGAACACTATCAATTTTTTTGGTATCTCTTATGTAATTTTTGATATTTTTTCTAAAAGTTGGCATATTGTAGCGCTCGTGCGAAAATGATTCAATAAGACCATCTGCCATGTTTTCAATAAAATTTCTGCGCTTCAAAAGTTTCTAACGTGACTTTACCAAATTAGCTGCATAAATGACATATGTATCGACCATGCACAAATTTATTTTTCTAAATTCATCTAAAACAAAAAAAAATTGTTACAAAAAAATAAAACTGTTAGTAGATGCGATTCTTTCATACACAAAAATAAAATTTTAACTAAACAAGTGCAGAAACTAAGCACAAGTAATATCACATTATATTTATCGTAAATATGTTACAAAATTTAATAAAAAAAATTATATTTTAAGACTTACCACGGGTTTTTCAAATTACGTTGTCACTAAACACTCGTCTGTGAGACGAACAAATTGCGATATCTCCGAAACTAGGAAGCATGCATTCGCGTCACTTGGTCGCGCGTCACTAATCAGCCAATCACGAAGGTACTTAGAGCCGCGCGGCGGGCAAGAGACGAGAACATACCAAAACATCGAATGCGTGGGGTGTCGGTCGACTGTGAGACGAATGATTAGTGATCTAGGGTTAAGGAAGAAATGTATTTGTATTTGTCTTTGCTGATATATTCTAAAACCAATATCTTTAAAAGTTTTAACCAAAATAAATTACGGCAAACCGGAACTTTGTTCCCTTCACGTTACCGCTTTTGCCTCTAGTGAAAACTTGTAACATATTTCGTTAAATGGTACTTATGGTAGTCTACATGCAAACCGACTGATTTTTTAATTTATTTTCTTCTAGGCAGCAGCTAAACTTTTCAATACGCCAGACATATTGACTTGTTGTTAGCGATAGCACACATATAACATATATAAATCATTAAGTTTAGTTTAGTTGATTGTCAGATTTTTCATTTGAGGTTTTTACAAATGACATAGTATTCACGATTCGCGGCACAAAGTGATGGGTAGGGACTAGAGTCCCGTTTCAAAATCAAGGCAAATGAGAGTGGCGACAGCAATAGAAATGATAAGGGTGCGAGCACGTGAACTATGTTTAATGCAAACAAAACAGTTTAAAAAAGTTGTTTTATGTTTCAGACGTTAAATTCTATTGATTAAAGCATATTCCCATAATAAGTTTTAAGCACTTATTATGTAAAATTTCACAAATTTATAGCTTGTAATTAGTGTATTGATAGCTTCGACTCACAACTCTGATTGTTGAAAATGGAATCTTGAATGCTCACTTTGAAACTGTAAAACTTAAATGGCGCTCCAGTACTAATACTTAATTTTTATCTCTTTTCTCCCATGGCTTAAGACTTAATTATATAATTGCATCTTACATTGATACAATATCCATATGCGAATTGTTGGTAGAATAACGTATGATCAAAAAAAATAGTAAATTTTATTATCGGAGATGAAGATTAACGAATTTGATTATTAATAATTAATTAATTTTAATTAATTTGATAATATTGACAACAGTTACAGTTAAATTGATTTCGAATCAGCCTTCTCGTAGTGTATCCTAAATAACGCTATCTACTACTAGGGTGGACCCAATTGCAATTGTGCTCAGCAAATGATAAAAAGATGGTCCACTCAGCTTGAAAGGCAAGCGGTGGTGGGAAGAAAACCGCGATGACCAGTCGGACAACAATCAGCCTCCCCCACTTCTTCGAGGATTGACTTTATCATGGAAGTTATGCCAAGGGCAAGCACCTTCTCAGGTGAGCCTATTGACGTTAGCGGCAACACCAAGGGAACGGCGAATAAGCCAACCAGCACTGTTGCAAAGTCGCCTTCCAACATCGCCTCTTTTTCAGGTGTCAAGAAGCAGCAAAACCCTCTGTTACGGCTTACAAGGACAGAAGATCTGCCTTGAAAGAATTGAACACTTCCGGTCGGGCATGAGCGGTGGGTGTGACTTATATGTGAATGGAACGATGACGTCATCGTTGGTGTGACTTATCTGATAGATCCTGAAGAAATAGTTCTGTAGTGTCCGAGGTGGCTGCTCACCGCAAGAAAATTTATCTTGAGCTGATGGGAAATGATTTCGTTCATGGAAAAATGTACATAAGTAGTTTTCTGATATTTTTCGCGACAATGTGACTCCTTATGATTTAAGTTCTTTTTAAGGGAATTGTGATTTGATACGGTGTTGCGGTTGTCTCATTTCCTTACACAAATGATTTTGTATAGAGTATGCGATGGTATTGAAAAGGAAAGAAGTTGCATTTTGTGAAATGCGGTTCTCTTTTGGTTTAAAAATATGTGAGATGTGGAAAAGGAGCTGATAGGAAAAGTACTGTTGGGGCAAATTACCGGAGAATGTTTGTGGTTTTTTTATTTTCCTAATTTGGATGATGTCTATTGGATAAAGATGAGTTTTTGCAAAGGATGTGGGCCCCATTAATGATATACCGCAGTGAAGCATTGAACGTGCTTCAAATGTAGCGTAATTTCTGCCTTGTAACCAGTTAATAGTTCTAGGTGGGCATTTTCACCATGGGTTCGCAAATATAACTGACGTTATACGGCTGAGTAATGTTATTGTTTTCAATTTCAGGGGACTTGAGTTTCCTGTAAAAGTTGAAGATATTGCCACCATCGAGAAACTGAATTAGCATTAGCATTAATGTGTTTGTGTACAATGCATAAACCAGAAAATGCATTTGCGCATCATATAAATGCTGTTGTTGCAGGCTAACGACAATTTCAATTATGTTTGAATAAAGAACATTTCAAGAATTGTAAGCTTTAATTTTTTTACGGATTTCGAAAGAAAAGCACATACTTCAGTAATGCTCAGTTAAAATTTCATAATGATCTGAGCATTATATCTATATTTATTTCGATATTTTCGCGAGCGCATCGGATATACTTGGCACGCTTTAAACGTATTTTTATCGAAACTACTTTTTTTTTTGATACGGTGCCAGTGATTTTACAAAATTCACTTGAACGATCCTTTTGAAGTTGTCACAGCTTATTCCTTATATGGATAGGTATCGCGTGAATATAAAACATCTTAATAATTTTTATTTTATATATTTTTTTAAACTACATATTAACAAAAAAATTATGATTTTTGGACACCTTTTCTTGAACCGACGCCATTTTGCTTTTTTGCCGAATTTTTTTTCTTATTGGTTCACACGATAGCCAGTAACATAAAAAACAAAAAGTTTTTGATTTCCGTGTTTCAGGCAAGTCTTCCAGTTGGAATCAATGGCACCATTTGGTAATAATTTTTTTTGTGTTTTGATGACGTCAGTACTGGGGTAATATGTACACATAGATTTGAATAATTTTTTTTTAAATAACTTCAAGTCTTTATTCATTTAATGCAAACAGATTTGTACCGGTATATATCATAGGGGTTTTACAATAAATTTGTGAAAATGACTTTTTTGGCCTTGTAAAGTAGGTACACACCTTATAGGAGGGAAACTTCTTCATATTGACATATTATTTGTTGTTTTAATTTTTTCTGTAGATTAATTCGTTCAGAGCAACCATTGCACAAAGCTGCCATTTATGTGTGCAGCCAGTGTTTGCAGTATTTTCACAGCAACAGAATGCTCGAGGGGCATAAACATGATTGTGGCGTATCGTTACGCAAATGGTGAAACCGGAGAAGTCAATATTAGAGTATAAGAACTATGAACGGCAGCTTGATGTTTCGATCGTGATCTATGTCGACTTCGAGTGACTCCTTCAAGACATTAACACCTATGTGCCTGATCTTAGCATTCTTTCAACAACGCAGAAGTATATACCGTGTGCTTTTGCATACTACGTAAAATTTGCATTTAACTCTAGATTATTTATTTATTTATTAAGTATTCGCCTTACAGACTAACATAATCCAATTACAAGGTAATAAAAGAGAGAGAAAAATGTAAAAATTAAAGAAAAGAAGTACCTAGTATAGTTTAATAAGTTAGTAAAAGAACACTTTACATTCTGCTTATGAATGTAGAGTGAGTGAGGAAACGGACCAAGTTGCAGAGTATTGTGGTTTCGAAGGAATCGCAACTTCGGCGAATTGTACAAAGTCTCAGTCCGAGCATATGCAACTGTGAAAATGTGGTCGAATCTGGCAGGGCGTTCTGAAGATCGATATTATAACCGCCAATCAGAGAGGTTAGAGATTAATTGATGGTGGTGAAGCGCGATCATTGTCATTTCACGGGCACATATAGAGGTCCCGCGCATAATTTTTTCAATTTATTGTATCGGGTACCGGGATTTAATCCCATATTGTTGTTGAGTACAATGAGGATGATTACAGACATGCGTAAAATATTGACTTTGATTGCACTGTTCAACTATTTGGAATTTAATTTAAAAACAGATGTGCTACTTCTGACCGATGTATTCAAGAACATCTTAACGATGCAAATCCTATGTTTGGTTCGTGAGATAAGGCGCATGACAGCAATGACCTTCAAGGGGTCAAAACAGCAAACCCCCGTCCCTCCCCCCACACTCGAAGTTTCCCGAAAACTAATCAACTCCTAAAATTGCTAATGCGCTTCGATTGACTCTTCAACGAAGTCGATGCAACTTTGTTTACGTGAGTTATGCTCATATAAAAACTGTCCGCAAACGCACGTACGTAATAACACACACACATGCATACCTTTCTCTAAAACAATTAAGATATACTCAAAAGACCTCACAACGTAAAGAAATGTTGAAAATTTCAATTTCGATTTTGGAGGCGATTACAAAGACTTCCCATATACTAGGAAGTTGACAAGTTTCATTCCGACCAAACAAATATTAAAAGCAATGATAAAGTCAAAAATGCTGCAGATAACTCAGAACTTAAAAGCGGGGAAAAGTAAAAATTTTTACAGATTCAACGATTTTTTTAACGATTTGACCTAATGATACGAATCCAGTTGTAACATTTTTGATTGATCCTCAACGCAAAGTAACGAGAACAATAACAAAAGAAATATACTCTTTATTTGTTCATGACTCAAAGTGTCTATTTAAAACATCGTTTCTAAATAGTAGAAGCCAATTTTCCTATATTAACTGCCGATTTACTAGGAGGATATTTCTTAGAAATACAGAGCGTGGAACCAACATTCAGACAAATGAATAATTTTTATTGCAGCAACGGAAAAGGGTCCTTTATTATAATTAAATGTTTTGTTAGGTCATAAATAATAAATTTATTCATTTTATCCTCCCTTTGCTTAAATGACTGCCTCCATTCTTGATCGGAAGCGTTTTCAAGCTCGTTTCAATGCGTCACAGTCATCTTCATATCTAAACAAAGTTGTATAGCACAAACTTGTGTAAAATTGAATTTGCAGGAGCATGTGCATACATTACTTTCACGTGGTGTCAATAATTAAGAAATTAAAAGCTAAAAACGACACCAAAAGAGGGGGATTATCTTTTGAGCGCTACAACATCTTTGTTTTCTCTTTAACTTCATACGACGCCTAGAACATATTTCAAGAAAATTTTGTTACAAACCATTTGCGGTTTTGTTTGTTTCAACAACAACAAATTTTGTAGCCAAATAAACGGCTCATTGGAGTGATTTTCTCTCTTATGGGAAACTCAGGGAACATTTTCGTCCTCCAAAAAATTTGCTGGTGGATAGATTGTGATAAATTTGATGAATCTATTGATACTCTTTGCTGCAAACGATTCACAACATCAACGGCAAAGAATAAATTTAAACTCGCTTCGCTTTCTTCCACACAAAATTCTGCTCGATTACACATTTTACAGTTATACTCTCAAGTTCAAGCGTACCTGATGTGGGGTGGTAGAAAATAGTTAACATAACGAAGTTATCTTGAAGTAAGCTCTGAATGTTTTTCGCGATAACAGGTTTTGCGATCGGGACACAGTACAGTGAAACCTCTCATAACCGGACACCCATGGTGCCAGTATTTTTGTCCGGTTATCAGAGGTGTCCGCTTGTAGGAGGTATCGAACATATTGAGTCCTAAAGCGTGTGCAGAAAAAATTTGTCCGGTTATGGGGGGTGTCCGCTTGTCGTGGTGGTCCGCGAGTGGAGGTTTCACTGTATATGTTAGACCCAAGATGGAATCGAGGCCTTCGAACAACAAATTTCCTACCACGAAATGGCGCCATAAGCTTGGAAAAATTTAGGTTTCCCATGCACTGTCAGATTTGCAGAGGATAAAGCACTTTCGCGGACTTCATCTTTCACTTCAACACATAAGACATTTTTTCAGTCATTTTTACTTTTTTCTAAATCGATTTGCCAAAAGCGAATGAATTCAGTGAACCGAGGGTTATGTATGCCAGTGCTACAAACCCCAGTAAATAACCGCCTTTTGTCATATATGACAGCAAACATATGACAAATGAAGGACACTATATGATTTTGTTTCGGTGAACCACGGGCCATACTTGATAGTGTGCTTTTGTATGACCGATTACATACTGGTTCTCATCTGTACTGTGGACTGGGAGACGGCTTGTAGGCTAGAGTGTAGGTGTGTATGCATATAGAATGGAGACCTGGAGCGAATTTTTGGGGGCGCTGACTGGTTGGGAGCTTATGTTGATATGGGGAGAAGTAATCGAAGTGAAGAGTCCAAGTATGGTGTTTCGATAGAGAGGAATATATATGTTTATGCTCCAAGTGTTGTACTATGTACTAAAATATAAAATCATATGGTTACACGGAAATTGTCGAACCTGTGAAATGGAATACTTGTTTCAAGTTCAGCGTACGAGTATACTGTTGTAGTTTTCTAAACATGTTTGCGATGATCAAAAGTCAGTAGAATGAAGAAGATGGATAACTATAAAAGTATTTAATATATGTTATGAAAAACTAGCATATATCATAACAAAAGCATCTTATGAAAAATGCAAATTGCAAAAGGTACAAATTTGTATACATATATATTATTATCTCAACGACTATGCAATCGTTAAATTTAATAATTATGATAATGTTTTACAGTTCAAGTGTATCGTAGGAAGACCTGTGTTGAATTCGGGGTTCACCATAGTGAGTTTCGTGATCACCATTCTTCGATGTTTGCTTATTTCGGTCGTTTTTCCTAGCTGTATATTGGTCCAGGGTGATGCAGTTCTTCTTGCTATTAAATATATATGAGGGGTAAGCGTGGAAATTGAAAACTCACATATATTTGACAAATAGAAAATCACCTACCGGCATTCCGAAGATCGCCAAATATTTGGCGCAGAGGCAATGCTCAAGCAGCCGATATAACTACGTTTTTCCATGCCACTAAAAGGCAAGTTTTGCCACAAAAAGGCAAATCTATTGACCAGTCGAATTATGGTTTGCCGAATTTACCAGGCAAATTCTAAGTGTTCAAAACTCTGCCGAAAGGAGGCAGTTGCTAAAAGAAACAGCAATCAGCTTTTTAGACAGACCTGTCTTTCTCTATTGGGTTTTCTTAATTTATACAATATTCTAGTTACTTATCTATCCCTACTCTAAATACAATGTAAATTTTAATTCTAAATACATAACTAAATGCTTACATCAAAATTCGAATCAACCAATCCAAATTAAAGGGATTAGGTTCACACAGTCATCTATATGTTTCATAATTCCTTCCTATGCTCATAGCACTCATATATCAACTTACTTTATCGATATGGGCTATGAGTAACGATAATTGATTTAAGTACCAGTGCACAGCACAGGACAATAACCAGGTGGCGATATTAATAGCGTTGACACACTGACCCATCATCAGTACGAAAACCATCATCAGCACAAAAAACCCCATCATAATGACGGTGAGATAAGCACGAAAAAAGACCATACTTATCTCGATAAGTACGAAAAAACTGCCATCTATGTTTGGGTAGAATAATGAGAAACCATCTGCCGTGTATGGAATTTGACATTATTTATATCAGCTTCGAACCAAATCTGACGTGCCATCGCGGACAATTGCCGTTTGAAATCGAAACGCCACCAACGACCGAATGATAATGACAGCACCAATGACGAAAACGTGTGTGTCACCCCGTCATTTGCAGTTTCGTGCTGATGACGGTTTTCGTCCTGATGATGGTACAATGTGTCAACGCTATAATAGGTCAGTAAAACTCGACCGCGTCTGCCTATTTGTAAACTAAGTTGTATGTCTGACGTATAAGAAAAAGAAAGAGTTTTTCTATGCATGCCTAGATGGCGTGCTAAATTGATCGTACAGAGGTTGAGGTACGAGATGAATGTTGACATGTGTCAGGGATAAAGTGGATATTGGTGTGTGTATATGCTACACCTGATAGGAAGACAAGCCAGAAAAATAGGTAAAATAATTTAATTAGTATAGGGGTTTTGGATGAAAAGACAACAGTCACATCGAATATTAAAAAGAAGGTTTAAAGTTTATAGTTTAAAAATGGTCAAAAAATACTCTGCTGCAGGTTTCCAGCAGCAATTTTCAATACAACAGTCTTTGATAAGGATATGTGAGCAGTTAGCCGCTTTTTCAAAGGTGCTGAAGCTACACCAGAAAGATATTCTTTATTACATGTTTGATTTACATTAAGCTCAAATTTGTAGTGATTACTAGCCCTGACATTATTTCTTTAACAGTAGCTTCCTTATGTGTGACCATTTTACATGAAGATTCTTCAGCTTTGCAGATGTGGTTTAAGCAATTATCATTATATAAAACTAAGTTTTTCTTTAAATTATTTTCAACAGTGGAGTGAAATATATTTTTCTGTTCATCTTAACTTATTCTGTATTCGGGTAGAAATATTGTTTTATTTAGTAAATTTGTGATCGTTTCCACCAATACATCAGAATAAGTTGAGTTTGAGTGGCGCGGAATGTTTAAAATTATAACGATATTTTCTAAATAATATGCAACCGCTATTTTAATGAAGGGTAGCATTTCGACATCTGAAACTTATTCTAATTCCTTTTCTGTTAATATGTTGCGAGAGAGTATGTTAGATTTGCTACTAAGTATATTTTGTTCTACGTCATCTACATGGTTCCGGAGGAGATTTATGGCATAGTTCATCTGATAAATTTCTTCAAATGAGTTAATTTCCGTTTCTAGGCGTATGATCTTATTTTGCTGATTATTGACACGGTCTATAATTAAGTTTGAAATTCATTTCTGTTGTTTGTTAATATAGGATAATATGTTACTAATCTGTTCAGATATTTGCTTATTAATAAATATTTTTTTATTCGATTCATCGATTAAGTCGTGATTTCCCTTTACTAGCCCGTCCAGTTTCGATTTTATAATGGTTTTGTCATCTGAGTCTATTGTACCCGTTAGATATTTATGTCCTTTTCCAACTATATTCAAGAGTCCTCGTTTATGACGTAGACTAGGTTTGAGTCCATGGATTTTCGTGGTTAGTAGATTGAAATTATGCTTGAGTGTATTAAACAAAGAGCTATTTGGAACTGGCAATTTATATTCTATGAATTTAATATTTTCTTGAATGCTAATTCGACTTGTTTCGAACTCTGATATGTTGATGTTGTGGATTACTTTATAATAGTCGTTAATTATTTTGGTGTTGCCCAGTTGAAGGATGACGTATCCATTATTATCGTTGAGATTCTGTACTTCAATCGATTGTGCCTTCGAGGCTGGTTGTAGGATGGAGAGAAGGATTGCAGCTAGAACCGTGAGTGGGATCATTTTCTGAAATAGATTGTGAAGGTCTGTTACTCGAGTTTTTCTTACGATTGTGGGCATTGACTGTTGGGTTTTTATTATCCTGAATTTTTTTAGTCTTCTGATGTGTGGCTTATAATATTTAAGACCTGAGACTGTAAGACCATGATTATCGTCAAATTTTTTACATTTATCTTCCTAAATTTAGCGTGATTCTTTCCTCCTCTAACTTCTTTTATGAAAATAGGTCCTGTTTGAATTTCGACGTTTTCCCGATCAATATTTTAGCTTTTTTGTTGATCTCTCTTTGATTTTTTGTATTCTGGCCCTAATTTCTGGATATTCGTTTTTATCCACATTACCTAAATGAAAAGCAATTGTCTTTCTACCAGTTGTTGAATGTATTGAGTGGTTATAAAAGCTTATTGCTTTTAAAAGTTTTTTCTCAACTGGGTCGATGTCTCTATTCAGATCATGCCTCAAAAGTCGGATATGGGGCATTTCATGGAAACCGACAACGAAAAAAAGTGAGGTTCTGAAAATCGTTCAAATTGGGCACATTTGTACTTCTAGGGTATATGAATGTGTACACATAATATTTTTGTTATTTGATGTTTAGTTGTTAAGATATGGGATTCTATAGAATTCAAATTTTCACAGCAAGGGTTTTTGAAATTTTATTTTCATATTGATGCAAATTATAATCAAATAATAAATGTAGTGTTTTGTATAGAAAATTTACGGTTCTTTTTGATTTTCAAACGAAATTCCGAGTTTGAATTTTTTTTCTATGTTTAAACCGGAAGTGAATATTTAAAATATTTTTTTCAATAACTTCGACCATTTTAATTTTTATTTTTTTTGATGTAAAATAAAGCTTAACATGTATACAATTCACCATAAAAATTGCAGAATGGGATCTGAATTAGTTTAGGAGATGTATCAATTAAAGTGCGTGCATGTCGCTCTGAGCGTGATATCTGCCGCTTGTTAAAGCTGTTTGGTGATGTAAAAATACATTAAAACATTGATAATTTTTCATTAATATTGATTTTTTATTGTTGCCTTACCTGTTTGTGTCATTCTGAAGTTATTTAATACCTAAATTTAAAATAAGATGTAAAGTATTTCCATTTCATTTTACATCTAAACTTTTAGGATTTTTTTTATATCTTTAAACTTTCGGAGCTAGTAAATTTAATGGATTAAAGTGCCGATCACCGTTTCGAGTGTTGTGGACACAATTCATGTCAGCGTTTGACGTATGGTTGTGTGCTTGAATGTTCTGCTGTTTAAGGAAGTCTAAGAGTGGTATCGATTTAAGTCCTAATTCGTTATCTGCTGCTAGTTTCTTAGAATTACCTATTATGCTAATATACTGAAGAATTGTGCTCTTAAATTCTGTCCATGTTCTCCCTTTGATTTTAATGGCTTGGGCGAATTTTGAAAATTTGTCTACAAAAGTAAGGAACAAAGTTTTATCTAAACTATAAAACACATCGATTTGTATTATTTCTCTAGGCTCATAAGGCGTTTTAGTACTTTGATATTTCTGTTTGACAGGATTTCTTTCGTCGTTTTCTATGTTACAAACATCGCAATTATTCACAAATCTCGTGATCCTATCACGCATGTTTGGGTGGTAATAATTTGCTTTTATTTCTTAGAGATTTTCTTTGATGCCTCTATGGTTGTTTCTGAAATGTTCTGACTCAATTAATTCTTTCAATTCACCTTCATCTGTTTCATCTTGTAGTTGCTTTTTACATCTAATGATTTTAAATTTATTTCTATTGTCGGAAAAGTAAGATCTATAAGTGTTATAGACTTTTACGTAGAAATCTTCATCCTCTATAAGTATTGCATTGAGTTTATCTGGATCAAAATGGGTTTTAAGTAGGATAAGAGCAGTATTCTCGTCGATTTCTTTTGCCATTATTATTTTTTTAGAATTCTTGAAAATTGTGAAAGTTTTTACTTCGAGTTAACCAAATGCGACTCTCTTGATTATTAATTGTCGTTTATAGAAGTTTAATGATATTTTTTGTTTCAGGAATGATAGAATTTTCTTCTTCGATGTGGTTAATTACTATCCTGGAAAGCGTATCAGCGTTTCCATTTCCAGTTACGAGTTCGGTTTTCTGAGGAGAAAATTCAACTGTCTTTTCCGTGTTTCCTGTGACTTTGACTAATCCATTAACTTTATAGTCTAGTGCCTCGTAAATACCTTCTCCTAAGACGATTTCGGTATATGCTTCTCATCAAAAGCATCAAAATCTGTAGAAGACAACCAGTTCAGAAAGTTTTTGTAGCTCCTTCCACTGGAACGACAATAATGGAAGTCACATAAATACTGCTTACATGTTTTTGAGAACCGCTGCTGATTATTCACAGATACTTCCCCATTCCTCTGAAGGGTTTTTTTTAGTATTTGTTGTCTGGATGGATATTTTCCAAATGATTCCAAATATTCGACGGGGCTGTTGTATGGACAATAAAATGTCACCAAATTAGTTCTGTTTTTTAGATCGGGTTCTTAGTGGGTGATAACACATGCATGCCTTCTTATTGTTCTAGGTATACGATCACGGAAATAAACGACTTGAAAAAGCCTGTTTGTAATACTATTGCTTTTGAACATGTTCGTTGCCGATAGATCGTGCTGATACATCGGTTTCGTACGTGAGATGCCATTATATCACCATATGATACATATGCCACTGAAATTTCCTCAACTCAGTATTTAATCGAACTTGGTGAAAGATGGTGGAAAACTTTTCGATGATAGTGGTAGTGAGTTTCTTCCTTCTGAAGACGATGGTGATGAGTTTGGTGTGATTCCTCGGGCAATTTAAGTGTTAATGACGAGTTCTTTGATAATCCAGAATCAGCATCAATTGCAGCGATGCCTTCTGCTACTGAGTGGGAGCAAACGCAATCTGAGTATTGCATTCACTGGCAATTCCGGCTTACTTGTGGCAATCTCAAACGCTAAACCTATTGATTATTTTTCATTGCTTGTAGGCAGGAATTTTCTACTAGCAATAGGTGTGACTACAATTGACGTCCAAGCCCGCAAGTCGGCCTGGGATGGTAAGCATCCTCTCACTTACAGCTATGCTCAATTCGACATACGTTCCGTCAAAGTATGAAACGTTTCGTTATATCTTACGTCGCAGTTGATATCTTCGTTAAGCTTGAGTTTCTCGGGTCCGGACCCGAGGAACTTTAGCTGACGTGCTGAAAGTGAGGTTAGTGTTCACTCGGAATGAGAGGAAAGTGAGTTTTAAATATGAAGGACTGTGAACAGTGACTTAGGAAATTTTATGAATTCGGTGGATTAATGAATGAAATGAGTGAAGTCAATCAAAGACAAAAATCGTGAAGTGTCCGAACAATCTTTCGCGATCGAAACATTATCAAGCTAGGTTTCTATAAATGCGGGAAAATCAGCTTTTCAAGTTAATTTTTTTTTTGAATTGCAACGGCAGCTGTCACCGATGACAACTCACTTCATATCAAAGATACTTTATGCGTTATTATAGTTGAACTTATGTTTGATCAAGTTTTGACCAAATTTTGACAGCTACTTAGCCTACCGCAAGTCAACTTGACGAGCTCGACTTGTGGGCTCGGACGTCAATTGTAGTCAGACCTAATAGTAAAAGAAACTAATGAATATGCAAAAGCAGGTTTTCTCACATGGGGTAAAGAACATTCCAGAATTAGTGTTTGGAAATCAATACCTTCCCGGAGGTATAAATATTAAATCGGTCACAGGTTTACTGAAAGCATAATGAAATACTTTCCATATCGTGTTTCTTGAAATATATGAGTAGAAATAGATTTTTATTAATTTTGCGTTGCTTGCATTTCGCCAGATATCCCGATATCAGAAAGCATGTTACCGTTCGAATGCATAAGATGTGCCTATTCAAAATCATTCCAAGAAATGGGCTATGGATGATAAATTCATGCTGTGGCGTGGGATACTGCAGCGTAGGTAATTCATAATGAGCAAAAGGCATATACCACATATGGTCCACAATTGTATATGCTAACCAAACCAAATGGTTTGGTGCTATGGTGTTTATTATTCACTGGTGCAGCCCACAATTTAGGAGGGTTAGGGAAAGGGCATGCTTCTAATGTCGTCTTAGCACTCCTGCAAGGAAAGTTGGGTCGAGGACGCTCCCTATATATGGATAACTTTTACAATAGTACCACATTGGCAAAACAACTTACGTCACCGACACTCTTTGTAAATATAGGACGGATAACCCCAAAGAATCCACTGGCGAAGAAAAGGAAAACGAAGACGCTATACGCTGATAGAGTGGCTGTAACCAAGAGGCGTGATAAGCGGGACAGAGTATGTTGCTGAAAGCGTGAAAATTAAAAGAGCCTTGGCAGAAAATCAGATAAAACCGAAAGTCGTTGCAATATACAACAAATGCATGTCAGGTGTTCATCGGCAGAATCAGATAAAAAAACAAAAAAAAACACTTGTTTTCTTTATGGTACGATTTCCGCCCAGGCGGAGGAGATGCAAAATGTGCTACAAACAAAAAGCTCGGAAACTAACGCAATATGTCAGCAAAAAAATTTCCTGATTCGCCTGGATTATGTTTGGAGAGTTGCTTCCAAAATCGGTCTTCTTATCTGTGTTGAATTAAAGTAAATGAAAATGTTTTTTTCTTGCTTTTATTTGTTAGAACTAGAATTTTCAATACTATTTTGAGTTCTTACAATCTTTTGAAAATTAAATCATATGAAAATAAAATCACATTTTCACTACATCGGTGTATCGTTTTATCAGTGAAATCGAAAAAATCCCTTATACCATATAATGATAAACGCGGCACTACTTTTGGATTTTACGGTAGTATGCCGATGTTTCAACATATAATATAATATTCTTCAATGCTCTTAAACCAAGAAAAATATACATAAACACTGTGAAACCAAATTTATCGATTATTTATATATTATAAAAATTTTATAAAAATAAAAATTATTATAGAAATTAAATTAAATTGTACTCGAACATTTGGTGGCAAACGTGTTATTGCATTTTTGATTTCGATCTTAATCATTCCTGTTCGTTCAGGAACACGTTCTCGAGGTTCACTACCTTTGTATCAGATGTGACATAGCTTTGTTAGATTTTTCTGAAGATTCGGCGTTGAAAAACACTGTCGAAAAATTAGATAGATATTTGATAAGCCCTTCATCAAGCCGTTTAAGTTCTTAGATTCCGGATACACCTATCTGATTTGAGGCTTTAGCTGAAAATGTTGGATATTTATACGCAATTTCTTTCATACAAAGCTTTTTTCGCGATGTAAAGCCAGCTACGGGTACTTTTTTGAAGGCTCAGATGCCTTTCTGAGAAATATTCAATATTATATAATATTACCAGGCAATGTGTCATGCTGGCTGTTTAAAACTCACTCAGATACTGTTAAAATATCTTAGTTTAGTGATGACTCTTAGAAATTGATGTATACGTTGCGATTCTTGCTGATTTCAACACTGCATATACAATACAAGTGACGCTTTTCTTTAAAGTTTCTCTAAACCTCGCTCCGATTCTTACCACACGGTGACTTAATATACTACCAAATCCCGAGTCGTATGAACTGTCTGCTATAAATTCGCTATGAAGGTAGCAAAAAATACCCATCATTTAAGAATTTCCTGGACATCTAATGACATTTATCAAAGAAGCTGATGCCAACTTTGAAAAGAGTAATAATTCTTCTACTACTTATAGGCTTTTTCTCGAAAAATTTTATAAAAATAAAAATTATTATAAAAATTAAATTAAATTGTACTCGAACATTTGGTGGCAAACGTGTTATTGCATTTTTGATTTCGATCTTAATCATTCCTGTTCGTTCAGGAACACGTTCTCGAGGTTCACTACCTTTGTATCAGATGTGACATAGCTTTGTTAGATTTTTCCGAAGATTCGGCGTTGAAAAACACTGTCGAAAAATTAGATAGATATTTGATAAGCCCTTCATCAAGCCGTTTAAGTTCTTAGATTCCGGATACACCTGTCTGATTTGAGGCTTTAGCTGAAAATGTTGGATATTTATACGCAATTTCTTTCATACAAAGCTTTTTTCGCGATGTAAAGCCAGCTACGGGTACTTTTTTGAAGGCTCAGATGCCTTTCTGAGAAATATTCAATATTATATAATATTACCAGGCAATGTGTCATGCTGGCTGTTTGAAACTCACTCAGATACTGTTAAAATATCTTAGTTTAGTGATGACTCTTAGAAATTGATGTATACGTTGCGATTCTTGCTGATTTCAACACTGCATATACAATACAAGTGACGCTTTTCTTTAAAGTTTCTCTAAACCTCGCTCCGATTCTTACCACACGGTGACTTAATAAACTACCAAATCCCGAATCGTATGAACTGTCTGCTATAAATTCGCTATGAAGGTAGCAAAAAATACCCATCATTTAAGAATTTCCTGGACATCTAATGACATTTATCAAAGAAGCTGATGCCAACTTTGAAAAGAGTAATACATTTTCTACTACTTATAGGCTTTTTCCCGAAAAATTTTATAAAAATAAAAATTATTATAAAAATTAAATTAAATTGTACTCGAACATTTGGTGGCAAACGTGTTATTGCATTTTTGATTTCGATCTTAATCATTCCTGTTCGTTCAGGAACACGTTATCGAGGTTCACTACCTTTGTATCAGATGTGACATAGCTTTGTTAGATTTTTCTGAAGATTCGGCGTTGAAAAACACTGTCGAAAAATTAGATAGATATTTGATAAGCCCTTCATCAAGCCGTTTAAGTTCTTAGATTCCGGATACACCTATCTGATTTGAGGCTTTAGCTGAAAATGTTGGATATTTATACGCAATTTCTTTCATACAAAGCTTTTTTCGCGATGTAAAGCCAGCTACGGGTACTTTTTTGAAGGCTCAGATGCCTTTCTGAGAAATATTCAATATTATATAATATTACCAGGCAATGTGTCATGCTGGCTGTTTGAAACTCACTCAGATACTGTTAAAATATCTTAGTTTAGTGATGACTCTTAGAAATTGATGTATACGTTGCGATTCTTGCTGATTTCAACACTGCATATACAATACAAGTGACGCTTTTCTTTAAAGTTTCTCTAAACCTCGCTCCGATTCTTACCACACGGTGACTTAATAAACTACCAAATCCCGAATCGTATGAACTGTCTGCTATAAATTCGCTATGAAGGTAGCAAAAAATACCCATCATTTAAGAATTTCCTGGACATCTAATGACATTTATCAAAGAAGCTGATGCCAACTTTGAAAAGAATAATACATCTTCTACTACTTATAGGCTTTTTCCCGGAAAATCAAATTCAAGTGGCTGGTTTGGTACTGCATTGCTTGGGTTGAAGTTGATAATTGATAAAAACAATAGGTAGATTTATTTTATAGTAATCTTTATTTAATAGAAGTGAGTGGTGAAGGAAACAAAATGTATATGAACGTGGTGTTATTGATGAAAGCACGAATAGATCTGACAGAGATACACAGCGTGAGTAATTGTATTGCGCACTATTGCAGATATAAATAATATAAAGTATGAATATACTGCATAATCATGGTACATAGCTTATATTTATAGTTTTATTAATGGGTGTTTCAAGTTAAACTTTATATCTATCTTTATATATAAAACAAAGTTAATGTTTGTGTAAGCGGCAAAAAAAGGTATTATTGGGCGAATGGTTTCTATTAATTTTTTTTTAAAAATAATTAAAAAATATTTTAGTTCATGTATATTGCTGTGGTAAACTTGACCCGTGAGCACACATATACATGTGTACAGCATTTTATTATGTTCGCATCGCACTATTCCTCATCTATGCCTTGTGCGCGCACACAAGTAAATCATTGAAATGAGTGAGTGAGCGAACGAGCGAATTGTATTATCGCGCATCTTATACTTTACTGGTTCTTTCTTCTGCCGTTCACTGTGCTTTCATTGTGTGCATTCGAGCCAGCGTGTTTCACCGACACGCGGTAGAACAGGACAAAATTAAAAATTCTCTTCATTGTTTCTTGATTTTTTGTGGGTTATAATACGTAAGTGAATGCTAAAATAAATAAACACATTAATTTTTTACATGGAAATTCTATTCAATTCGTCAATCGGTGTATCCTATTCATCGGCTGGTTTTTCGCATTGGTGACTGGTTGTTCAAAAACGTCTTTAAAGCTTTTTATGAAACTTGTTGCGTGCTCCTACTACCACACCTCCTCCCAGCCAATCATCCTCCAGGTGCCCCACCAATTTGGACGCCACATGAAAGATGATTACCAAGAGGAGGCCCCGTGCGAAGTACCCACCAACTGTGGCCGAATAGTGTCGACCGTAGAGTAAAATTTCGAAACTGGCTAGCTTACCGGGTCGTGGGCTAATCAAAACACACAAAACAACTGAAGAACCGGACAAACACAATCGCGCGCAAGCTGCGGAGGGAAGAAACCAAATTAGACACTCACTTCATATTAGATTTCACTTTATTCTTTTCTTAAGCTCTACTTTAACACTGATCGTTACAGTCCAGAGGCGACAACATTTCACATTTCATAAACACTTCAAAGATATGCACTTTTGTGGTTTTAACGAAAACAATATTTCTAACCATTAAAAAATCACAATCCTTGCTGAAGACGCTACAAAACACATTTTACCAATTTATGAGAAAGAAAAGAAATATATTGGAAGAACAGTTTAAGCACTATCATGACCTCCAGGCACGTTGTCTTCCCGCGACATGTGTCCCGACGGGAAGCTGAACTTGTCCGGCCCGATCTCGAAGATGTCGTCATTCACGGCCGGTAGCCTTCGTCGGGTTGATGCCTTGATCACAGCCACGAATACAATCTCCCAACAACTCTGGAAACACGATTCAACTGCCCGAATATTGTTCCCTTAATCCACTTAGACAATTCTCAAACATTTCCACCTGCTGCTACGACGACTTGTTCCCGAGTGATTTTCTCGACTTCTGCACTCACACCCCCTATCCCTCTCGCTTGCGTCTCGAGTCCAAACATGTATGCCCATATATCGTAACAAACCATTTAAACATTAAATTTTCCCAAAAATTCTGGCAAAATGTACAATATTTTCAAACAATTTCACATAAATTAGCTGCTTTTGCCCAAAAATTTCTCACGTTCACCACCCAGCGTGGTCGATCTACAAACCCATAAGGGCGAAATATGGAACTGCCTTGTCCTTGAAGACCCCAAATCACCGTGCGGGTAAACGCTGTCTTTTCGAAAATGGTAT
This sequence comes from Oxycera nigricornis, assembly GCA_963942545.1. Taxonomy (NCBI): domain Eukaryota; kingdom Metazoa; phylum Arthropoda; class Insecta; order Diptera; family Stratiomyidae; genus Oxycera; species Oxycera nigricornis. The sequence continues at coordinate 71,808,575 of OZ012662.1, forward strand.
ACGCGGATCACCACTTCACCCAAACAAATTATAAATGAATTATATTGTAGGGATATTGCATAATATAACTAGAGAATATGTCATTTTAGGCTAGGGGTGTTGAATTTTATATATATAGAGGAAGTTTATGTAGGTTAAGGATATTGAATTATACACACTTATATTGAACTAGATAGTTAAGTAGGTAGTAAGGGTTTTAAAGAGAGTGTTCCTGATCGTGTGCGCGAAGGCTGCGTAATTTAAGTATCATCAACAGCAAAATGCATTACAGTCAACGTCAAAGACCCTGCATATAAGTTGCCAGCAATCACAACAACAAACAACGCTCACACAATTGCCGCAACAGATCCAAATTCAGGCTGGTCTACTATACGCCAATGGAGTCTGCTATGCGCCTGTGATACCCACCACCATTTGCACTTGCAATTCACCATGGTTAACGACTGCAATGATTATAATATGAATAAGTGGGAGAACAGCTGGCCAGGGGACTTTTTTTTCGGTGCGTAGTCTAAAGCCGGACGAGGAGATAAATCCGGAGAACAGCTGGCGGAATCAGTTTGTTGGTGCAGAATTTTAGTCTATCGAGGAAGAAAAGTGGCGCAGCAAGCAAAACAAGAGGTTGGCGGAATCATTTGTTGATGCAAAATCTTGGCTTATCGAGGAAAAAAAACGGCAAAAGGCCAGCAGTGGCATAGGATTAAGGAGAAAATTGTAAGTAAACGTAAGCTTAGTTAGGGGAAAAGTGATGTTACTTCCGTTGTATCTACCGCTTGAGCCTTTGTAGTCAATATTTTCAGGAGCAACGTTAGATTCAAAACGTTTTTTGTCAAAGATACAACAATATTACTTATACTATAAGAACAATGAGAGATTGCTCCATGACATTTTAAGTAATTTCTGTCAACGGCATCGCAAACATTGTTGATTTTGATTTTATATCTGAATGTTTTACATCTACTCAGATTCAAGATCAAGTTTTCCATAGAATTGGTTTTTCGTTACCGTTGCCTGATAACGATTAAAAGTTTTTACATATGTACCTTAGGGGCAATTCAAATGCTGAGCTTACGCAACGGTGTCACGTTGGAAGTTATTTAAATGGCAACAACAGTGTGAGAAAAGATATCAACGGTTGCAAAGATTTTTCCATGAACAAAATGAATTAGTCCGTTTATTTAAAGCTGCACTTGAAATGATGCCGTCGGACAGTCATAAAGTTGTCATAAAAGCTGATGCAGTACCGCATGGTATGCATCGTGGTACATTTATTGCTCCAACTATTGATGAGGTCGCAGTAGGTATCGTGTGGCAATAATTCAATAACCGCAATATTTTGATGCATCGCAGAGGCAAGCCAAAAGATAACATGGCAGAAACCCATCTTTGCTACAACGCCTTACAACACCAATTAGTTTTTGGGCAAGCTGACAACGGATTTAACTTTAATTTGAATATGGTTAATCCACCGACTGTTAACTTAATTTGTTTTTATATTATGTGAAAAGCATTAAACATATATGTTCAATGAACACATTTTTATTAGAGGTGTGGACGTTAATAAATATTATTAAAAATTGGCAGTTGTAGGTGCTGCCGATAGAAGTGAAAACATGGAACCTTTAGTATTAAAATTTGAAATTTCATAATGTTTGAATTGAAATTATCAACATCAATCTGGTTTTCACATCTATTGACACTCCGAGCAACAATTATATGCATATTTAAGTGGTTTTTTATTGTTCAAATATACTACGGGTTGTACAAGATTATGACAAAATATAAATACAAATAAATGGAAGTAACAATTAATATATAATCATACGATTTATGGATAGTATTTGTATTTACATATGTTTCAATGTACTTGATTTTTAACACTGTTTTCATTGTTTGCATCATTGTCATAATTAATTTCAACAATACTTAGACCTTTTGTACTTTCATTATTTCATTTTGTCAAATGATATAAAATTATAGATAATCGTTTTGCAAAAAATAGCAAAGCACATATTTTATTTTTCACAATTTGAAATAATAAATAAATATTTCGAAATATGAAATTTTTGAATAAAATAAAATATTTAATGAAATGAAAGTCGGAACATTTTTCATCATTTTAAACTAAAGATTTTAATGTTTTAAGGTAATAAACTATAATTTTGCATTATAACCATAGTTTCAACTTCAACACATTGTTCTTAAACTATGAGATTTTATAAAAATTTAAATTTCAAATTCCACGATAAAAATATGATTGATCAACTAGAAATCTTCTTTACCACGGTAGTAAGAAAACGTCCAAGCAACTGTGAAATACTTATTGCGTGATGCAATGCAGAGTTTAAATATTAGAAAATAAATAATCCAAAATTTTCAAACGCCAAAATAAATACGAAGATTTGAAATAATTTTCTGTTATTTATTTTTTATCTTAAAAATATTAGTATATTTATTTAGTACTCACTTTTCTACTGCACAATGATTCTACAACTAATCAATTCAAATAATAATTAAACAAAAACACTATTTCAACAATGCACAGTGTATACACATTGAACTTTGCACTAAATCCACTCAATTTCACTTATAATATATACGCAGCACTAATGTTGCACAATATGTCGGCTGTATAGCTACAGATATACTGCTATAAGCATGTCAGTGTTTCGAACGCGCGAGATTTCACCTATCCAAAAAGCGTTTAACGCGCACAGCACACGACTGATGCGTGCAGTCATTAGCATGTCGGTCACAGTATAGGTAGACCCAGTATGCAATCGAAGCCCAAAAGCTCGTAATTTCCTTCCAAGAAATGGTACCATGTGCTTGCAAAAATTGACGAATGCCCAGCACTGCCAGATTTGCAGAGGATGAAGCATTTTCGCGGACTTCATCTTTCACTTCAACACATGAGGCATTTTTTCAGTCATTTTGGCATTTTCTCTCAATAAATTTGTCAAAAGCAAATGAAATTTGTGTCAGCGAAGACGTTTCACCATTGTAATTCAATGAACTGAAGTTTCTAACGGCGTTTTTGACGCCTAGCATGAAAAGTGCATAGACGAGTTGTGGCAGTGCCCCGACCAGTAGATAGCTGCAATTTTGTCATAAATGACAACCAACATATGATAAATGGCAGCCAACATATGATAAATGTAAACAAACAGAACCGCGGGCCGTACTTGATAGTGCGCCTTTATATGAAACATTACCTACTGGGTGTATCTATACTGTGATGTCGGTGACGCGAACCTATAACATTTTCACCTACAAAAAGGTCCCAATGCGGCTAAAGAAGTTTTCACTTCAATAATAATTAAACAAAAAAACTATTTCAAAAATACACACTATATACACATTAAACTTTTCACTAAATCCATTCAATTTCACTTATAATATATACGCAGCACTAAAAGTGCACAAAATATCAGCTGTATAGCTTCAGATATACTGCTATAAGCATGTCGGTGACGCGAACGCACGAGATTTCACACATCCAAAAAGCGTCTAACGCGAACAGCACATGGTCGCTGCGCGTGCGCCAGTCATGAGCATGTCGGTGACGCGAACCCATATCATTTTCCACTATCAAAAAGTGCCCAACGCGGCTAAAGAAGTTTCCCTTCAAAAATCAGTGCCATGAATTATTATGCGTATAGGTTAATGATCCGCACCAATCAAGTCAATCACATTTTATTGTGTCGACGAGTATTGCATCAATATGATATCGATATGTACGCAAAAATAGAAACAGAAAGATTGAACTTTATTCAATTTAACCAAAAGAAGCTTCGATCGGAAGAGTACATTCACCTTCGAGATTCCATTAACAGATATGGAAACGTTAATGACTTTGGTAAATTGATTATTTTATCTGCAACTTGCACTGATGAACCTCGCCAAATGCACGAATGCTTGACTTACGTTCGTCGTTATCATCGTTCGAGTTTTTTTATTACATTTACATGCAACCCCCAATGGATAGAAAGAAAAGAACTTTTGTTGCCTGGAACATAGCATAAAGACTACTTAGCACGGACACTTCAGCCAATTTGCCATATCTGCTATTCAACCAAAGTGGCCAGCTTAGCCTAAGTAAAGGTAAATACATATGCGTATACCCTAGCATGAATAACAGAGTAAGCAAATTGCATGTGAATGGTTCGTGCACGAAAGACAAAGGTGCATATATAATCTAGTTTCGTCTATTCGTTAAATGAATAGAGGTAACTATGGAGTGGAACATCAACATAATTTGTGGTAGCAGTTTCTATATGTATTTGTGACACCTTCAAGTAGTGGTTGGTTGCCATGGGCGGACGACGACAAAAATTTGAGGGACCTAAAATTTGGCGGAAGATTTCAAAAAATTTTCATATCGAAACATTATTCAAGAATATATCACGGCAATTTTAGACCTTCAATGAAAAAAGTTTGCATATTTGCAAATAGAAACCGAAAGCAATTATGCACCATGTGAGGCTACAGCCACTCATTTAGATTCTGAACATATCGGAAGAGTTCTCAAATACATGTAACATTAAAATTTTTAGTTTTAAACACAGCAAAAACATTCACATCATATGTCTTTGAGACTTATTATAAGATGATTTTCTATGGTTAATGTTAAACTTAAAAAATCCCGTCAATATTGCAGTAAACCACTCTATATTTAATAATAACAGTAAAAATCGGGATAAGTCGACTTAATTTGTTAAACTTTCAAGCCAACCTCTTCCTTTTACAACCGGGCTTGGGACCGGCTTTGGCAGAATTATGGCTGTTACCAACATCGAATTTGAAATAAATAATTGATAAAATTCATTTCGTCTTATTAATTTCTGAAACGCCACTGATTGTCAATTGTACACAATTTTGGGAAATGTCATTCTTTGTATTGGATATTTCAGAGCACATAAAAGTATTAAATTTTCAATTAAAACAGCTTTTAAAAGCACTCAATCGTTTAAATAGATAAGAACGTGTATATTTACTGCACTTAAGTACAAAAATGCACTCCTTTATCTCGAAAATATTATGTATTTTCACAACCATGAATTTTGCACTTCATATCGCAAATTCTTGAATTTCACTAACTGTCTCGTCAATTTATCAACACCGTTTTCTTTGGGCAACTACATCCGAGGTTATCACTTGTTTTTCGAAACAAGGTCAGGATTTGCAAAAAAGCCACTAAATTTCGATGAATACGCGTTTTGCTTTCTTTTTGTTAAGACCTGTCAATGAAAGCCGTTTGACATTTATGCACCTTTGACACTTATGAACAGCGCTCTATTGATACCACACACATATAGGCGTTTATTCAGTTTGTTCCGTTCCTGTTAGTTTCCTGTTCCAAGGTTAAATGGCAATTGTCAGCAAGAAATGTCAGTTTGTATTTGACAATTCGTGAGCGGAATATCGCATGTAATTAGATTTTAGACTATTTCGATGAAAAATGAAACAAATTATAGTGGTAAGTTCGGGGGAATCACGCGTTCAAATTATATGGTCATTGGTGCTCCTTTGAGCAACGTGTCATCATCCGAAAAATGTTTTATAGCCGTAACTTCGAACAGTGCAAAAAAGTGTCTGATGCCCTATGAAAGTTCATTCTTCGGTGTCCTATTTATTTAGGAATATAGATCGACGAAGAAGGGATTGAATTTCCTTGGATCTGCAGCACAGACTCAATGAAAACTCCTTGCTAGTGAACGTGTGCATGTATCAATAATTGGGTGAAATTATAGTGCAAGACTCCGCGGTAACGTTATGTTTGTATGGTATTTGCGTTCGTTTCTGATTATCATTCTAAGTGATTGGTATAGCGCGCCAGAAACCGAAAATTTGCAATTCCGTGAGTGAGAGAGATTACAAAGAACTATAAAAGCTCAATAAAGTGTAAAATTAACAAATTCTCAATTTAGTTGTTCTGCTATAACACCATTATTATGTTCTCCAGTATTTATATACATAAATTTTCAATAAAATTCATTGCTACTTAAAATCACGATGCCACGTAGTTTCGTGATTCCTATAGATTGGGCAGCCCTAAATGCTTCGATCAGTCCCGTATTCACATCGGGTACTCACCGCATTCGTTAATTTTACGCACACTTGCGTTAAGTCAGCTGATTTTGGCATGCACGTGTACACGGTTAACTTATATAAAATGGCCGGCTCATCTCTCTACATATACACCACAGGGCCTGGAGAAATTTGAATACGAATTTTAACCTGCTCTTTCGCACGCGAGCTTGGAAACGAAAGCCAGAGCGCTCTCTCTGATAGGAGGGGTAATTTAGGAATGTTTGTCTCAAGTCGACTTTGACAGTTCGGAGTGTCCGTGCTATATATTCTTTACGCTATGGCCTGGAAAAACAACGGCTGATAGACATGATACATTAGTGCGTTTGTTTAAACAGAAATTGAATCTCTGATGTATTACATTGTTAAATCAAAAGTATTTCGTGAAGTGCAATGTTGGACGGACTCAGTTAAGTGGCAGAAGAGAGGTTTGCCTGATGCACACATTAAAATGTGGTTGGTGAATGAGATTACATCATATCAAGTTTATGATATTTTATCAGCGGAGACCCAGAATTATTTAAATTGTCGTTAAAAATATGATTCATGTCCCTTGCGGTGCAATAAACACTAATTCACCTTGTTTGGTGGGTGGGAGGTGTCCAAAACGATATACCAGGACATTAATATACGAAAGAAATACTGGAAACAATAGATATCTTTTATATTGTCAACGGTCTTCTGAAGATAACGGCAAACCAACAATTATAAAAGTCAAAAATGTGCATATTGAAGTCAATAATCGGTGGATTGTTTCATATTATCCGTTACACGTGACGAAGGGGTTTGATATGGCTTGCATTGCAGTAAAAAATGTTAATAGCAACCACGCGGGAACTTTTGCCAATAATAGGAATGATGAAATCACTCAATATCAAATGGAGCGATATATAGGCAGTAATGAAGCTATTTGGCGTATTTTTTTCGTTTCCGATTCATGAAAGGTATGTTCATTTGGCGGTACATCTAGAGAATGGACAAAGTGCATATTTTACGCTTGAAAATTCTGTTGCTAGAGCAGCGGAGGCACCAAATACAACGTTGACTTAATTTTTTTCGTTGTGCCGTACCGATGATTTCACAAAAATATAATTATATTCAGAAGTTCCCCAGTATTAAAAATGGAATACATTGTCGAAATTATTTCAAAGATGGAGACAAGGAAAGGCAGTTGAAGACTATTCTAGTGTTTTTTTCTACTAATGCATTGGGACGTGTATATTCGGTGAATCCTAATAACGCAGAATGTTTTTATTTGCGCTTATTATTGTTCAACGATCGTGGTCCAGATTCATTTGAAATTTTGAAAACAGTCAATGGGACATTATGTAAATCATATCGTGAAGCGTGTCAATGATTAAATTTGCTTGAGGATGATGCTCATAGGGATTCAACGCTTGCTGACGCATCTATTTTGTCTTCTCCACATCAAAACGTACACTGTTCGCCATAATAATACCCACCCTTCATGTCCACTCGAACTTTGGCATAATTATCGCGATTTTAAGCGTCGCACAATGACGAGTCCTCATTTTGATATTACAGTTGAAATGCATAATGAAGCGCTGATTTTGATCAAGGACATGTGTTTGATGATATGTCAGCAAAGCATTAGTGCAGTTAGGCAAGATGGCTCCTAATCGCGTGTTTTACGATATTTTTGGTCAGGAAATTATACGCGAAAGGCAAAACGATTGCAAAGAACTAAAGTGCACATTTGGGTGTTTTGAGCGTCTTTCGGTGGTGTTTTAAGATTATTGATAAAGCCGTGTTGTTTCTTTTTACCAAAATATTTTGTATATCCTCAAATACGTATTTCGGTTGCTACTGGCAACCTTCTTCAGTGTTTTGTAGACGACTGAAATTTTTGGTCGTGTACAAACACTGTCATTGATTTTAGCATCCATATGATGTCAGAGTGTAATTGCACTCATCAGGAATCGCAGCCACGTTATTGGATGGTGGCCGTACCGCGCATTTGGCTCATAAATAACCTTTGAATATTCAAGTTGATGAAACACCAACATGTAATATTTCCAAAAATTCCGCAATGGCCAAAGCTTTGTAAGAGTGCAAGGTTATTGTATGGGATGAAGGCACGATGGCACATAAAAAGTCAATTGAAGCCTTAAATCACAACTTGAGGGACTTGCGAGGAAACCAAGATTTTTTTTGGCACCATGATACTCTTGATAGGTGACTGGTCCTACCCCGTTCCGCTCCTGCATGTTCTGTTTTTGGAGATGCGTGAGGAAATTCTCATTGACCATAAATGTCCGTGTGCAATTACTAAACGATCAATCTGTGGCAGACTTTTGAAGGCAGCTATTGAACATTGGAAATTGACAAATGCCTATTACTCCTATTCAGTACCGACTTTAATGGGAGGCCACCGGGGCGGCGGCGGTGGTGACTCGAGGGCGCCGTGATGTACAAGGCACCGCGCGCCAGCTTAAAGCCGTCTCATGCGCGTATTTTGCCCTACACACTGCACAAAAACCTACACACCCAAAACATTGTTTCGGTACACTGTTTTGTTGATTATCAATAGAAAACGAAGTTTAATCAACAAAAAAGTAGCTAAAAGTTATTTTGTGCAGGTGTTTTTGTGTATTATGTTTGGGTTTTGGTAAGCCCAGCTTTGTTAGGCATAACTCTTTTTTCTCTTACACTAACGAGATCAATTTTTCAGAGTCCATTTCGAAATATATAAAATCCAAACTAGAAATAACTGCGAAAACTTGCGATCGATCCCATCAAAATGGGATGGTCCACAGCACAGTATATGTAAATAATACACAGTAACCAAACATGAGCGCCAGAGATCAAATTTAGTTACAAGAATTATTTCATCTTTAATGTGCGGAGCGTTGCGTAAATGCATGAAAGCGGATTGAACGCAGATTTTCGTTAGAATTCGTGCGAATGAAATTGGCATGATTTCTGTCTCAGTGTTCGAGCAGCCTTATAGTTCATTTCTTTGCACTTCTATCTTCAATATTGGTTACCATGGTTCAGGTCGTAGTGTAGTAACGTAGTGGTGATAAATATTGTAGTTAACTTAGACGAAATTGCAAGACTTTGAACTAAACTAAATTGTTATAATAAAGTGATGGTATTTTATTATTACGTATCAAAAGATTACAGTGTAAAGTGGCCGAAGCGAGTGTCGTGACCGTGATATTATGCTTGATTTTTGGAAAGCCGGATTTTTTATTTATTTTATTTTTTATTTATTTATTTTTTTATTATTATTTAGTTACATACACAAAGTCACAAAATTGAAGGCACAAGCTATATACATGCGAAAATATTGTTCACTGTTACTGCAATTGTCGTAAATTTATCGAATTGGCATTTTATTCTGTTAGTGCGTAATCTTCTTTATAATGTACACAAAATTATTACATAGGTTCACAATGCTTATTCTAGTTACATGTACTTACAGATATATTTTTTATACCTGTTATAGATGTAATACAACATGGTATGTAATTGTAAAATAGAACAGTGCCAACAATTGATGAATTATGTCAGAAAATAAAGAAATATTTAAAAAAAACCTTTCTGGTTCAGAAAGTCGCACAAGAAAAGCTGAGAAAGACAAAGTGGATGAACAAAGTAAAAAAGGTATGAATATTAATAAATATTTCAAAGAAATTTCTAAGGCTAGCACGAGTTCTTCAGATACTTTCGAAACCGATAGCACAAGTTCACATGATATTCCGGTAGCACATTTTTCTATTCAAGGTGATCGAATCGACCACCCCATTAAATCCTTGCGTGCACCGTCCGAGTTATCTCTAAATCAAACTCAAGATATAACAACTATGACTGATAAAAGTATCGACACACGTAGGCTAAAAGAGTTTAATGTTTCTGATGTAGCTACCTGATCAACAGTACTTAGTGCAAGCAGAATAGATCACATTATACAGTGTGGACCCTCACAAGTGCATCTAAACAATTTTCCGGAAGATAAAAATGGACGTCATTTCTCTTCAAATAATTACTCAAAAAAGCTTTCAAACCAAGAAACTATCAGACGTCGGTAGTTAGTTTATTCAATATCAAACGATAGTGTATTTTGCTTTTGTTGTCGACTGTTTGATTTAAAGTCAAGTATAAAGTTGTCCGCTAATGAAGGCTTCAACAATTAGAAACATTTAAGTGAAGCTCTGAAAATGCATAAAAATAGTCCTGCACATAAAAAAGCATTCATCCAATTGACTGAAGCTGAAATCAGGTTTAAAGATGGCTCACCTATTGACAAGGAAGAACAGAACAGTCATTTCTAAAGAAAGATTCCGATGGAACAATGTTCTTCAAAGATTAATGCACATAACCTTGTATTTGGCTGAAAACAACGTGGTATTCAGAGGTTCATCCGATAAATTATTTACTCCAAACAACGGAAAATTCTTAGGCTTTGTAGATTTATTGGCAAAGTTTGACCCCATCATGGAAGAGCATGTCAGATTGGCAATGAATGGTGATTTGGCTGACCATTATTGCGGCAAAAACATACAAAACGAGCTAATAGAGCTCATGGCATAAAAAGTTACATCTACAATAGTATCCTGCATAAAGAATTCAAAATATTTTTCAATCATAGCTGATTTTACTCCTGATCTAATCCATAAAGAGCAACTTTCCATCACATTAAGATGGGCTGACATAACAGAGGATGCCGTAAGCATACAAGAATATTTTATTTCAGTTTTGCAAATAGATGAAACAACGAGTGCAGGTCTCACAGAAAGCATTTTAAAAACATTGATTGATCATGGCCTTAACATTAATGACTGCAGAGCACAGGGTTATGATAATGGTGCGAACATGAAGGGGAAAAATAAAGGCGTACAGAAAAGAATTACGAGCCCAAATCCGCTGGCCTTTTTTGTATCATGTGGATGCCATAGTTACAATTTGGTATTATGTGATGCGGCAAAATCATCGTTTAAATCCGTTACTCTGTTCGGAATTTTACAAAAACTGTTTAATTTATTTGCAGGATCGGTAAATAGATGGAAAATTTTGACAGATCATTTGAAAACATACACCCTGAAAAAATTAAAAGACACGCGCTGGGAATCTCGAATTAATAGCGTCAAAGCGGTTCGTTATCAGTTATGTGAAACGCATGATGCGTTGGTTTCCTTGACCGATGTTACCAAACAAAGCGATGCTGCGACGTCACACGAAGCGGCCACACTGGCAGGACAACTGAAAGATTTTGCATTTGTTGTTTGTCTGATAATATGGTACGACGTTTTGTTTCAAAACAACGTTGTGAGCAAAACAAGCCAGTTACCTAAAATTAACTTTGTCGACTTTACCGAAATGTTTAACAAATGTTGCTCTTATTTGGAAACATATAGGCAACAAGGTTTCGAACAAGCCATTGCAACAGCATCTGAATGGGCATCGGAACTTGGTACGCAGCCATTTTTCAAACCACTAGCGAGATTAAGACGAATTAAACGTAGATCGAGTGAAGAGGCTGTTGATGAACCAATAACTCATCCAAAAAAAAGTTTGAAGTCGAGTTTTTAAATGCTTTTTTGGACACCGTACTTATATCTATGAAGGAAATATTTCAACAGATGCAAGATTTTTCTGTCACGTGGAATTTCTTGTTTAACATTGAAAAAAATCAAAATAAAGAAGAACTCACGCGACATTGCTCTGCACTGCAAGAAAAGTTAACGGTCAACTTTAAATCTGATATTGATGGAGAATTGTTGTGCGATGAAATTTTAGGTCTGCAACACTATCTCGAAAACATTCAGGCAACACCTATTGAGTCATTAAATTTTATCAAAAAGCACAATCTTCAAGAGTTATATCCCAACACCTGGATATCGCTGCATATTCTGTTAACAATACCAGTGACCGTTGCAAGTGGTAAACGCAGTTTTTCTAAACTAAAGTTGATAAAAACGCACTTGCGGTCAACAATGTCCCAAATAAGATTATCTAGTTTGGCCTTGCTGTCCATTGAAAATCAAGTTGCAGAAAACCTAGATTTTGCCAGTCTTATCAGAGAATTTGCTGACAAAAAAGCTAGAAAAATAAGATTTTAGTTGTTTTTAGTTTTTGATTTTCGTTATATGTTTCGTGACTGACGGATACACAATAGCTACATGCATTCTTTAGATAACGACTGAATAAAATATGATATTATAAATAATAAATGTTTGTAGTTTTCTATTAATAGTCAATATGGTACACGATTGAAAATAACTTTTTTTTTAAATTACAACAAAATATAAAAGGGCAACAAATGCATGATTCGCCCGGGGTGCCTAGATGGTTAAGGCCGGCCCTGATCCTATTGATGGTCTAATCACGCTACCAACAAATTTCTATCGCATTATAAACCATTACGGATAATTTTGACAATCACAGTTGGTTGAGTGAACGGTCAATATTAGCTGGTAAAAACAAAGTTGTATCTTATGTAAATGCACCTATTTTTAATGAAATTGATGGACAATTCTTTGCATACAAATCAATCGACATTATCAAGAATGAAAATGACGTAGTGTATTACCTGACCGAGTTTTGAATCCACTTGATTTGCCGGGGCTGCCGCCTCAATGTTTAGCCCTTAAAGTTGAAGCCTATTTTAATGCATCGGAATATTAATCTACCGAAACTATGCAATGGTACCAGTCTTTCTGTAAAGAAATGAATGCAGAATTTGATTAAAACTGCCATTCTGACAGGAAAATACAAAGGCGAAGACGTTTTGATTCAAAAAGTTCCATGTTTCCACCAGACTCGATTTCAAATGTCTTCAATTCTCTGTTCGCCTTGCTTTCGCTTCAACAATAAACAAAGCGCAAGGTCAGTCGTTGGAAATTTGCGGTATAAATTTAGAATATCCGGTGTTTTCACACGGTCAGCTAAATGTAGGCTGTTTAAGAGTAGGGAAACCAGCTGCACTCTTTATATATGTGAAAGATCGGAAAACCAAAAATGTTGTATAACAAAGGGTCTTACAATAAAATAGACCATAACCAAAAACTTTTTTTTATTTTTCTTTCAAATACCCAGCGAAGGGGGTTTTGGTTTGCTGGTTTGATAATAAAACATAACAATTTTATGATGCAGCTAACACAACAACTGCATTAGAATAAGAGAAATTTATTAACATTATTTAAAACGGTGTCTTATTCACAATGATTGTTATTGGTTTTTATTTTCCAAAAAGTTGAAAAGTGAACAAAGGAGTTCGTGTATCAACTAGCATGCTAAGGCGGAGATCGCAAGAATCATTTGAGAAGCCGTTAATCAAAAAGCATATCGGAAAGAGACTAAATTGGGCAAAACGAAATTTGGACCATGATTCGAGCAACGTAGTTTTTACAGATATCATTTGTTCTTCATATTTTTTATGTAATTACTGAAAGAGAGCCTGTACGAAAAATGGTGAAAGAATTTTGTGGCACACAGTAGAATACCTGGGAAAGGGGCACGTTTACGGATGCTTCTCAGATGAAAGGGGCTTCGGAAAGCTAATTGTTTAACGAAAACCCTGAATGCAGAATTAATGAAAAACATGTAAAAATGTTTTGCTTAAATCTGCCGAGAGTTTATATGGAGCCGACAATAGCGATTGGGTTCTGCAAGAGGACAACGATCCTAAGCATCGGAGTCGTCTCTGTACCAGCTGGAAAAAAATGGAGTCACAACTTGGATTGGTCATCACAACGTCCAAATGCAAACCCGATAGAAAACGTGTGGTCACTTATGACGGAGATACTGAAATTCAAAAGTATAACAATCAAAGGACAGTTCATGCGGGCCTTGAAGAGGATTTGGTAATTTTTTACTATGGAGTACGCAGAAAACTGGAAACAGACTTGCTCAAAAATATGTCGATAATTGGCGATAATTAATAATAACGGTGACTGGATTCCATATTGATATCATTGGAAAAGGTATATTCATATGTAGTTGAAGTAATGAAATTAACCTAAGCGATTCAAAGTGTTTTTCATGTTTTTTTATGCGACACATTATGAAATCAAAATACAGCTCGTGAGATTGCAAATGCGCTTTGACTGACACTGACAATGAAATGGAAACGGCTTTATTCCATGAATTATCGCCTTAGATGAAATTTACTACGAACGTTCAAATTTAACTCTACTACTCGCAAGAGCTTTAAGCGTAAAGATATTTTCAAAATGTTGATTTCAATTTTCAGAGAGATAATAATAACTTCACAAATACTGGGAAGTTAAAAATTCATTTGGTTATTATTATCCTGTAAACGTGTTAAACATTTATGGATTGGCAGAAAAATCGATAACGTGTTTATGTGGACGCTTTCTTTATTTACTCGTCATTTCAATAGAGTGTTTCTACACTTTTTTCAAAATATTTGTTAGGTGCGAGAATAAGCTCAGTCCCCATTTAATCCCATCAAGAACGTGACCCACACTCGTCCATTTCCTGACCCTAACCCCTCCATGTAGCTCAACCTAGCTGAAGCTTAGACCTCCGCCCCTCTTTTTAGTGATGGAACTTAGGTTTTGCTTCAACACTTCATGCGTGAAGATTTCACTAAGAAGACAATAAACTATATGGTTGGTTGGTTGTAGTGGCAGTCCCATTTATCAAAAGGTGGCTCACTTAGGCCCCGATAGGCATATTGTGGTACCACAAAAAGATAATGACGGCAATAGAACCTAAGGGATGACGAGAACCATTTAGATTCTCGGATGAAGATGGCTATGCAGCTAATGTTTAAACTAGCCACTGTCGTGAGTCTGTCCAGGAAAGGCGAGCCTAAAGTTTGCATGCGTGTCCTGGATAGTGCTAGTATCCGCGCAGGAAATGTTGTATCGTTTTCTCTTCTTGATCAGATCTGCAGCTTCGACAGAAATCATTAAAAGGAACTCCCAATCGCTCTGCATGTCTGTCAATGAGACAATGCCCCTTCAGTACGGATATGATGAAACTTAATGTTTCACGGCTCGTGTTCAGGAGCTGTTTAGTGCGTTTTGAGCTTAGCGCATACCAAGTTTGCCTAGTTATCCCACAGGTTTCTTCCCGAAGACAGGCCCTGTTTGCTGCCTTATGTAAAACTGCTTAAATCTAGCTTGATGGAGGCCAGTGGATGGCCAACTTGTTGTGGAAGTACATAATCCTGGAGCTCAGTGCCAGCTCTCGCAAAGGCATCAGATTCGCAATTTCCCGGTATATCACTATACCTGGTACACAGTAAAGGATCACTTCACCGTGAAGCGACATGCCACTACAATTTTGGATGTGGTATACACGTTGAATAGTGATTGGATAGCAGCTTGATTGTCGGAGAAAATGTTTGAATTTCCCATGAAAATTTCCTGATTTCTTAACCAGTTGAAAAAGACTGCAGTGGTCTGAAAGCCGGAAGGCTAGTTTCAGGCCTAGCTGCTCCTTTTGCTGGTGTTGGTCCAGCTCTCCATAATATTGTGGAGTGGCCAATATTCCCATCATGCCAGAGATTTAGAGCTTTCAATCGAATTGCAGACCATTTGGTCAGCTGTCTTATAAGGAGTTTTGTTGGGAGCCAATTTAATAGCATAAACAATGCCTTTGAAATAGTGCGTAGAGCCCCGGTGATTGCAATAGCTGCAATCCTTCGGGTCTTGTTTAGCAGGTTTGCATTTGATTTTTTTAGCCATCGCTGGCCACCAAATGACCACGCCATGCAGAATGATTAGATCCACTGTCGCCCTATGGAGCCACCATACAATTTTGGATTTCAGCTCCCACCTTTTGCGAATAGCTCTTTTGCAGCAGTAGACTGTGCATGTAGCTTTGAGCGCTTTTTTTGCTTTGTTCACCTTCCATGTTAGAGTCCAGAAGTAGACCTAAATATTTTACCTGATAACATGGGTTCAGAATTACCTTGGTGAAACAAACTGCGGAATTTTGTATCTTCTTGTGATGAGCACAGGTTCCCATTTTTTTTGCAGATTGATCTTTAGTCCACAATCTTCGCTCCATTCGGTGAGAATACTTTTGCTGCCGGTCGCTCCTATTTTTGACCGCAGGTTTTCCATCACTTAGTTCCGTAGAATGGATTATTGTACCCTACCTGGCGGGGTGCCTCTGTGTAGAGTTTATGTTACTGCTGCTTTGCAGATGTACGATAAATCTAATCAGATTGTCATCAATATTGATTTCTCCGAATGCCATCCCAATAGCCTTATGGCTGACGTTATTGAATGCACCTTCGATGTCTAGCAAAAATGCTTGTGTGTAAGGAGGTTATTTCTAATTAATTAATGAGAATGATTCAAAAGTGGATGTGACTTCTTTGGTGAATTTCAACCAATTGATCTACACGGTACCCTATATACACCTCAGTAGCTGTTAATTTTTGGAGTGCCATGAACCAATCGTTGAGTGTAGACGCTGTATCAGACTTCCGTGGAGACTGGATATACAGCAAGCGGAAACGCACGTGGCGAATGAGACGCGTGTAACCAGTACGGCTTTTGTTGATGATGCAGTTGGAAGAGGGCTGGAGCGTCGCAATGTAGGCAGCCTTCACTTGATCGAGAGTGACATGTCTTTTTGTCTCGTTGATCAAAATGCGGATGATTTTTTCGTCCCGGCTGATGATGGGATGTGGCCCGGTCTAGGGCGATTGCAGGGAACGGCATATTTTGTCCATGCAAAGAAATACATGACTGCATGATGATAGCTTTTGAAACATGAAGGGAGCCCGAATATTGTGACGTGCTGCTGGGATGGGGCGGAGTTGCGTCATCTGTTGAAGAAGTCGTACGACAAGTTGCTGGCGTCTTCGAACTCCTACAGCAGGCGTAAGGGCTCCCTATAAACGAGCTTGGTCGGAAATACTTGTAGCTCTTCCTTTACCGCGCTGCATAAATCGAGTAAGACGATAGGTAAGGCGTCCACCAAATTCATGTGGGAGTGGCTACGTCGAGCGCCATCCAGCCGGCGGTGAAAATTCTCGACCATCCCGTTGAAGCATGGTTGGTATCCGCAGGTGCGACATCTGATGGTGCCAAAAGCGTTGCTTAGGGATCGGAAGAGTTGCGACTTGAATTGTTTGCCTTGGTTGGTTGTGCTGCAGATGGGAGCCACGAAACGAGAGATCCAGCAGCAAACGAAGGCGTCGGCGACTTCCTCGGCGTTCATCGTAAGTAATGGCCAAACTGCAGGCCATCTGTTGAGCCTGTCGACGGCAATGATCGAATAATGAACAGTCCATTAATTACGTAAGAAATATGTGTCAAATTCATATATTGTAAGGGTTCGTAAGATTTCAGTGACTTTTCTCTCAATTTTAAGCATAATTTTAAATGATATCGAAATTTTACTATATATTACATGTTTTTATAAGATCAACTCGAAACTAAGAAATGATTATTAGCTTTACTAATGAAAAATGGCAAAATTGTAAACAATATCTGTTCCGCACTTTTGAAAATGTTGGACGTCATATGTGGTCAGCACGTTATAAAATCTATTAAGTTGGCATAGAAACAAGAATTGCATTTAATAACCCTTTAATCCTAATATGATACAAAAATTTGCTTAAGCGTTTCAAGCGTCGATATTAATATAGACACTTACGTAAAAAGAGGGTTTGTAACCTGTTGTTGCCTCAATTCTATCCAATCCCTCATCCACCGAAAGCCTTACAACGCTACCAAAAATCTCGGAAATCGAATTTCAATGATTTATTCACTGATTTTTACTGAAAAAAACGATTGATTTCAAAAACATTGTTGTCAGTTTATTTGCTTAAGAATTTATCTTAAGATAGTATGTACGAACTACAAAGGCACCTACTGTTCCAATCCAATTGCAAAAGATTTGTGCTTGTTCAATGAGAAAATTTTGCAAAAAATATGAAATCAGCAAATTCAAATGAGTAGCGAAGCAAAATTATCCAGACCCAGTGATCCGTCGGATATTGTGCGAGTGAGTGTCCAAAAATTTAATACAGTAGAGGGATGGCAACAGTGCAAGTATTTTACACGCTGCTTCGTATTTTTATGACACTCGGTCCAGGATTGTACATTCTTTCCTTACTCAACAAAGGTGTACATATTGAACGCCACGACATAATGGCTAACAATGAACGAGTAGTCCCTGTCAAAGTTGAAAATATCGATAACATTTACGACTTCATTGTAATTGGAGGTGGATCAGCTGGTTCGACTTTAGCTTCACGACTTTCCGAGGTTCCTTACTGGACAGTACTTCTACTGGAAGCTGGACCAGATGAACCGGCAATGACTGACATTCCTTTGATGTATCCTCTGTTTCAGGGGACAAACTATGATTGGCAATTTAAAGCAGAACCTTCAAATCAATTTTGCTTGTCGATGGAAAACCATCAGTGCCATTGGCCACGCGCAAAATGTCTTGGAGGATGCAGTGTTCTCAACGCAATGTTATACGTTCGAGGAAATAGGAGGGACTATAACCAATGGGCTGAGCTTGGTAACTATGGCTGGGATTACGAAAACATTTTATACTATTTCAAAAAACTTGAAAATATGCAAATACCTGAGTTGCAAAATAATAAGTTTCACAACATTGGTGGTCCAGTCACAGTAGAACATTTCAAATTCGTTACTCCTCTGCTTGACTTTTTCCTTGAAGCAGGACGAGAGTTAAATTTGTTAAATCCTTATCATGACGTTAATGGAGAGTCACAATTAGGTTTTTCAAGGGCCCAAGGGTCAATTCGTGGCGGACTACGCTGTAGCACTGCTAAAAGCTACCTTAGACCAGCGCGTAATCGTTCAAATTTACATGTATCCCTGAATACCGCAGTGCGAAAAATTAAAATTGATCCAATGACAAAAGCAGCTGTTTCTGTACAGTTTGAAGTTTTAGGTGTAAAACGTGAGGTTTTCATCAGAAAAGAAGTTTTGCTATCTGCTGGAGCAGTTCAAAGTCCTCAACTTTTAATGTTATCAGGAGTTGGACCTGGATATTTGTTAGAAAAATATAAAATTCCAATAGTCAAAGAACTACTTGGAGTAGGAGAAAATCTTCAAGACCACATTGCGGCTGGAGGAGCAAATTATCTTATTAAAAATCCATTTAATGGTACACCGTTATCATATATTATTCCTCGGATGTTGAATGCAGAAAATGTCAAGAACTTTGTACTTAGTAATGAAGGCGCATTATATGCAAACCCCGTTTGTGAAGTTATGGCATATGTGAACACGATTTATCAAGACAACTTGGAAAACTGGCCAGACGTGCAACTTTTCATGGCTAGCTATGGCTTCAATTCTGATGGAGGATTGTTTGGAATTAGAGGATCTGGATTGACTTTCCAAGCATATGGAGATGTTTTTGAACCTGTTCTTTATAAAGATTCATTTATGATAATACCGCTGGTGATGCGACCCAAAAGCCGAGGGCGTATTGTGCTGAAAAGTGCTGACCCAAAAATCCAACCAAAGATTTTTCCGAACTATTTCGATGACCATCTTGATCTCAAAATTTTGGTACGTTTCGTGATTCAACGTTTTCAAATTAAATATGTTTCATTTTAGGTAGAAGGGTTAAAGTTTGCGCACCAAATCTCACAAACAAAGATTTTTCAATATTTAAACGCAACATTGAATCCTTATACTGCAATGGCATGTCCAAATGAAACATATTTAAGTGATGAATTTTGGGCTTGTTTAGCAAGACATTTCTCGCAAACTATATATCACCCATCGGGAACTTGCAAAATGGGATTAAAAAGTGATGCATTGGCTGTGGTCGACCCAAGACTTCGTGTTCATGGTGTCGATAGATTGCGTATTGTAGATGCAAGCGTTATGCCTCGAATTGTAAGTGGTAATACAAACATTCCTACCATAATGATAGCGGAGAAGGCATCAGATATGATTAAAGAAGACCATTATCACTACGGATACTATGCCTAAGTTGTAATTTTGTTATGAAAATTTACTTGAGATGATTTCAATTGTTTCCTGTTGTATTGATTTTTGATGAATAGTACGTTACTGGGAAGTGTTTTCTGAAGTAAATAGAGCTGTTAAAAATTTATTCAAGTTGATGTTTGATTGATACAGACATATGAATGCACGAAGTTTTCGGACGGTGTAATCTTATTCTGCAAGCTGAGAAATATATACCTCTCATGAAACGGAGTGCACTGGTTTTTTTCTTTTCCAGTGGAAAATGAGTATCAATGATAAGCAAACAAATTATTTATTGACTTTATGTCTCATGGAATATAATATGGACAAGACAGATAGATAACTTTGAAAAGTGGTGCATTACCCTTTTGATGAACGAAAAAATTGAATGCTTTTAGTCTCGTCGTGCACTAAAATTTTACGTTCAATTAATCATATTAAATTATAGATTTTCAAAAGGTGTCCACTTAAGCCAAAGCTAACCGTCTGTTCATTTTGTTCTCTCAGGTTGACTTTATACGTTCAGTTTTGTATACTCGGCTTTTCTTTTGCTACGAAATTTCAATTATGTAGTGTTTAGAACGTTCTCATCATGGCGACTACACAAAAGCAACCTACGAGAACATTGACTGCTGGCCGAATCACACAACACAACGGACATTGCATTCCAAGAGGAGGTCTTTAGCATACTCAACGGATGGGTACACCAACACTACACAAGTATCACAGTTTACCGATAGAGGCGTAACCTCTACTGGTAAACCGAAAAATTTAAATGTCACCCACACACTCTCTCGATATCGATATTGAGTCGTTGTTTATTTTGGTATAACTCTTCGTGTATAGCGAGTAGTGATGCTTCGGTCGCGACCGATTCTTTCATATCAATCGAGTAATTTAGCATGAGTCGCTCAATTGTTCCGTGCACGAAAGCTATATAGACTCATTTATACTACCACCCAACATGACAGTTCTGTTGTTCGCGACCGACTCACACTCAGTCAGTGTTACCAGATTGGGGGTTTCCCCCCAAAACAGGGGTTTTTACGTTCTCGCAGTGGTATTTTGGGGCTAAAACTATTCAGAACTTTTTCGTGGGGTAAAAATCCCCAAAAAACCTATTACTAGACCGGCATTTGAATTTAGAAAAAACTAAAAGGCAATGCCAAATGTTACATTTAGTCTAGTTTTACCCAACAGAGAAGACATTCACTTAATAGAATATGAGTGAAGAATTCTAGTTGGAACACATTACACATCCAACATTTCTAACTGGGATGCTGCCACGGCTCAAGGTATATAGACAAATCAGTTTTGTCTATTTACCTTGGTCCCGGCTTTATTTTCTATTACCATGAACTGCATGGGAAGCTTTGGCAGTATAAAAAGCATCGTAAACATTAACTAAATGATTTATGTTTTTATTTTTTCACGTTTTTGGGGGGTTTCCAGCTGAAATTATACTATTTTAGGGGGTTTTCAGTCTGGCGTAAGGTTTTTTAAAAAGCTACATCACGTAGCACTGCACTTAGTTTGTATTTGAGTCCCATAGTTCCTTTGGGCAATATTTTCTCGATGACCGACAGGATGGACGTTTGAGTCAATGAAATATTTATTATGTATAGCTTTGGCTTGCGAGCTCGCACGCATGAGTATGGCTGGACATTATCAAACAATCAAAGCTATATGGCTTTAACAGCCCATGTCATTTATTGATGTCATTACTTTGCAATCAGCTTTGCTGGATTCCTTTGAATGTAGCGACGAACATCATACGGCTCAATATTTAACATAAAAAATGAAGCGAATCATTGAAGAGTGGAATTTGACACATAAAATTACAAGCATTGTGAGCAAAAATGCAGCTAATAAATGCAGCAATTTGGCGAAGCACTTGGAATCATATTCCATGCTTCACCCATACGTTAAACTTGATTGTTCAAAATGGTATGAAAGAACTTGGCCAAACACAATTGAAGATCAAATCGATCGTTCAATTTTTCAAAGCATGCCCGCACGCAATGAAAAAGTTTATTTTCGTTAAAAATAAAAATTCTGGGCACTAAATAAAATGATAAAAGACGTATTAACACGACGGAATTCGACCTGCTTGATGTTTCAAAGCATATTAGAAACTAACAAACCTTACAGTTATTCTTTAAATCAGTCGTAATGTAGCTTGTCAGCATTTGCCACGGAGGATTTCGTTGGCATAAAAAAAACCTGCGAGGTGCTGAAAATATTTTACGAAATCACGGCATCAAATGAAAAAACATTTACTCCTTCATAAGTTATGTTGTTTAAAAGAGCGCTGCTAAAATATGTTTCAAAATCAATAAATCAGACAAACACTTCAAAAAAGGACGAAATTATGGTGAAAAGCATTCATAAAGATATAACAATGAGACTTAATAGCCTTAAGCAGCACTGTCTTTATGGCCAATCAGCTTTATTGGACCCATGCTTCAAAATGCAAGCTTTAGGTATGAAGCAAAAATATCAAACAATCGATTATAGACGAAGTAAATAGTATTGTTTTGACGCAGCACACTTGGCAAGATAATAAATAAACCGCCATGTTCGTTATTTTGGTGTTATATTGACTCAGATGCGCAGCTGCAAAATTCATATGCTTAACAAAATTCAGAAGCAGTAACCACTAAAGAAATTGAACGGTATCGCAAAAAACCTTACATTACGATACAATACAATAATATTGTTTCGTTCATTCTGACGAAATGACTCGAACATACTGAGTCAGCAAACTGAACGATTTTTCCCATCACTCATCGTCAGAGCTACTTTGATAACCCCGGTGCTCGAAGCAAACGTTTCAACGCAAACAGCTGCGACGTGAGACAATTGACTGGGAGTGCATATTCCATCAGTTCATAAGCAAAAACATACATTCTGCTGCAGGTCGAAGGTTTGATTCAAATTCATTGCTTTAGTACATACATTCGGCAATATAATATGCTGATAACGTCTCTTGGTGCTGTTGCTCTCTAAAAAGTAGTAGACGTCGTAGGAAAGTAAAGTCAAAGTTAAGTAAACGAACTAAAAAAAATATTTCATCTACCACTATACAGCTACATGAAAAACTTGTTGCGAAAGTGCTAACTTGAATTATGTTGGGTGACAAAAAACCTTCATAATATGAAACACATGGTGGGCAATCAGTTATTTGACAACAGATTACCTGTCTGGGTACGCGCAATCTTGACGGCCGCCTTTAAAGTCGATAATAACACGTTGACCGCAATGGCTACCAAAATAACAGTTGAGTGCAATGTATGCGAAAGGCCTTTACGATAGGAAACGAATATTAAAAATTTAAATGAGCAATCCTTAAATCAAACACGTTCCACATCCCACAAACATGGCATTAATGTGGTTCTGATGACTGCTGTTACCATGTCAGTTTTTTTTTGAAAAGGAGAAGAAGTGTTCACATGTTTCGGCAAACTAAACTCATCATCGTTAGTCGGTGCCCATGGTCAACGAAGCAACGGAGCAGATCTGTTAGTTACAGAGGGGGACAAAAGTATTGGCACATCTGCAATTTTTATAGGAATATACAAATAAATCATATATGAAAAAAAAACAATCTATTCCGTCTTTATACAAAACTTTTCTTCCTGATGCGAAGTATAATTATTCATTAAAAAATTCCAATAAAAGCACGAAGATTATCAAAAAATTAAAAAAAAATATTTCAAAATATCGCATTTGCCTATGGACAAAAGTATTGGAACACTCTAAATGAACATGGTATATTACAAAAAAACAAGCCACCAATATTTATTTAGTGGTCCTTTGTTCTTAATCACTTCTTTTAACCTGTTTTCCATAGAAAATACTAGCTTCTGGGTTACGCTTGCACCAATTTTATTTCATTCTTCAGTAAGTAGTTGTTTAAACTTCGATTTGCTGGATATATTGTGTTTTCTAACCCGCTTTCCTAATTCATCCCAAAGGTGCTCTATTGGGTTGAGGTCGGGCGATTGCAGAGGGGTCTGTCACATGTGGGGAATGTTGTAAACAATCCACTGACGAACGATATAGGCAGTGTGTTTAGGATCATTATCTTGTTAAAAATAATAATCCTCTCAAAGTCTCAACTTTTCTGCACTTTTTTTAAAGTTTTTTTTAAAAAAATATGTAAATGACATGTCTTATCCATCGTATCTTCTATAAAAACCAACTCTGCAACACCAGAAGAAGTCATACATCTCCATACCATGACCCCACCGCCACCATGCTTGACTGTACTTTCCAAGTGTTTAGGGTCTAGTTCCGTACTAGAGCCACACTAAAACTCTACCATAATTACTAAAAATGTTAAATTTGCTTTCTTCAGAAAACAAAACTTTACTCCAAAAACCATTATATTTATGCACGTATTCACTTGCGAAGTTCATTCTTTTTTTCTTATTAATTGGACTTATATAAGGTTTTTTTCGAGGCGGTGGAGCACCATGCGTACAGTTTGCACATGTACATCTTTATTATCTTCTTCCGTCAACTGTTCCGCTATATGTGATGCGCTAGTTTTTTTTTTCAATTTCGCGGACCATTTTTGCTTCTTCTCTAGCATTAAGTCTCCACGGTCGGCCTGTGCAAATACGATTTTTTAAATTTTGACAATCTTGAAATCTCTTAACTATACTACGAACTGTTTACCGACTTCTCCCAACAGTGTTCGCTATTTCCACGTAACTTTTATTTTGTTCACTTAAATTTAAATAATTTTTCTTTCACTATTACTTGCTTCCTTACTTTTTCGGCGCATGGTTACAAGAACTGACTTATTCAATCAAATAAAACAAACTGATTTCACAAGCAAACATCTACGAAATTACAACGGGACTTCCCCCGATATTCAGATGTGAAATAAGGTTTCTGGGAACACGGTACAGTCTACACCGTAAATTGTGAAGTATCTTTAAATACGAAAGAGCAGTCTTAGTACTTTGAGGAAATATTAAGTTACTTTAAAATTTTGCAGGGTGTTCGTCATATCGTTCTGCCTATCACAGGGCTAATTTTTGAACCATATCAATTGAATGGTGGACTTCAAGAACGAAACACTCGTCGACAACAAAACATTATTTACGATCGCGAAAGTTGTAAAATTGGTTTCGCCAACTATAAGCATCGCCGAAAACTCAATTCAATTCAAAACCTCTGGCAGGATTTTTTTGTGTGACATTATGTGCTAGTTCACTCCAGTAGTACCGCACAATATTTCACACCATATAATCACAAACAGCTCTCCAGTAATGTAAAAGTGTATCAACTTCCACTGGGAAAATACCATTGAATAAAGAGAATAAGGAAGCGAAGTCACATATACCCGCCTGTAAGCGGCGATGAAGCAATTTTACTATATTCAAAGCACTTGCTCTCATGAGAGTGCAAAACAGCACACATTTCCCCTTACTCGCCCCGTGGCCAATACATTTCACCTACACTGCTGCTACATGCAAATACACTCACGGATAGTATGCCGTGATCAAACTTAAGTGTCAAACTAAGTCCCATCTTTCTTGTTTCGGCCATTGTTTTTGCGGAATTTCTTTGGCGGGATCGAGCGTGATGCGTAAAAGTTATAAAAAATCGCCGAAAAGGAGCTATTTAGTGAAAAACTGGTGTGTAATCGCGATACGACAGAAGAATTTATCGTGTTTCAGTGATTCATTGGAAAAAAAGTGAAAGATTGCCGTATAATAAGAAGACAATGTGTTACTGCTACTCGGGATGCAAATCTTTGCAGGGAAGCAAAGCTGTCCGACTTTCTTTCTTTCAGTGAGTAAATAACATTTCACGTCGTACAAAAAGTTTAGGTTGAGTAGATATTAGTGATGTTTTCATTTAAAATTTGAAATGCAAAGTTAAGTAATTGCATTTACCGCCATGGTAAACTCAGTTGTCAAATTTGAGACATATGATCATCGCCAGTTCAGTGTCGGCACAATGATATCATGAAGTGGGGCTATCAACTTTTTGAATTTATTTTCAGATTTCCGAAGTCACCAAGACGAGCCGCACAATGGCAACATATGTAAGACCTCCTCCGAAAAGCTTTCAATTAGAAATAAGTATAGCAAATTAGTTCATTTTAAGGGGATGTAAATTTTAAACGTAATTATGTATGTGGGTCTATTTAATTGAAGCTACTTTTCCAATTATAAATGTATAAATTAGTTAAATAAATGTTTGTTGTACTTCCTGTTGTTAATTCAACACTTTATTATCCCAATAATTTCTTTAGGTGATATAGATTTTTGAATGAAACCCATTTGAATCAACGATTTTCACCTACGGCACTGGCGCATTTTGCGTCATTTTCTGTCTCGTTCTACGGAAGTCGAAAATTGCTTTATTTCTCTTTACTGATTTTGCTTCCTTATTCTCTCTATTCAATGGATAATACGTAGCCGCCGCTAAAACTCAATGACGTGTTCAGATCGATAGCCTATCGTAAACGTTCAAGACTTCAGCCACCTAATTTAACCCTTTATAACTCAACTGCATATATTTTATCAAATAGTTTGTTTTGTGGTAGGGTTTAATAAATAAAAATACACGTATTTTTTAGTTTTGATTTTTTTTTACTAAGAAATGAGAAAAATGCACAAAAAGCGTGTGTGACAGATGTGTCACACTGCCTTAAATTGTTCCTCTAAGATGCAGGGAACGCTTTAAAACAATTGTTAAGTTTATTGTAGCATAATACAACGCCACACTTTTCACAAATTTTGTGTCGTTTTTGTATTTTTTTCGTATTTTATCTACTTCACCCACGAACAAAAGCCACAAAGTGGGGGAAAGTGAATTTCGCACGAATTTTGATACACGTAACGCCATACAGTTCACAAGAATTGCATGAATAATCCATAGAGTGGTGGGTTACCGTCGTGTTACAATGACTTAAAATGGAATAAAATGCACGGTTTGGAATTTGTAAGGAATTATTCGGTATGTTACAGTAATGTCACACGGTGATATAAAGGGATAATTATTTTCGTGAGATAGAAAAGAATGCAATGTCCGTTGTGTTGTGTGATTTGGCCAGTAGTCAATGTTCTCGTAGTGACCATGCGCTGCTTTTAACGAGTGTTAAGTTTTAGCACGAACTACGTACGGCATAAAACGCAAAAACGACAAATTCTATTTATTGTTACATAAACATTGAAGTAACGGTGGAACTGGGTGGAAGAGTAGTCCAGAGTGCGTGGCAATCACTTTCAGTCATATGTTTCATGCACTCAAAAACATTTGAATAATATTTCACGCACTATGAAACACTCGGATAATGTTTCAAATACTGGGAAAAGTGTTTCACGCATTCAAGTTACTCGAAGATTGTTTCATGCATTGGAGTGCATAAAACGTAGATTAAGGAGTTTCGAGCGATTGAGCGAGGTTGATACGAACTGACTATAAAATGTAATGAAAAGCAGTCAGACGGGCAGTTATATTTTATTATTGTGCGAAACATGTTGATATTAATTTGAATAAAACAAATTTAGAATAAAATTGGTGCAGTCAGTCGGATTGCTGCCCAAAACTGAGAATTAATGAAATAAATTTCTGGAGTTTTGTAATCAAAATCTGAAAAGTAAAAGTCAGCGTATATCACCGTGCAGTAAACAAACCTATAGTAGATTACTGTGTAAAGCGCGTTACCGAAAGACTTCTTATATCGAATAAAAGGGTAGCAATTCATCCTTAATTACCAAGTAAAGTAAGCGAATGTCACTTTTATTGCAAATTTAGTAATTTATTGCTAATGGGTATCAATTTTTATCCAGCAATAAGTGGACATTTTTAACTTGCCAGTGTATGGGAAGTTCTTGTAATCGCCTCGAAAATCGAAATTGAAATTTTCAACATTTCTTTACTTTTTAAGGTCTATAGAGTATATATTAAGTGTTTTTAGAAAGGGAGATGTATGTGTGTGTGTGTGTGTATGCACGTTCGTGGACAGTTTCTTCTACGAGCATAACTCACGTAAACAAAGTCCTATCGACTTCGTTAAGGTGTCCATCTCGTCTTTGCAATCTTAAGAGCTGATTAGTTTTTGAGACACTTCGGTCGGCGGAAGGGGGGGTTGTTGTTTCGGTCCTTTGAAGGTCATTTCTGTCATGCGCTATATTTCGCGATTTGCATCATTTATCATTTACTAATAATTTACTAAAGAATGAATCTACTAAAAACTACAATTTTTCATTTGATGAAAGCTTTTTAAAGCATATGATCTTGTAAAGTATTGACTATAAAACATTTTACCATTCAAAGCGTTGATTACCACATATGCAAATTTCATTGAAATTTTGATGGTTTTCAAAATTTAAGCAGTATTTTCAATTAAAAGACAGTAAAAACTATTAAAAATCTGTTCATATTATGCAAATATTTTGAAACTTTGATTGAATTTACAACATTTTTTTAGAATAAAAGATATAAAGTATTATCATTCGTATGAACCCTCTTTACCTGGTAACTTTGAATGATTTTTTATTTTTAATTTAGTTTTTTTTCAACATCATGGAAGAAAATTTGCCGGTTTCTCTTCAAAAACTGATAAGAATGAATCAATTTTATAAACATTTATTACTGTGTTGTGCAAATCGGGTCAAAAAAAAATATTTTTTTATGAAAAAAAAACCCTTATTTTCCTCAGTTTCTTCCATTAAATTTAAAAAAACCGCTGAAACGAATTTTTCAAACGGAAAAAAATGACAAAAATCTTAATACACGTCGATCAGCACATTAATGATGCAAATATTATATCTAGTTCATGAGATATAGTGAATGACAGAAATGGCCTTGAAGATCATGATGACTGTTAATGGTTTTTTATCTTCAATATTTTTTTTTGTAATCATGAGAACTATTTTGATCGAGCTTTTACAAGAATTGTTTGGAGTATATAAATCATATAAACATTGATTACGTCGGCTTGAAAATAAGGTTAACAATTTATGGTTTTTGAGAAAAAAACTGATTTTTGCACTTTTTTTTAAAATCAAAAAACGCCTCCAAGATTTTTTTTCAAAAGTTTATAGAATCACACAAATGTCAATACGTGTCGATTGACACCTTCATCAAGGAAATCGTATGTTTGGTTCGCGAGATATAACGCATGACAGAAATGACTTTCAAACGGGCAAAACAGCAAACCCTCCCCCCCCCCCCCGACTGAAGTTTCCCAAAAACTGATCAGATCTTAAAATTGCAAAGACGCTTCGATTGACACCTTAACAAAGTCGATACGAAAGCTAATTAATCAAATTTTCATTTGTCGTAATTAACGCTTTGAATGGTAAAATGTTTTGTAGTCAATACTTTGCAATATCATATGCTTTAAAAGCTTTTTTCAAATGAAAAATTGTAGTTTTAAGTAGTGTTGTTTTTTAGTGTTCGTAAGATTTCAATTACTTCTTCCATCATCATTCGTAATGCTTTTTACTTTTTACATGCAATTAAACCGATTATTGACTGCACATTCAGTGTATCCAAGATCAACTGACAATAAGAAATAACTATTAGTCTCATTGATGTAAAATCTTGAAAAAATACAAATTCAATGATTAGGCCGAAGTCGTGGCAATCCCCCAAAATCCCGATCAATCCGCGTGAATATTCAATCATTACCCTTACCTACGTAATCACTGAACGCTACAATAATGATACGGTTAATATTAACTTATTCCAATTACTGTTATAAATACCTCTAATTATTATTATTTAAATTAGTATTATTTTCATAGTTATTATTGTGTTTAATATTTTTAATATTTATATACATAGATATTACTGGGAAGTTGACCATGTGCACCTCAAGGATCGCACCTCGCGGCTTGTTAAAGTTTATTTTATGTAACAGTAGACTACTGTTCGTCAAATAGTCAACGCGTTCTACTTGAAAATTTGAAGTAGAAATTCGAAACAGTAAACCACTGTTTGTTCAATGATTACCACAAATAAATGTGGAGATCAGGTTTAATACGAGAAGTTAGGCTGAAGATAGTCAAAGAAAAGCTCGACAACGATTAATTAGAAGCTATTCAACCTGGAAGAAACCAGAGTAACACGATGGCTACAGTTGCAGAAAACAGCGTTGACCTTTCATCAGTACGATCAGCAATTCGAGGATTAATTGACCAACTTTCGACGGTTAAGACAAGTAAGCAGTACAATGAATTTAGAAATAAGGGCGATCAAATTAGGTATCTAGCGCAATTTATTCCTACATTGGAGCAAACTTCAATTTTAGTAACTATGAAACTATTCATAAGATTAGTATCTTAACAATCCACCACAATTCTTCATTAACATGGGAAACAATAAAAGATAGGACGGAAAAATAATTAGATAATGGCAAATCCTATGATACGATGTTGGATGAAATCAGATTAGTAAAGGCTAGGAAGACATTTGGATGCTTTAAAATTCTTCAGAACAAATTATACGAAATAAAACGTATGCATACATACATACATAGGCAGAAGGAAACAAAAACGCACTTTGAAAAGAAAGTAATAACAAGCCGCGAAGTGCGACCCTTGAGGTCCACACGGTCAACTTCCCAGTAATATCTAGATAAACATTAAAAATATTAAACACAATAATAATTTTGAAAATAATACTACTTTAAATAATAATGAGAGGTATTCATAGCAGTAACAAGAATGCGTTAATATTTATCATATAATCTACGGGGGTATCCATTGATTACGTAAGGTTTTTGGTGGATGGGGGTAGATTGATTTGATCAACCAATGGGTGGGGAACTTTTCTACGTTATTTGTTATTTTCACATCGATGATTGAAGGACAAAAGAACGCTAGCAAAAATGAATGCAGTTTTTGTTATTACGCCCACTGAAGAGACTTTGTCGCGTGATAGCCATTTTGAATAGTTGCGTTCGAAATTGCCACGACTTCAGCATAATCACTGAATTTATATTTTTTCACGATTTTACATCAATGAGATTAATAATTACTTTATACATTCTATTGGTGAATTTTGAATATGCAGTCAAAAATAGGTTCAATGGCATGTAAAAAGTGAAATGTTTTACAAATGATGATGGAGGAAGTAATTGAAATCTTACGATTACTACAGAATGAATCTACTAAAAGCTACAATTTTTCATTTGATGAAAGATTTTTAAAGCATATGATCTTGTAAAGTATTGACTATAAAACATTTTACCATCCAAAGCGTTGATTATCACAAATGCAAATTTGATTGAAATTTTGATGGCTTTCAAAATTTAAGCAATTTTTTTAATTAAAAGACTGTAAAAACTATTAAAAATCTGTTCAAATTATGCAAATATTTTGAAACTTTGATTGAATTTACAACATTTTTTTAGAATAAAAGATATAAAGTATTATCATTCGTATGAACCCTATTTGCATGGTAACTTTGAATGATTTTTTAACTTCCCAGTATATGGGAAGTTCTTGTAATCGCCTCGAAAATCGAAATTGAAATTTTCAATATATCTTTACGTTTTGAGGTCTTCCGAGTATATTTTAAGTGTTTTTAGAAAGAAGTATGTATGTGAGTGTGTGTGTATGTACGAGCGTTCGTACGTACGTGCGTTCGCGAACAGTTTTTCTACAAACATAACTCATGTAAACAAAGTCGTATCGACTTTGTTAAAGTGTCAATCGAAGCGTTTTTGAAATCTTAAGAGCTGATTAGTTTTTGGGACACTTCGGTCGGGGTAGTTTGCTGTTTTCACCCATTGAAAGTCAACCCTGTCATGCGCTATATCTCGTAAACCAAACGTACGATTTCCTTCATCACGGTGTCAGTCAACGTTTATTAATATTTACGTGATTCTATCAAATTTTTAAAAACATCGTTGGAGCGGTTTTTTAATTTTTGAAAAAAAAAGTGCAAAAAATTGTTTTTTTTTTTTCAAAAACATCAAATATTTAACCTGATACACAAGACGCAGTAATCAATGTTTATATAATTTATATACTCCAAACAGTTTTTGTGACAAAACCACCAAAATTTTTTTCATGATTACAAAGAAATTAAATTATAAATAAAAATTCATTAAAAGTCATCATGACCTTCCAGTGGCGAGGCGTTCATATAAGCCGATTCCCTTCCCTTGCTTCCCTTGCCAAATATGTTCCCAACAATGTATAACACTTCAGTTTTATAAGGGAATGAAGTGTTTATTTACTTGCATGCATCACTGTAAACATGCACAATCGTTCCACTTGATCTCAATGTTTATTCCATCATACTATCCATTCTCTTCATTCTACACATCCTCATAGTTCCATAATAGCCAGCAAAGCGATCAATATCTGTAAGAGTTGCAGCAAAGCTTTCCGAGTCTCGAATTCATCAATAATTTAAGGTGCCGTGGGCATTCAACTCCCGTTTGTTGGAATGGCAGCTCGGTTTTCCTCAATAGGATATGGAAACAAATCAAAAAGCCGGTAGCGTTCCCGGCTTGCGAATCAGCTGTGAAAATTGATGCTGGAAAATCATCGGCTTACCCACAGTAATTTTTCACCCCTCGCCACTGTGGCCTTCAGGGTCATTTATGTCATTCATTATATATTGAGAACCAAATATAATCTTTGCATCATTAAGAAGTCAATCGACGCGTATTAACATTTTAATGATGTTTTTAAATTTTAAAAAAATCTTTGAAGCCATTTTTTTAATTTAATAAAAAAATATTGAAAATTGGTGTTTTTTCGTAAAAAAATTTATTAATAATTAATAAAATTAACATCGTAATAATAAATGTTTTTAAAATTTATAAACATTTATCAATTTCTGTAGTTCTGTGGACCAGCAAAATATTTTCTCATGATTTCAAAACAAATTGAATTTAAAATAAAAAAATCATTCATCACCATGTAAAAAGGGTTCATACGAATTTGTATACCTTAAATCTCTTATTCTAAAGAGATTGTTGTAAAGTCAATCTAAGTTTATTATTATTTGCATAATTTGCGGAGATTTTTAATAGTCTCCACAGAACCATGTTTTAACTTTAATAAAAAAACTGCTTTTGAAATTCAATACAAATCTAATCAAATTTGCAATTGTGGTAATCAACGTTTTGAATGGTAAAATGTTTTGTAGTCAACACTTTTTAAGAGCTTTCATCAAATAAAAAATTTTAGTTTTAGGAGTAAGATTTCAATTACCTCCTTTATCATTTGTAATACATATATTTTACTTTTTACATGCAATAGAACCTATTTTTGACTGCATAATCAATGTTTCTCAAAATCAACAGAAAATAAGAAATTAATATTAGTTTCATTAATGTAAAATCGTGAAAAAATACAAGTTCAGTGATTATGCCGAAGTGCTAGTGGTTTTGACCGCAACTATTCAAAATGGCCATCACGCGACAAAACCTCTTCAGTTGTAATAACAAAAACTGCATTCATTTTTGCTAGCGCTGTTTTGTCCTTCAAGCATCGATATGAAAATAACAAATAACGTAGAAAAGGCTTTGTAACCTGTCCCCCTCCGATTGATCCACGTGAATATTAAATCAAACCAATCCACCAAAATCTTTACGTAATCAATTGACGCTCGCGTAGATGTTACGATTAATATTAAGTCATTCCAATATTTTTTGTGAGAGGTACATTTTTATCATTAAAAGTAGTTTTATTTCCATAATTATTATTGTGTTTAATATTTTTAATATCTATGTAGATATTACTGGGAAGTTGAACGTGTGGACCTCAAGGGTCACACCTCACGGCTTTAATTTAGTTTTTTTTTCATAATCATGGAAAAAAATGTTGCCGGTTTCTCTTCAAAACCTGATAAGAATGTATCAATTTTATAAACATTTATTACTGTGTTGTGCGAATCAGGTCAAGAAAATAGTTTTTTATAAACAAACCCTTATTTTTCGCATTTTCTTCTATTAAATTGAAAAAACGGCTGAAACGAATTTTTCAAACGTTAAAAAATCACAAAAATGTTAATACACGTCGATCGACACCTTACTGATGCGAATATTATATCTAGTTCATGAGATATAGTGAATGACAGAAATGACCTTGAAGATCATGATGACTGTTAATGGTTTTTAATTTTTAATTTTTTTTTGTAATCATGAGAAAAAATTTTGATCGAGTTTTTACAAGAACTATTTGGAGTATATAAATTATACAAACATTGATTACTTCGGCTTGAAAATAAGGTTTAAAATTTATGGTTTTTGAAAAAAACCTGATTTTTGCACTTATTTTTTAAAATTAAAAAACGCCTCGAAGATTTTTTTTCAAAACTTGATAGAATGATACAAATGGCAATACGCATCGATTGACATCTTCATCAAGGAAATCGTATGTTTGATTCGCGAGATATAACGCATGACAGAAAAGACCTTCAAAAGGGGAAAACAGCAAACCCTCCCCCCCGGACTGAAGTTTCCCAAAAACTGATCAGCTCTTAAAATTGCAAAGACGCTTCGATTGACACCCTAACAAAGTCGATACGACTTTGTTTACGTGAGTTATGCTCGTAGAAAAAAATGTCCACGAACGCACATACGGTACGTACACACACACACATACATCTCCCTTTCTAAAAACACTTTACATAAACTCTATAGACCTCAAAACGTAAAGAACTGTTGAAAATTTTAATTTCGATTTTCGAGGCGATTACAAGAACTTCCCATATACTGGGAAGTTAAAAATAGCGATTCAGAATCAAGATAAAATTATTATAGGAATATTGAAATCAGGCAAACCTTAATTTTTAGACAATTCCCCAAAAAATAATAATAAGACAAACAATTTTAAACCACCATCTAACAACTAAAATAATAATTGCAATAGGAGTGCGAATCACAAACAAAATCAATATCAAAATTCAGGACTTAATCTTTCACAACAAATTCGAAATTTCACACAACAAAATCAAAACTGGGGACAAAACTTAGGACAAGCTAAGCAAAAACAGTAGAAGAGACACAGTTCAGGGCAAACTAGACAAAATTGGGGACCAAATAAAAATAGGGGTTGTAGTAACTCACAAAACAATGGGAGCGTTCAAACCAAACGAGAACATACTCATATGGACACAAATATGATCAATGAGAAAATTGTTTTTTTACAGCCTCGGGATCAAACTACCTCACATCAAACTCTACCATCCAATAAGAAATATAATAGCCATGATAGACACCGGCTCTACCATATCTTTTGTTAATAGTAACATAACAGATCCAAAAGGATACATTAATGTTTACAAAAAAAATTGACACAATGAATGGAAAGACTATATTAAAAACAATTATTACTAGAGATGCATTTGAAGAATTTAATTCAATGGAACAGTTTTCTTTTTTCGTACATGACTTTTTAGATACATTCGATATGCTGTTAGGAACAGACATATTAGGAAAATTAAAAACAAATAAGTTACTTTTACTGGTAAAATCCACAAATTAATACTACTAGGAAGAGAATTACAAGAACCAGATGAACCGAATATAAATGAATTAAGCAATTTAGTTGAGGGAAAAAACAACAGGTTTAGGTTAGATCACTTAAATAGCGAAGAAAAAAAGAAAATCTTGGGTAAATATAATGACTTAGTGTTCAATGAGGAAACTGACAATTTGAGTTTCACTCATCACATTAAACACCATATTCGTACCAAAACTAATGAACCAATATATACACGAGTATATCGCACCACAGGAAAACATAAAGAAGTTATAGATAAAACAATAGAAGAATATTTAGATTCAGGGATAATTAGGCATTCGGAATTACCGTATAATGCACGAGTTTGGGCTGTACCCAAGAAAATGGATGCCGACGGCAAAGATAAATGGCAAGTAGTGATATACTACCGTAAGATAAACAATCCAAAACTTTGCAAAAATCGCAAAGCCAATGACGAAATATTTAAAAAAGGGAACTAAAATAAATATCACAAATACCGAGTACATCAGTGCATTTAATAAATTTAAGACTTTACTTATTAATGATCCGATACTAAAATACAGGGATTTCTCGAAAGAATTGATGTTGACCACTGATACAAGTAATTACGCAATCGGTGCTGTGTTGTCTCAACAAGGACATCCAGTTTGCTTTGCAAGCAAAGCCCTAAACCAACATGAAATCAACCGCAGTCTAATTGAAATGAAATTCTTAGCCAAAGTATGGGCTACAAAATACTTCCGACCATATTTATATGGTACAAAATTCACAATAAAATGTTATCATCGTCCGCTTCAATGGATCAATAATTTGGATGAATCAAATAGTAAATTCGTGCGATGGATGGTTAGATTATCAGAATTTTACTATAAAGTGGAATACCTCAAGGGAAAAGAGAATAATGTCGCAGATGCCCTATCCAGAATTAAGAAAAATAATATGCATGTACATGTAGAACAGAAACAACAAAATGATAACGAAAGTTTAGCTACCCAACACAAATATCAGAGAAACCTATTAATATATACGGAACACAATGGATTTTTGAAAGGGGAAGTATAGGGTAG
This sequence comes from Oxycera nigricornis, assembly GCA_963942545.1. Lineage (NCBI taxonomy): Eukaryota > Metazoa > Arthropoda > Insecta > Diptera > Stratiomyidae > Oxycera > Oxycera nigricornis. Next base: position 71,845,151 of record OZ012662.1, read on the forward strand.
GAACTCACATATTCAAAAAATATTTAATACCAAGAAACGCCACACATGAGCAATCAAAGATAAACTAAGAAAAGAAAAATGCAAAGATATACTCAGGAATATACATAGCGAAGGAATCATAGTGTTAAAATCGACAACATCGAAGATTGGAACACATGTCAAAATACGAATTTGACCTTCATTAACCAAGATTTAGATGCAAAATTACTCAAATGCAATACTTTACTAGAAGATGTAAGATTGAGGGCTGAAATGCAGGAAATAATTTTAACCCTATATAACTCTACTGCATATATTTTATCAATTAGTTTGTTTTATGGTAGGTTTCAATAAATAAAAATACACGTATTTTTCAGTTTTGAAAAATGCACAAAAAGCGTGTGTGACAGTTGTGTAACACTGCCTTAAACTGTTCCTCTAAGATGTATGGAACGCTTTAAAACAATTGTTAAGTTTATTGTAGCATAATACAACGCCGCACTTTTCACAAATTTTGTGCCGTTCTTTGTATTTTTTCGGATTTTATCAACTTCACCCACGAAGAAATGCCACAAAGTGGCGAAAAGTGAATTTCGCACGAATCTTGATACACGTAACGCCATACAGTTCACAAGAATTGCATGAATAATCCATAGAGTGGTGGGTTACCGTCGTGTTACAATGACTTAAAATGGAATAAAATGTAAGGTTGGGAATTTGTAAGGAATTATTCGGTATGTTACAGTAATGTCACACGGTAATATAAAGAGTTAAAGGAGCATTTAGAGAATAATCATTGCGGAATCAATTGCGCCTACCAGACAACAAAGAAAAAAACTATGCGCCAAAATGAAAGCATTCAGTTGCAGAAACTATAAATCAATGCGAAGTCTGTAAACTAGCTAAATATGAGCGCAATCCAGTTAAACTACCGTTTAAAGAGACAGAAACATGTAATGGACCAAGGGAAATTTTTCGCATAGAGATTTGGATGCCTACCATGGGAATTGACTACATATGTGTATATGTAGATCAATTTAGCAAATATGCCACTCTTGTTAAAATTAAAGACAGATCATGGCTTTATGTCAAGGAGGCAAGGCATTATGTAATCAACGTAAGGGAAAACCAAAAAAGCTTACTGTTGACCAAGACGCATGTCTGACGGCCAAATGCTATAAAAATTTCTTCATTAATGAAAATATAAAAATACATATTATTAGTTCCAAAACAGGTTTAGTAGACGTCGATCGATTTCACGTGACAATTAACGAACATATTAGAATTCTTAGGGTAAAAGAAAATAAAGAGAATATCGATGAAGTAGTTGAAGTCCTTAAACATTATAATTATACTCTTCTTAGTACAACAGGACAAAGACCAATTCACTTGCACTTGCAAAATGAAAAAGAATCGAAGAATAAAGCAAACAAGGACAAATGGACAAAATACAGAAATAATAAAGAAAATATAAAAGACGACAAAATTGATGAAAGGTATGCTAAAAATAAAAATAAGAAGGTCCCGTAGAGTGGGTAAAACTTTAAAGGAAAATGATGGGAGAGTTTTAGTAAAGAATAAAAAAGAAACAAGAATATATAATGAGGAAAATTTTTGGAAAAAGAATAAAATATAAATATTTTTCTTATTTCAGTATTTAACATAATTACACTAATGAGCAAAGTAAATGGACAAATTATCGAAATTGTAGACATGAATAACGGACCAGGATATATGGTAACACAAGAAAAAAAACAGGAATTAATAAACGCATACGAACAAAACATATATATTTTTTCAACATTACGGAATATCTGATGAATATTGAGACAATAAAAGAATCACACGATAATAATAGTTACTACCAACATATCTTCACTTATAAAATAAATAATCAAATTAGAAAATATGATAACTCATTTAAATAGTAAAAATAAAAGGGGACTCCTAAACATCGTGGGAACAGGACTTAACTATTTATAGGCAACTTTTGATGAAGATGATATAGTTGAAATATTGGCAGAAATAGAAAATCTACATGAAAATCAGCGAAATACAAATAAAGAAAGTGAAAAATTTGGCACAATCTCAGACATATTAAATCACGAAATTAGGAACATAACAGACGCACTAAATGCTCAAGGTAATAATTTAAAAAATACAGTACAAACTACCAATTCAAAATTAAATACATTTAAATAAATAATTATGCAACATCTTATCGAAATTAAAAATCAAGTAAATGAATTGAAACAAGCCATCATTCAAAGCAAGGAATACCTGATTGTAGAATAATTTTAGAATCAAATATAACTTTGAAACAATTTGTCAATATCAAAGTAGGAGCATTTGTAAAATAAAATATAATTCATTACATTATAAAAATTCCTATATACTCCGAAAAAAGCTATTATGTTGTGAACATAATCATCAGCAACAAAAAAATATAAAACTCAATATAACTTCAACACAGTATTTGGCTAGAAATAAGGAAATATGTTATATGACTGACAATGAGAAAAACTTGAAGAATATCAAAGACGAATGTATACTAAGCATAATACAAAATGTAAATGGTAAATGGAGTTTCAAGAAAGACAATGAAGAATTTTTAGAATCAATTAAAGAAAATATGATAATTACCCAAAATTTCATAGACACAAAAATATATCACGATTGTAACAGTAGACATAAAGAAAGAATATAAGGTAGTAATGTACTGTAACTGTGTGTGTAACTGTAACATGGAAATTAATAACTTTAAATTCAATGGTATACCACAATATAAGAATTTTGTTATATACACTGAAAACAACAATATGGCAACTGAAGTCCAATTCGAAGAAATAGACTTAAAAAACAAATAATCGAACATATTAACGAAATTGAGCAAATAAATTACAAAATAAAGTAAATTCATGGGTAACCTTTCGACAATTACTATAATCATTGGAATATGTATAATAGCCTTCTGTTACATGTATGTATATAAAATGTGAACAAAGTACCAAAACAGAAATAAATATTGGAGCAGAGTCAAGCGTTGAATATCAGCCCTCAGTTTTCAAAATAACTCCTACCCCAGAATTGTTTAAACGATCTGTGTTTCCTCCTATTGAAAATTTCATTAAAAATAGACAATTTTGAATTTTCTAAGGGAGAGAGGAGTCACATACGCATACATAGACACACATATATTGTCATATTTAATATAATAAGAATAAGATGTAATTATCTATAAGAATTAATGTACAAACGAAGACATCTCAAACGGATAAGAAGTAATTATCCATGACTCACAAACAACAAACAAATGTTAAAAACATGTATTAATGGTCAAACATCGATCAAAGTGCAAGCCTGACTGAAAATGCAGATTGATTCGAACTGACTATAAAATGTAGTGAAAAGCAGTCAGACGGGCAGTTATATTTTAGTATTGTAAGATACATGTTGTTATTAATTTGAACAAAACGAATTTAAAATAAAATTCTTGTACAATGGACTGTCTTTTCCGGTGAAGCTGCAAAACAGGTTCTTTGATCAAAAGCATAAAAAATATGTCAAATATTTTACAGATACGACGATTGTTATGCACTGCTTGTCTCAAATATTGCTTGTGGTTTCTGTTACTGTAAGATTCTAGCATTTTTATTTGCCATATCGTTTTACAATGTTCACACATATTTCAGATGCGTAATAAATATTCCTAATGGACAGCCAAATTACTTCACACAAATATTTATTATCGCTACCGTTAATACGGATCACCTCGTAATCCAAAACACTTTTTATTCGAACGCGATTTACGCATGGTTATTCTCTCCACTTGAGATAAATCCATGCATCTGATAGTGCATCTCAAGTCACCATGTGTAAGTCGTCTTACCATTTTGTAAACCATAATTAGTTTCGATAATGTATTTTGTATAAGTTGAAAGGCAAAGCGATTTCCTGCAAACATAAGAGCATTTATTATCACTTTAAGAAGAGAAACCAAGGTGTAATTAGAATGTGTAAGATTAGTTTCCTGTCATGAACATAACAACCAAATAGCTCCGCAAGCTCAAATTACTTTTTGCTGAAAGTTGTAATAATATGAAAATTTTAGCACTCACAGCATAGAAAAACATTGTAAAAAAATAGAAGTAGGTAATAGTTACCTGAAACACATATGACTCAGGAGCGCATTTGTGCATTCCAAATACACGTTTCCTGAGCCACATGTAGTTCAGCGGACAGGGAACGTGTTAAGGTAGTCGATTTTAAGATTCGAGACGACTCATACTGTATATATAATAATAATCAATAATTAAATAAAAGTCGTGTGTGTGTTTTTCCGTCTTACTATTTTGATAACCATAATTCGTTTCGTTCATGTATTTTGTATAATTTGAAAGGCACTGCGGTTTCTTGCAAACATAAGAGCATTTTTTTTAACATTAAGAAGAGAAACCGAGGTGTAATTGGAATGTGTAAGATAAGTTTAAGTTAGTCGATTTTAAGATTCGAGTCGGCTCATACCGTAATTAATAAATTTAATCAATAATTAAATAAAAGTCGTGTGTAACCAAAGATAATTGTGTTTTTCCTATCTGAAGGCTTCGACATAAACATTAATACTCTCAGACTCTTCAACGAGCGTGTTACAGACGGAAACGGACACAGGTTCTTGCAGAACGAAGCGCGGATTGCGTCCGGAAAGATATCCACATATATATTCATGCGAAATGTAGTCGGAAAAACGAGTGCCATTCTCAACCATCGTTGGAAATAAAATTCAGCAGAGACAAAAATGATCCCGTTTTACGTCCTGTGGATACTCAAGTAAATATTATTAATTTATTATCGATTTATATATATTATTGCGATATATTTATTTGTGGTGGTGATCTACGTCTAGATTGTAGTAATAGTTCTAGAGAACCCTGTGTGTTGAAATGTTATTATTGTGAAATTAGTGATAATTAGTTTTGCAAGTTCATAACACATTTTATTCGTGAATTCTTTCTTGTAAAAAGTGAAACCGTTCTGGAAATCTTTTGATTGAAGATTTTGTTGGGAAAACTTGCGAAGTTTCTCACACATGGGTATTAGCGAATGAAAAAGGCTGAAGTTTCTCACACATGGGTATTAGCGAATGAAAAAGGCTATATAGTTCATTTCGAAGGTGAAGTTATTTCGCGTGCGGATTACTCAAAAAGGTCTAAAACCACTAAGGTGGATAATAGTACTATTATTGAAGGCGCGAGTTTTAAAAACGCTAATTTTGAAACCAGTGGACCCTCTACAGGCGTCGACATTGTTAGACTTAGCTCCTCGTTGCAAGGGCGAATATCTTCAATTGCCAACCTTTCTTCTTCCGAAACTATGGCCGAAATTTCGTATACCACTCTTTTTTCATTTGTTTCCACTTTTGAGTCCAAAAGTGAGGAAGTTTTTTCGTTCATTGGAACTTGTGATCATGCTATTGCTCTGGCATCAAGAGTCACAGAAACCCGTTTTGTTTCGCTTTATCCAAACTAAGATTCGCGGAAATGTGGTAAAGATTTTAATGAATCGAGAACTAAAGTGTTGGGATGAACTAAAAAGTGAATTACTGAAGAATTTTCGTGAACCACATAGCTCACTACAATTGCATCGGGAATTGATAAGCTGTAAGCAGGGAAAGGATGAATCGGTGATTAAATATACTCAACGAGTGGAAACTTTGCACCATAGATTGCTTCAAAGCAAGATTGGCTCCGTGAAAAAGGAACACGAAGCCGGTCAAAAAGTTTATTTGGAGGAAGAATCCACCACAGTTTTCATTATCGGGTTGGGAGAACGACTTTCGCAATATGTAGTCACACAAAAACCCAGTAACTTGTCCGAAGCAAGTAAAGCCGCGTGTGAAGAAGAACAGCGTTTAAACCTGTTCAAATCAAAAACTGATCACGATTATTCGAATCAAAATCTTGCATAGCGTAATAAATTACAGGTGAAATGTTTCAACTGTGAGAAATAAGGGCACATCAAAAAATATTGTAGAGAACTCCTCAAAAGGGATAACGAGAAAACATTCAATGAAAATCTAAGATTGAAAAAACCTGCAGATCAAAGGTGAATTGAAATGGTGGATAGTCCTTACGTCACTGTGAATATTAACGGTGAAATTTGCAAAGTGCTGATTGACACGGGCGCTGAAGTGAATATGATTAAAGCTTCAGTGGTTTATGAAAAGGATGCCAATCAGAAAAGACAATTGAAATTTCAGGGAATTTTTGGTAAATCAGACTCATCAATTGGCCTGACAGTAATAAATTTCACCATGACGCCTAATAAGATGAGGAGAGACAAAACCTTATCTGTTAAATTTCATGTCGTTCGTAATGATTTACTGGGCAATTTTGATGGTCTTGTAAGGAAGCTGGATCGCCATGTAATATATCAGGATCGTCAAGTGAAGATATAGCATCGCCATGTAATGGTACGCGTTGTCTAAGTGAAGACTCACATTGTCTTCTAAGTTGATACTCCTCTAAGGTGATGGTCTTCACTTCCCTAAGGATACGATCTTGTCAACAGAGAGAAGTAAAAAAGGATTTGTTTCACCTACAGGCATCCCTTGGGTTACCACATATTTGGCGCAGTCCGAGTGGACAGGCAGCCGATATTTCTAAAATGAACTAGCCAATGTATCAGGCAAGTTTCTGTCTGCCAAATTGTATAGGCAGTCGAGTTGCCGATTAGAAGGCAACATTTATTAAATTACAACCAACTTGTTGTATTAGGAGATCACTAATGTTCCGAGCCTCAGCTCAGTCAGTCCTTTTATTCTAAAATTTCGCTTACTGTTATGTACATTAAAATTGCTTATCATATAAAAATCCCTACTCTAGTCTTAAATCTATTTAATCTATTACCCTAACCAATCGATCGCGATTCAAATTAATTCTCACGGGATTCGTTTACTTGCAATATTGCTTACACCAATGCACTTTGCATTGTCCCAATTATTAGAGTAAGATCAGTGATCCTCTAGAGTTTCACACGGTTATGAGAAAGGGAATTTTTAAACTGCCATACCGATGAAGGTTGAGATCTTTGCTAAAAGATAATTGAGGATGAGCTGTGGAACATTATATTTTGGGAGCTTCTGGGTTCTGGTAGTTGTGTATAGGCTAGTCCTAGGTTTGGAACTAGGAATACACTACACCCCATTCCTTTAGAAAAGTATTTGTTAGCAAATACGCCTGATTGGTTGTGGTATATTGTTTTACAGTTATGCTTATTCTTGTTATTATATTATTTCTTATATTATATATGCTGTTTAATTACAATAGTTTTTACATTGTAATGGTATATAAAAATGTATTTATTTTGTTTGTACAAGTTTTTTGTGTAATTTAAGTCTATTATTATGTATCCATTTCTCTTTATTTTCTATTTCTACTAGTGTATTTACATTATTTATATCTTTTACTATATATGGGCCTTTGTATGGTTTTGGTGTTTTTTACGGTTTTCAGCTGTTATTAGTACCAGATCACCAATATCTAGCTTAATAGTACCAGATCACCAATATCTAGCTTAATAGGTTTCGTATATACCTCTTTATTGTTCTAGCTAATTTAATTTTTTCTATAATGCTTTTTGCTTTTGCTGAAGAAATCTCTAATCGTAGTTTCAACTCATTCGCATAGTTTTCTATGTCATAAATTTTGTCTGTGTTTTCGAAAGTGTCGGTCGGTAAGTGTGAGAGTTTTCCGAAAACTAGTTCGTATGGTGTGTACTTAGTGTCCACGTGTGGGATTGTATTATACGAGAATGTATAATATGGTATCCATTCGTCCCAGTTATTGTCATCAACGAATGCTAACAGGTATTCATTGAGGACACGGTGGTTTCTTTCTACTACACCTAACGTCTCGTTGTGGTACGGAGTTGAAAAAATTTGTTTAATTTGTAATAAGTCGCAAATTATTGGTATATTCTGTCCCTAAATCGGTTTTTAAAATTTTGAAATGACCGTATTGTAGTATAAAACTGTTAACTAAGGCCTTTGCTACTGTCTTATTTTCTATGGGTATAGCTTTGATATATTTAGTTAATTCGCATTGTATGGTAAGTATGTATCGATAGTTGTTTGAGAGTCTTAAGGGACCAATGATGTCCGCACTTACTATTTCAAAACTAGTAGAGGGTGTATCGGTTTTAATCGTTCTTTCCTTTGTGTGCTTAGTTATATTATTGAATTTGCATTTATCGCTATTGTTGATGTAATGTTTTATCATGCTATTCATGTCCTTCCAACAGTATCTTTGTTTTAATTTAAGAAGCGTTCTGCGTATTCCTGTATGTCCACCATGCGGTGATTCATGGAATTTTTCAATAAGTTTTCGTTGTGTAGCGATGTCATTAATTCTTTTAGGGGGTTTATATATCATTATTTTCAATTGGATATCCATATTTCGTTGCAACGTATTATATAATTTTTTAAAATTCATCTTTGGGTACGTACTTAAATATCCTATCTTCGTTGGATAGAGCTAGCTCATTTATATTATTATTCTGCGAATAATCAATTAACTTCCTCAATACAGAAACTAGTTTCGTGTTAGATTTATCGTTAAGGTTATCGTGAATTTTTACACTTTGCTTATCGCTGGCGGAAACATATTTCTCGCGAGCTTTATCACTAAAGTGGACCATTAAATTATCTATCTCTTTTGAGATTATTATATCTTGTTCATTTTTGTTGTTGCACAACATATTAAATTTTATTTTTAATACCCCTGTTATATCGGATAGCGATGTACAATCGAATGCATAGAGGTGATCAGTCTCTTGTTTTCGGTTGTCGTTATCGATTTTAGTACTTTTATTATTTTGCTGTTTTATCGCTTTGCTTTTTGTTATCGCCATGAGTTTTTTACTGATACTTTCGTCGTTCGTTGGAGGTATCATAGATTTTAGGATTTCTGAGTCTATTTGTATTCTTGACAATGCATCTGCATTTGTGTTTATGTTACCTTTTTTATATACTATTTCAAAATCATAGTCTGATAAGTCTAATCTTATTCTCGTCAACTTGGAGGATGGGTTTTTGTGCGTGAACAATGATACTAAGGGCCTATGGTCTGATACTACTGTAAACTTTCGTCCATACAAATATGGTCTGAAGAAATTTATACCCCAGTGTATCGCCAAAAGTTCCTTTTCAATTATTGGTTTGTTCAGTTCGTGTTTGTTCAATGATTTACTCGCGTATGAGATGGGTAAATCAGAATCGATCTCTCCTTGTGACAGAATCGCACCTAGTGTAAAATTTGATGCATCAGTAGTCAAAATGAAAGGTTTTTCGAAATCTGGGTATTGGAGTATCAGTGGTGAGATTAATTTTTGTTTAAGTAGATTGTAAGCTTTTTGCTGCTCTTCTTCCCAAATAAACGGTGCTTTTTTCTTCAACAGAGAATTCAAGCTCTTTGCCGTTTCTGCAAAACTTGGGATGAAACGCCGGTAATAATTGCAAAATGCTACGAATCTTCTGACGTCATCTGAATTTTTAGGGATTGTTTAGTTTTTTATCACCTCGTGTTTAGCAGGGTCAGTTCGTACACCGTCTACTTTTATCAAATGTCCTAAATATACGACTTCTGATTTTAGGAATTTGCACTTTTTTGCATTCAGTTTGAGGTTGTATCTGCGTAATTTTTGTAGAACTTTTGATAGATTCTCATTATGGTGTTTGATGCTACATCCAAAGACCATAATGTCGTCGACATAAAGAAAAGCTGAATCACTTAAACCTGTAAGTGCGATGGTAAGCATTCTTTGAAAACTGTTTAAGGATATTTTGAGTCCAAATGGTAACCTTTTAAACTGATAGTGTCCGTTGCTAGTGGAAAATGCTGTCAATGGTCTGGAGTCTTTCTCCAGTTCAATCTGGTGGAAAGAACTCGTCATATCTAAGGTGGAAAAGTATTTGGCTCTACCTAGTTTGTCGAGCACATCTTCCAGCCTTGTCAATGGGAATTTACCATTGACTAACTTGTCGTTCAACTTTCTAAAGTCAACAACAAGTCTCCATTTCTTAGTACCGTCAGAACTCTTCTTTGGTACGACTAGCAGTGGTGAGTTGTATGGGCTTATAGAAGGTACTACTATATCGTTATCCTCCAACTCCTGGACTTGTTTTTGTATTTCCTCGTTTTGTGTTTGTGGTAATCGGTAATTCGTTATGTATAACGGTGTATAGTCAGTGGTATTGAGCCTTTGCTTGTAAAAGTTATTCTTACTTAGTTGTTCCCCTTCAAGGTGAAAAACATCTTGATATTGTTTAATAATATCTAGCAAGCTCGTGTTTGCTTGTTCATCTAAGCTATTTTTACTTATGACGTCTAGCAACCGGTTTAAATGTTTGTTGTCGAAAGTTTCTTTTGTTTTCAAAATGTTGTAATTTTTCAAAGGTTCTACTTCTAAATTAAAATTTGTTAGTGTTATGCCGTGGTCGTTAGTGTTAAGCACTTTAATGTGGCATACACCTTTTGATGGGATAATGCAGTTACCTAAAAATACTCCATTTTGTATTTCATTGTTAAGAATGATGCTGTCTTCGGTTCTGTCGATTTCAATTGGTATCATGGCTTCAGTTCTAGCCGGGATGACAACATGTGCCATATTGATTTTTCTTGTGTACATAGGTATTGTAACATCTTTGTCAAGGATGCAAAATGTAATAGTGTAAGACTCGAAATCTATTTTGCACATATATTTACTGAGTATATCTCTTCCTAATATACCATCAGTTTCAATTGGAAAGTTCTCATCTACTATGTCAAAAGTATTTGTTATCATCTCATTCTCGATGATAAATTGTTGTTGGGTTGTTCCCAGAGACATTGTGGTCTCTTCTGTTATGCCCGTGAGTTTACATTTATTTTCGGGCTGAATGTCGATATTTTTGCGAATTAAACTATTACTTTTTAATATTGATATGTCTGCACCTGTATCTATTAGTAGCTTCAGGTGTCTATTTTCATTTTTATTATAAATGTTTATGTAATTAGTGCTAATACCCCTTATCCTATATATTTTGTTTTTTAAACTATTTTTGGCTTTGTTTACCTTTATTCTTCCGGGAGGTTGCCTAATTCCTCTTGGGAAGCTGTCGAGTTTCCCTGGTCCGATATTACGCGAATTCTTCTAGTGTTAATATTGTTTGAATAATTTCTATTATTGTGATTATTTCCATTTCTAGAGTTGTTGAAATTTCTATTCGTTTGGAAATTTCTAGCGCGGGTAAAATTTCTATTGTTGAAATTTTGGTTATTCTTGGGTCTATTACCGTCGAAACTTCGATTATTAACATATTGATTATTTTGAAAGTGATCACGCGGCCTATATCTGATATTTTGGGGGTTATAATCATTTCTGCTTATATGATTTGTATTTCTATTGTTTGGATACCTATCAAATCTGTGTATATGTAAAACACTATTTTGCTGCGTTTTGGTACTCTCAATTTCTGTCGCAAGAGAAATTGCTTCACCTAGATTCTTAGGTCTCGCAGCGAATATGGTCTCCCTTATCTGGTCGTTCAGACCGTTTTTGAACTTAGTTAATGCGTATGTGTCGTTTACGCTTTGTATGGCTTGTTTTGCAGCCTGGATTGGGTTCGGACCTAGTTCACTTATCTGAAGCTGATTTAGTTCATTGACTAAAGTTAATATTTTGTCTGGTTTTTCCTTTTGGTGAAAGTCTTTTACCGATGAGTTTCACTATTATTAGAAAAGTCTCCCGCTCAGAAAATTTACCGTCGAAATTCGGTATTGTTTTGATGGCCGTCTCTATGTTAAAGTCTGCCATTGCAGTATAGGTTATTTCTTCTTCTATTTTTACTGAGATATATTCTGCGTTTAATTGTTCAGTTAATGCTGAAATTAGTGCCTTGCAAACATTGGATATAGTTAATTTGAGATCAAGTTCTGTGCCTTCTCTTATTTGGCTGAATAGATTAATACATTCATTTTGAATTTTTATTACTGTTTCTAGTTTTTCTTTCAGAGTTTTGACCGTGTAGGTCTTAGTTTTTTTCAAATTTGAGGATATAGTCTGTAATTCAGTTAATAGTAATTTTATTCTGTTTGCAGGCATCTGTAAACTGTCTATATATTCGATAAATTAATCATTGACCCTGTTCGCCAGAATGTTTCTGTCCACGATTTTCCTAGCATATTTCTTTTGCTTGCTATTATATAAGTATAGGAACACCAAGATTATTGAAAAGATGATCATGGTACTTATAGTTTGTTTATATTCTATAAGTATATTAGAATTATTACTACAAGTATTGCCCATTTTACATTTATTTATTTAATTTCTATTATTTATGATCTCACTTTTGTTTTGTATTACTATAATTTTGTGTTCAGATTATATTTAAATTATTTATTTTTAAGGCTATTTAACCTATTTGAGAATTTTATTTTATATTCTCCTGCTGATATTGATATCAATCGATGTAGTATCGCTTTTTCGCGGCGTTTATTGAAGATTTTTCCTCCTCGTCGCCTTCGCTTTAGTTTGATAATTTTTGGACGATCTTCAGGTGGTTTTTTTAGAAATTCTCCAATGTGTCTTATTCGTGGTCCGGGTAGCGGTGTCGGATTGTAGTTGGGTGCCTGGGATACCGGCATAGGCACATATTCTTCACGTCGTTCTTCTGTCCTGCTAAATTTCGCGTTGCGGATCAGACATCTTTCGAACACCCTATGAAATTCTTCGTCCGACTGGATTTCATTAATTTCGCCTTCCTCTAAATCCTCTGCTAGTTGATCGAGTACGTGGGCTGCAGGTTCATGGGTCGCAGGTTTGTGGGTCGCAGGATCGCCATGTAAAGAATGTAATGCGTGTAGTGTATGCGATGAGATTATTGTTGTCTCATCGTGCAGGCCAAGTGATGAGCGTCTTCTTTTATACTCTTCTAAAGTTATAAACTTCTTCTCACTAGAAAGAAGTTATACTCAGATAGGATGACAATATATATATGCGAGGAGGACCTACCGGCATTCCGAAGATTGACACATATTTGGCGTAGTCCGAGTGGACAGGCAGCCGATATTTCTAAAATGAACTTGCCAATGTATCAGGCAAGTTTCTGTCTGCCAAATTGTATAGGCAGTCGAGTTGCCGATTAGAAGGCAACGTTTATTAAATTACAACCAACTTGTTGTATTAGAAGATCACTAATGTTCCGAGCCTCAGCTCAGTCAGTTCTTGTATTCTAAAATTTCGCTTACTGTTATGTACATTAAAATTGCTTATCATATAAAAATCCCTACTCTAGTCTTAAATCTATTTAATCTATTACCCTAACCAATCGATCGCGATTCAAATTAATTCTCACGGAATTCGTTTACTTGCAATATTGCTTACACCAATGCACTTTGCATTGTCCCAATTATTAGAGTAAGTTCAGTGATCCTCTAGAGTTTCACACGGTTATGAGAAAGGGAATTTTTAAACTGCCATACCGATGAAGGTTGAGATCTTTGCTAAAAGATAATTGAGGATGAGCTGTGGGACATTATATTTTCGGAGCTTCTGGGTTCTGGTAGTTGTGTATAGGCAAGTCCCAGGTTTGGAACTAGGAATACACTACAGTCTTCTTGGAAACCAATTTCTTAAGGAGTATAAGTACGATATCTTATATTATCTTATTCAGAAGGTATTTTAAAGGGTTTGAATGAAAGAATTGATCTTCATTACGAAAGTGAAGAAAAAATTATCGAAAGGCGTTCCGAATCCTTTCGAATCGAATCGAATCGAAATTAATCACAAACTTGAGTTTATTCATATGGAAATTGAGCAATTGCTCAATGGTATTATCCTTTTGCAGTTGGGTAAAGTACACCCCTGTTTAATTGAGCATAAGGATGTGTTAAATACACTTATTAAATCGCAAGAAGAAGAAAATTTGGAATTTGAACCGCGTATCGAAAATTATGCCGCTTTAATCGATTCCATGGATATTACAGCTTTTACTAAAAATAAGAAACTTGTCAGTCTCTTATCCACAAACCTTATCAAGAAAGAAACATTTGATGTTTTTAAAATGATTTCTGTACCTAAAGTAGTCCAAAACGGGTTGGCTTTGATCGACCTCACGAATAAGTTCTTTATCATTAAAAAAGATAAAGAAAAATACACTGCATTAGAAACTTAAGCAATTGTAAGAAAGTAAACACAATTTTGTTGTTTAATTCTTTAATTTAAGAGAAACTGCTTTGGATGCTGATTATGAAATTAACGTTTTTTGCGACAAACACATAAAAATTGTAATGTTAAAGGTTTAAATATTGACATAAAAAGTTATCACTCCATAGATGAAAACAAATATTTATTTGTAGTATATCCAACAGTAGTTGGAAGATGTATTTGTTACAGCTCTGAAGATATCGCCTTGATGGTCGTTGGAATTGTAACATTGACAACAAATTGTATTTTCGAAACAATTGACGCGACCATTCGTAAATCCGGGATAAATGTTAATATGACTTTTGGAAATCGCGACAGGGGGCGCGTTGTATCTGATTGTTGCGAACGGATTAAATTAGACGAATTTAGTTTTGAAGACAAACCATTAACAAAGTTGAGAAATAAAAACTTGCAGGATCTTCATGATTTGACTGTGGAAATTCGACGTTCCAAACTTTTTTGGGAAACGGCCTTATCGCCAATTCCACCAGATTCACGATCATTAGTGGGAGGCATGCTTTGACCGATATTCGTTCTAGTAGTTACATACACATGTTATAGATTTTCTTATTTTTAAAAACATTACAAATATATTTTCCTTTTTCTGCCTAAAGAAATGTTGGGCCTTGGAAATTATACCGGAAAGGCCATCAAACCGGGAAATACACAGTAATGATGGCGATCTTCAACAATAATTAGGATTGCAGCCGTTGTCCGGATGTTTACTATCTAGATATCCGTAAACATTCTTAACCCTGCAAAGATAATCATATTATATGTGTTGCGGACGTATGATTCTAAAATGGTTGTCAGGTAGTTAAAAATATATTCTAATAATTTTTAAGGTGTTTGTGAGCAGACTTGTTATTTTAAAATTTGAAACGGCGAGTAAGTAGGCTGCAATGTGAAGCGATACGGCATATAATTATCAAGAACCGCTAACACCTTTCGCTCATTGTACGTCTCGCAGACGTAGATTATCTTTGCAGTGTTGAGGGGGAAGATGTTATGCACTGCTTGTCTTATATTTTATTGTAGGACTTAAATATTGCCTATGGTTTCTGTTACTTTTAAATTTTATCATTTTTATTGTCATATCGTTCCATAATGTTTACACATGTTCTTTGAACGCGACTTACGCATGGTTATTTTCTCCACTTGAGATATATATGTAAATTCACGCATCTGATAGTGCATCTCAAGTCACCATGTGTCAATCGTCTGACTATTTTGTAAACCATAATTAGTTTTGTTAATGTATTTTGTATAATTTGAAAGGCACTGCGGTTTCTTGCAAACATAAGAGCATTTCTTATAACATTAAGAAGAGAAACCGAGGTGTAATTAGAATGTGTAAGATAAGTTTAAGTTAGTCGATTTTAAGATTCGAGTCGGCTCATACCGTAATTAATAAATTTAATCAATAATTATATAAAAGTCGTGTGTAACCAAAGATAATTGTGGTTTTCCTATCTGAAGACTTCAACTTAAAAATTAATACTCGAGTTATTAATTTATTACATGTTCTTCTCTCCGAGGGCGTAACAAACACGATATTTCGGAATATTGAATTACTAGCATTGCTTTATCAAGACGCTGCGCGAGTCCTGACTTTTCTAAATGAATACCTCAGTGAGAATTGAACCAATGGCAAACGATAAAAATTGAAGAAAAATAGACCAAGCTTTCGACTAAATTGAAAAGCTTCTACCCTTCGCCACAAACATATTTCATCCAAAAGCTCAAGCTATACTCGCTTTGTAAACAAATGCATCTTGTTTGCTTTTGCGTGGCCCTCGTGGAGTTCTAAGAAAGAAAATGTGAATGTTCCGTGAAACCCGTCTTTATTCTTTAAGTTATTTATCCAGACTGACTATTGACTTTCTTCCTTATCCTATTTGTCAACAAATATCCTCTTAGTTCGAGTGATCAATAAGATCACACGAACACCACCATTTCTAAAAATAAATTTACGTTCTCGTAAACATTTTATTTTAATTAAAAAATACATCCTTCCATGCTTCGCTCTATGACTTTATGTGAACGATCGTAAACGAATTCGTTATGATTGGTTTCCATGCCATCAGAACGAATGGTTCATTTTAAGTAGAAAATGCATCTTTCCATGCTTAGCTCTATACTATCTATATTCCTGTGTCGGCATTGGCCTTCGTCGATGCCGACGTATTGGTTACATATGGAAATGTCAGGACGTAACTCGTCTCCTCTAGAAGTGAAGCTCGTCCTCGAGATTCTTTGTAGCTATCGTAAATTTGGTTGATGAACATTTAATTTAACAAATATAAGACGATAGAGTTCTGGTTTATAATACTTCTTATTTGCTAATCGTGCATAATTGTAAATTGCATTTGGGTTTGTTAGTTACATCTGTATAATATGTTTTTCTCTTTTTGTATTGCTGTGGATATATTTTGCCAGAATTCGCTTTTACATATCTAGGGTCTAATTTTTTTTTATTCGGATTCTTAACAAACCGTGTATGGAATTCGGATGGCTTTCTGTTAAGGTTCCTGTTATGTATTATTTTACGTTTTGTCTTATATAAACGATTGTGTACCTCACTATCAGAAATATTTGTTTCCTAATGAAAAATCTCTATTGGCTTGAGACGATGTGTAGAGTGGATCGTGTTATTGTAATAGTTAACACATTCCTCTACCGGATTGTAATCAGCTAGATCTTTGTTTTCTGACTTTTGCCTAAGTAGGTAGACTCTTAAATGCTCATTCAATGACCTATGCGCAATTTCAATATCGGAATTTCCCGTTTCATGATATGGGCTACAGAAGTGGTGAGTAATATTTTCTTTTTGCAGCCATTCTTTAGTTTTTTCGGTATTTAACGCGCTTTCATCGTCTGAAATAAAAATTTCGGGTTTCCCTATTTTGTTGAAAATAGCTCTTAGCGCGTTAAATAACTGAGTCCCATTGCCTGTTGGGAAGTTTTATTAGGCTAAGAAATTTAGAAAATTTATATATACAGGTAATATAGGGCGAGTTTCTGTCCCTAAACCAATTATCAATATGTTATATTTCTCTAATCTTTTTTGAGTGTTATTGTTTCCTTGAATGGTAATTTATTGGGGTTTCTTTCGTATTTTGCTTGATCGCAAATGCTGCAGTTATTAATTTGTCTCGTTATAATAGTTTTGAGATCTGAAAAATAATATTTGTCTTTGAGCTGCAAATAGGTTTTATTAATACCCGTATGGTTGCTATTTCTATGGGTTTTAACAATTAGATCTTTGATTTCCTGGGATGAGCAATCATGTAGTATTTTACTTGCTTGTACAATAGTTCCTTTTGGATTAATTCCCTCCAATCGTTATAGTGCTTTTGCATAATAAGCATTGCTTCTTTGCTGTAAAATTTTATACCTATTGTACCTTCTGTTGTACATGGTTCTGCAAAATATATTTTACATTTTTGTCTTGGAAATCTTCAAATTGAAATATAAGTCTAACTTTATTATGGTGTGTTTCGTTTTTTACTTAATTATTTGTTCCCCTCTGTATTATAATTTGCTTTTTATACGCATTGATGGGCTTTCCGGATATGACGATTTAATAATTATTATCTTCTAAGGATGTGTGTTGTGTGGCTAACGATTCATTTTCGCTGTTATTGATTGCGTGAATTTCAACTCGTGATAATGCGTCTGCAACTGAATTGTCTTTGCGTTTGACATGTTTTATGACAAAATCGTATTCTAGAAGTTTTAACTTCCATCTTTGCAGTTTCGCATTATCTTCTTTTATGTTTTCCAGGAAGGTTAGTGGTTTGTGACCCATTTGTAAAATGAATTTTCAGCCAAATAAATAGGGTCAAAATAATGTGTCGCCCATACTATTGCAAGCAACTCTTTTTCAATTGTTGAGTATCTAATCTCGTGTGTACTCAACGTTCTACTTGCAAAAGAGACGGGGCGGCCTTCTTGAGACAGTACCGCTCCTATTACGAGATTGGAGGCGTCCGTAGTCAAAGTAAAATGTTTTGTAAAGTCAGGATGCCTTATCATCATCATTAATTATGTACAATTTAAGTTTTTCGAAGGCTTCTATGTAATCATGTTCATTCGGGTTAATGCTACAGTCTTTTTTTAATTGTGTGGTCAAAGGTTTTGCAATTTTCGCAAAATCCTTTATGAATTTTCTATAGAAACCCAATAATCCGAGAAACGACTTAATATCTTTCTGGATTTTGGGTATAGGAAACTTTCTGATCGCTTCTATTTTTTTGGGTTGGCTTTGATACCATCTTTTGTTATTAAATGTCCAAGAAAGTCGTTATTTTTTTTAAAAATGAAGTTTTGGCCATTTGAATTTTTAAATTTGCTTCACGGAGTCTATTGAAGACAGCTCTGAGTGCGTTTTCATGTTCTATCAGTGAAGTACTGAACACCAATATATCGTCCATGTACACAATACATACTTTCCCGATATGCTTATGCAATATAGAGTTCATGAGCCTCTGGAAAGTTGCTGGCGAATTTTTAAGTCCGAAGGGCATTCTTGTGAATTCAAAGTGACCTTCATCGGTCGAAAAAGCTGTTTTTTCTCTGTCTTCTGGTTTAATTTTAATTTGCTGGAAACCCTTAGCCAAATCAATTGTTGTAAAATAATTTGCATTACCTAGCTTTCCCAGTATATCATCGATTTGTGGTATCGGATATTTGTCTTCTGCAGTGAAGTTAGTTATTTTCCTAACATCAATAAAAGGGGAAAATAAGCATAGACTTGTATGCTTATTTTCCCCTTTTTTAGGAATTATCCAGATAGAAGAATTGTATGGAGATTTTGAGGGTTGAATGATACCCTGTTCGAGGTCTTCTTTTATTTGATTTTTCACAAATTCTCAGAGTGCGTATGGATATTTATAATTTCTTTGGTAGATTGGATTTGGGGTGGTTAATTTAACTTCATGCTTAATTTTGAGGGTAAAAGCTAGCTTTTGGTTTTCATGGTATTCCAAATCAGAGAATTCCCTTATTATTCTTTCCATGACTTCTACTTCTTTTTTGACGGATGTGTCCCATTGTCAGTCTTGGCTTTATTTTCTAGCTCAAAGTGTGATGCTTGGGCCATATACACCACTTCTTGTTGGACACTTATAGGTTAAACAATATTATTAATTGAAATTGTATTATTTTCAAAGTTAATTATTGCTTTCGTTGGCCTTAAAATGATTTGTCCTATCAAAAGTCTTACTTTCAAAAGGTAGTAAATTCCACTCAATTTTACCCTTGAATTGAAATTCTTGTGGAAATTCGGTGAAAAATCCCTTGTAAGTGGATGAAATTCCGTTTACCGAACAAATTTGTAACGTTTTATATAATTTATGTTGCCTATGTTCGGCTACTAACTTTGAATTTAATATTGAAGTAGAGCAGCCGGTGTCGATTAAACAACGGAGCTCCTTATTTTCCATAATTAGTCGAATAATGGGTAATTGAGGCTCTCCTCCGAGGCACATAGCCGAAAATCCGCATTTGCATGAAGAGAACTAGAGCGAGAAGTAGCTGTGTTCACAGACACATCGGAAGGAAGAGATAAATCTGCCCTATTTGGAATTCTAGTATTTCTTGTAGGAGGTACGTCCCGTACTTTAAAATAATTTTTATTTCCGATAAACTGATTGTTATTTTTATTCTCGTATTTAACACCATTGTAACTAATGTACTCTGTTTCAACGAGCACTTTATACGCACTTTCGAGTGAATCCGGTTTGTAGGCATGTAAGATGCTTCTTATAGGTTCAGGACACTTGTTAATGAATGTATTTTTAGCTATTTGATTTTTTAATTTAATTATTTCGGACTTTTGACAGTGTATGCAATACTATACTTAATCTTATGATTAATTTTGAATAAGCACTTACATATGTATTTGTAGAGTTGTTCTGCTGTTGTGAATCGAGCTGCTAGCAATCTTTCGGTGAGTTGGATCTCGTTTTCAGGTGTGTCGAAATGATTGATGAGGAGTGCTTTAACATCTGACCAGCCTTCTGTCATATGTGTGGGCAATACTTCCCTTGCTTTCCCGACAATGCGTCTGAAGGATGGCTTTCGAGGAGCTGCTATTTACCTCGTTTATTATTGCGTCCACTTCGTCAATAAAGGGGAATAAGTCCAGCTGCGTTCCATCAAAAGTTGAAAGAGCTGCAATATAACCAGACAAGCTCTTGAATCCATTATGTTGTTTATTGTTAGGAGTGAAAGATTTTCGACGAGTTCCTCCAGGTTTCTTTATTCTGTAAATGATAATTATATCGATGAGTTGATGCAGAACTTGATTTTCGATGCGATATTCGTCGAGGTTCTTTTGTTAAGCGATTTGAAAAAAACGCAATCCGACTGTGCCACTTATGTTCACAAGTTTTCCACTGTGAAATGTTCACTCTTTTTAATCTTTAAGATGGAAAAACAACAATTCAAAAGACAACGTTCTCTTATATTTCTCGTGAAAAACTGAGACTAAATCTATGATCACATGTCCTTTTTATATTTGTCTAACAAACTATCTTCATTTGAGTCCTTTTACAAAACTTATTGCCTAACAAATAGGTGCTACTTTTATGACGTGTAATCTGTGAACAATAGAATACTTTAGTCTTACATTTATTGCTTAAGATACTATCTATCTATATTGGCAGTCGACTTTGAACCCTCGTGCACAGTATAGGCAGACCCAGTATGCAATCGAATCCCAAAAGCTCATATTTTCCTTCCAAGAAATGGCGCCATGTGCTGTCCATGCACTGGCCATGTGCTTGCAAAAATTGAAGAATGCCTAGCACTGCCAGATTTGCGAAGGATAAAGCATTTTCGCGGACTTCATCTTTCACTTCAACACAAGAGACATATTTTCAGTCATTTTGACTTTTTCTCTCAATCAATTTGTAAAAAGCAAATGAAATTTGTGTCAGCAAAGATGTTTCACCATTGTAATTCGATGAACCGAAGTTTCTAACGGCGTTTTTCACGCCCAGCATGAAAAGTGCATGGCCGTGCCCCGACCAGTAGATAGCTGCCATTTTGTCATAAATGGCAGTAAACGTATGATAAATGGCAGCCAACATATGATGAATGTAAACAAACATATGCTCAATGTAAACAAAGATTTGACGTTGTCCCGTAGAACCGCGGGCCGTACTTGATAGTGAGCCTATATATGAAACATTACCTACTGGGTGTACCTATACTGTGCCCTCGTGGTGTTCAGACGTGTGAGCGTGAGCTCTTGGATATTGATTATACTCTCTGTGCGCCGCATGTGGCATGTGTGCACGTGCAAATGTGCACTGAAGCCAAGCAATTGATTCATTTGCTTGTGCTATTTATAAACTTTTTGAAAAGGCCGAAAATTGCATGGATGCAAGTTTCAGGAAACTGAAAGTGATTGTTGAGACATTTCCAAGTTAAGTTTTTATTATTGAGATAGTGACTTTTTAACATAAGAAAGTGAGACAGTGACTCTTATATCATTACACAGTTCGTGGAAGACAATTTGTGAAAATTGTGAATTACCCCAAGCCAAAAATGCCAGAACGCGGTATAGGTAGCAGATTACCAAAACGGAAGGAGAAACCGAGACCGAATCTCATGGCTTCGAAACGGGCTAAACCAAACGTGGAAATTGAGAAGCTGCGTAAAGAGATACTGCAGCTGAAGCAAACCATCCGCGATTTAGTGGGTGCAGCTAAGCAAATGGTAGTAGCCAGTAGCAGCAACCATAGTGAAAAATCTGCTGAATTACTGCAAAATGACGGTTACACTGGAATAAGAAATGACAAAACGAACATGGAATGTGAAGGGACTGACGAAGAAGAATTTGTGCAAGTGTTGCGTAGGAAGAACGCGAAGCAAGCTGCCAAATGCAGAAAAATAGAAGCAGGAAATTTGAACCCTGGAAAAGCAGCAGCGAAAGAAACGGTCATACAACAGGTGGCAAAAGTTAATATCATCACTGCAAATAAAAAGACATAAGTCCCGCCAATTAACATTTTTGGCCAAAGTGGCAGTGATTTGGAAAATTTATAAACGTGAGTAGTGGAATTAAGGATTTCAACCTGAAACGAATCTCCAGTGACAAAGTCGTCATCCAGACGAAGAGTCTAGATGACTACAAAACTGCCAAAATAGCGCTCGAACAAGTCAACGCGCCGCTCTTCACTTACACTCCAAAACAAGAAAAGTTCCAAACCTTCCTTCTGAAAGGACTGGGCAGTGAAGATGAGCCTGAAGATATCCTGGCGTCATTGCGTGAGTCAAATGGTGATATCAAATTCGTAAATGTGACCCGCTTTACCACGAGGAGATCCGTTATCGAAAAGCGTACGTTACCACTATTCATTGTACAAATCGCTAGTGACAGTAACGCCGGTGAACTGCATCAAATTCGGTGTATAAATTTCCAAGCAGTCAGGTGTGAGAAACTGCAAAGGAAAGAAATCACGCAATGTTTCCGGTGCCAACGGTTTGGCCACGCTGCAGCTTACTGCAGAATGCTACCACGCTGTGTCAAATATGGTGACACACACGAGCCGAACAAAT
This sequence comes from Oxycera nigricornis, assembly GCA_963942545.1. Taxonomy (NCBI): domain Eukaryota; kingdom Metazoa; phylum Arthropoda; class Insecta; order Diptera; family Stratiomyidae; genus Oxycera; species Oxycera nigricornis. The sequence continues at coordinate 71,867,942 of OZ012662.1, forward strand.
GCAGAATTCAGGAAACAGATGAGAAAGCTAAGATATTCTGTGTTAACTGCAGCGCATTTGGACATCCAGCTTCGTTTCGAGGATGCCCAGCCTACAAAAATCTGGAGAACAGCCATAGAATTAAATCAAATACAGCAGCTAAATCTCATGCAGCTCCCCAACCATCTGCCGCAGGAGTGTCTTTCGCAGCGATGATTAAGGGTACAAATGCACAGCCACAGAAACCAGCCATACCACCAGCCGTCACAGCACAATCAGACAGTATTGTAAATATGCTTCCACAAATTGTGTTGCGACCTCAGCGTATTGACACTGCGGCCACGGAAATTTATTTGAACCTAGCCTTCCACCCCCTGTATAGCGCAACGATGCCGGCTAAAGCTCAGCGCGTGGGTGTGGTTCTTTAGGAGGTTAGGCTAGGCCCGTGTCGATCCAAATAACATGGACAAGGGCTGGGAATCCGGATTGGGTGTTGGTACTGAGCCTGAAAAAAAAATTTAAACTTAGGCCATAATATGGTTAAAAAGAATATATATATTTAAAATAATTCGAATAAAACATGACGTTATAAGAAACTTATAATAATACAAAAATATAATTCAAAATAATAAGAGAAAAAAATTACGTACGGAGAATCGACACAGTGGTCGTGAGATTAATCCGGAATCACATTGCAAAGTCCGCGTCCTTGCGCGAGAACCTCTGGGTTTGGCAGCCATACTTTCCAAACGACATGTATTTGGAGCATTGTCTCACCACGGGCTTCATTCCCCTGAAGCGTTCGTGTATTTGGATGGGAATGGATACATTCTAGATTCACTTGGTTGCCCGATTATATACCATGTATATAGGCGGGCAACCGACAAGAAGATTGAATACGTCGCGAGAATGGATACGAGCAGATCGAGCGAGCTGTGGCGCTATTCATTCGCGAGGTTTGACGTTGATCGAAATGACCGCGACCGTTATCGATATTGGTGGTTCGATGAGTGATAAAAGAGTCCGACATGGTTCAGACCTTCAATGAGATGTACATATTTCTTGTTTTAAATACACTCTGTTAGTTCTAAAGAAACATTATAAATAGAATTAAGTAGGTATATCTACATTGTGGGTCTATGTGTGCTGGCAGACATGGACTCACACTTAGTCTTAAGGTTGAATTAGGTAGATGCGGGGGCGTATCTGCTGGTAGATACAACCTCGCATAGGTTAAGTTAGGTTAAGGTGTGACGATAAATTTTTCTTCTTCTGTTTTTCCAATTTAAATTTCATAATAATGCTGATAAGCTAGAAAATAAGCGATATTTGTTAAATGCATATTAATAAAGATTAATAAACTTTGAGCGCCCTAGTTACCATTTAGTTTTTAAGTTAGATGATAGTTCGTAGGCTTAAGAATTTGTTAATTGCGAAAATCAACATCAATAAAGCCATTTTTGAAACTGAAAATTGAAATACTATCTATATTCCTGTGTCGGCATCGGCCTTTGTCGATGCCGACATATTGGTTACATATGGAAATGTTATGACGTAACTCTTCTAAATGACACGCCCCTCCTTAAGTTGTGTGTCCTCACGCAATTATCAACGTATCAATCTGTGAAGCAAATTTATTGAATTTAAAGTAAACTATAACGAAGACGGTAAGTATGATCAATATCAGCAATATTAGCATCAAAAATTTTCTTTATCCAAGAAATTCTTTCATGTTTAAATTCTAATTCTAATATTCGGAAATTTTCTATCCATATTATCGATGTTCTTTCTATGTAATCCATTTAATCATTTCTTGGCTGTATTACACATTTCTGAAGATATTGGGTAGTGCCATATTATTACTAATATGTTCTATTCTGTTTCTGAATGTGAAATTTACTGTTCTTAAAGAACAATTGGCAGGTTTAATAATGATATCTAGTTTCAGAATTGCCTCTTGATTATGCAATTATGTAACGTTTTTGTGGATTTTAAATTTTTTCGTAATAACAATGTTCTTGGAAAAAATTTCAATAAATGCTTTTGTGTTTGTTTTCATCATATACTACAATTGGTATTAATTTATATTCTACGTTGCCCTTAGTGTTAGATGCTGCTTGTAAAAGTAATTAACGCTTTGTACTAATTCTAAGTTTTTCTCATTAGATATTGGTACAATTTGCGTTTAAAAATATGTCATTCGAGAAATATGGTCTGTGGGTAAAATAAAAATAGTAATTCATTCGTCTGTGCAACCGCAACTCAGATGTTTTGCAATTTTGCCGTGCCAATATCATAAACATGAGTTTCTTGTGCGGTCGGAATGTCTCTCCCTCCTTTCAAATCTATTGTATGTAAACCTTTAATTATTTTGATTTCTTCTAGTTTGATAAGGTTATATTGTTAATCACAAATTTTGCCGTTTGGTAATAATTATAAAAGAGACCAAGAGCACGAAAGTTCTTGTAAGTGAATAAGTGGTTGAAAGTTTTTATGTTTCATAAAAAGGTTTTTTATTTTTCGTTGCTCTATTTTTGTTGAAGATGAAAGGTCTATCAAATTGTTTGTTTTTATTTTTGTTTATAACATATTTCGGGTTAACTTCTACAGTTTTCCTTTGGCTGTTTTGATATTCTATGGCTTTATCCTGTTTGTTTTCGATATATTTCTTAATTTCGGGATATTTTTCAGAGGGGATGATGCCATTTTGAATTTCTATCGGTTTGTAAATTCGTATTCGTAAATGTCTATCATATTTGGAGATACTTTGAACTCTGTTATTTTAATTTTAATGTGTTCATTCAGGGTATGATAGAGTCTTTCGACGTCAGAATTTCCAGTTTTAAGACCTGGTGTAGTAAAGTGTAAAGTAATGTTTTCAATATTGAGAAAATTTTCTAAATTGTGTGTCAAAGCACTTTCGTTATCTGTAATGATATGTTTTGGTTTGCCGCATGTTGCAAAGTGTTGGTTTAAAGCTACTTTTATGTTTTTCCAGTTTCGTGTGTCCAGTGATATTGCTTGCGCAAATTTTGAGAATTTGTCGATAAGAGTTAAGTTAAAGTGATTTCTATCTATGCACCATATATCCATGTGAACTACCTCTTGTGGTTTACCCGGAATTGCAGGTTTAAAAACGGTAATTTAGAAGGTTTTCGCACGTATTTTCTGGATTGGCAAGTGTGACAATTATTGATTATTTTCGTGATCTCTTTTTTTAATTTTGGGAAAGATGTAAGTGACGTACCTTTGAACCAGGTTTTCTATGGGTTATGTTATATCATTTTCTGTTTGTATGAATATACGTAGTAAATTCATCTGGAGTTCGTATATATTCATATGAAGAGTCTGCGGTTATTTTGGTATGGTCTTTCAATAGAGAACCCCACATACTGCCATTAAATTTATAATATGTAGCTATTTACTTTTTGATTGCACGGAAAAGGGAGCGATTCAAGTAGAAATCCTAAAGGTACATAAACGAAATAACCATAGAGGAATTGAAGAAGTCTATAAAGAATTAAAACCTAAGTACTATTTCCCAAGTAGTAAGTGACGTACCTTCGAACCAGGTTTTCTATGGGTGGGAACCAGTTTTCAAATCACTGCATTTTAGTCTTGGTGTACTTGGTTACAAGGGGTTTAGATAGGGAAATCAGTGCCATTTTGAGTGTGGTGTCCGAGGGGTGTTGCGGTTGGTTGGTTGGGGTGTCAGGTGTTAACGAGGGGTGTTGCGGTTGGTTGGTTGGGGTGCCAGTAGTAAGTGACGTACCTTCGCGTTTCGGTTTTCTATGGGTGGGAACCACTTTGCCAATCAGTGCAGATTGGTCTTGGTGTAGCGGTGATTTGTTGTTTGTAAGAGGTGTGTTGCGGTTGTTTGGTTGGGGCGTCAGGTGTGTGGTTGCTGAGAGTAGCTGGTAGAAGGGTGTAGAGGTTTGTTCAGGTGTGTAGCGGTGATTTGTGTTGTTAGATTTGCATGGCGAACAGATGTGTGCATGTAGATACATTAAGACTGTTATTTGCTAGGCGTTGAGCGATGTTGTGGGTCCAGTTGGTTGGTTGTTAGGAGTGTAGGGTGTGTTAGAAAGGAGAATCTATTGAGTTTTTGTGAAATGGATTACCAGGGCGTCATGAAAGGCTGACGGCAAAATATTCATGAAATGCCGTGTGCGCAAATTTTTCTTACTACATTAATGCAATTGTACGTTCTGGCCACGGTGAATATATTCAGCGTATGTTCAAGACAACGAATGATGGGCTCAGGGTAAAGCCTTGTACGCATATTTTCTGTGGCACTGTATCAAAATTAGCTTAATGTATTACGAACCCAATGATCTTCAATACGCCGTGTTACTGTACGTTATTTGTGCGAATGATGGGTGAAAAGAAGGGTGAAATTTTAATGGTAATTGTCATTCATACTGAATTCTGATACTTACCTTAATGCATTACGACAAGTACCCAATTAACTTCATACACATGTATTAATTTTCTTCATACTGCGAGACAGTCTGCCAGAAGTTCATTAATTCAGGAGGTTAAAATATCTCAAGTCTTTTTTGAAGGCAAACGAATGATAAGGCCAATACGTGTTTATTGTAATTAAAGGTATTTCCCCAAGGTTGACCGTGACGTCGCATTTAAGGGTGAATATCATTAAAATAGCGACTTGTCCTCGCATGAGTTTTTCTTGTTGTTGCTGGGGAACTGTAGATTGAGGGTGAATATCATGAAAATAACGACTTCTCTTCCGTGTGCATGTACATATTTTACACTATGTTGCGAAATGGAGTAATTAAGTGGTATGGCTCAATTTGCAATGTGAATTAATTAGCTTCATGAGAAAATGACGTTTGGTTAACACGGCCGATAGCACAGACTACACGCATATGCTTGCAATTTGTACATTGTACGGCGTGGAAAAATTTGTATAAAAATCCGTGGCTGGTACCTTGGGTTATCATAAACTGTCGGACAGCACTCTGATAGGTTATCATAGATGTAAGTTTTTTTTTGATTTTTAAGTTATTATTTTTTATATATTAATTTTTCTCTATTTTTGCTTACAGTATTATTGTAAGTTTTTTAAAAATTGCGGCCCCACAAGGCCTATTTTGCAGCTGACGTGAGTTAGCTTAGGATGTTTAGTGAACAAATTCCTGGAAGAATAACGTTGGAGGAATATCACAAGAGATATTCGACTATAGATCTCCAGCGGTCACAAAAAGTTTTGGCTGGGGTTGCAGCAGCCGAGTAGCGTGAAGAAGCTGCGTCAGGAGCCGCAACAGAGGAGAATAAACAGCCTGTAAAGGCGAGGTGGACGTCACCTCTCCCTGGACCTCAACCTCTGACGGTTGAAGAGCTGCAAAGACGGTTGCAGGGCAAAAGGTTTGTGCCTGAACCTACGTCAACGGAGCCCTCCAAAAAGGAAGCGTGGTGGACGTCTGGTGAAGTTGCGTCAGCAGAGGGAAGAGCTGCACCGAATAATACCGCTAACAACTGGAGCGGATAAAATTAAGTTAATAAAAGTATTAAATAGTTTGAAATAGTGTATTAGTTTGAATAATGTAAAATAGAGAGATAAGAAATTTAGATAAAAAATAAAAGGATGGAAAATATAATTAAAAATTTTAAAATTGCGTTAGCATCTAGTTTTGAAGATTGTATTACCTGGTTGAGGAATACAACAAATAAATTTAGGGATGGAAATATTTATCCGACATTAGATGAGAAATACAGGTTTTTACTGCAGTTGATAGAGTTTTCAAAGCTACATCACCTGTCGTTTTCAAATGGTTTGCTAAACGAAACATTTAATCTTTTAGTGAATAATGGAAACTCCTCCGGCTCTGCTGATGTCCAACAAGTATGTGTTGGTGAAGAAAATCAACAAGAGGGTGGCTCAAGCGATATATCAAGATCGTTTCAAATAATTTCCAGGAAAGAGAAGCAATTTAAAAAATTTAACGTCACAGGTGTCACCTTAAGTTTTCAGATAAAGGACTTCACCAATATAGCCGTTGATCCTTCAAGTGCTTTAGAAAAAATATTTGATAAGATAATTGCAGACATTCTTGGTAACCTAAATTCGGAGTGTAAAATGAGCTTTAAAATAACACTCCCAAAATCACCACACGTTAAACCCATATGGTCGAGTTTAAAGCCTGTTCAGGAAATTAATGGGAAATACATAATGGGTCTTATTTCAAATATCAATCAATCAAACACTAAAGTTCTTTCAGATGATATCATTCAGTTCCATGCGGATGTCGTAAACATTCCTTTCGGTGGGGGCGTATAAATGAAAAGTACACAGATGATGATGAACTGTTAAAAAGGAAAAAAGTATTAGTGGATGCGGGTAAAACCACTAAAGCTGACGATCTTTCATGTTTACCAAGGTGTATTTGCTACGCAATGGAAATGGTTGAGGGTAATATAAGCCGTGTTAATAATTCAGTCATTTTACAATCTTTGGATTTGAAGGCTGATCAATTGTGTAAAAATGCCAAAGTGGTAATCAGTGAGAATGGATGCAACATCCTAGATCTTTATAAATTTCAAAAATACTTATGTGGGTATCAAATTGTTGTTTTCGATAATATTCGAGATCCGAGTTCCATCCTTTTTAAAATTCCGCTACAGGATATAACAGCAAAAAAAAATACCTCTTCTATTTCGAGAGTACAAAACATTTTTACGTCGTAAAATCGGTCACCGGATTGTTTTCCAAAAGTTATATTTGTAACTATTGCGATAAAGTTTCAAATCATTCGTTTCATAGATGTGAAATGAAATGTCCGTACTGTATCACATTCCCACCCTGCGTGTATGTACCACAGATGGTTGACTGTAGCGAGTGAAATCGCGGGTTTAGAGGACCGCTGTGTTTCGCTAACCATTTAGATTAAAAGTTCAGAGGAAAAACTGTATGTGACATTTTCAAGATATTTGTATTTTGCACAAAATTTTTAAATTTTACATACTGGAAAGGACTCAAGCATCAATGTGACGAATACTTCTGTCAGATGTGTTCAAAAATACAACCGTCCCAAAATACCTGTTTCATAAAACCCTACATAGGTAGAAAGGATAAAAAGTTTCTCATAATATTTTCTGATTGTGAAACTACTCAAGACGGCCTGTATGGAGACAGCTCTTCAACTTTTGTACATGTTGCAAATCTAATTGTAGCACAACATGTTTGTCACAATTGTTATCAAGATGAAGATATTAAACAACCATGTGATACATGTGGTGTCAGATAGCATATATTTGAAAAAAGTGATCAATCCTCTGTTGTGCAAAGGTTTCTAGACTATTGTTTAATACCCAGACCAAATGTGAGCAACGTAAATTGTTATGCACATAATTTACAAGGTTATGGTGGTCATTTCTTGATTTCGGAGTTAAAAAAAAATATTGAACCTTTAATGAATGGAGTCAAAACTATGAAGTTGACATGTGAACAAGTTTCATTTGTTGACTCTTTAAATTTCCTGCCGTTTCCACTTTCTAAGTTTCCACACGTTTTCGATGTTGAAGACAGTGCTAAAGGTTACTATCCTTATTATTTCAATACGGAGGAGAATATAAATTATATCGGTAAATACCCACCACCAGAAATGTACGGTTGCAATACAATGAAACCTAAAGAAAGGATGGCCTTTTTAAATTGGTACAATACAAAAACACAAGATATTTTCAATAATAGAAATGAGTTGAGATTAGATTAGCTATAAAACGAGCTGAGCCTTACACAAGCAAGCAGCTGAAATCGGTGCCTAACCGTAAAAAAGGGAGAAAAGTGAGAAAGCCATCATCGAGCAGAGCTTAGAAAACTAGACGACGTCAATTAAGAAAGCGTACATTGGATATATTTGACAAGTAGGTAATACCATCACGATGCAGAAAGAATGTATGAAGTCTGAATTGGATATTCTTACCTCACCACCAATTCCAAGCAACATTTTAAAAACCGAAGAAGTTGCCTACAAACCCATCACATCTCTGAACAATTCTTCTGTGTTGGAATTTGTCTCACTCGGCCATGGAGATACATATCGTAACTTACTCAGCATTTACTTACGACTCAAGGTGCAGCTGAACTTAAAGAATGGTAAAGAAGAACTTTTCACGGGAAAGGAGAAACTTAAGAAATCTGATGGGACTGATATTTTAGCTGATTCCGTAGGTGTAGCTAACAACCTCATGCATTCGATTTTTAGGCAATGCTTTGTACAATTGAATGGTAAGAATATAGCTCAGACAGACAACAATTACCACTATCGCGACTTTATTGAAAATTCACTGAACTATGGTAAAGACACTGCATCAACTCATCTCGAATCAGCCGGTTGGTATCTAGATCAGAATGAGATGGAGATGATTGAAGACTCGAAACCTGGCGGTGGTCCTACTGAAATAAATGAGGGCTATCTTAAAAGGTCTGCAATGGTGCAAAAGAGTAACGTCGTTGAACTGATGGGCATAATTCATAGTGACATGTTGAATCAGGATAAACTGTTAATGAATGGAGTAGACTTCCGTTTAACACTTTCATTGGAAAAACCGGAATTTTATTGCTTCTCGAAAGAAGATGACTTAAATCCACGCGTAAAAATTCTAGAAGTGACAATGTTCATGAATCACGTCACTGTCAATCCCAGTATATTATAAGCACATGAAACTGTACTCCAACGATCGAATGCTGTATATCCGTATAAGCGAGTGGAAGTAAAAACCTACACTTTACCCACCAACACCAATAATCTATCTCTTGATAATGTAGTGGTAGGACAATTAGCGAATTTGCTAGTTTTTCAAAAAATTCCTTCGGCGTTGTGGTAAAGTAGTTGTAAATTATAAACAGAGGTTATAAAGTGCATTCTCGACCACGTGCGGGCAGTATTGCTATGTATTTCTTTACTTTCGTTGTAGTGGTAGAAGCTTCAAAAGATTTCTGAGCCGGTTCTCTACTACAAACTATGACACCAATGATGATGAAATAGTTAATTTGTTCCAGAGAATCTATTCGAGGGTCTCTTCGCAAAGTGTTGGGGGGTGTTACAACCAGTCCTGTAGACAGGAGACATGCGCTATTAAAAAAGCAGCATTAGCTTATTATAAAGGGATCGGCCAGAAGCCCCTGACTTTCAGTCTTACTTAAATAACCTTTCGGGCAGTATGACATCACCTATTCGGAAAATCGTGGACATTGCAAAACCGCAGCGATCTAACAAAAGGAGCAAACCTGGAGGCACAGCTGAATTAATTACTAAAAGATCTTGCAGGCAGAAAAGATCCGAGGTTCCTGGTGAAGATGTGCTACTGAACTACATCTACTATCTGGATGGATGTCAAAACCGGAAAGTTACGTTGGGCTTCGATTCACTCACATTTGAGGTTAAAATAATCTTCAGTTGTCCTGGACGTTTCCCTGTATCAACTAACTACCTAGGGTGGACTTCATTGTACATTTATCTGATCAAGGTGAAGCAAGAAAATATTGAAACTGTCAAAGCAACACAAGCTGATTTGAAAAAGGAGTACATCATATCAGTCGATCAAGGTAGTATCCGGCTAACACCGCAGAACCTTTTAAATTTGTTCGAGAAGATGGAATTCTTCAATATTATTATGTACCACAACAACAACGCAACCGACAGTGTGAGAGAGTATTTCAAACAGTATACAACTAGATGTAAGGCTAAAGATGTATTACAACTATCGAGTGATGACTTTTTTATACCCTCACGTGCTTCATATGTGCACATAAAGTATTCTCGACTTTTTTATAAAATTCCATGGTTTTGTAGTCCTCAAATTATTTATAATATAACGATGGGTAATGAAAGTATTAAATAACAATACATTTTCATCTTTTACTCAATATTTTTCATTTATTAGCATATATAAGTATATTTTTACACAATTTTGCACTGCACATCGCTTGGACTGTGTCCCCTCGTGAATTTCGCAATACGTGTGAAACTTTTTCAGTTCGCTAAGTTTTGGTAATTGTAACTGGATTATATCTGTTGATGGTGGATATTTTTTCACAAACTTCTCTTTCATCTCACCTTTTACATAGATCGTCGATGTTGCATATTTTTCAAATATATCTGGTAGACTGGTGTAATTGATATTGCCATCATCCCTTTGCAAACCGTTTATGTTATCCACGTCAAAGTCGTTCTGTTCGCAGCCCTTAAAAGATAACTCCTGGTGTGGATACGGTGGTGAAAGATGATAGATTGATGGTATAAGTGATCCAAATTGTAGGACAGCAAGCTCTTTCGCAAAATATTGCCCGTTATTTCCATACACAAACTGGATATCTACAATAATACGTGCCATATCTGATGGTTGCAAGACTAGTAATGAAATGAAAGAAATGTTTAGAGTACTGGTACTTATATTTTATTCCAACAACTATTCGAATTTCATCATATGATCTAAAAGTATTTGTTTAATTTCATAACAAGGCAAATATCACTTAACAACTTATTTACATGATATGAATATCTAAACTATAAAATGCAAATATGTATAAAATTTTAATACAATAAAAATGGATATTTATTCTCTATACAAAACTTTTAAATGTTATCAAAATTGTTGGTCTACATCTTTTAAAACCATAAGGATAAGAGAAATATTCATCCGACAAAACTCTTTTGTCAAAAGTAAATCTCAGGAGATTTTTTTTCGGGTTCTGATACAACAACACCTGGATGCTTTCGCTTGATTTTACGTTCGGTCGTCACATGTACGCCATCAGATAAATCATCCTCCAAAACTAAAGATTTTAAACATCCAAAATTGTCAACTATTGAGTTTTCGAAAGAGTTATGCCTTTACATTTAACCACATGTTCAGGACCATGTTCAGTTTCAATTTTTAAACTATATGTCTTAGGGCCTGTACTCACATATTCAAATATATAAGCATCAGAACCATAGCATGCCACCTCATTGGTCAGATCACACAGGAAGTCAGAGATCGCAAAATTCATGGGTTTGTCTTTACTATCCACAAATATGACACTGTCTGTATCACAGTAGAGAATCGATGAACCCAGTTTTTCCAATAGCTCGTATAATTTAATTCTAGCTAGTGCCGTTGTATAAGCTGCGATAGGTATGTTTGCATGTGGTAAAGTTCTCAGATTTTCCTCTACATATTTCCATGTAACCCACATGTTATCATTATCAACCGGGTAAATTGAACAAATTTTTACACCTGGTGATTGGAGAAGCTCACAAAATTGTTTGAAATTTTTAATCACTTTCTTGTTTGTTTGATCATCCCTTTGAACGAACTTGCCCCACAATGAGTTTAAACAAAGTTTGGCAATATTACGACGACCAGAATTTTTTTGAATTTGGTTTTTATCAAGGACAATACATTCCCGCCTTTCGTATGATGCAATACAATTATCTTTAAGTTCATCTGTTGTATATTCATTACCCCAGCCACTAGCCATTTGTTTAATTTTCAAAAAATTATTAACAAATTCAGTAAATAATCCGCCAGTCTTTGCATTAGGGTTGTACACTGTGTATTCATATTTCCATACTTCATATACTTTCATGACTTTGTACTCTCTTTTTACAGCTAAGGCTATTTCAGGAATTACCCATGTACCTGTGAGTTTTCGCTCATCGTCTGAATGATCACAACTTGAAACTTTATTCTTCTCGGCACATTTTTTACAGAGTGTGAAATACAATTTATTGTTGTTTTTCAAGAGTAACACAGGAATGAGAAGGTTATTGGGAGCAATTACATCGCATTTAATGAAACCATGCATTGAAATAATTTCATGTATAGGAGGTATATTGTCATTTCGAAATATGTCAGGATGCTTTATGGGGTACGGTGCGTATTTGTTGATATACGGGTACATACTGGTAAAGTCTAAATAACGTATTACATCTCCCTCTTTTGCTTTATGGTATAATTTGAATACCTCAGTACGACCTCCAAATAGATCATACCGCACACATAGTGGTGGCATTATATCATTATAATATTCCCGCAATTTTTCATTTAAAACCCAGTCTTTATTTAATACTTTTTTAAATTCACATTCCCACGAATATACCAGATCATATCCATTTCTCCTTATCACCTCGATACGTCTTTGTGTGCTTTCATATCTTTGATTTATTGTTTCTAAACCCAACGCGCTATTTTCAGTCGTTTCTTGAAATTTAAAGCAACCGTGATAATAACAGCCAAAGAACTCAAAGACAGTATTTGATTCTTTATGAAAGCCGTTGACATAGAATCCACACTAATCCAACTTTAACTCACCGTTGTTGTTTGCGGAGATTATCAAGCCGCTAGTTTGTGAATTTTTCCAAGCCAGCCACTTGCAAAAAATTACGGAACGTTTTTTACTTTTGAAATAGTCTCTTTTAGGTATTACGCCCAACATATTTTTTTCAAGATATTTTTTCCAAAAAACTAGCATACATGTCGATGCAATTGTCAGACTTTCTATTAAGGGGTTCACATCGGTCATTTTAATAAATTCATCCATAAACATTATACATCCTCGTCGTAAAATATCAATATCATTTACACAATATCGCAACAACTCATTTCTATTATTGAAAATATCTTGTGTTTTTGTATTGTACCAATTTAAAAAGGCCATCCTTTCTTTAGGTTTCATTGTATTGCAACCGTACATTTCTGGTGGTGGGTATTTACCGATATAATTTATATTCTCCTCCGTATTGAAATAATAAGGATAGTAACCTTTAGCACTGTCTTCAACATCGAAAATGTGTGGAAACTTAGAAAGTGGAAACGGCAGGAAATTTAAAGAGTCAACAAATGAAACTTGTTCACATGTCAACTTCATAGTTTTGACTCCATTCATTAAAGGTTCAATATTTTTTTTTAACTCCGAAATCAAGAAATGACCACCATAACCTTGTAAATTATGTGCATAACAATTTACGTTGCTCACATTTGGTCTGGGTATTAAACAATAGTCTAGAAACCTTTGCACAACAGAGGATTGATCACTTTTTTCAAATATATGCTATCTGACACCACATGTATCACATGGTTGTTTAATATCTTCATCTTGATAACAATTGTGACAAACATGTTGTGCTACAATTAGATTTGCAACATGTACAAAAGTTGAAGAGCTGTCTCCATACAGGCCGTCTTGAGTAGTTTCACAATCAGAAAATATTATGAGAAACTTTTTATCCTTTCTACCTATGTAGGGTTTTATGAAACAGGTATTTTGGGACGGTTGTATTTTTGAACACATCTGACAGAAGTATTCGTCACATTGATGTTTGAGTCCTTTCCTGTATGTAAAATTTATAAATTTTGTGCAAAATACAAATATCTTGAAAATGTCACATACAGTTTTTCCTCTGAACTTTTAATCTAAATGGTTAGCGAAACATAGCGGTCCTCTAAACCCGCGATTTCACTCGCTACAGTCAACCATCTGTGGTACATACACGCAGGGTGGGAATGTGATACAGTACGGACATTTCATTTCACATCTATGAAACGAATGATTTGAAACTTTATCGCAATAGTTACAAATATAACTTTTGGAAAACAATCCGGTGACCGATTTTACGACGTAAAAATGTTTTGTACTCTCGAAATAGAAGAGGTATTTTTTTTTGCTGTTATATCCTGTAGCGGAATTTTAAAAAGGATGGAACTCGGATCTCGAATATTATCGAAAACAACAATTTGATACCCACATAAGTATTTTTGAAATTTATAAAGATCTAGGATGTTGCATCCATTCTCACTGATTACCACTTTGGCATTTTTACACAATTGATCAGCCTTCAAATCCAAAGATTGTAAAATGACTGAATTATTAACACGGCTTATATTACCCTCAACCATTTCCATTGCGTAGCAAATACACCTTGGTAAACATGAAAGATCGTCAGCTTTAGTGGTTTTACCCGCATCCACTAATACTTTTTTTCCTTTTTAACAGTTCATCATCATCTGTGTACTTTTCATTTATACGCCCCCACCGAAAGGAATGTTTACGACATCCGCATGGAACTGAATGATATCATCTGAAAGAACTTTAGTGTTTGATTGATTGATATTTGAAATAAGACCCATTATGTATTTCCCATTAATTTCCTGAACAGGCTTTAAACTCGACCATATGGGTTTAACGTGTGGTGATTTTGGGAGTGTTATTTTAAAGCTCATTTTACACTCCGAATTTAGGTTACCAAGAATGTCTGCAATTATCTTATCAAATATTTTTTCTAAAGCACTTGAAGGATCAACGGCTATATTGGTGAAGTCCTTTATCTGAAAACTTAAGGTGACACCTGTGACGTTAAATTTTTTAAATTGCTTCTCTTTCCTGGAAATTATTTGAAACGATCTTGATATATCGCTTGAGCCACCCTCTTGTTGATTCCCTTCACCAACACATACTTGTTGCACATCATTAGAGCCGGAGGAGTTTCCATTATTCACCAAAAGATTAAATGTTTCGTTTAGCAAACCATTTGAAAACGACAGGTGATGTAGCTTTGAAAACTCTATCAACTGCAGTAAAAACCTGTATTTCTCATCTAATGTCGGATAAATATTTCCATCCCTAAATTTATTTGTTGTATTCTTCAACCAGGTAATACAATCTTCAAAACTAGATGCTAACGCAATTTTAAAATTTTTAATTATATTTTCCATCCTTTTATTTTTTATCTAAATTTCTTATCTCTCTATTTTACATTATTCAAACTAATACACTATTTCAAACTATTTAATACTTTTATTAACTTAATTTTATCCGCTCCAGTTGTTAGCGGTATTATTCGGTGCAGCTCTTCCCTCTGCTGACGCAACTTCACCAGACGTCCACCACGCTTCCTTTTTGGAGGGCTCCGTTGACGTAGGTTCAGGCACAAACCTTTTGCCCTGCAACCGTCTTTGCAGCTCTTCAACCGTCAGAGGTTGAGGTCCAGGGAGAGGTGACGTCCACCTCGCCTTTACAGGCTGTTTATTCTCCTCTGTTGCGGCTCCTGACGCAGCTTCTTCACGCTACTCGGCTGCTGCAACCCCAGCCAAAACTTTTTGTGACCGTTGGAGATCTATAGTCGAATATCTCTTGTGATATTCCTCCAACGTTATTCTTCCAGGAATTTGTTTACCAAACATCCTAAGCTAACTCACGTCAGCTGCAAAATAGGCCTTGTGGGGCCGCAATTTTTAAAAAACTTACAATAATACTGTAAGCAAAAATAGAGAAAAATTAATATATAAAAAATAATAACTTAAAAATCAAAAAAAAACTTACATCTATGATAACCTATCAGAGTGCTGTCCGACAATTTATGATAACCCAAGGTACCAGCCACGGATTTTTATACAAATTTTTCCACGCCGTACAATGTACAAATTGCAAGCATATGCGTGTAGTCTGTGCTATCGGCCGTGTTAACCAAACGTCATTTTCTCATGAAGCTAATTAATTCACATTGCAAATTGAGCCATACCACTTAATTACTCCATTTCGCAACATAGTGTAAAATATGTACATGCACACGGAAGAGAAGTCGTTATTTTCATGATATTCACCCTCAATCTACAGTTCCCCAGCAACAACAAGAAAAACTCATGCGAGGACAAGTCGCTATTTTAATGATATTCACCCTTAAATGCGACGTCACGGTCAACCTTGGGGAAATACCTTTAATTACAATAAACACGTATTGGCCTTATCATTCGTTTGCCTTCAAAAAAGACTTGAGATATTTTAACCTCCTGAATTAATGAACTTCTGGCAGACTGTCTCGCAGTATTAAGAAAATTAATACATGTGTATGAAGTTAATTGGGTACTTGTCGTAATGCATTAAGGTAAGTATCAGAATTCAGTATGAATGACAATTACCATTTAAATTTCACCCTTCTTTTCATCCATCATTCGCACAAATAACGTACAGTAACACGGCGTATTGAAGATCATTGGGTTCGTTATACATTAAGCTAATTTTGATACAGTGCTACAGAAAATGTGCGTGCAAGGCTTTACCCTGAGCCCATCATTCGTTGTCTTGAACAGACGCTGAATATTTTCACCGTGGCCAGAACGTACAATTGCATTAATGTAGTAAGAAAAATTTGCGCACACAGCATTACATGAATATTTTGCCGTCAGCCTTACATGACGCCCTGGTAATCCATTTCACAAAAACTCATTAGATTCTCCTTTCTAACACTACAATGTAATGATGATGGAGATGGAGATTTTGAGGCAGCGTCTAACGCCTGAGTCCTTTCGCTATAAATATCGAAAGTTTAATTTAGCGGAACCGTTGGATAACCCTAAAGCGCAAACCTATGCAAGCGGTCAAACCGGCGTTGAGTGGCGTGGAGAACATGTCTCTCGGCCGATATTTTACAATAAAAACGCAACGATTTTTCTTTATCGCGTAAGGATTGCTGGAAGACTTTGACTTCGCTACTAATGCGCAGCGTCGCGTAGTAGTATCTCCGCGTGTCTAGGTCAGGAAAGCAAATCCTTCCGATCTATATTTTCGTTTCTCTTTTATACTATTTTACAACTTCTAATATGCTTACGTATTAAGTTAATTTATTACCTTATGACTAAGTGCCCAATATACTTTTACTTCACACAGTTCGATGATCTATTTGCCCATGCAGCAACATAGGTCATTGAATTACATTGTGTATACTGCACAATCGAACCATGCCCACTTGACCCATGGCGCGATGCATGTTCTCACATTAGCCTGGTCAAGTGTTCATTCATAAATCGTTCACACTGATCGATGACATGGCAAACCTCTGCCTTGGCATAGGTTGTGTACACGATCGATGAGTGTAGCGGCAAAACATTCAACACGTGCGGATCGATTTATGTGTGTGCAATTGTTTACAATTGTAGGATTTATGACCTACTTTCTTATGTGGGCTAAGATTTCTTACACTAGGTGATAATGAATATGTCACACTATACTACATTGAATGGTAAAGATTATGATACACTACACTCCTAACAACCAACCAACTGGACCCACAACATCGCTCAACGCCTCGCAAATAACACTTTTAATGTATCTACATGCACACATCTGTTCGCCATGCAAATCTAACAACACATATCACCGCTACACACCTGAACAAACCTCTACACCCTTCTATCAACTACGCTCAGCAACCACACACCTGACGCCTCAACCAACCAACCGCAACACACCTCTTCCAAACAACAAATCACCGCTACACCAAGACCAATCTGCACTGATTGGCAAAGTGGTTCCCACCCATAGAAAACCGAAACGCGAAGGTACGTCACTTACTACTGGCACCCCAACCAACCAACCGCAACACCCCTCGTTAACACCTGACACCCCAACCAACCAACCGCAACACCCCTCGGACACCACATTCAAAATGGCACTGATTTCCCTATCTAAACCCCTTGTAACCAAGTACACCAAGACTAAAATGCAGTGATTTGAAAACTGGTTCCCACCCATAGAAAACCTGGTTCGAAGGTACGTCACTTACTACTTGGGAAATAGTACTTAGGTTTTAATTCTTTATAGACTTCTTCAATTCCTCTATGGTTATTTCGTTTATGTACCTTTAGGATTTCTACTTGAATCGCTCCCTTTTCCGTGCAATCAAAAAGTAAATAGCTACATATTATAAATTTAATGGCAGTATGTGGGGTTCTCTATTGAAAGGCCATACCAATATAACCGCAGACTCTTCATATGAATATATACGAACTCCAGATGAATTTACTACGTATATTCATACAAACAGAAAATGACATAACATAACATGACATGACGAAAAAACGGGCTCAAATGTTGTTTGAACGCAACAACTACTACTCTGTTTCCAACACTCCTCCTCGTTCAAACATTTCAGATGAGCTTACATTTTCTTTTCAATTCAACGTGTCTGGCTGGTGGCAAGGGCTTCGCAAGGAGATCCGCAATAATTTTTTCTGTTGGGCAGAATTCGCAGTGGATATGTCCTTTATCGATGTGATCCCTGACGTAATGAAATTTTGTGTCTGTGCTTGGTCCGGTTACTAAATTTCTCGTCTTTGATCATCTTTATGCAGCTCTGATTATCTTCGTAAATGGTTGGTGGATTCTCGAGTTTCACATTCAGGTCTTCCAGCAGCCTCTGCAGCCAAATGGTTTCTTGACAGGTATCAGATAAGGCGATAAACTCTGCTTCAGTCGACGGCAATGAGACACAGGTTTGCTTTCTACATGACCAATTGACGAGTCATGCATTCAGAAAGAAAACATGGCCGCTGTTAGATTTACGCGTCTTTTTATCCTCTGCCCAGTTTGCATCTGAGTATCCAAATAATTCCTTTCTTTCGTCATCGTTGTCGCTGAATTTCAGTGTCAAGTTCGCTGTTCCCTGGAGGTACTTCACCACTCGCTTGAGTTGTTCCCAATCATCTTGATTCGGACATGATGTCTTTTGAGCCAAAATGTTGACACTTGTGGTGATTTCCAGTCTTGTATTGATAGAAACGTACAAAAGGCATCCGAGCAATTTTTGGTAATTTGAGTTGTTAATCAACTGGTGCGCTTCTGTAGATGACCTGTAATATCCTACTTCCATCAGTGTCCTCATTTCTTTTGCATCCTGCAGTCCTAATATTTTTGCGATTTGTTTATTGTATTTTGATTGGCACAATTGGAAATTTCCTCTTTCATCCTTTGTAACTTCGATCCCAAGATAATGTTTTATCTCTCCAAGATCTTCTATTTTGAACTTTTCTGCCAATATTTTTTCTACCATTTTCACGTGTTCCAAACTTTTGCAGGCGACGACGATGTCATCAACATAGATCAGCACGTAACAGAAATCATCTCCAATTTTCTTTGAATATAAACACGGATCTGTCCTTCCTTGCACAAATCCTCCATCAATCAAGGTTGCGTTAACTTTTTCATTCCAAATTCTCGCTGCTTGCTTCAGCCCGTAAATACTCTTCTCCAACAAGCATACTTTGTTCGAATCCTCGTGGTTGAAACCCGGTGGCCGTTTCATATAAATGGTCTTCTCCAGCGTTCCATTGAGAAAGGCAGATTTCGCGTCAATATGATGAACAATTAGTCCCTGCTTTCCCGAAACTGACAACAAACTTCTGAATGTCGATTGGCGAACGACTGGAGCAAAAACCTCATTGAAGCCTGTCCCGAATTTTTGTGAAAAACTTTGGACCACAAGTCGAGCTTTGTATCGCTGCACATTCCCTTTTGCGTCCTTCTTCATCTTGAATACCCATTTACATCCGATAGTTTTTCTTTTTTCGGGTAAATAAGTCAGTTTCCACGTGTTCTTTTTATCAAGTGATTGCATTTTCTCTTGCATAGCCACAATCCATTTGTTTTTGTCCTTGCAGGACATAGCGTCCTCATAGCTTTTGGGTTCGTAACTTTCTTCGCTCGTCAAGTTCACTTCTTCAATCAATCTCTTTGCTGACTTTCCTTTTGTTGCTCTTGTAGACACTCTCCTCGAAACTGGTTCGATGCCGTTATGTATTTCCTGCTCTTCATCTTCTAAATCTTCTTGAGTGACATTTTCTTCTTTTGTCCATGTAGTTTGCTGTTCCTTGTCGCCTCTTCTCGTATAGGATTGAACATCGATATCTACTTCTGCAAATTTTCCAGTTTCTTTCGCAAATTTGACGTCACGACTGATTTCCACTTTGCGTGTCGCTGGGTGGTACCATCGATATGCTTTCGACTCACTATCATACCCTAGAAAAATGATCTCACTTTCGGTTTGGTCCAATTTTCTTCTTTTTTCAGTCGGCACGTGTACAAAGCATTTGCTCCCGAAAGGATGAATGTTTTCGAGCGTCACTTTGCTTCCACTCCACAGCTCGTACGGGATTGACTCCGTTACTCTAGTTACGACTCGATTTTGAATAAAAACCGCTTTTGACACTGCTTCTCCCCGAAAAGAATTCGGAAGTCCCATGTCGATCAACATACAACGCGCCATTTCAATTATTTTCCGGTTTTTCCGCTTGGTCACTTCGTTTTGCTGAGGCGAATACCTTGCCGTCAATTGAGTTGTGATTCCTTCATCTTTCAGGTAGTCTTTGAGCTGGTTTTCCGTGTACTCTTATCCTCGATCTGAACGTACATTTTTGGTTTCTCCTCGAATTTGTTCTTCGCCATCTCGACAAATTCTTTGATTGACTTTTCGACCTCGTTTTTTTCCCCAACAATTTAATAATCGAGTACCGCGGAAAATCATCTATGAAAGTGATGATGTAGCGTTTTCCGCTCGGGCATGTTGTTTGCATGGGTCCGCAAACATCCGTATGTACAAGATGCAGTACAGTTCCTCTTCTGATCAAAGATTCCTTTGGAAATGGCTGCCTTGTCATTTTTCCTTTTGCGCATGTCTCACACAGCTCCTTGATTCCGCATTCAAATATCTTGACACCGTCGACGAGTTCTTTTGCGGCCATCTTCTTGATTGCTTCGAGGTCCCGACGTCCTAATTTTTAACTTCCCACTATATGGGAAGTTCTTGCAATCGCCTCGAAAATCGAAATTAAAATTTTCAACATTTCTTTACGTTTTGAGGTCTATAGAGTATATATAAAGTGTTTTTAGAACGGGAGATGTATGTGTGTGTGTACGTACGTATGTGCGTTCGTGGACAGTTCTTTCTATGAGCATAACTCACGTAAACAAAGTCCTATCGACTTCGTTAAAAAGTCAATCAAAGCGTCTTTGCAATCTTAAGAGCTGATTGGTTTTTGGGAAGCTTTGGTATGGGAGGTTCGCTGTTTTGCCCGTTTGAAGGTCATTTCTGTCATGCGTTATCTCTCGCGAATCAAACGTACGATTTCCTTCATCAAGGTGTCAATCGACGCGTATTGACATTTATGGGATTCTATGAAGTTTTTAAAAATTCCTTTGAGCCGTTTTTTAATTTTTTTGAAAAAAGTGCAAAAAATTGGGTTTTTTTCAAAAACAATAAGTTTTTAAGGTTGATTTCGAGCTGAAGTAATCAATGTTTATATGATTTATATACCCCAAACAGTTTGTTTAAAAATGCCATCAAATTTTTTTCTCATGCTTACAAAAAAAAATCAAATAAAAAATAAAAAATCATTAACAGTCATCATGATCATCAAGGGCATTTCTGTCTTGCGTTATATCTCGCAAACCAAACATACGATTTGCATCGTTTGGGTGTCAATGGACGCGTATTAACATTTTTGTGAACCTGTTGAATTTTTAACAAAAATTGTTGGAGCCGTTTTTCAATTTAAGAAAAAAAGTGCAAAAAACTTGTTTTTTTCACAAACAATAAATGTTTAACCTGATTTGCGAAATATAGTAACCAATGTTTATAAAATTTATATACTCCAAACAATGTTTGTAAGCACAAAGGCAAAACTTTTTCTCATGATTACGTAAAAAATTTAATTAAAAAAAATCATTACAAGTCATTATGATTTTCAAGGTCATTTTTATCATTCACTATATCTCATGAACCAGATATAATATTTGCATCGATATGGTGTCAGTTGACGTGTATTAACATCTTCGTGAAGTTTTTAACATTATAAAAAATCGTTTCAGACGTTTTTTAATTTAATAGAAGAAAATGCGAAAAATTATGGTTTTTTTCATAAAAAATATTTTTTAACCTGATTTCCACAGCACAGCACATACCAGTTTATGAAATTTATACATTCTTATTAGTTTTTGAAGAGAAAGCAGCAAAATTTTCTTCCATGATCATGGAAAAAACTTAAATAAAAATTAAAAATCATTCAAAGTTATGATATTACTTTATATCTTTTATTCTAAAAAAAAGTGTTGTAAATTCAATCAAAGTTTTAAAATATTTGCATAATTTGAGCAGATTTTTAATAGTTTTTATAGTAGTATAGTATAGTTTTAGTTAAAAAAACTACTTAAATTTTTAAAACCAACAAAATTTCAATCAAATTTACATTTGCGGTAATCAAAGCTTTGAATGGTAAAATGTTTTGTATTAAATACTTTGCAAAATCATATGCTTTTCATCGAATAAAAAATTGTAGTTTTTAGTAGATTCATTCTTTAGTAATCGTAAAATTCACATAACGATCATCATTTGTAATACATTTTACTTATTACATGCAATTGAACCTTTTTTTGACTGCATATACAAAATTTTGCAAGATCAAAAAGGCCCCCACCGCGTCCGCGTCCGCGTGAATATGCAATCGGTGCTCATCGACCAAAAACCTTACGTCATCAATGGACCCTCCCGTAGACGATATGATTCATATTAACTAATTCCTGTTACTGCTATGAATACCTCTCATTGTTATTACTTAAAGTATTATTATTTTCAAAATTATTAATGTGTTTAATGTTGTTGATCTTTATGTAGATATTACTGGGAAGTTGACCGTGTGGACCTCAAGGGTCGCACCTCGCAGTTTGTTTGTGCCAGCTGTGGATACAGTTTTCGCTATGACCTTAATTCAAATTGTTGACCTTGACAAGTGTTCGCAACACATACAGATTGTTTTTTCGGTCTACAATTGCGATTTGCTTATGATTTTACTCTATTTTACAATGATTTTCCCTGAATATAATTTCAAACTCGTTTTCAGCCCATTTCCCAATCGATAACACGTTTCCAATGAGTTCCGGTACAAACAATACTTCATGTGCTACCGCTTCCTGAAGTTGTCCGGTTTGGTTCAAAAACTTCACTTTTCCGCTGCCGATCCCAACTACGTTCACCCGTTCGACGTTTCCAACCTCGAAAGTCGCCCTGTAGGATTCGTCCAGGGAGTGGAAAAACTGCCTGCTGTTGGCAACGTGTCTCGTTGCCCCTGAATCGAGCAGCCAGCCTTACTTTCTCAGTTGATTGACTGAAAAAACAAGATCGTTATGATCCGAATTGACTGAGCTCACTATTTCTGTATTTTGCTCCTTGTTCCTGCCCTGTGATTGCCTTTTGACAAGCCACTTTTTGTACTCTGCGCAATCTTTTTTTATGTGATTTGGCTGTTTACAAAAAAACATGTGATCCCTGTATATTTATTCTTTCCAGCAACTTACAGCATCGTTTCGGAACTACAACTCGCTCCTGCGTGGACACGACGCTTATATTCTGCAATTAATTTTTGTTGAACAAAACCGAATTCCAAATTGTCTTCATCTTCTGCTTCGAGTGCTATTATGAGGGTGTCGTAACTCTTGGGCAAGCTACTAAGCAGCATAGTGACGCTGCAGGGCTCCGATAATTTTTCATCAGCATCAGCAACTTTATTTTCCTTGCCTTTGATATATTCGATTTCATAATTATATTCCTCCAATTGTAACTTCCATCGTTGCAACTTTGGATTTGAGGTAAGCTATTCATGATAATGGTTTATGATCGGATTTAATTTTAAACTTCCTACCATATAAGTAGGGTCTGAAATATTTAATAGCCCACACAATAGCCAGGAGTTCTTTTTTTATAGTCGAGTAATTAATTTCATGATCGTTGAGAGTACGTGAAGCAAAATATATAGGGTGGGTGTCTTGGGATAAGACTGCTCCGATAGCGTCATGAGAAGCATCCGTTGTCAGAGTAATTTTTTTGTTGAAATCGGGATATTTTAGCACAGGGTCTGAAATTATTAATGTTTTAACTTGTCGAAAGAGTCAACAGAGTCCTTACCAAAAGGATTTATTTTTACATTTTTCTTAGATCTTAGTGTTAATGGCTTAGCAACTTTTGAAAAATCATTAATGAATTTTCTGTAATATCCAATGTCTCATAGGAATGATTTCATTTGCTTGATTGTTTTTTGGATAGGAAAATTCAATATTGCTTCTACTTTTTTTGGGTTAGGTTTGACACCTTCGGTTGTAACTATATGTCCCAGGAATTCGGTTTCATGTTTCATAAATTCACTTATATCAATTTGGATCTTTAGATTAGCAGATTTTAAGACATCTAAGATTTTCTTCAGAGATAAAATATGTTCTTGAAGAGATGTGCTAAAAACAATAATATCATCCATAAACACGAAGCAGATCTTTCCGATATATTCAAAAAGGATATCATTCATTAGGTTTTGCAAGGTTGCTGGGGCATTTTTCAAACCAAATGACATTCTAGTAAATTCATAATGTCCTCTATCGGTTGAAAATGCCGTTTTATGGATATCTTTTTCACTAACTTCGATTTGATGGAAGCCCTTTGCTAAATCGAGAGTTGTAAAATACATCGATCTCCCTAGTTTGTCTAATATGTCATCGATATTCGGTATCGGAAACTTATCGTCGATTGTAATCTCATTTAGTTTTCCATAATCTACCACCAATCGCCACTTAGTCTTTCCTTACGCGTCGTTTTTTGGAATAATCCAAATTGGTGAAGAATAAGGGGCTTTACTTGGACGAACGATCCCTTGAGATAGTATATCGTTGATTTGCGCTTTCACCTCAGACCGATAGATATAAGGATATCTGTACGATTTTGCATACACAGGGTTGTTACAAGTAGTTTTATTTCGTGCTTAATGTTATGAGTGAAGGTCAAAGTGTCACTTTCATGAAAGAATATGTCCTAATACCTTCATGAGACACATTTTTTCTTCGGAATTCAAATGATCCTTTTTCAACGTCAAAAGAGGTTCTTTGGTTTTATATGTTTCCGACATGTATGAATTATTTGTATATTCTTCTATTTTTCCGTCTTCTTTCGACTGATATATGGGTGAAATCTTATCGTCAAATTTTATCACTTTGCTTTTTAAATCGATTATTACGTTATATTCATCGAAAATATTGTTTCTAATAGTCATCAAAACAGTCACTGAATTTTTATTCGAAAAATTGGATTTTTTCGCTTCCTCCGAGTTCTTGGAAAATTTTAATTTCAATTATGTAGGAATATGAAACAGGTGAATTTAAAGTGTTAATACAAGACGTTTTTCTTGGGATGCGTAATTTTCGATGACATAGATTTGGCCTTATGATGCTCACACTTGCTCCTGTATCTATAAGGAATCTGAGTGAAATCCCAAATGAATCTATTCGAAAATATGGTAGGTTACTGGTTCCGGGGAGTTTCAGAGGCAAGTTTCTGAACATTTTGGATATTAATGTTTTCACCGGCAGGAGATTTTTGGTTTTTATTTGGTTGACGTAAATTTTTCTTAATCCACTTCCAAAGGTTGAGGTCTATCAAACTTTCTAATACGGTTTTGAAGTAAATTTCTAGGAAACTGTTGAAGTTGGGTGTTGGTTTGAAAGTTTTCGAGTTTTCCGCGATTGTTAAAATTCAGATGGGAGGTTTTCACGTTAGGATAGTTATTTAGACGAACCGGTTGCTGAAAATTCTGTCGATAATAATTTCTAAATGGTTGTTTGTGTTGATTTTCATTTCTTTGTTGGATTTTGTTTTCAATATAATATAGATGACCTGTTTCAGTTAAAATACTAATTGCTTTTCCAATACTGTCAGGATTCCGGCAAAATAAAAGTGTCCGGCTTGGCTCCGGTAAATTATTTTTTAGCACGTCAACAGCGAGTTTGTGATTATTCAAGATAACTTCAGACGAATTCGGGTGATTTTCCTGTTGTACTTCAATGTTTTAAGCAGTTAACCGTTTTTGTAAAATATTTGTAAAATTTATTGCAGAACCTCTAAGTTCGGTTGTTCTCAGTTGATTCAATAATTGAGAGCTATTTCTGTGATCCATAGAACTCGCAAATAATAAATTTTTAATGTCGTCCCACTTCACAAAATGAGGGTTTGCGTCTAGAATTTGTTTAGTTTTATCAACTATCTTACTTTTTATAACACTTAAAATTATTTGTTGTGTATGATGGTTGTAAATTGACAGTGTTGGGGCCATTTGATCTACCATGTCGACGAAGCTTTTTAGTTGATCCCTATTTCCGTTGAGAATAGGAAGATCCGACGCGTGCTTTAGTGGATCAATCACGAGATTCAAAACGCCTTTCTCCTCGTTGGCTTTAATCTCGTTTGTCTTTATACTATCGTTACCTGTTGTCATTTCGAATGTGTCGGCTGTTGTTCTGGAGCTTGAATCAAACTGCTTTGGAACTTCAACTTTATGTGCAGTCTGAAACTATGATCTCTTTGGGAACTTCACTTTTCACTTTCTTGGAAATATTTGCAAAGCTTTCTAGCTGCACTGTTTTGACTAAGGGAAACACTTTCGCTCACGTAGTTTTTTTTCAATCGTGACGTTTAAAGTTATAACCTTTTCGCGGTTGTAACAATCCTCAATATGCGATTTAAATTTGTTCGTTTTTTGGACCCTTTTTCGTTTTAAAAAGGATCCTACCGACTGCGGCAATTGTGATATGCGAGTGCGAATATACTCTCTTTAAATAAAAAAACACGTGAGTGTTCCGTGTAATCCGTCTTTATTCTTTAAGTTATTTATCCAGACTGACTATTGACTTTCTTCCTTATCCTATTTGTCAACAAATATCCTCTTAGTTCGAGTGACCAATAAAAATAAATTTACGGTCTCGTAGACATTTCATTTTAATTAAAAAAATACATCCTTCCATGCTTCGCATTATGACTTTATGTGAACGATCGTAAACGCATTCGTTATGATTGTTTTCCATACCATCAGAACGAATGGTCTATTTTAATTAAAAATTATATCCTTCGATATGACACCAGTGGAGTGAATAAAAAAGCTATAATTTGTGAGCATTTAATTACTATTTAAAATAATCATTCGTTATTATGAATACTGAATTATTATAATTGACTTTATATGTATATATTTACTTTACTTTATATTTACAATATCAAATTATATATAATCATATTTGATTGTTATTAACAATATTAAATTACTTATAACAATATCCAATATTAACTGGATTAGCGTCTCTCCACTCATTCTCCCAAGCCTGATAATATAAGTTTGAAATTTAAAAAATAATCTTGATTTTTTTAAATTACATTTTTTACAAATTTTATCACAATTTTCCTAAAACACACAATAATATAAATGTGGTCTAAGTGCGACCCTTGAGCTTCACACGACTAACTTGCCAGGGGTGAATAAATAAGCTTTAATTTGTTTTTATTATTAATTACTATTATTAATAATTACTATTATTAATAAATATTTTTCTAGATTATTAAAATTACTTTTATTGTTTTAATTTATTTTTTAACTAACCATAAAAGCTTAGGTAGAGGAAGACACCTCCACCACCTGGTCGTTCTCTACCAAAGCCGCGGCAACCTCGTCCTCCTCCTCGTTCACCTCCTCGTCCCTGCCCTTGTCCTCCACCTCGTCTTCCATATCGGCCCCGGAATCCACAACCATTATTGAGGGTATTTAATTAATAATCATTCGTTATTAAGAATGTTTGATCGTTACTGACTAGGTATAATTGTGTTTATATTTACAATATCAAATTACAACTAATAATATTTGATTGTTATTAACAATATTAAATTATTAACTTCCCAGTATATGGGGAGTTCTTGTAAACGTCTCGAAAATCGGAATTGAAATTTTCAACATATCTTTACGTTTTGAGATCTTTATAGTATATTTTAAGTGTTTTTAGAAAGAAGTATGTATGTATGTGTGTGTATGTACGTACGTACGTGCGTTTGCGGACAGTTTTTCTACGAGCATAACTCACGTTAACGAAGTCGTATCGACTTCGTTAAAGTGTCAATCGAAGCGCCTTTGCAATCTTAAAAGCTGATTAGTTTTTGTGAAACTTCGCTTGGGGGGAGGGGGGGTTTGCTGTTTCGATCTCTTGAAAGTCATTATTGTCATGCGTTATTTCTCACGAACCAAAAATGGGATGTCCATTATTGAGGTGCCAATCGACTCGTATTAACATTGGTGTACTTCTATCAAATTTTTAAAAACTTTGTTCGAGCCGTTTTTTTAATTTATTAAAAACAATCAAAGTTTATTAATATTTGCAAAATTTGAGCAGATTTTTCATAGTTTTAACAGCAAAGTGTTAAAATTAAAGAAAAAAAATTAAACAAGCCGAGAGGTGCGACCCTTGACGTCACGGTCAATTTCCCAGTAATATCTACATAAACATTAAAACAATTAAACACAATAATAATTTTGAAAATAGTACTACTTTAAATAATAATAATGAGAGGTATCCATAGCAGTAACAGGAATGAGTTATATTAATCATATCATCTACGAGAGCATCCATTGATTACGTAAGGCTTTTGGGGGATGGGGGTAGATTGATTTAATAAATCAATCGGTGGGGATCTTTTTCTTCTTCGTTGGGGTTTCTACATTGATACTTGAAGGACAAAAGAGCGCTAGCGAAAATGAATGCAGTTTTTGTTATTACGCCCACTGAAGAGATTTTGTCGCGTGATGGTCATTTTGAAGAGTTGCGTTAAAAATTGCCATCATTCCGCCATAATCACTGAATTTATATTTTTTCACGATTTTGCGTGAATGACATTGATAATTATTTATTATTTTCTGTTGGTCTTGAAAAATATTTAACATGCAGTCAAAAATAGGTTCAATTGCATGTTAAAAGTAAAACGGAAGTAATTGAAATCTTACGATTACTAAAAACTACAATTTTTATTTGATGAAAGCTTTTTAAAGCATATGATCTTGCAAAGTGTTGACTACAAAACATTTCACCATTCCAAGCGTTGATTACCACAAATGCAAATTTGATTGAAATTTTCCTGATTTTCAAAATTTAAGCAGTTTTTTATTAAAATTAAAACACTCTTAAAAATATTAAAAATCTGCTTAAATTATGTGAATATTATGACATTTTGGATTGAATTTACAACAAAGTTATTAAAATAAAAGATCGTGAGTAATATCATTCATATGAACCCCCTTTAAATGGTAACTTAGAATGATTTTTAATTTTTAATTTAGTTTTTTTCAATAACTATGGTTTTTTTGCTGTTTTCTCTTTAAAAACTGATGAGAATGTATAAATTTTATAAACTGGTATTAAAGTGCTGTGCAAATCAGGTAAAAAAAATATTTTTAATGAAAAAAATTCTAATTTTTCGCATTTTCTTTTATTAAATTAAAAAATGGCTGAAACACTTTTTTTTATAATGGTAAACACACCACAAAAATGTTAATACACGTCTTTTGACACCTTAATTATGGAAATATTATATCTGGTTCGTGAGATATAGTGAATGACAAAAATGACCTTGAAAGTCATAATGACTAATATTGACTTTTTATTTTTTATTTAATATTTTTTTTGTGATCAAGACAAAGGTTTTGACAATGTGTTTACAAAAACTATTTATTATTTTTATATTTTATATACATTGATTAATGGGTCGAGTAAAGCAGGTTAAAAATTTATTGTTTATGAAAAAAACTTAATTTTTTGCACTTTTTTTCCTTAAATTAAGAAAACGGCTCCAAAAATTTTTTTTGAACATATGACAGATTCACAGAAATGTTAATACGCGTCGATTGACATCCAAATAATGCAAATTGTATGTTTGGTTCGCAAGATATAACGCATGACAGAAATGACCTTCAAAGGGGCAAAACAACAAACCCCACGACCGATTGATTCTAGGGAACGGTTTGAATGGTAAAATGTTTTGTAGTCAATACTTTGCAAGATCATATGCTTTGAAAAACTATTATCGAATAAAACATTGTAATTTTTAGTAGTTTTGTTCTTTTGTGTTCGTAAGATTTCAATTACTTCCTCCATTATCATACGTAATGCTTTTTAGTTTTCACATGTAATTAAACCGACTATTGACTGCATATTCAATGTTTTTCCAAGACCAACTGAAAATCAAAAATAAGTTTTAGCCTGATTGTTGTAAAATCGTGAAAAAATACAACCACAGTGAGTATGACGAACTCATGGAGATTTTGAATACAACTGTTCAAAATGGCCACCACGCGACAAAATCTCTTCAGTGGGCGTAATAACAAAAACTGCATTAATTTTTGCTAGTACTGTTATGAGTAGCTCTAATTATTATTTTATAAAGAAGTATTATTTTCATAATTATTATTGTGTTTAGTATTAATTAATTAATATTATTGTTGATATTACTGGGAAGTTGACCGTGTGGACCTCAAGGGTCACACCTCACGGCTTGTTTATAACAATATCCAATTAGTATCTGCATGAGCGTCACACATAGCAAACCTTACAATAATATAATTGGAGTTCCATAAATTAATCTTGATTTGTTTTTAAATAACATTTTTTACAACATTGATCAAAATTTCGCTAAAACACACAATAATAATATTACTATGAAGGTATTTGGGATCTGCACGAATTAATAGTACGTTTCAACAGTTTCAAAATAAGCAATTTTTAGTGTTTTTTCAGTTTTTTCATCCTAAATAAAAAACGGCTTAACCAATTCTGCTGAAAACTCATTCAGTTTTAGGTTACGTAGTTACGCGTTGAATGAAACGGTCACACTTCAATACGATTTTCGGTTCTCGAGATAATCGAGAAGAAAAATAATTCCGAACGCATATACGCACATACGTACATACACACACGCAGACATCTCTCTAAAAACAATGGATTTGGATTCTATAGACCTTAAAACGTGTAACTATGTCAAAATTTTGGATTCGCAAAATCGACCCCATTACAATAACTTCCCATAGGTAACTGGGAAGTTCAAAATGAAAGTCGTTAACGTTTATCTATAAAGAAAAACCTACCCTACACATATATCAATTATATATATATACGTGCCAATTCATTTTTCCCGTCGTTTATGCTCAAAGTATCAGTATAAGAACTGTACTAGTAAAATATAAAATTATATGTTTACGTGCAAACTGTCGTACCTGTGAAATGAAACACTTGTTTGAAGATCAACGTACGGGTGTAATGATGTTATTTTCTTCACTTTTACGCTGTTCATAATGGACATGTTGTGAATTTTTTGTTAATGGACGGACGGACGAAAGAACGTACAGTTCTGAAATTAGTTGTCTTGGAGCTAGTTCCCTGTTCATTATTAATAAACACGGTTGCGAAGTCGGGAAGTTTGTAGAATGAAGAAGAGCGATAACTCTGTGTTTCATCATTATACGATTAGTTAAAATATTGCAACTTCGATCATATACAAAATAAATGATATTTAATCTCTGGTAGCTGGCTTATTGAGAGAAAGATTTAAAAGATAATGCATGATTTAAAAAAAATTTTTTAATGTTAAATGAATATTTATTAATTGTTCAGCTTGATTACTTTTCATGTTTTGTTCCAACGATGCTAGATACAATAAATTTAGAAATTACTTCGAGCTTACTTATCAGTTTGCTAAAACGACTAACCAAACGATAATTCCCACTCATACTAAAGTCTTTCACATTATGTATGTCAGAGTTCTTTGAATCCTTCTACAATGGAAGCCCTCAGAAGGCTGTAAGTGGAGTAGTGGGTAATTTAGTATTTTTTCATTAGACTTTGAAATATTTTGTTGAAAAGTTCCTTGTCGTCATCAGTTTGTAAATTTCTAGGAAAACGTTAGCAACTAAAAATCATTTCCCCAGTTTTTTGTTCTGCGATAGCACTTTTGTTTTTTATGGGGTATGCTCAAGCCTATTTGGAAAATACACCTTTTACAAGCAATCGATAGCCTCGATTTTTCAAAGAACAAGATCTCGTATCTACCAGATCTTCTCACCATAAATTGTCTATACCTCTTATAGTTACACAGGGACGTTCAAAGTTCTTGCGAGTTTCGAAAACCGAGAGTCAATTTCATCATCTTGCTATCATATGCCTCGAAAACCGTTCGGAGTTCGTGAAAATATATAAAAATGTAGCTCAACACCCTCATAGCATTTTTTTTATAATTTTGAAGCAAGTTTTAAATGAAACATTATCATTTCGTACAGACATATTTGAAAGAAAGTTTTTAACATGGTATTGCTCACCATATAGTTTCAAAGAAAAAATGTTATTACTAGTGAAACGATTAAAAGACAACAAGCATATGCGGTTTGTTCTTAGAAATGCAAACTCGTATTTAAGAGAGGCAATACTGAAGGCAGCTGATCCTGAAGTGATTAAAACTTTTTTGAAAATCACGTTTAATACATTAAAGGCTAATCATTTACCATTCAGAAAAGTCGGACACGGTTGAGTAAATATAAAATCAGCATTCGTAAGCAAGACAATCTGCAAGGTGGGCTTCCACCGATGTTTTTAGGGGGTGTACTTTCAGGTATAGTCGAATTTTTGATTGGAAACTATGCATAGAAATAGCAATCCAAATAAAATGCTTCTATTGCCTCCCGAAGTATATGAACGTTCAAAGGAAACAGTAGAGAGTGCTGGTACATAGACTCAGTTCCACAAAATCATGGGAAAGATACTGAACAGTAAACGCCTCAAATGCAATATCGTAGCAATATAGGAATGTTATTATGAAGTTTTTAAATGCAAGACGAAAAAAATACAGTTATCGCAATGAAGGTTGATAATATTTCAATTAAAGACCGTACGAGCTGGAAAAAATATCAACTTAATAACACCGCCAAAGCAGGAATTTCCAAATGCTTTTAAGCGACGTTGACTACCTAAAAGTTTACGCCTGCTTCCAATATATGTTGTTGATTTATATTATGAGACCAACAAAGGCTACAAGATAATAGCCATTGATGATGGAATAACACAGTATCCAACGGATATGAGTGTCGTGCCGTGAATTGGATAATGTTTTCTTTGATTAAGATAATTTTATGATTGGTGTACGGGATCGATGAAAAAGTTCTTTCAGAAAATGGTGAGAAACATGGGTTACAATATATAATAAGATCTTAATAAGGACTTCACTATAAGGAAACCTACTCGATTAAAAAACCGGCTAAGATTGAAGACCGAGCGTAGTTTGAGAGTAGAAAACTTAAACTGGAATAGGATTTAAAAATGCCTATAAAAATAATAGATGACAAGTTCTACGTGTGACTCTTGAGTAACAGTTCTCCGGGTATTTACCTTGAGAACGCACTATCATCTCTCGAAACCATATTACCAAGTTTGTGTAAGTTTTTATTCTCATTAAAAACATAGAACCATATATTTTTAATGGAACACTGCTGAAGTGAGAAAGTTATGTTAAGCAGAAAAAACATTAACGTTTCAACATTATTTCATCTATTACATGACTGATACAAAACAAAAAGTTCAAAGATGACAGGAATGAAAAGATTGTTTCCGACATAAGTGGTGCTAAAGAAGTAGGTGATTTTTGCATACACGTTTATCAATTGGGAAAAGTTGCGGAAAAAGTGTGTATAAGGTTAAATGAAAGATTTGAATAAGTTCCCGCCTTGTGATTCACGTAGTTGGTCAGATTGCTGAATGCTGAATTGCTGAATAACATCGATCGATTTATTTACCCGTTAAAAAGCTAAGAGAACAGAATGGATGTTTAACCGATTCTCCACACTTTTTAACAGCAAGACTTTGAGCTGAAAATTTATATACATTTGCCAATCCCGTCACCAATTAACACTACAGATTTCATTGCTCTCTTGGTATATAGAATATTTTTTGATGAAGAATAAGTTGTGTGAAGAAGAAAAACGCAGAAGACTCTCATCATATGGCTACGACCAGGTACGAAACATTTTATTTGCCGAAATCTGCTGGTCTATTCGAGAGTCCATATCTCGAACAGCTAGAGAATCAGGGGCTGATATGTTACCCGAAAATGAGTCTCAGTTGATTCTATCACTATTATAAATCTACCTTACAAAAGGCCTGATGGAACAGTGGATACAACTCGTGCTCCAACAGAAGTGGGTCAAACCGATAGTATAGCCAGTTTATTCATTGATAGTTTTCTAAAACTACTCGTCGAGAAACGCGACCCCCAAATTGATCGATTCAACTATGAAGAACGTGTTTGATAAATCTATTATTCTAGCCAGTACAAAGCAGCTAGAAAAATTATTGTCTGAACTTGAAAAAAGAACGTATCGTGCCACAACACCCAAGGCTATTGGCGATTGTGAAAAGAAATGATTTGATAAATGTTTTCCTACGTATCGTGTGCACTTTACAGGAAGAAACCTTTATTGAAAGTATCTGTATCAAGATTACAGACCATCATGGTGAGCTAGTCGACTTTGAACCTAGCTGTGCACCAACATATATCATGCTTCACTATAATCAAATTTAAAAACTCATAAATATTCGCACATTGGAAATATCAGCGTAGTTTTGATACGGAATCTAACACAGCTCTGTAATAATGAGGTGAAATACGTTGAACGCCAATATTTTGTCGAAAGTGGGGATAAATCATCTGATATTGGTAAATTGTATCGATTGCATTTGTGTACCAACGGGAAATAGGTATTTGCAGTGTTTTCAGGCGATACGCTACCTTGAACTATTATATTTGAGTGGAGCAAAAACTGTGGGAAAACAAGTTGTTCATACCGGAAATTCGATTTTCCAAGAAGTTGAGAGTAAACCAAGCAAACAAATCTTGAAAGCGCAGGATTTCTACTGATCCTTCATGATGATGCGCATAAACTGGTAAGAAAGGTATAAATACAATGTTTGATAAAATATAAGGTAGATACAGGCAATTGACTATAAAAAGAGCTAAGCCTTTCACAAGTAACCAAATGAAACCCGTAGCTAAACATGAAAAACAACGCAAGGTGAAAAAAACATATTCAACCAGGAATAAGATAATTATAAAATGAAGACGTTCATTTAGAAAGCTTGAATTGAATTTATTTGACAAGTAAATAACATGATAATACAGAAATAGTGAATGAAGTCTGAGTGTGATATTTTAGCCATAAGGATGTATACAGGGTGTCCAGAAATTGCCACACAGGCTCCTCACCACGTGAATTTTTGGACAATTTTAAGCAGAAAATATTATGATGATGAAAAAAACATTTCTTTGACGTCCGAGAACTGTCGCTCCCAATATGCTCACTTCGTATTTACAAAATAGATTTAAATAGTCGCGAAAAATTATTATCTGCGTTTTATTGTTTGTTTGAGTGTTGTATCTTCCATAACTGTGAAGATATTGCGTTTTTACTTATTTAAGAACGGCATTTTTTCAAAATTTTAAAACGCCTGTGGCAGCTAAAGGGTTAGGAAATCGAAAAAAAAATCATAATATTTTCTGCTTAGAATTGTCAGAAAAACCACGTGGTGAGGAGCCTGTGCGGCAATTTCTGGACACCCTGTATAATGAAGCACGCTGCGCCTGTGACACATTTTTTCGGGCTTCCGTCAATAACACCACGTTGATATACATTTTACTTTCTTTACCGCGCACTTTTTTTTAAATAGAAATTATTATAAAATATATCTGCTATTTTGCCAGAATAGCAGAGCGTAGTTGTCGCTAAGAAAGTTTATCATAGAGAAAAGTTTACCGCTCAATAAAAGCGCACCAT
Source organism: Oxycera nigricornis (assembly GCA_963942545.1). Lineage (NCBI taxonomy): Eukaryota > Metazoa > Arthropoda > Insecta > Diptera > Stratiomyidae > Oxycera > Oxycera nigricornis. The sequence goes on from OZ012662.1 coordinate 71,903,411, forward strand.
TAAAGTAGTACACGTTTAAAATTGACGAGCTGTACGATAAACCATCAATAGCACTGCAAATCATATGGAGGAGCAACGAAGAAAGTATTAAATGTAATCAACATCAATAATTGAGGTAGGCTTCACGTAAACAAGCCGCGAGGTGCGACCCTTGAGGTCCACACGGTCAACTTCCCAGTAATATTTACATAAATATTAAAAATACTAAACAAAATAATAATTATGAAAATAATGTTACTTTAAATAATAATAATGTACCTCTCATAACAGTAATTGGAATGACTTGATATTAACCGTATCATCTACGGGAGCGTCCATTGATTACGTAGGGAAGGGGGATGATGACACACTATAGGTTTCAAGTTCACGCAGATTAATTGGGAGGGGTGGAGATACGTTACAAAGCCTTTTCTACGTTATTTCTTATTTTCATTTCACAAAATATCACTGGCAAAAATTAATGAATGAATTTTAATTTTTGACAATTTTTTTTATTAAATTAAAAAATGGGTCCAACAATTTTCTTGTAAAGTTAAAAACATAACAAAAATGTTAATACCCGTTGATTGACCTCTTAATGATGCAAATCTTACATCTGGTTCGTGAGATATAGTGAATTACAGAAATGACCTTGTTGATCATGATGACTTTTAATTACTTTCTATTTTTAATTTATTAACTTCCCAGTATATGGGAAGCTCTTGTAATGGCCTCGAAAATCGAAATTGAAATTTTCAGCATATCTTTACATTTTGAGGTCTTTAGAGTATATTTTAAGTGTGTTCAGAAAGAAGTATGTATGTGTGTGTGTGTGTACGTACGTACGTGCGTTCGCGGACAGTTTTTCTACGAGCATAACTCACGTACAAACAAAGTCTTATTGACTTCGTTAAGGTGTCAATTGAAGCGTCTTTCCAATCTTAAGAGCTGATTAGTTTTCGAAAACTTCGGGCGGGGGGCATGCTGTTTTGACCTCTTGAAGGTTATTATTGTCATGCGCTATATCTCACGAACCAAACATGCGACGCGTATTAACATTTGTGTGGTTCCATCAAACTTTTAAAAAAATCATTCGAGCCGTTTTTTAATTTATGAAGAATAAGTGCAAAAAATTAAGATTTTTTCATAAACAATAAATTGCTTGAAAAGAAAACCAGCAAAATTTATTCTAATGTTTATGAAAAAAATTATTTGCATCACTGAGATATCAATCGTCACGTCTTAACATTTTCATGATGTTTTCATGGTTTTAAAAAATCGTCGGAGCCGTTTTTTAATTTTAAAAAAATTGCAAAAACCTAAGGTTTCTTCGTAAAAAATAAATTTTAAACCGGATTTGCACAACACAGTAATAAATGTTTATAAAATTTTTAACATCTTATCAGTTTTTCAAGAGAAATCAGCAAATCTTTTCTTCCATGATTACAAAAAAAATTAAATTAAAAAAAAATCCAAAATCACAATGTAAAAAGTGTTCATACGAATGATATTACCTGATTACTCCTATTCTAAAGACATTGTAGTTGAATCAATCAAAGTTTATTAATATTTGTATAATTTGAGCAGATTTTTTAAAGTTTTTACAGTACCGTGTTCTAATTTTAATAAAAAAAACTGCTTAGATTTTGAAAACCAAAAAAAAATCAAATTTACTTCTGTTGTAATGAACGCTTTGAATGGTAAAATGTTTTGTAGTCAATACTTTGCAAGATTATATACTTTAAAAAGCTTTCATCAAATCATAAATTGCAGTCTTCCGTAGTTTTATTCTTTAGTGTTTGAAAGATTTCTATTATTACGTTCATTATCATACGTAATGTTTTTTAGTTTTTACATGCAATTAAACCGATTTTCGACTGCACATTCAATGTTTTTCAAGACCAACTTAATATAAGAAATAAGTGTTGGCCTGATTTTTGTAAAATCGTGAAAAAATTAAAGCTCAATGATAATGCTGAAGTCATGGAAATTTTGAACAAAACTATTCAAAATGGCCACCACGCGACAAAATCTCTTCAGTGGTCGTAATAACAAAACTGCATTCATTTTTGCTAGCGCTCTTTTGTCCTTCAAGCATCGATATGAAAATAAGAAATAACGTCGGAAAGGCTTTGTAACCTACCCCCACAATCCACTGATTGATCCGCGTGAATATTCAATCAAACCAATCCATACCCATCCAATAAAAGCACTACGTAATTAAAGGACAATTCCGTAGATGATACAATCAATATTAACGCATTGCAATGACTGTTATGAGTATTTCTAATTATTAAAATTTAAAGTAGTAGTATTTTCATAATTATGATTGTTTTTATTATTTTTTAATATTAATGAAGATATTACTGGGAAGTTGACCATGTAGACCTCAAGGGTCGCATCTCGCGGCGTGTTAACTTCCCAGTATATGGGAAGTTCTTGTAATCGCCTCGAAAATCGAAATTGAAATTTCTTACATTCCTTTACGCTTTGAGGTCTATAGAGTATATATAAGGTGTTTTTAGAAAGGTAGATAATGTGTGTGTGTGTGTGTGTACGTACGTACGTCTGTACGTTCGTGGACAGTTTTTTCTACGAGCATAACTCACGTAAACAAAGTCGTATCGACTTCGTTAAGGTGTCAATCGAAGCGTCTTTGCAATTTTAAGAGCTGTGAGTTTTTGCGACACTTCGGTCGGGGGGTTTGTTGTTTTGCCCCTTAGAAGGCCATTTCTGTCATGCGTTATATCTTGCGAACCAAACATACGATTTGCATGGTTAAGGTCTCAATCAACGCGTATTAACATTTCTTTGAATCTATCAATTTTTTAATTTAAGAAAAAAAGTGCAAAAAATTAGGTTTTTTTAATAAACAATAAATTGTTAACCTGATCTACGCAACACAGTAATCAATTTTTATAAAATTTATATATTTCAGGCAATGATTCTAAAAACAATATCAAAACTTTTTCTCATCAGTACGTAGATAATTAAATAAAAAATAAAAAATCATTAACAGTCATCATGATCTTCAAGGTCATTTCTGTCATGCGTTATATCTCGCTAACCAAACATAAAATTTACATTGTCAAAGTGTCAATCGACGCGTATTAAAATTTTCGTAAATCTGTAAAATTTTGAAAAAATCGTTCGAGCCGTTTTTTACTTTAAGAAAGAAAAGTGAAAAAAAAATAGTTTTTTTTTCATAAACATTAAATTTTTAACCTGATTTACGGATTACAGTAATCTATTTTTATAAAATTTATATACTTCAAGCAATGCTTGAAATAACTTCATCAAAACTTTTTCTCATGATAAGAAGAAACATTAAATAAAAAATCATTAACAGTCATCATGATCTTCAAAGTCATTTCTTCCATTCACTCTATCTCACGAACCAGATATAATATTTGCATCATTAAGGTGTCAATCGACGTGTTTTAAACCCTTTTTGATTATTTTAACATTATAAAAATCCGTTTCAGCGGTTTTTTTAATTTAATAGAAGAAAATGCGAAAACTTAGGGTTTTTTCAGAAAAAATATTTTTTTTACGTGATTTGCACAACACAGTAATAAATGTTAATAATATTTATACATTCCTATCAGTTTTCAAGGAAACCAGCAAAACTTTTTTCATAATTCTAAAAAAAAAAATTCAATTAAAAATAAAAAATCATTCAAAGTTACCATATGAAAAGGGTTCTTCCGAATGATATTACCTTATATCTTTTATTCTAAAGACTTTGTTGTAAAGTCAATCAAAGTGTTAAAATATTTAGATAATTTGAGCGGATTTTTAAAAGTTTTTGCAGTCTTTTAATGTAAAAAAAGGCTTAAATTTTGAAAACCATCAAAATTTCAATCAAATTTGCATTTGTGGTAATCAATCATCATCACCCATCCACCAAAAGCCTTACGTAATCAATGGATGCTCCCGTAGATGATATGATTAATATTAACTCATTCCTGTTACTGCTATAAATACCTCTCATTATTATTATCTAAAGTAGTATTATTTTCAAAATTATTATTGTGTTTAATATTTTTAATGTTTATCTAGATATTACTGGGAAGTTGACCGTGTTGACCTCAAAGGTCGCACTTCGCGGCTTGTTTTTTTTTGTAATCATGACAAAAACTTTTGCTGATTTTTGTACAAAAACTGTTTGGAGTATATAAATTTTTTAAACATTGATTACTGTGTTTCGCAATTACGTTAAAAATTTATTGTTTATGAAAAAAAACTAATTTTTGCACTTTTTTCTTAAATTAAACAACGGATCCAACAATTTTTTAAATAGTGTAATAAAATCACGCAAATGTCAATACGCGTCGATTGACACCGTAAACATGCAAATCCTATGTTTGGTTCGCGAAATATAGCACATGACAGAAATGACCTTCAAAGAGGCAAAACAGCAAACCCCCCAATCGAAATGCCGAAGTGAAAAATAATCAGCTCTTAAGATCGCAAACATGCTTCGATTGACTCCTCAACGAAGTCGATACGGCGGCGGTGATATCATCGACAGCAGCATAGTGGGTAATAAATTCATCGTGAGTGCAAATAAAATTGTGAACAATGTAAGTAACGTCAAATCGAAAAAAAATCGACATTTTGAATATTGTATCAACAGGCAAATTACATTTTCGCTTAAAAGCGGATGCTCATCACATATTACAAATGATAGTTATTATGATAATTTTCAAATCCTTACAAAGTCCACAGATGTTCGCTTAGGTGATGGCCGATCACTTAAATCTACAAAATTCAATAAAATAAAATTTTAATGTTTATGGTAAATCATTGTAAAGATTGTAATGAGATGGCAGGATCGCCATGTAAAGATGCTGAAACGCCGAGTAATAAATCAGGATCGCCGAGTGAGGACTCACGTTGTCTTCTGAGTCGATACTCCTCTAATGTGATGGACTTCACTCTTCTAAAGATACGATTTTGTCAATAGAGAGAAGTAAAATAAAAGTTACGATTCACCTACAGGCATCCCTTAGGTTGCCACATATTTGGCGCAGTCCGAGTGGACAGGCAGCCGATATTTCTATAGAGGGCATTGCCAAAGTATCAGGCAGTTGAGTTGCCGAATAGTAGGCAACGTATTCTAAAATAACAACCAACTCGTTGTACTGTGAGAACACTAATTCTTCTGAGCCTCAGCTCAGTCAGTTCTTTTATTGTAAAATTTTGCTTACTGTTATGTACATTAAATTGCTTATCATATAAAAATCCCTACTCTAGTCTTAAATCTATTTACCCTAACCAATCGATCGCCATTCAAATTAATTCTCACGGAATTCGCTTACTTGCAAGATTGCAATATTGCTTACATTAATGCACTTTGCGTTGTCCCAATTATGTTTTTGTTTACTCTAGGTTCAGTGATCCTCTAGAGTTTCACACGGTTGTGAGCAAGGGAAAAAACTGCAATACCGAATGGAGGTTAAGATCTTTGCTAAAAGATAATTGCGGATGAGCTGTGGGACATTATATTTTGGGAGCTTCTGGGTTCTGGTAGTTGTGTATAGGCTAGTCCTGGGTTTGGAACCAGAAAAACACTACACCCCATTCCTTTAGAAAAGTTTTTGTTAGCAAATACGCCTGATTGGTTGTGGTATTTTGTTTTACAGTTATGCTTATTCTTCTTACAATATTACATTATTTCTTATATTATATATGCTGTTTAATAACAATAGTTTTTACATTGTAGTGGTATATGAAAAAAGTATTTATTGTGTTTGTACAAGTTTTTTGTGTAATTTAAGTCTATTATTATGTATCCATTTCTCTTTATTTTCTATTTCTACTAGTGTATTTACATTATTTATATCTTTTACTATATATGGGCCTTTGTATGGTTTTGGTGTTTTTTACGGTTTTCAGCTGTTATTAGTACCAGATCACCAATATCTAGCTTAATAGTACCAGATCACCAATATCTAGCTTAATAGGTTTCGTATATACCTCTTTATTGTTCTAGCTAATTTAATTTTTTCTATAATGCTTTTTGCTTTTGCTGAAGAAATCTCTAATCGTAGTTTCAACTCATTCGCATAGTTTTCTATGTCATAAATTTTGTCTGTGTTTTCGAAAGTGTCGGTCGGTAAGTGTGAGAGTTTTCCGAAAACTAGTTCGTATGGTGTGTACTTAGTGTCCACGTGTGGGATTGTATTATACGAGAATGTATAATATGGTATCTATTCGTCCCAGTTATTGTCATCAACGAATGCTAACAGGTATTCATTGAGGACACGGTGGTTTCTTTCTACTACACCTAACGTCTCGTTGTGGTACGGAGTTGAAAAAATTTGTTTAATTTGTAATAAGTCGCAAATTATTGGTATATTCTGTCCCTAAATCGGTTTTTAAAATTTTGAAATGACCGTATTGTAGTATAAAACTGTTAACTAAGGCCTTTGCTACTGTCTTAGCTTCCTTATTTTCTATGGGTATAGCTTTGATATATTTAGTTAATTCGCATTGTATGGTAAGTATGTATCGATAGTTATTTGAGAATCTTAAGGGACCAATGATGTCCGCACTTACTATTTCAAAACTAGTAGAGGGTGTATCGGTTTTAATCATTCTTTCCTTTGTGTGCTTAGTTATTTTATTGAATTTGCATTTATCGCAATTGTTTATGTAACGCTTTATCATCCTACTCATGTCCTTCCAACAGTATCTTTGTTTTAATTTAAGAAGCGTTCTGCGTATTCCGGTATGTCCACCATGTGGTGATTCATGAAATTCTTCAATAAGTCTTCGTTGTGTAGCGATGTCATTAATTCTTTTAGGGGGTTTATATATCATTAATTTCAATTGGATATCCATATTTCGTTGCAACGTATTATATAATTTTTTAAATTCATCTTTGGGTACGTACCTAAATATCATATCTTCGTTGGATAGAGCTAGCTCATTTATATTATTATTCTGCGAATAATCAATTAACTTCCTCAATACAGAAACTAGTTTCGTGTTAGATTTATCGTTAAGGTTATCGCGAATTTTCACACTTTGCCTATCGCTGGCGGAAACGTATTTCTCGCGAGCTTTATCACTAAAGTGGACCATTAAATTATCTCTCTCTTTTGAGATTATTATATCTTGTTCATTTTTGTTGTTGCGCAACATATTAAATTTTATTTTTAATACCCCTGTTATATCGGATAGCGATGTACAATCGAATGCATAGAGGTGATCAGTCTCTTGTTTTCGGTTGTCGCTGTCGTTATCGATTTTAGTACTTTTATTATTTTGCTGTTTTATCGCTTTGCTTCTTGTTATCGCCATGAGTTTTTTACTGATACTTTCGTCGTTCGTTGGAGGTATCATAGATTTTAGGATTTCTGAGTCTATTTGTATTCTTGACAATGCATCTGCATTTGTGTTTATGTTACCTTTTTTATATACTATTTCAAAATCATAGTCTGATAAGTCTAATCTTATTCTCGTCAACTTGGAGGATGGGTTTTTGTGCGTGAACAACGATACTAAGGGCCTATGGTCTGATACTACGGTAAACTTTCGTCCATATAAATATGGTCTGAAGAAATTTATACCCCAGTGTATCGCCAAAAGTTCCTTTTCAATTATTGGTTTGTTCAGTTCATGTTTGTTCAATGATTTACTCGCGTATGAGATTGGTAAATCAGAACCGATCTCTCCTTGTGACAGAATCGCACCTAGTGCAAAATTTGATGCATCAGTAGTCAAAATGAAAGGTTTTTCGAAATCTGGGTATTGGAGTATTGGTGGTGAGATTAATTTTTGTTTAATTAGATCGTATGCTTTTTGCTGCTCTTCTTCCCAAATAAACGGTGCTTTTTTCTTCAACAGAGAATTCAAGCTCTTTGCCGTTTCTGCAAAATTTGGGATGAAGCGTCGGTAATAGTTGCAAAAGGCTACGAATCTCCTGACATCATCCGTGTTTTTAGGGATGGGATAGTTTTTTATCACCTCGTGTTTAGCAGGGTTAGTTCGTACACCGTCTGCTGTAATCAAATGTCCTAAATATACGACTTCTGATTTTAGGAATTTGCACTTTTTTGCATTCAGTTTTAGGTTGTATCTGCGTAATTTTTGTAGAACTCTTGTTAGATTCGCATTATGGTGTTTGATGCTACATCCAAGGACCATAATGTCGTCGACATAAAGAAAAGCTGAATCACTTAAACCCGTCAGTGCGATGGTAAGCATTTTTTGAAAACTGTTTGAGGATATTTTGAGTCCAAATGGTAACCTTTTAAACTGATAGTGTCCGTTGCTAGTGGAAAATGCTGTCAATGGTCTGGAGTCTTTCTCCAGTTCAATCTGGTGGAAAGAACTCGTCATATCTAAGGTGGAAAAGTATTTGGCTCTACCTAGTTTGTCGAGCACATCTTCCAGCCTTGTCAATGGGAATTTATCATTGACTAACTTGTCGTTCAACTTTCTGAAGTCAACAACAAGTCTCCATTTCTTAGTACCGTCAGAACTCTTCTTTGGTACGACTAGCAGTGGTGAGTTGTATGGGCTTATAGAAGGTACTACTATATCGTTATCCTCCAACTCCTGGACTTGTTTTTGTATTTCCTCGTTTTGTGTTTGTGGTAATCGGTAATTCGTTATGTATACCGGTGTATCGTCAGTGGTATTGAGCCTTTGCTTGTAAAAGTTATTCTTACTTAGTTGTTCCCCTTCAAGGTGAAAAACATCTTGATATTGTTTAATAATATATAGCAAGCTCGTGTTTGCTTGTTCATCTAAGCTATTTTTACTTATGACGTCTAGCAACCGGTTTAAATGTTTGTTGTCGAAAGTTTCTTTTGTTTTCAAAATGTTGTAATTTTTCAAAGGTTCTACTTCTAAATTAAAATTTGTTAGTGTTATGCCGTGGTCGTTAGTGTTAAGCACTTTAATGTGGCATACACCTTTTGATGGGATAATGCAGTTACCTAAAAATACTCCATTTTGGATTTCATTGTTAAGAATGATGCTGTCTTCGGTTCTATCGATTTCTATTGGTATCATGGCTTCAGTTCTAGCCGGGATGACAACATGTTCCATATTGATTTTTCTTGTGTACATAGGTATTGTAACATCTTTGTTAAGGATGCAAAATGTAATGGTATAAGACTCGAAATCTATTTTGCACATATATTTACTGAGTATATCTCTTCCTAATATACCATCAGTTTCAATTGGAAAGTCCTCATCTACAATGTGAAAAGTGTTAGTTATCATCTCATTCTCGATGATGAATTGTTGTAGGGTTGTTCCCAGAGACATTGTGGTCTCTTCTGTTATGCCCGTGAGTTTACATTTATTTTCGGGCTGAATATCGATACTTTTGCGAATTAAACTATTACTTTTTAATATGGATATGTCTGCACCTGTATCTATTAGTAGCTTCAGGTGTCTATTCTCATTTTTATTATAAATGTTAATGTAATTAGTGCTAATACCCGTTATCCTATATATTTTGTTAGTTTTGGTTTTTACATTGTTTTTGGCTTTGTTTACCTTTATTCTTCCGGGAGGTTGCCTAATTCCTCTCGGGAAGCTGTCGAGTTTCCCTGGTCCGATATTACGCGAATTCTTCTAGTGTTATTATTGTTTGAATATTTTCTATTATTGCGATTATTTCCATTTCTAGAGTTGTTAAAATTTCTATTCGTTTGGAAATTTCTATCGCGTGTAAAATTTCTATTGTTGTAATTTTGGTTATTCGAGGGTCTATTACCGTCGTAATTTCGATTATTGACATATTGATTATTGAGTTTACGCTTTGTATGGCTTGTTTTGCAGCCTGGATTGGGTTCGGACCTAGTTCACTTATCTGGAGCTGATTTGGCTCATTGACTAAAGTTAATATTTTGTCTTTGTAGACAGAAATGGGTAGTCGTTTTTGTGTGACCGTAGATAATTGTGTGTGTATTTGCGGAATAGTTTTGGATTTTTGTATTTTCGTCTCAGTTCAGTTTCAAAATGGTCCAAGTCTGGAATGTCTGATGTGTTCAACGATGTCCTAACATTAGGGCTTAGTTTCACATGTAATACAAAGTTTAATAATTCTGTTTTTCCTTCTGGTGAAAGTCTTTTACCGATGAGTTTCACTATTATTAGAAAAGTCTCTAGCTCAGAAAATTTACCGTCGAAGTTCGGTATTGTTTTGATTGCCGTCTCAATGTTAAAGTCTGCCATTGCAGTATAGGTTATTTCGTCTTCTATTTTTACTGAGATAAATTCTGCGTTTAATCGTTTAGTTAATGCTGAAATTAGTGCCTTGCAAACATTGGATATAGTTAATTTGAGATCAAGTTCTGTGCCTTCTCTTATTTGGCTGAATAGATTAATACATTCATTTTGAATTTTTATTACTGCTTCTAGTTTTTCTTTCAGAGTTTTGACCGTGTAGGTCTTAGTTTTTTTCAAATTTGAAGAAATAGTCTGTAATGCAGTTAATAGTAATTTTATTCTGTTTGCAGGCATCTGTAAACTGTCAATATACTTGATAAATTAAACATTGACCCTATTCGCTAGAATGTTTCTGTCCACGATTTTCCTAGCATATTTCTTTTGCTTGCTATTATATAAGTATAGGAACACCAAGATTATTGAAAAGATGATCGTGGTACTTATAGTTTGTTTATATTCTATAAGTATATTAGAATTATTACTACAAGTATTGCCCATTTTTACATTTATTTATTTAATTTTTATTATTTATGATCCCACTTTTTTTTGTATTACTATAATTTTTTTTTGTTCAGATTATATTTAAATTATTTATTTTTTAGGCTATTTAACCTATTTCAGAATTTTATTTTATTTTCGCCTGCTGATATTGATATCAATCGATGTAGTATCGCTTTTTCGCGTCGTTGATTGAAGATTTTTCCTCCTCGTCGCCTTCGCTTTAGTTTGATAATTTTTGGACGATCTTCAGGTTGTTTTTTTTACAAATTCCTCAATGTGTCTCCTTCATGGCCCGGGTAGCGGTGTTGGATTGTAGTTGGGTGCTTTGGATACCGGCATAGGCACATATTCTTCACGTCGTACTTCTGTCCTGTTAAATTTCGCGTTGCGGATCAGACATTTTTCGAACACCCTATGAAATTCTTCGTCCGACTGGATTTCATTAATTTCGCCTTCTTCTAAATTCTCTGCCGGTTGATCGAGTACGTGGGCTGCAGGATCGTCGGTCGCAGGTTCGTGGGTCGCAGGATCGCCATGTAAAGATTGTAATGAGATGGCAGGATCGCCATGTAAAGATGCTGGAACGCCAAGTAATAAATCAGGATCGCCTCAGCTCAGTCAGTTCTTTTATTGTAAAATTTTGCTTACTGTTATGTACATTAAATTGCTTATCATATAAAAATCCCTACTCTAGTCTTAAATCTATTTACCCTAACCAATCGATCGCGATTCAAATTAATTCTCACGGAATTCGCTTACTTGCAAGATTGCAATATTGCTTACATTAATGCACTTTGCGTTGTCCCAATTATGTTTTTGTTTACTCTAGGTTCAGTGATCCTCTAGAGTTTCACACGGTTGTGAGCAAGGGAACAAAACTGCAATACCGAATGGAGGTTAAGATCTTTGCTAAAAGATAATTGCGGATGAGCTATGGGACATTATATTTTGGGAGCTTCTGGGTTCTGGTAGTTGTGTATAGGCTAGTCCTGGGTTTGTAACCAGGAATACACTACATCATCCTTAGTAGAATATTTTCATGTAAAGGCTTATATAAATTTTATTGCAATACTAAATGAAAATAAATTGCTATAGAAGAACTTAAATATGGCAATGGCAATTAAAATACAAAATCGAATGAGAATTTGGAATAAAAGTGAGATTAACATTGACATTAACTTTAAAATTTAAAAACTTTCAGTTAAAAATCAGCTTGTGCTAGGTATGCCGGATTAATTCGAAAATAAGCAATTGAAAAATGGGAAGTGTGGTTTCGGCGTACCGAGTGGCTCCTCTTCAGGTGCTGCCTTTTTAGCTACTCGGTACGAGACAGCACTACCACCGCTGGCTTGTTGATGGATCAAGCTCGCTATATTTCAACTATTTTATAATTTTTACATGTGCGAATTATAACGACTGTCAATGTGTTTCGTATGTCTGCCTACGTAGCTTTTTCATTATTTAAGTTTTTTATCATGGGTTAGAACCTCCTGGTCTATTCGACAACTTTCGTCTCTTAGTGTGCTTTTTGGTTAACGACTTGCTAACACTATTGTTGCACATTAGTGGAGGTTCTTGTTTCCAGGCTTTGGCCCGAAATATAGCGAGCTTGATCCATCAACAAGCCAGCGGTGGTAGTGCTGTCTCGTACCGAGTAGCTAAAAAGGCAGCACCTGAAGAGGAGCCACTCGGTACGCCGAAACCACACTTCCCATTTAACAATGGTACGGGCCAAAGCCTGGAAACAAGAACCTCCACTAATGTGCAACAATAGTGTTAGCAAGTCGTTAACCAAAAAGCACACTAAGAGACGAAAGTTGTCGAATAGACCAGGAGGTTCTAACCCATGATAAAAAACTTAAATAAAGCAATTGAAGTTTATTACTTGCATTTAAAACAAAGTTGAAGTTGAGAGAACAAAAGCAAAAAAAATACTTTAAATTGTTCATACAGATCTGGGTGGTCCTCAAAGCACAATTGGCAATCGTGATGAAAAGCACTATGTTACTTTCACCGATGACTTCTATAAACTAATTAAAATCTATCCTATTAAAGATAAAAGTCAAACTTTTGATTTAATTGTGCCTTATGTAAATGAAAGGAAAGGAAAAAGGTTAAAACTTTAATATTAGATAAAAGGCTTGAATATGATAATGCTAAATTACACAAATTTGCTAGAGAAAAGGACATAGTCTTACCTTCTTGTCCAATTTATGCTCATGAATTAAATGGCACAGCTGAACGACTGAATAGAACAGCACAGGACATGGGTAGGTGTTTGCTGACTGAAACCAAAGTACCAAGGCGGCTTTGGCCTGAAGTTATTAAAACGGTAGCATATTTCAAAAATAGTAGCTTGACAAACACTAAACATAGAAAACCCCACATGAAATTTTCTTTGTTGAGAAGCCTGATTTTGGCAATCTTCGTTTATATGGCAGAATAATTTACGTTGCTATTCCAAAGGAAAAAGAGGTGACCCAAAATGGTGCGAAAGAGGTAAAAAGCGTTCTATTTGACTACTCTAATGTTGGTTGTAGAATTTTGTTAAACAACAGAATCATCGTTGCACGGCACGTCAAATTTATTGAGGAGAATGTCAAGTATAAAAGAATCAGCGATGACAAAGATTACCTGTCGGAAGAAAATTCAGAAATTGATCAAGAAATTCAGCCTAAAAATGGATCAGGAGGAGAACCTATAAGAACCCTAAGCCCTATTAAAAACAAATAACATGTAAAGTCATCTATCAAGAAAACTTTTCCAATGGAACAAAAAAAATTCAAAACGCCAAAAGCACCGAGAAGATCGGCTCGAAAACCTAAACTTGGATTTGAAGAAGACTTCATCTATGGTAAATCAAATGTACAATAAAATTTGTCAATTTTTGCAATACATCAATACCAGAAACATATGATGATGCAAATAATTTACAGCAATCAAAAGAATGGATGGATGGAAAAATAAAACCTAGACGCATGCAGATAAACCAAAAGATACGAAGATGATTGATATAAAATGATAACAAAAAGTGATAACACCCTTAAAGCACGTATTGTTGCAAGAGAGTTTCAACAACAAATTCACATTCAAAGAGCTACAAAACGCCAATGAAAAAGAATTCAAAGTTTGAAGTAATGGAAATTTTCGATTTTGATATCAAATACACACATTTGTAACTGTCAAAAAATAATAATATAATTATAAAAGGAGATAATTTAACAGATATCTTCACAAAATCAATGAGGAAACATGAATTTATTAAATTTAGAACATATTTGAACATTTAGGAACCACTCTACTGTTAAAGTGCTAAAAACGCATTTTTTTTACAAAAAATCGCTTGAAAAAACTACTACTGATATTTTGAAACTTTATGTACCTGTTTATTAAAGTCTAAAGTTAACATTTTCATCGTAAATAATTTTTTTAAAGTAAAATGGCCACCAAAGTGGTATAGCACGTACGCAGTGCAAAGATAAAAATTCAAACTGCGTCTCGTAATGCCTTGGCCAAAATATCCATCTGCAAGCACATAGCATGAATTTTTTAAATCTTGGTTATAAAGGTCAGAAATAACCTATTATTGCATCAAAGACAATTTTATTGACAATTTTGTGCACATCCGAACATAGGTGTGTCGATTTGCGTCATGTTCACGAACGAAAAATGACTCCCAAGTCTCTGAAACAATTTTTAAAGCTCTGAAAATAGGTTATTTCTATACTTAAGAAATAGTGTGCAAAGTTGAAGTGTTTTGTTACAATTTTACGACGCGCAAAATACGTTTCGAAAAAAAGCGAGACGAGAGACAAAATTGGGTCTAAATTTACTTTTTCCGATGATTATTAGTCTATTACGTGATATATAGATTTAGAAAGTATCATACTACTAAGTACACAGCTATTTCTCAACAAATGTTCGAGTCGCTACAATGACTGCGAGCACTGTAGAACGAGAAATTATATGAAACTCCTTCTGAAATTTTAAACACGTATTCTTTAAACATATACCTATCATAATATGGACAGTACAGTAATCCCTTAAGTATAATTTAAGTTAAAAAAAATACAATAAATAACATTACAGTTTATTCGAAATATAAATGAGGACTCGACATGGTGCGACGCATAAAATGTAATATATCGTATGAAACAATTTAACTCTACTACTCGCAAGAGCTTTAAGCGTAAAGATATTTTCAAAATGTTAATTTCAATTTTCAGAGAGATAATAATAACTTCACAAATACTGGGAAGTTATAAATTCATTTGATTATTATTATCCTGTAAACGTGTTAAACATTTATGTATTGGCAGAAAAATATTACACTCGATAACGTGTTTATGTGGACGCTTTCTTTATTTACTCGTCATTTCAATAGAGTGTTTCTACATTTTTTGAAAATATTTGTTAGATGCGAAAATAAGTTCAGTCCCCATTTAATTCCATCAAGAACGTGACCCACACTCGTCCATTTCTTGACCCTTACCCCTCCATGTAGCTCAACCTAGCTGAAGCCTAGACCTCCGCCCCTCTTTTTAGTGATGGAACTTAGGTTTTGCTTCAACACTCCATGCGTGAAGATTTCACTAAGAAGACAATAAACTATATGGTTGGTTGGTTGTAGTGGCAGTCCAATTTATCAAAAGGTGGCTCACTTAGGCCCCGATAGGCATATTGTGGTACCATAAAAAGATAATGACGGCAATAGAACCTAAGGGATGACGAGAACCATTTAGATTCTCGGATGAAGATGGCTATGCAGCTAATGTTTAAACTAGCCACTGTCGTAAGTCTGTCCAGGAAAGGCGAGCCTAAAGTTTGCATGCGTGTCCTGGATAGTGCTAGTATCCGCGCAGGAAATGTTGTATCGTTTTCTCTTCTTGATCAGATCTGCAGCTTCGACAGAAATCATTAAAAGGAACTCCCAATCGCTCTGCATGTCTGTCAATGAGACAATGCCCCTTCAGTACGGATATGATGAAACTTAATGTTTCACGGCTCGTGTTCAGGAGCTGTTTAGTGTGTTTTGAGCTTAGCGCATGCCAAGTTTGCTAGTTATCCCACAGGTTTCTTCCCGAAGACAGGCCGTGTTTGCTGCCTTATGTAAAACTGCTTAAATCTAGCTTGATGGAGACCAGTGGATGGCCAACTTGTTGTGTTAGTACAGTGGAGCTCAGTGCCAGCTCTCGCAAAGGCATCAGATTCGCAATTTCCCGGTATATCACTATGCCCGGTACACAGTAAAGGATCACTTCACCGTGTAGCGACATGCTACTACAATTATGGATGTGGTATACACGTTGAATAGTGATTGGATAGCAGCTTGATTGTCGGAGAAAATGTTTGAATTTCCCATGAAAATTTCCTGATTTCTTAACCAGTTCACTGCCCTGTATTTTGCGATGACCTCTCCTTGAAAAACACTGCAGTGGTCTGAAAGCCGGAAGGCTAATTTCAGGCCTAGCTGCTCCTTTTGCTGGTGTTGGTGCAGCTCTCCATAATATACTGGAGTGGTCAATATTCCCCTCATGCCAGAGATTTAGAGCTTTCAATCGAATTGCAGACCATTTGGTCAGCTGTCTCGTAAGGAGCTCTATTGGGAGCCAATTTAATAGCATAAACAATACCTTTGTCGAAATAGTGCGTAGAGCCCCGGTGATTGCAATAGCTACAATCCCTCTGGTCTTGTTTAGCAGGTTTGCATTTGATTTTTTTCACCATCGCTGGCCATCAAATGACCACGCCATGCATGATTGCGTCGACTATCGTTTACTTTCGGGGTGCCTCTGCACGTCCGTCTTCTGAGAAAACTGTTTCCTAGTGAATAGTTTACGTTCCTGCTGCTCAATTTGTCATCGACATTATTTTCCCCGAATGCTTTCTCATTAGCCTTATGGCTGACGTTGTGTACTTTCGATGTCTTGCGTGTAAGGGGGTTATTTCGAATTAATTAATGATAATGATTAAAAAATTGATTTGGCTTGTTTGCGAATTTCAATCAATTGATCTATGATCATATAGATTTTCTGACAGCCCCGCACAATTTTCGCAGCAACGATTATTTTATGAACACGGCACTGTAAACTTTTCAGTAGCTGTAATTTTGTGGAGTGCCGTGAACTAAGCGTTGAGTGTGGATGCCGTATGGCTTAGAGGTTTTTCGATTAAACTGATGAGCGAGTGGAGAGCTTCTCCAACAGATCTCCCCTTCGTGTATGCGTGCTGCGCTTTGGACAGTGGTCTCAGGGCAGCTTTCACAAGAATTTCTATCCAATTTTCCACTGGTTTCAGCAGAAAGAAGGTAATGCTGATAGGCTTATAACCCTTTGGCAGGGAGTGGGAGGTTTTACCCGCTTTAGGTATGAAGATTATTTTAGCTTCTTTTCGGCGCTTTGGCATGTAAGCCATTTGCAGACATTCCCTGTTGGATTTCAACAGATGAGGTATTGTCCATACTAGGGGATTTAAAGGGTTGAAAAGAGTTAAAAATGAGGTGGAGCTCGTTATGAATTTTCGCAGAAGACTGACTCTCTTGGAGTTTTCTATTTCTTTATAGAAACTTCTCCACGAAGGGCATTTAGCATTTTGATGGAGCATTGGAACTCATCTAGTTTGAGTTTATAAGAAGACCAGTCATTGGATTCTTTAGCCCAATTAAAAGACTTGCTACATCTCTTCTGCATCTCCGCAACGTTACTATTCAACATGGGGGCTTATACTCCCCTTTGGCTTCGTTGGACTGCATGCAGACCTTGCTGTTTCATTGAAGGCGTCTTCGAGACCGGAGAAGTCTTCAATCTTTGGGGGTTCGCTTTTAAGTGCACACTAGAATACTGACTGGTATTTGACCCTATCCATTCTCCTTCTGTTGATGAAGGTTGGATTCATCGGAGGGTCAAAAGCCACATCGAACATTATATATAGATGATCGGAGAACAAGCATTTTTGTGAAACATGCCATTCTTTGATAGCATGGTGCAAGCGCTTGTTCGTTAGAGTGATGTGCAAAGCCTCTTTAAGGCTTTCCGTAATGAAAAAAGGATCCTCATTTCTTATAACTAGGGCTCAGTCGTGCATTAAAATAAAAATAAATAAAATAAATTCAAAGATTTAGTCACTCCGTTTGCTCATGTCAGTCCTTCCCCAAATGCGGTTATTGGAATTGGTATCCGCCTCGAATATTAATGGGATGCCCAGTGCAGCGGCTTCTGTTGTGATCCTCTGCAAGCTGATTGAAAGTGGAAGAATATCATGTGCCATAAAGCAGGGGACAGCCCAAAGAGGTTAAAACTGCCTTTGCACTGCTATGGCATTGATGTCTTAATCCCTGAAATTATGCGGGATTAAAAACTTCAAGCCTCCTTTATTATAATGCAGGATCTGGGTTTACCTGATTTCTTGAAGTATACTGTCCTTTATCTCTTCATGTATACTTCACAAACCTGGTTACCTACAAAAAAAAGGTTTCTGGGCCAATATTAGGTCCTCTCCTTTTTGGGGCAGGTGGAGGAGTAATGTAGCAGATGCCGCCTTAGAGTGATGGAAGTTTACCTAGAGAAACCTCAGCGTCACGACACAAGCTTTTATCTGCCTCCTTGTCAGTTTAGGACATCTCCTCCTCCTCAACAAAGTCGAGGGATTGCAGAAGTCCACAATAGTCTCCGCAATGGTGATGGTCTTTCCTGAGAAGATCTGATTCGGAAAGGTCCAAGGTCGGGTCTACTGATCCTTCCATAGTCACCTCACTCCCACTCTCTTTACTGGGTTGTCATTCTTCTTTCGCAGTACTGTCCTTGTGGTGTACTCGCAAGGTGAAAGCCGAGAAATCGTTGCTTCTCACCACACCCTTAGACTGTAATGGAGGTAGCGACTCCTCATTGTGGATTATAAGAGCCTCTCGCTGTCCATTGCTGGGCTGCCTTACCTAATTTACCTTCCAATTATCTACCGCATGGTCAGTATTGCTGAGCTTGGTAATAATAAACTACACAGAGGAATTGTAATTTAGGCAAAGAATTTTCATTGAATTTTTCTCTTTAGAAAAATAAACGTCTACAAAACTATTTAAATTTAATTTAAATTTAAATTTATAATTAAAAACAATCAATGCACTTTATTTAAATTTTCAGAATCTTCACTTTTCAAGAAGAAAGAAAAACATTAAATTTCAATTATTTAACAATGCAGCAATGAATTATTTTCATCACTTTAAATAAAAAATCAATCTTTTTTGACATAAAGAAACCAAATTTAAATTACTGCAGCCTACTCTTATACTCCGCCAATAAGGAGTTAGCCAGCGACAGTAAATTTCACCACTAAAATCTTATAAATAGAGAAAGATGACCAAGTCTCATATCTATTTCTAAAGAATCTGATATCTTTGAAAATAGGCCTGGAAGTATTTTTTCAAATAATTAGCATTATTTATTTGTGCATCTATCTAAATATGAGGGGTTTTAGTTTCAAAAACGGTAAGCTATAAGCTACCGTTTGAAGTTGTATTTTTCAATAGAAGGCAACCTGTAACTTAACTAATGCTGTGTTTCTAATAAGTGCTTTGTTTTATATATAAGATATAGTTTTTATTGATTTCAAAACATGTTTAGATATATGATAGAGCTAGAATAAATCATAACATGAATAGCGTAGCGATGTGCTAAGAAAACGCCATATAAACACTATCGCTAATATTCTCCAATTGTTCACAACAAATGCCGAGTGAACGCTAGTCACTATTTAAGCTTTAATTATGTGTTTTATTAGACTGCTAAACAAGTGTCTAGGAATTAGTATTCACAATGTGTGACAGTAGACTCTAAAATGCGCAGTTTTTTATTTGTACAAAAAATTCACTGTGAATAAAATGATGGAAAATAATGTTACTGTTGAAACTTTTCGAAGTGTAGGTATAAGATCTTGTATTTAATGCTTTTTGCTTAATTTTATTACTCTTAACTAGGTTACGAATCGCTTAAAGGATTATTCTACCTTTGAAGAAAAAAACATTTCAATTTATTTTGCATGTTTCGATAGATTGAACCTTCACGAATAAGTGTTTAAAACTTGAAAGCGACATCTCTTTTCATTTTTGTTCTACAAACATATTTCAGAGCATGAGTTAAAACAATTATTTTGTACAAGCAGATCTTGTCCGCATCACGTTGCACCACCAAGTGCCGCATGATCCTTCCCAATCTAACTTTATTGCCTCATCTCTTACTTATCTCTAAAACATGTGGTGACCAAATGTTCACACTTCTTAAATAACTCTATTGCTTCATATCTCACTTATCTCTAATACATTTGGTGACCAGATGTTCACACTTCTATCTGGTTTTCCAATGAATATTTTGTTGAGAAGTATTGAATGGTATAACTCGACCCTCCTGAGTTTAAATTTGGTCTCCAAATTTTGTTATTATATATATTTTTTTACATGAATTTTGGTGCGATTATTAATGATTGGCTTTTTAATTTACATGGAAGTAGAATATATTATAAGGCTATCTTACACTTTTAAAACTTTATACATATTTTCATGTTCATTGCATGATTATTTCATTGTGTTACTATTTACTGTAATATATGCATACAAAATGCTGTAATATATATACATCCATAAAGTTTCTCAATGTTATACTGATACACATTACTATTTAATTTTATGGCATCATCCTCTTTAGGTTACATTATTATTATGCCAAGTATTTTCGCCAATTTATCCCACAGACGCTATGTCTGCTCCTAGATTCAAGACATGTTGCTCCACGTTGGATAAATATCTCACGAGTTTATAGCTCTAAATGGATGTTTGGAGTTTAGTCCGACTCCCAATTACAGATCGTTCATTGCTCATATTTCGCATCATTACAGTATCGACATTTGTGCTGCTAAATCATCTCTACTATTCATGCTAATAGTTAAGATGTAGTGTTTTTGTGAATAGTTCCGAATTATTGATTAATTTTTCTCAGTTATTAGTGTTAATTCGTTTTAGTATTAACTTTCGCGATTTAAAATGCTGTTATTTTTTTTTGGGGTATGCAAATAATATTTATAGTTATTATTAAACTCTGCAACTGCATCTTGAATATTCGGTATTTTTCCTATTTCATTATTAACCCAATCAAGGAATTGTGAATATGCGGTTTGATCCCTCCGCCTCCTAAGTGTGTTCAACGTCCTCGTTGCTATCTCTTTTATTTCTTCTGGTATGCTGAAATGTAGCCTGCGTCGTATTCGTCCTGGCACTGTTAGTTCCTCCGGTTCCTTGGTATATTTCCTGTAAGGTTTTATGAAACGGTGGTGTATTTTATCTCCCGTCTCTCGAGCTACTAGATTATTGTCGATATTTCTGAGTATATATCGATCTGGTCTGTGCTTATCTCTATGAACTCTTCCTGGTTTATTAAGCACATATTGTTTCCCTGTCAAATTTGGTTTTTCTTTTCTGTATCTATTTGCATTATTATTACTCATTGTTTTATAGTCATTCAGCCTTTTCCTAATCAGGTGCACATCGACATTACCGTAGTAAACATCCTTTGGGGTCTCTTTATGACTGCGATGTATTGTATTATTATAAGTGTCCGTAGCTTTCGCTATAAGCTCTGTCGTATCGATAGAGTATTTCTCGAATCTTAGAATGCGAATAGTTTCACTAATCGTTCCATGAGCTGCGTTGAGATCTGAAATTCCATTGTGGTTGTTTGGAATGGTGAAATGCATCTTAATTTTATTTTCTTGACAATATGTTCGTATTGGTTTACTGTCAAAATCAGTTTCCATAACCATTGTTTTTGGTTTTTTCATTTATGCAAACAGCAATTTCAAGTGCGTGAGTAATGTACTCGAATTTTGGTCCGGGACTGGGATAGCACTCAAAAATTTTGAAAATCGATCCAAAACTGTTAAGTAGGGAATCGTTTCGATGAAAAATATGTCAACTGCGTATTCTTCGAATGGTTTGTCCGGAATCGTCAATTTTTCGAATTTATACTTTGTGGCGACTCTATCATACTTGTTTGCATTGCATGTGTGACAATTATTAATCACATCTTTAATTATTCGTTTTGCATTGCTGAAATAATACTTTCGTTTAAAGCGTTCGTAATTTTCCCAGACTCCTTTATGTATCGAATTTTTATGTAGATTGCTCACTATTTGCTTGCATTCGTTATCATTTTTTATGTCTTGTAATCGTTGTCCACATTTGATGAATTTACTTATGTCATTTGCATTAAATACCTTTCTAATTACCTCTTGTAATTTATTATACATATGCATATCGTTTGATTCGCTATATATACCAATTTTTTGAACTGGTAATATATTATCCATTATAAACTGAACTATATAGGACTCATCGTTAAGTAAAGATTCCTTAATTGATAACATTTTCTTTCCATTTAGTTCATATGATGTTTTCTTTGGCTCAGTTTTTGTAATTATAATTTGCACTTTATAGATATTAACTGGACCATTCGTAGTATATATGTATGGAGATGTTGTTTCTTGCGATGTATGCCTTGTTCCTTTTGTTGACTGAACTGACTCCTCGACAAAGTTCACAGATTCTTCTTTCAATCGGTTCAAATAGTCTGCAACTTTATTTTCTGCTCCCTTCTTATAGGTGATGGTATAATTGTATTCGCTGAGTTGTGATTTCCAACGAAATAATCTAGAATGACTGTCTTTATGGTGGTCAAGCCACATAAGTGGCTTATGATCGCTGAGTATAGAAATTTGTCTTCCATAGATATGATGCCTGAATTGTTTGCAAGCCCAAACCATGGCTAACAGCTCCTTTTCTATCGTAGAATAATTGATTTCTGCTTTGTTTAGGGTTCTGCTTACATATCCAATAGGTTTGCCTTTTTGGCTCAACACTGCTCCAATGGCATAGTGTGATGCATCCGTAGTTAATTCAAATGTTTTATTATAGTCGGGACACTTTAATACAATGTCTTCTGTTAGAATGGTTTTCAACTTATTGAATGCCTGTATATATTCTGGTTTTTGCAAATCGATTACAGCATTTACTTTAAGGGCGTTAGTAAATGGTATGGCAATTTTTGCGTAATTACGAATAAACTTCCTATAATAACCAGTTACGCCTAAGAAGGAGCGTATCTCATCAACGTTTGTTGGAAGCCTCAGGTTCTTAATTTTTTCCAAATATTTGGGATCAGGTTTTATTCCATGTTCCGTAATAGTATGTCCGAGGTACGTCGTTTCATGCGAGAAAAATTTGCACTTTTCAATCTGAATTTTTAGGTTGTGTTCACGAAGTTTCTGCAAAACTTTTCTGGTATTGTCCTCAATCCCTTGCAATGATGACCCGAATATTAGTACATCATCTAGATACACAACACATATTTCTCCTATCAATCCTTGCAAGACGTTATTAATCATTCGCTGGAACGTTGCCGGTGCATTGTTTAGTCCAAACGGCATCCGCTTGAAATGATAATGTCCAAATTGTGTTGAAAAACCTGTTTTGTGTTGATCCTTCTCGTCTATCTCGATCTGGTGGAATCCTTTTGCAAGGTCATGCGTCGTGAAATATGAACAATTTCCGAGTTTTGCAAGATTCATCTCTTGATTTGGTATCGGGTGTCTGTCTGGAATCGTAAGCAAATTCAATTTTCTGAAATCGACCACAATTCGACACTTTGCTTTTCCGTCAAGGCCTGGCTTTTTAGGAATCACCCATAGCGGTGCGTTGTACGAATAATTGCTTTTTACAATAATATTTTGTTCAAGCATTTCTTTGATTTGCCTTGATAGCTCTTTTTCGTAAATGCTTGCGATTTTGTAGACTTTCGTGTGAATCGGTGTCTCCGTTGTAGTACGTATTGTATGTTTAATTTGCGTTGTGGCCGTCAGTACATCGCCTTCTTTGAAACAAATATCTTGGAAGTCTTCCAGAATACGTTCCATTTTATTTGATTCTTCCACATTTAGTCCACGGTATAGGTGCTCCTTCACTGCTTCATTTTCCAATGATTGGATGAAGTTTATATACTCAGTATTATATATTTCTTCATTACACATGAATGGTATAAGAGTTCTGTTCACGATTATTCCAATGTTAGGCTTAATTTTTATATCAAATTCTTTTAAAATGTCCATTCCAATTAATATGTTGAAGTTATTATTTTTATTTGGTATTAAAACGCATTCGATATATTTATTTGTTAACTGGGGTATTGTTATTTTTGTGGCTTTGTTACATTTTGTTGAACTAGTGACTGTATTTAATATGCGAGGTGTGATTTCATATATGTGCTTTATTCCAGGAAATCCTTCTTCAATTAGGGTTGTCGTCGCACCAGTATCTATTAATATTTTTGCTTGGTGTCCATTTACGTTGGTTGTTATCAGCGGTAGTTTGCTGGCTACGGTCTCTCCTGCTGCTCCGAGGCTGATAGTCGAAAATTTGCTTGCCGTAGTTCTTCTCTGATCTAGTCTATTTCGCTACGCAACTGCTGTTTTTCGTGTTCCGATTCATTCCAGTTCACATCCATTCTTGAAACCATTGTTGCGTCTTTCTGCGATATCTGAGTTCCATGGTTTCTCGGATTAAAATAAATATCCCGTCTTTGATAATCATAGCGTTTTGGTTGATTTTGATATTTTGGGGGTTCGTATCTTCTTTGGTCGTAATATCTTGGGGTTTTCCTTGCGAATCCTTCAATTGGCTTATGTTCTTGATGTCTATTATTCATGACCTCAAGTCTTGCTGGCTGTACATAATTGTTTTCATTATATCGACTGTTGGTTGAATTTTCTCTTGAAGAATATCTCTGCTCCCTATTACGGGTAAAATCTACAGTTTGCCTATACTCCTTTTGGTTATTTTTAAACTCTGGTTGTTTTTTTAACATGATATATGCTTGGCTTAGCTGCTGTATATCGTTTGTGATTAAGGCGCGATGCCCTGGCAATAATTGCGATTTCAGATAGTCCAGTACTATTCTTTCATTGATAGCTGGAGTGAATACGGTTCCATTTTCCCTGACTGACCTAATATTCATTTTGTCAACTATTTCGTTCATCTTTTCGTAATATTCGTCAAGACCACTTACGTCCCGCAATTTTAATGTTGCCGCTTGGCTTAGTAATTCAGCGTGGCTTTCTGATACACCAAAGTTTATGTGCAGGAGCTCTATTATTTCCTCCCAGTGTCTAGCACTGCTTGATTTTCTTAGCACTTTTGTTGCGCGACCTACAATTTTATCTAATATGACTTGATATATCTGCTCTTTTTCGATTTTATCGAAGTTAACGATCTTCAAAAGAATTCGATTAGCCTGCTCCGTCCAGCTGTGAACGTCGTATCTTTCGCTTTTCCCATCGAACTCCGGGATTCGTATAGCGACCTTGTAAACCTCCTCATACGACATTCGCCGTTCTTGTGGCTGAACTGGTCTTAGATTCTGTTCTGCTGATTGTGGCAAATCTCGCGCGAGTGGATTGTTGGCAATGGTAACTTCTTCCGCCGAAGCCCTTCTTAGACTCAAACGGCTCATGTTGTTCGCGATATCAAAAGACATTTTTCGCACTTCGCTTTTTTTCTGTCTTATATCACTGATTTTATTATATAAATGCCGTAAACCGATTTCACTCACTTCACTGTGTATTTTCTTTTTATCGTTTACTTACTTTTGGTATGTGTTTCCGCTTCGTCCGTATAGCATTGCTCCTCCAAAGATCAAACTATACGCGAAGAATTTTCGACTGCGCCAGTTAAAACAATTATTTTGTACAAGCAGATCTTGTCCGCATCACGTTGCACCACCAAGTGCCGCATGATCCTTCCCAATCTAACTTTATTGCCTCATCTCTTACTTATCTCTAAAACATGTGGTGACCAAATGTTCACACTTCTTAAATAACTCTATTGCTTCATATCTCACTTATCCCTAATACATTTGGTGACCAGATGTTCACACTTCTATCTGGTTTTCCAATGAATATTTTGTTAAGAAGTATTGAATGGTATAACTCATGCGCGCCGGGAAATCCCCTCCTATTTCAAAAGCTATTGCTGCGCGACCGCATTTGAACATTTGCTTTGCTTGACTAACGGTATATATGTTTAAATATGACTTTCAAAAAAAATCTCTCATTTTGACATATTTTTTCAGTACACTAACAATTTTAGGACTGACGACATCGTTTTAAAAGTTTTAACCATGCTTTCGTCTCGCAAAGGAAAAAATATCTGACACGAAAACGTTCTTTTACTAGTAATCAATTTGATTTTTTATAAAGTGCAGAAGATATAGGTGCATTTTCTAAGAAATTAAAAAATGCAAGTGATTTTAAAATAAAAGAGGACCCATGGCTTTTTCATTGCAAAATAAACTTCGCACTCATTTTTGTTACTTTTAAAAGGATTTTGAAGTGTAAATATTGTGGAGGTAATGTTCCTAAAAATAGGGTGCAGCATGGACTTGGTTTTAAACTTATCATTTTGTGCAAATACAGTGAATATTCTGTAAATTCTTGTGCTATGACTGGACATTACAATGATGCGTACGAAATAAATCGAGATATCGTTTTTGTATTTCAAATTTTAGGCCTTGAAATAACTGCTTTGAACACTTTTTGTGGCTTAACGGATTAAGATATCGGTATTATTTTATTTATTGGTAAATATTCAAATAAGGGTTTGGATATAGTAGTGAAGAGTATCATCTGTAAGGCGTTTGCTGCTTTGGCAGCGAAATAGGGGACCGTAGAGTATTCTGCATGGGCTGAAGATCATCAAAATAGGTTTAGTATCAATCACACAGGTAGTGCCAGTAAAATGGAAGTTTCTGATGTTATTGAGGTGTTTGAACGTTCTGAAACCTCCACGATGATTATTATATATATGTCATCGGTGACAGCGATTCGAAAACGTTTACGAATCTGTTGGACAGCAATCCGTATGAAGATTTGGTAGTGACAAAATTTGAGTGCATCAATTATATTTCTTAACAAATGTTTCATAGACTTACCTAAGCCAAGTAGAACAAAACACAAATTAATAATGCCAAAAAAACAACACGAGCAAAAAACAGCTGCCGAACAAGCAGAATCGAATTCACGAACTGGTAAAAAATTTGCTGCACGTAAAAAAGTCACTTCGAAAGAATCAGTTCCCCCAAAACAGCTCACCCACAAAGTAAAAAAGCAGATGTGGATTAACTTTAGATAAGCAATTAAAAGATACCCTAATTCAGTTGAAGAAATGTAATGAAAATCACTGACTGGCCTGTATCATTATAGTTTGACGAACCAAAATCCTCAACATTCGTCTCGTCCAAAGAGTGCAGAATCAATGAGAAGTACGTCCATCGTCCGGCTTTCGACAAAGAGATGTTTAATATGTTGAAGCCAATTAATGAAGATTTAACATATGATGATCTTCTAAAAAATATTTCGGCTCCAATATCCAAAATAATACTGAATCATTCAACCAGTCGATCTGGTGTATCGCGCCGAAACATATGCTCAAAGGTCTCAAAATTACTGGAATTGCATGTATGTTAGCAATGTGCATTTCCAATGATGCATATTTACATTTGGTCAAGATTCTCGAAGTAATGGGAGTGCATATCGGTCGTAACACACTCAATTTCGCACACGATGAGTCGAAGTTGTACGTTATGAAGTGTAAGAGTATTGAAGCGTCCAAAGAAGCCAGAATTGCAAAAAAAGGATGCGCAGTTAATCGAAGATGACGAAGGTGCATACAACATGTATGGTTTCACAGATTATTGGTAATTTGCAAAATTTTCCTAATTTTTGTAAAAACAATTTTTTGCGTAAACTTCAAACGCGTTTTCTCAAAACGATTTTTTTGGTGCGCGGCACAGCGCTGAAAAAATCAAATGAACCGATTTATTTCAATTTACGACTGCAAAAATCTAAAACTTGACATATAAATTCAATTTTGGCAGCTTGGGAGCTGTAGTTTCAATTCCAAAAGTGCCCAAAATCAAGTACCCTATGTACAAACGCTTCTCAAACGACGCGTTTTATGGGCCGGCTTGAGAGCTTGAACGCTCAGAACCGGATCGAATTTCAAGTAATCGAGCGCGTATATGGTTGAGCAGACTCAAGCTATACCCGCTCGAAATCGGATCGAGTTGTGTGTATTTGTGCGTATAGGTGTGCCACTAGCTACTCAAACAAAACAATTCCTTCTGACAAACGCTACCACTACACACATTTCAATCTTTCGATCTTTGAAGTCGGTTGACAAGGGACTGTTTGAAGTCGATCCGGTAGAATTTTCTGATCGACTCGACTCGAGCGGGTTCGGTTTATATGGCGACTTGAATTATAATTGAAGTATGTTTCAAGTGTCAATGAAAACGCATCTAATCTGGGAAAATTTAATACTTATGCCCAATTTTAGGCTATTACAGTAAATTTTCAGTAGTACTAACAATTTTTTGGGTAAATTGTTTACAGATCACTTTGAAGACATAGGTATTGTGCCACGCAATTGGTGCTTGACGGAAAAAAGGGTTGCATCATCGGGTCAGTGTGGCTGCAATTTTTTTATTTTTTTTTTCTATCATCAAAAAAGTCATGTTTTCACATTAATAAATAAGTATGTTTAGTTTGAAACTGATTGCTTTTGTCGTTTTTTGACATTCATTTAAAGCTGACCCTCGTTTTTAGCCGCCCAAAGGTAGAATAGCCCTTTAAATACTCTTTCGAATATGTGTGCCACACTTCACACAAGTCACTTAGCAGGTGTTCGCTCATATTCGATTTAGTTAGGCTATGATATTGAATTGTATGATTATGGATTGGATGTAGGGCATTCATTTATATTCAGACGGATAAAATTTATTTAGTTTATGTTTATTATATTATTTAATTATGAATTGGACTTATTTTTATTCGATTCGTGAACTAAATAGGAAGTGATGCTGATTAAATTGTATAATTATGGGTGGCATTCATCTAGGCTGGGCAGGATTAGTTGTTACCAAACTGCATGATTTGTTTTTTTTTTGTTTCCTTGCAAATGATGATATTGTACGTCTTTTTGAAACGTTATTTAATGAGAGTATATTGGAAACATTGCTTTCCGCACTGCATAGTGTTTATCGTGTAGATCGATATCGTTCATTATTTTCAAAGTTCACCGAGTGCGGTGTTCTGATTGCGGTTCGTAGAGGTATCTCAAGTTGTTTTTGTAGTGATTTGCTGCCCACACTTCCTGTTGAATCTACATCAAAATTCCAATTCATAATTATACAATATAATAAACATATCTCAAATTAATCTTATCTGTAGGTATACATATAAATGAATGTCGTATATCTAATCCATAATCATACAATTCAATATCATAGCCTAACTAAATCGAACATGAGCGAAGACCTGCTTGGTAATTCGATAGAAAAAATTTATTTAGCTGTCATTCATCGGTTTTATCACAGTAGAGGAGCTAATTCATTGTTGACTTCGAGCAGCTTAAATTAATATCTTGAAAAACGGCTGCTGCTTATCTGAAAACTTATTCCTGATGTTTTAGTAAAACGATTCTCAAAACAGGTGAGCAGAAATCCAGACGTAATAGAGTTTCCATATCAGCTGTCACAGTGAGCAGTATCAAGCTTTTCACAACATATTTAGTGCTATGCTATATTGTCGTTTCGTAAGAAAGACGAGAGAAAAAATTTGCAATTATTCAATGTTAAAATCGATTAAAGAAAATGCTGTACCGCTGAGAATACACAAATCAAAGCTCAGTATCAGCCGAGAGAAGCTTAGATAGTCAATACCTGAGTCAAATCTGATGCAGCTGTGAACGCACAAGCAAGCAATTGACAATTTTGAAATTTGTTCAGGTACATCTTAAAAACACTGTCACAAGGCCATAACTCGGATAAACGATTGCGAGGAGAAAAGGTAACTGCCATAAAAGTTAAAAGGAAGAATTAAGACGACAAATGTACGGTATGAACCATGTTAAATTGAACAAAGGCTCACAAAAAAACCATGACCGAACCACGGATGACAATTCAATGGAGAATGCTTAAGCATTTTATAATTGCATTTTTTGTAAAATACACATTAAAAAGTGTATTTATACTTTTTAACAGCCTCAACAAAGTGAATATTATTAATACTATCGAAAAGTTGTAAACACTTACTGATCATATACAAAATTAAAAAATTGCTTGCCTTTTCCCATTTAAGATGGATAATGATTTTCTGGAATTATCGTGATGGCCTAAAAATTTAAATTAATCATAGTACCATTGCACAAATAGAAAAAATGGTCGGTGGGATAAGAAGAGGGACGAAAAAATTCGTGTTTTTTTTCTTTTGGTTCTTAAGATATTAATTCTTTAATCCACCACATCGCGTTCGAAATCAGGATGAACTTATTCATATTTACCAATTAATTTAATAATTTTTCCATGCATTACGACTCCGCCATCTTCCTTTTGTATTTCAAAAGTTCCGCTTTTTACCAATACGTGAAAGAAATGTAAGCTGTCTATCAGATTTATTCGAAGTATTTGGGCACGTTTGATAACAGACCGAATGGACAGTTGGGCATGGCTGACCAATTTATTCATTTGGCTTGCGGTGTATGAAGCCTCTTAAACCATTTCATCATTTAAGCTTAAAAATTAATTACTTACACTATTAACACTTAACTACATTAGCTTGTAAATTTAATGTTGTGCACTTTGAAAGTTCAATCGGTTTAATCGTTTCCAAACAAAAGTATTTGTCATGAATCAAAGAATCAGATAATTAAACATTGTATAATATATGATACAAAACGTTTGCTGTTATACCTGACCACTGGTAATAATTTGATTAAAAACATCTATGACATATCAGTGGGTAAATATAGCCATTCTTACACTTCCCGTCAAATCTTGGAAGGTTTATTTTTGGTTGCTTTATTTGTGATCTTGTTTTTTTGTCACTCAGTTTCCTCAGCTCAGCAGCTGTTTTGTTTTAATGATGTCACTTTCAACGCCTTTATCAAGCTCATAAAAGCTATCTTTATCAATGCGTTTGTTGATTGGCTCACTACCCAGAAAGTAGATGTATTGATGCAAGAAATAATTGGTCCTCTTTGAAATAGAGGTGATAAGTGACATTTTCAAATTTTCCGCGGATGGAAGTGTAACTTCTTTAAATAATGAAAAGAGTTCTTGGTTTTTTTCTTGGCATCTTTCATTGACTTCAAGATTTGTCATTCTTCTGCGAGATAGATGTAGCTATCAACTACGCTTTGCAAGTAGTAATGCAAGGATTTTCATACAAGATTACACTACTTCCGATAGCGACAAGCAATACCACTACATCTCGAGAGGGCAATAGTTCTGAGAGCTTGAAGATGTCCAAAGTGTAATATCAAATCGGATGTCTTGTGTACGGGAAACAGCTTTTACGATCGGGTGCCAGCTTGTATGCTAGACACATGCAAAGTGTCTTATCGGTGAAATATAACACCTTTTTCAAGATTGACGTACCAGTAAACTGTTGTTGCTATTTTTAGTATTTACGCTACTCATAATGGACTTATAATAAAATTCTTATGAATGATTCCACGGACGGATGTCGATATTGAAATCGGTTGTATTGGAACTAGTTCTCTGTTCATAATCAATAAACATGCTTGCGATGTTAGGAAGTTAGTGGACAGAAGAAAACCAATAATTATAAAAGTAATTGAAATTTGCTCTACATTTTTTGATGAAATAGTAGAGATTACATATTTTACAGCAAAGTCCGAATTGAATAATAACACTTCTAATGATAGTGAAGCCAAATGGTGGCGGAGATGATTTTTATGACCGTAAGTGTTCCTTGTTTTCTCAACCCCTCCGAATGCCGTAAGGTAGTGGACATGTTGCAATACATTTTCGAATGAGTCTACGTTTGGGATGCATTTTGCCGATGTTTGAATTTATGAGCTAAGGTTTCAGATTATAATATCGTAGAAGTTAAAAACAAGCTTTCAGTATTTATGTTTTGATTAAAGGTAGTATAAATTTTATGCAGAGTAATGAAGATGAAACAAAAAAAATTATAAGAGATTTTCTTTATTTAATTACAGAATTTATTTCTTAAGTTAAAAAAAAATACTTCATTCAACTTTAAAATCCAGCATGGGAATCGTGATTGGGCTAATGCATAGACTTGCCAATATTACCCTTTCTGCATTCTCCCAGGTAGCTATCCCCAAACGGAAAACTTTTATATTTTGTTCGCTCACGACCTCCAAGGAGCCAATTGAAGTCATAGTATCGCTATCACAAGAGTAGCATATACACACACAAATACCCACTTTATCCCAGGCACATGCCAACATTTATCTCGTACTTTAACCTCTGTACGACCTATGGCTGCTCCGGCTGTGCCGGGGAGCACATATACTAATTTAGCTTTCCTATCGAGTGACAAACTGCACGAGTTGGTGTCTAAGACAGAAGTGATCTTTATTTTCAAGAATGTCAAAAATACATATTCACAATAGTCTATATTTGGACGATCGTTCAATGGTGCTGCCACAGTACTCCCTCTTCAATAACGTCAAGTGTTGACGTTTCGCCGACTTGCTGGTGGGTAGACTTTTGTTATGGATTGAGGTAGCGGATTGATTGGCTGCCGAATGACTGGTCGTTGGCTGCTGTGAGATGCCTCCGCTGCTGAAGTTCTACGCGTTGATACTAGGGAAGTGGGATCGTGTTCGCTTCGATGATCTTGAACGACATACGCTGGTTTCAGGCGATTGGTGGAAACGTTAGTTCGCTTCCCATTGACGTCGTTGATGAAAACGATGTTTGAAATTCGTTGCAGCACTCGGTGGGGACCGGAATAAGGTTGCGTTAAGGATTTCCGTACTCCATCCCTGCGCACGAAAAAGTGGCTGCATTTCTGCATATCTTCGTGGACGACGCTGGCTCTGGGCGAATGGTTCGATGCAGGTTGCGGACGTAAGTCTCGCATTTTTTCTCGCAGCTGGTCTACAAGGAGTGGCGCATTGCAATCATGATTGCTGTTTATGAATATGTCACCCAGAATATGCAGGGTCGTGCCATAGACCATCTCCGCGCATGATCCTTTCAGGTCCTCTTTGAAGGCGTTGCGGAGACCGAGAAGTACATTGGGTAAGGTATCCATCCAGTTGTCGTTTTCATGGCACATGATCGCTGCTTTGAGCGAGCGGTGCCAGCGCTCCACCATTCCGTTTGCTGCGGGGTGATACGGCGTCGTCCGGACTATATGGCTCCCGAGTAGTCTGCACAGTGCTTTAAACAAGGAGGACTCGAACTGAGTACCTTGATCGGTTGTTATAGTATGTGGTGTTCCAAACCTGGAGATCCAGTTTGCATACAATATTTTTGCTGCCGATTCGGCTGTTTGATCCACCATTGGAAATGCCTCGGGCCAGCGGGAGACACAGTCGACTACCGTGAGACAGTACTTGAATCCTTGATATGGTCGCAGTGGTCCGACAATGTCGACGTGTATATGCTGAAACCTTTTGTCTGTACTCACGAATTCCTGCACGGGGCTGTGAGTGTGCCTGTTGATCTTGGATCTCTGCCACGGGATGCAGTTGCGTGCCATTCCAGCGATGTCTTTGTTCATGCTGGGCCACACGAATTTACGCCTAATCTCTCGGCTAGTTGCGCGACCGCTTGGATGTGCTGGGTTGTGATATATCGCAAAGGTTTCCTCTCGCAGCGACTTGGGTAAGTATGGGCGTACGTCTGCCGTTGACGTGTCGCAAAAGAGGGTTCCGTGACCGTTGAATGCGATAGACTGCAATTTCAATGATGTCGTATTGTTTTGTAAAAGTTGATTGAGTTCCGAGTCCTTCTGCTGTTCCTCAATCAGCTGTTCTACGGAAAATGCCGCAGGAGTAGTGATTTCGTATACTCGTGAGAGTGCGTCCACAACAACATTCGAATCGCCTCGAATATGAACAATGTTAGTCGAGAATTCAGAGATGAAGTTTAGTTGACGTAGTTGGCGAGGCGAGGCCTTGTCAGTCCGTTGGCTGAACGCGTAAATCAAAGGCTTGTGATCGGTTACGATCGTAAAGTCTGAGCCCTTTAAGAGATGACGGAAGTGTTTAATGCTAGTATATATTGCGAGGAGTTCCCTGTCGTATGTACTGTATCGTGTTTCAGTGATGGACAGCTTCCTCTGGAAATAAGCTAGTGGCAACCATTGTTCCGATTGAAGTTGCTCTAGTACCGCGCCCACCGCTTTGTCAGAAGCGTCGGTGACGAGTCTCCATGGTTTTCCATGTTGAAAGTGTACGAGCAACGTAGCGTTGGCGATGCTTTCTCGACAGGCCTCAAACGCATTTTTGGTTTGCTGAGTCCATACTATGATGTCATTTTTCGTTTTAGTTCCACGTAGTAGTTCATGTAACGGCGCCTGCAAATCCGCCGCACTCTTAATGAATCTGCGGTAAAAGTTAATAACACCAAGGAATCTCTGCAGGTCTTTGATGCGTTCAGGTTTTTTAAAGTTGCGTATAGCCTGCACACAAGATTCTGGTGGTTGAACACCCTTCGCTGTAATTTTGTGTCCTAGGTATTCGGTTTCCGTGACTCCGAATTCACACTTGTCCACGTTGATTACGACTCCATATTTGCTAAGGCGATTGAATACGGTTCGTAAGTGATCCATATGCTGCTCTGGTGTTTGCGACATGACGAGTATGTCATCTATATAACACGCACAAAAATCGAACCCTCTCAGAACTTGGTCCATGAATCTCTGGAACGATTGGGCAGCGTTCCTCAGCCCGAATGTCATCACTGTAAATTCATATAGCCCAAACGGTGTGGTTATGGCCGTTTTGGGTACGTCGTCTCTCGCTATTGGTATCTGGTGAAAAGCTCGTACCAGATCAATTTTTGAGAAGATTTGCTTTCCTTGTAGGCCTGCAGTGATGTCCTGCATGTGTCTAATTGGATACCTATCCGGCCTCGTTATTTTGTTTAGCTTACGGTAGTCCCCACATGGACGCCAAGAATTATCTTTCTTCCGTGTAAGATGCAGAGGACTTGCCCAAGAGCTCGCTGACTGCCGACAATACCCTTTATCAATCAGGTATTGAAACTCTTTCTTGGCTATGTCAAGTTTTTCCGGGGAGAGCCTCCTAGGACGCTCAAAAACCACGGGTTTCTCGGTCTGTATGTGGTGCTTGATTCCGTGCGGTGCACTCTTTGCTACAGAAGGATTTGTTACTTGCGGGAACTGTTTGAGTAGAGTGTGGTACGGGGAGTCATCGCTCACTGTGTTTATGGACGGTAAAGGAAGAGTAGAGATATGTCCACGAGTTGACGATTTGGTATTGGTGTCGATGAGTCGTCTGCTGCTCAGATCGACGAGTAATTTAAACTGTCTGAGGAAGTCAGCTCCTAGGATTGCTTGATTGACATCCGCGATGCGAAAACGCCATGTGAATGAACGGCGTAGACCAAGGTTGATGGTAAGGAGCTTGTCGCCGTAAGTGTTGATGCGCGTTTTGTTTGCCGCGAAAAGTTTCAGGCTAGACGGTTTGAAGTTCGCGAGAGGTGGACGAGGAATGACCGAAATATCGGCACCCGTGTCCACAAGGAATCGTGTGCTTGTTAGCTTATCGTAAACAAATAGACGGCTAAGGCTCATGTCGCTGTTTGGCGTCTGGTCAGACAGCGACCTTATTCGTTTCCCTGTACCTGTTGTTGAATGAAATCACATGGAGGTTTACATGTGTGTGCGGCGTGGGCGAATTTTTTGTGGTAGAAACAGATACGTCGGGCGTGGTCTGTCGTGCGATTGGGCTGAGTCCTTTCCGCCACGTTGCGTTCCAGGCAACTTAGCACCCTTCTAATCTCGTTAACCTGGGTTTCTAAGCTGGCTGCAGTATCCGCAGTTTGTTCGCGACTGACTTGGGAAACCTCACGAATTTCATGTGGATCCCTTACTTCCGCGATTCGATCTGCCATCTCTGCCAGCTTAGTGAGATTCGTTGTCTCTGAGACAGCGATAATGGACTGTATCCGAGTAGGAAGTCGCTGTATCCACAAATATTTTCAAAATTTATCGCTAACTCTGGTGCCGGCGGCTTGGGTCATGCTCCGCAGGAGCTGCGATGGTTTGCTGTCACCCAGCTCCAAACCAGTCAGAAGGTTTTGAATTTGTGCGTCGTCCGACAGGGAAAAAACGCTCGATATTCGGGCTTTTAAAGCGTCGTATTTACCCTTCAGTGGAGGGGCTTCGACGATGTCGGCGACTGCCTCGAGTGTAGCGCAGTCAAGCTCAGCAACCACTTTGTCAAATTTTGCAGCGTCCGTCCGAGTTCTACACAGACGTATTTGCGCCTCGATGCGTGCAAACCATAACGATGGTCGCGTACGCCAAAATGGCGGTAATTTTATTTGTGCAATGTCGTTTATACCAGCAATGTATGGAGTTTCGGCTGATGGCGAGCTATTCGTAGGCTGTGCCGTGCTTGCGCCAATGCCGTGATCCTCGCTGTCAGACATTTTGAATACGAAGAAAACTTACTTGAAATTTGATACGTCCGAAATTCAGAAAACCACGTTGGCCTCGGCAACGTTGGATCCGCAAAATGGCTCCTGTGTATGCCTGGATTGCAGCACTTAAAGAAGCGGGTCTGAAGTCGTTTGTTTCTGCGAATTCGTGGTTCTCAAATTGCTTTTTTGTTGAGAAGTCGGGGTCACCAATATGGCTGCTCCGGCTGTGCCGGGGAGCACATATACTAATTTAGCTTTCCTATCGAGTGACAAACTGCACGAGTTGATGTCTAAGACAGAAGTGATCTTTATTTTCAAAATTGTCAAAAATACATATTCACAATAGTCTATATTTGGACGATCGTTCAATGGTGCTGCCACAGACCTATTTAGCACGCCATCTAGGCATGCATAGAACCCCATCCAACTGGTACGCATGAATGCTCATCCAATTAGAATTGGGTTCCTTTTCTTCTACGCCAGACATTCAACTTAATTTACAAATAGCCAGACGCGGTCGAGTTTTACTGACCTATTAATATCGCCGCCTGGTTATTGCCCTACGCTGTGCACTGGTACTTAAATCAATTATCGTTACTCATAGCCCACATCGATAAAGTAAGTTGATATATGAGTGCTATGAGCATAGAAAGGAATTATGAAACATATAGAAGTCTGTGGGAACCTAATCCCTTTAATTTCGATTGGTTGATTCGAATTTTGATGTAAGCATTTAGTTATGTATTTAGAATTAAAATTTACATTGTATTTATAGTAGGGATAGAATAAATAATTAGAATATTGTATAAATTAAGAAAACCCAATAAAGAAAGACAGGTCTGTCTAAAAAGCTGATTGCTGTTTCTTTTAGCAACTGCCTCCTTTCGGCAGAGTTTTGAAGACTTAGACTTAGTTTGGTAAATTCAGCAAACCAGAATTCGGCTGGTCAATAGATTTGCCTTTTTGTGGCAACACTTTCCTTTTAGTGGCATGGAAAATCGTAGTAATATCGGCTGCTTGAGCATTGTCTCTGCGCCAAATATTTGGCAATCTTCGGAATGCCGGTAAGTGATTTTCTATTTGTCTATATGTGACATTTCTATTTCCACGTTTACCCCTCATATATATTTAAAAACAAGAAGAACTGCATCACCCTGGACCAATATAGAGCTAGGAAAATCGACCGAAATAAGCAAACATCGAAGAATGGCGATCACGAAACTTACCATGGCGATCCTGTAACTCAACACCAGCAACTGCAAAATCCAAATGCGCAAACGTTTTATAAAAGTAGAAGATGGAATGCAATTAATCTGTTTAAGAAAAACATCTTTGTAAATGTAATCAAGGATTCTGGTTGCGGATGGCAGAGACAACTGTAATCAGATCGAATACAAGAAAGGAGGATCTACTTCACTTACAGCAGAAGAATCATTAACGGGTAAGAAAAAATTTCTCTTCTCCAGATATTATCAGCGCCAATTTCTGATACAACAGTCGTTTGGAAAAATATGTGATAAGCTGACCAGCATTTCAAAGGTAATGTAGCTACAGAAAGGCCGGAAAGAAGAGAATCAGGACCAACTGGTTAAACTCTACACCACGGGAACTTGATTTACGTTAAAAAGGTGGACATCGTAAGCTGGAATGGACAACATCTCACCTGTTGAGATCCAGCAGGGAGTCAATATAGTGCTACCATGGCTAAAAGCTATCTTTAAAGCATGTCTACGTATGGATTATATTCCGCATCGGTGGAAACAAGCTAAAATAGTCTTCATACCCAAAGCGGGCAAGACATCCCACTCCTCACCGAAGGACTAGGACCACTTTTCTGCTGAAAACTCTGGAACGGCTGATAGAGATTCATTTAAAAGACTCTCTGAAACCACTCTCTAATGCGCAGCACGCATACATAAAAAAGAGATCGGTTGAAACAGCTCTTCACTCGCTCACAGGCTACATCGAAAAATCGCTAAGCGTCAAAGAATACACGCCGGTGGTTTTTCAAGACATCGAAGGTGCATTCAACAACGTCAGCCATAAGGCTATTGAGAAGGAACTCGAGGAAAACAATGTGGATGATAACCTGATTAGGTTTATCGTATAATTGCTAAGCAGCAGGAGCATCAACTCCATACTAGGAGACAGCATCCTAAGAAGGCGAACGTGCAGAGGCACCCCGCAAGGTGGGGTGCTATCACCCCTTCTATGAAACTTAGTAGTGGACAAACTCCTGTCAACGAAGCGACGACTGGCTGCAAAGTCGTAGCCTACGCCGACGATGTTGCAATAGCAATATCAGGCAAATTCATTAACACCCTGTCTGAAAGACTAAACTTTGCCCTAGGTTTTCTCACAAAGACGCAGACGCTGAATTTTACTAGAAGTGGTGCAGGATACGGTTGCAATTCAGACTATTTAGGGTATTGAAGTTTTATGAAGAGAGAAAAAGAAAGCTTAAGAGCATAGTGATAGTGTGGCAAAAGAATTTATCCCCATTACGATTGAGGAACGCAAAATAAGATTGTCTTTTGAACTTACAGATTCACCTGGTGCTAAGCCCATTTGGTGTATCTTAAGACTTGTAAGCGGACTAAGGTAAGGTAAACTTCAGAATTTCGTTAGAAAAGAGATTATGGCTGAGATGTATAGTGTGCTGGATGAAGAACTTTCAAGATACATTTCAAATGTAACATGGACATTTAAAAAAAATTATTATATTATGTTATGAATCAGATTTGAAAAGGTAGATAAGATATTAAAAATGTTAAACTGATAAGAAGTCTTTATTTACTGTGTACATCTTCTATAGGCAACATGTCCGAGCTCATTTTTTGACATTCGGTGTGTTTCCGGAAACAATGGTCTATATTTCGTAATAGAGCTTGCAATATTGCTTTTTGAATCAGATGTATCTGTAATTCATCACTTTGCTCCCACTCGTACCAGGAGATATGTTTGCAAACTTGCAGTCAAAATGATTTTGAGATGAAAAATATCAATGGGCTACGCAAGTGCAACGATTATTTTATTTATAACCAGCTCTCGGAAATTCTGGAAGAATTTGATGCATCTATCATATACGTAAAGAGTTATATGAACGAAATTTTGGTAAGGAGATATCTACCGGCCGCTAACATAGTACAGCTACATTCGCCAAAACAAGGTGATCCCAAGAATTTCAAAACCACATGCAGAGCTCATGAAACGCTACCGGCATCAAAAATATGTGAGGTGCAAAATTGTTTAAACCCTTCCATGATGATACGTAGTGAAACGAATGTATTACTGAGACAAAAAAAAATTATGCGGTTTTCTGTATTTTATTCAATTAGGTACATGAAAAATCATATCACTGCTGCATGAAAGTGGAAATACATAATAAAATCTGAAATAATTCAAATGTGAATACGATGTCCGTGATGTATTGAAAAAGTTCTCGTTTTTCTCTCTACATCTGACACAGTACTGGTCGTCATATTCCTTCACATTTTCCAAATCAAGATTGTTGTAGTGCAAACAAACGAACGAATCCATCACTACGAAAAGCTTGAATGTTTGGATGTTCCAGACACATGCTTTCATTACCAATAAGTATCTGATAGCGGTTTGAAGTCCAATCTAGTTTTCAGGACATTCGGCTCCAACCGTCATCTTCAATTCTTTAAGG
Source organism: Oxycera nigricornis (assembly GCA_963942545.1). NCBI lineage: Eukaryota > Metazoa > Arthropoda > Insecta > Diptera > Stratiomyidae > Oxycera > Oxycera nigricornis. Next base: position 71,943,302 of record OZ012662.1, read on the forward strand.
TATTTGTTTGTTGGTTGTAGTCTAACGCCTTTGGGAATCATTCAAGGCAGTGAAAGATTTTTGGCTGAAATGTGTTCGAATCAAATCCAAGTGCAAGTGGTTGTTGAGAAGAGCCTTTTTAACCGCTGCTTTTACTCAAAAATACTTTCTCATTTATCCGGAGGAGTTTTGATAGTTCTTGTTGTCTGAATAACTCCAAATGAGTCGAAATACTCAATGGGGCCGTTTTAAGGACAATAAAATACAACCCAATGAGCACCGTTTTTGTAGATCGGTTTATTGTTGACGATGACACATGCATGCCTTATTATTGTTCGACGTATATGAAGACATGGACTTTTAATGTACTTAAATCAACAATTCGTAAAATGTACCAAAACCACATTCATCCATCCTATGCATACGCCTAAGCTTATGCAATTCCTACGCTTTGAGTATTTACCCGAACTCATATCAAGCGTTTTGATAAATTGACTCATTCAAGAATGCAAGCACCTTTGGTTCACCGTGCTAATGACCTAATCAGCCAATACTCGGGTGCATCAAAACAATTACTCGGCAAATTCACAGCGTGGGAATGCAAGGCAATCGAATAATCGATAGCTAAATAGAATTAGAGTAGGGATAAGATATGTAATGGAATTAGTATTTAAGAAGGGTAATGGAATAAAAGAGTACAGTTCTTTTGAGTTGCAACCAGAAAAGTTGCTATTTCATTAGGTATACTGCCTTCTGTTTTGGCAGAAAAAGACTCATTTGCCTTTTAAAATCGGCAATTAATCAAAATATCGGCAGCACGGACCACGGATAGTCCAGCGCCAATTTTGCGGCAGCCTGTTACGTCTATAATTTGCGCAACGTCCTCCACTTCCACCGTAGCCGATCCTAGCCACGGTTCGGGCATTCCCACCCGGCTTCACCCGCGAAGAGGGGTGTGGGACTATGTATTTTAAAAAAGGGCGCCACCCGTTTCTGCGCCGCGACTGCCCTGTCCGCGAATCCTGAAACGGGAATCGGATTCACGGTGACCCAAACCACCGATCGAATAGGGGAGCACAAGAACACACGCCAGGAACGCGATTTTCGCCTCGCCACTTCACAAAATCACACAATTTACAATTTAATTCAAGGCACAATTTATTTTTAAAAAAACCTAACTAAACCCTGACCTCTAACTAGATACACTTAAATCTACTTACAATTCGCTTCTTATCCTTGTTGCTCCGATCGCTGTCCGCCGACCTTTTAAGATTTGTTCAACTCCTGCCGTAAAACCGAAACCACAGCTTCCACCACACACCGGCGTCCAAGGAACAAAACCAATCGTCCAAGCGCTCGACGTCCTGCCAACAACCAGCTACCACCAGCGGTCGACGTTAAAAAGCCCCGTCAGCTGCTCCCGCAATGCTATTTAAGCCAAAGCCCAGTCCCGTTTTTCCGTGTCGTAGGTCAATGACCACTCAGCTGGGCAGTTGACCCCATCGCAGCTTTCAAAAGCTTTTGAACTGGTTTCGTCAGAGGTCAGACGTTGTGTCTTGATGCGAGGGGAAATGCTGTGATTGCCGCCTGTCAGGCGAAACACTCGCGGCAGCCGCCAGCCATGGCGAATTGCCAGTGCAAATGGTTGTGGATATCACTGGCGCATAAGGGACTCCATTGGGGCGCATCGTAGACCGGGCGGCACCTGGACTTGGATCCACTGCGCGATTGGGTGATCGTGTTTGTTGCCGTCATTGCTGGCAACTTATCTGCAGGGTCTGTGACGGTGTCCGGAACACTCTCCATAACAAACTTACTACCTACTTAGTTATCTAATCTAATATCTTTACATCCTACATCTCCTCTACATTTATATAATTCAACTTCTACTCCTTACCATATAATTCAAATCTCTACTTCCTACAATATAATTCGTTAATAACAATATAGTTGAACTTAATAACAATATAATTCAAAAACAACAATATAATTCAATAATTGGCTTGGTTGCGTGAAGTGGCAAGGTTCAATTTGTGCAAGACAGCTTTTACCCGCACGGTGGTTTGGGGTCTTCACGGACAGGGCAGACCCATATTTCGCCCTTGAGGGTTTGGGATCGACTACGTTGCGTGGCGAACGTAACAAGCCATCGAGCTGACTGTAGATATCCCTGATTTTCCTTTTCCTCAGGCAATTCAGTTGATTGTTATTACCAACTAGAGCCAGCTATCACTCGAGGAAGATATCGCTAATCGAGTATAGGCAACGGAAGCATAGCACACCGTCTGCCAGCGAGCGTGTTCCACCTCACGGCGTCAATCCAAAAACACAACAGATACATGCGTGTGAGACTATTGACTCAAACGTGGAAGCTTTTTTCTGAATGATGAGTGATTAGCCTTTTATATATTGAATGTGATTTTGCAAAAAGTCTTTATCACTTCAGCACCAGCTGTCTTCAGTATTGCCTCTCTTAAATACGAGTTTGCATTTCTAAGAACAAACCGCATATGCTTGTTATCTTTTAATCGTTTCACTCGTAATAACATTTTTTCCTTGAAACTGTACGGTGAGCAATAACATGTTAAAAACTTTCTGTCAAATATGTTTGTACGAAATGATAATGTTTCATTTAAAACTTGCTTCAAAATTATAAAAAAAAATGCTATGAGGGTGTTGAGCTACATCTTTATATATTTTCACGAACTCCAAACGGTTTTCGAGGCATATGATAGCAAGATGATGAAATTGACTCTCGGTTTTCGAAACTCGCAAGAACTTTGCACGTCCCTGTGTAACTATAAGAGGTATAGACAATTTATAGTAAGAAGATCTGGTAGATACGAGATCTTTTTCTTTCAAAAATCGAGGCTACCGATTGCTTTTAAAAGGTGTATTTTCCAAATAGGCTTGGGCATACCCCATAAAAAACAAAAGTGCTATCGCAGAACAAAAAACTGGGGAAATGATTTTTAGTTGCAAACGTTTTCCTAGAAATTTACAAACTGATGACGACAAGGAACTTTTCAACAAAATATTTCAAAGTCTAATGAAAAAATAATAAATTACCCACTACTCCACTTACAGACTTCTGAGGGCTTCCATTGTAGAAGGATTCAAAGAACTCTGACACACATAATGTGAAAGACGTTAGTATGAGTGGGAATTATCGTTTGGTTAGTCTTTTTAGCAAACTGATAAGTAAATACAACAGAACAAAGCGTCACAGCATAAGTACGCATCCTGTCGATGAGAATTTTTCTAATGAATCTACTATCAAAAGTATATAGAAAGGAAAGAGCCTCATCCATACCAAAGAGGTTACTTAGACGGTTTTCCGGGAGTTTTGAAAAATGGTAATTTTATAGATTTCGATGTGCTCTTTCCAAATTTCAACTTTACCACCTCGCATCTTTGCCGCTTGCTCTACCATATTGGAAAAATGGCGCCTAATAGCAGTTTTTTGACAATATCTCTTTTCCGACTCATTTACGATAAAAACATTTATAAACAAAATTAAACTAGAGAAAAATTCCTACAATTTATGTACTTACAAATATTTTTTTTGAATCAATTGTTTTGAGCTGAATGTTTTTTGAAAACTTATGCTTGGTATAGTGGCGCTAGGAACTACCTGATTTTGAACATTTCGAAGCTATTTTTCTTATGATAATGTTTTTGGATGACCCGAGGTCAGACCTCAATGGCTGACGTTGCTGATGAGCTCTTGACAGGGAAAAGGATTAAGGGGTTGATTATATAATACTCATTTCAAGATAAAACATTTCAAGTTCAATAATTTTGATTTAAACCATCGGTGCTATTGAATGGCTATGCATAAATGCTATTTTTGTTTAATCGAGCAATGAATGTTTTTCATTTACAATGAGGTCGTGAATATTAAAATTTATATATAAGGAGCCACAGAATATTGCAGAATAAATCAGTCGAAACTAATTGCTGATATTCGATACCAAGAAATAATTTTTAACACCAATTATATTGCTTACAGTAGAAACTTTGAGATGTAAATCTGGTCTCTCAAACATCCCATGAAAATGAAAACGGATAGCTTTCTTCGAAGTCGTAGACAAATAACCTTTCTTAATGCAGTCATTATGAAGCCGTAGAAATTACGCAAGAATTACTACTATGAGTGGCTGATCTGATATTTAGCTTGACAAAACTTGATGAAACTTGAAACTTTTGTTAATTTCAGTTCCTAAATTTTTCTGTTGTAAAAATGGTAAATAGTAAAGGTTTGACGTTTTCCCAATATATGTCTGTAAAAGATGACGCAAAATTGAAGATAGCGGGCACTGTTCAAATCACGCGATTTAATATATTTTGTTTCAATAATTTGAAATGTGATGCACTCATTGCAGTTCCGACACTATATAGTTTTGGAAATATGATTGGAGATACAATCTGCTGAAAAAAACTTCCTACTGGAATTCTCTTAGCAAGAGGTCAGCAAAACATGTGGCTAACTGATCTCGAACGGTTGTGAGACTGTTCATCTTTTAGAATTGTGCCAGTATTGGGCCATAAGCAAATTGTTAACGTGACCCCTACTTTAGCTCCCTGAGATATATTTTACTTGGATGCGCATATTAAATATTGCTATGGGAACGTTCTTTGATTAGCCGCGGATTAATGACGTGCAGCAAAAATGTGTTCAACCGAGTTCAAAATACATGCTTTAGGCGTGGAATGAAATTTCTATTGCACGAGATATTGCAGCGTAATTGCTTCTGGGAAAGCATTTTGCGCCACCTGAATTTGGTAGATTAATAATGAAATATGAAAGTCGTTACGGACAAATGCACAAACCGATGAGTTGTGTGCTAGGCCCATCACACTTAGCTCAGCTGAAATTCCAATACTAAGTGGGAGGATCCTCAACCAATCTCTCAAGGACGGTTTTTAATCCAATGTTTGAAAGAAAATAATAAATAAAGTTGTTAAACAAATACAATTACCAATACTTATTACTTATAAAGTAGGTAATTAAACATGGTGTAAGTCATACATTTTTATTTGAAAAAAGAAAACTAAGAAACAGAATCAAAACCACAAAAATAATAATAATAATTCGAGGAATTTCATATTAAACTTGCATATTTTTTATCCATCTTACGGAAAGCGCTCTCTATTGTTTCAGATTTGCATGTTACGACGCCGGCTGCTGAATGTCGTTTGAGATGCTTTAGTTAGCTGCCATGGCGGCGTCGGGTCTTCAGATCTGCATATTACGGCCCCGACACGTATCGAATGAAGAGACAGTGAGGGTTTTGTTTGTGATTTATGAACGTAGTGAAATGTGTGATAACCGTGTGTTTTTTGTTTGAAAGATAAATGAATGGAAAAGACAAATTGATGGGCAGTTGTATGCAAAATGCAATACCTGCTTTCGGATCAACGTTGTTTACTTATGCTAATAATGTTGATTAAAAGACCGGGATTCGTGAAAATAATTTTTTTTTATTAGTGAAAAAACGTCTATTTCTATTTTCTAGAATTAACATTGCAGATCTGAATGAAACGTTAGGCTATCAAGTGCATCAAATTGTCAATTACCAGATGTAAAACGAGCACGTTTATAACATGCAAATCACATCGTAGAGGTGTACGATTCCGATCACCAAAAGCGATATCGGAAATGTCAGCATAACAATTTTCAGTATAGTAGAAAGATACGGTTATGGGATTTGTATGACTTTTTAAGTCATATGGGCCGCAAATGTTTTTACCGCTAGTAAACACACAATCTGGAGATAATCGTAAATATTCTGCTGCAACATCAGATGGTAAAGAAAAAGCACTCCGTATTAGTGAACAGAAATAACAATTGACGTAGTCCTTCAAGGTGGTGTGAAAGAAACTGCTTTTCACAAGTTTCAGTACTTTCCTTTCCTCCAGATCCAGATTCTTGAATGTCTTCAGGCGGTCGTATTCGTGCCTTAAATTCAACATATTGATTGAAAGTCCGAGTGCTACGGAACATCTTTTATATCAATCCAGGAAGTCTGAGATAATAGAAATCCAAACCATTTTACAAACACGCGATCTTCCTTAAGTTTCAAAATCCTCTCTATAAGATAAACATCAGGGTGTTTGACCTTTGTCAACTATGGATCATAAAAACAGCCTTCGATGATATTATCTTGATAATCTTCAAGCAAGTATGGGCGTGGTTCTGTTTTCCTTACGTCCTTCACCTTAAACATCTCTGTCGACCAGTTCGGGGTGTAGCCTTTTTGAAAGACATGTTTGTGCTTGCTTATGCAAACATGATTACTGATTTTAAATTTAGGTTGGTCTTGACAATAGATCAACCTTATTTGTTTAATTAACACGGGCAGGTTGCATATAAATGTTGCGACGCTATGTATTGTATTCATTAACTGGAAAGACTGAACCAATAGTAATTTCCGTTCATGCTGAACTCTTGCCACATTTTACTTTCCAGAGTGCGATTACATCTCTCGACAATTGATGCTTTTAACGCACTGAATTTGGAATAATGGCTTATTTCATAGTTTCCCATCATCTAACTAATTTTTTTTATTAAAATAATAGTTCTGTAAAAGCTTTTATAAGTGGTTCTTCTTTTAGACCCCACCTTTTTAGAATGATGGTAGCTGGACCGTCTGCTTGTGGGAAGGCGACATTTTTAGAAAATTTTCTTAAAAACGGTGTGATGATACGACCGTCAGTGAAGATAATTATTTGGTGCAATGCTGAGAAGCTTGCAATACATACACATATGCCCTATAAGATTATAGAATATATGATGATTCCTGAAGAATTTCCAAACAGTACGAATCAACCAATGCTTATTACACTGGACGACATGTTGTTAAATACATTTTCAGGACAGGTATGTGAGTTGTTTACAAAAGGGCCGCATCATCTTTACCTTTCTGTCATTCTGGTGGAAGGAAAATTTTTGCCGAGGTATTTCGCTAAACTATGAGTATCTAGTATGCTTCAAGAACCCGCGAAACAAGAGTCAATTTCATCATCTCGCTAAACAGATATACCCTGAACACAGTCCGCAGATCATGAGAATATATAAAGAAATAACTCAACAACCTCATAGCTATTTGTTAGTAGACTTAACACATGATATAAATGAAACCCTACGTTTTCTAGCCGACATATTTCATAAAAGTTTTAAACGTATAATTGCTCCCCAGATAGTGTGAAGAAAGACAATGGTATCACGAATGAACTAGGAAGTGTACTTGCAGATGTGATAGGGTCTTTAATTGAGAAATATACATAAGAACAGCAGTTTCAGTGAAATCCATATTTTATTTCTGGAGGTATATGAAGGCTTAAAGTAGACAAATGTGAGCTCTAGCACATAGAGTTTGCTTGACAAGAACATGAACGAGATACTGAATAGCCAAAACCTCAATGATAAGGTGAAATGGTATCAGTATAAGAATGTACTTTCCGACTTTTTAAACACAAGACGAAAAAAAAGGTGAAAATCTTTTTTTGAAAGACCACATGACAGGACAAAAATATAAAAATCGGCGCGACAACACCACTCAGGCGAAGTTTATACCTTAAAAATAAGCAACACAAGCAAACTTCCTCTGTATGGGTGGAAAAACTATTTGAATCAGTAAATTAAACGACACCGCATAAGCAAGAATTACCTCATGCTTTAAAACGGCGTTTATCAGGAAGTGGAGTAGCGAAAAGTCTCAAACCAGCTTTCAAAATAAGGAAAGGTATAGTTGATTCATATGGTGAGTCTGTTCGGGACTGTAGCATAATAGCCGCTGATGATGGGATTACACAGTATACAGTTCCAACAGATATGAGTATTAATGAACTAGATGATGTCTTCAATGACTTGGATGAACCTTTATCATGGTACTGTAGCGTCGGATTTCGAGTTTCAACATGGAGTTGCAAAAATACCTGAGAAAAAATCTATATTAAGACCACCTCGTCTAAACCCTTCTCAATATGTGGCTGACTTGCCCATAAGAAAACCCACACGACAAAATGAACGGTTGAGGTTAGGTAACGAGCGTAGCTCCAGCGTTCCAAACTTGAATTGAGGTAGGATTTAAAAATGCCTGTAAACATAATATAAGATGAGTTCTACGTGTGTCTCTTGAGTAACAGCTCATTGAGTACCTACCCGGAAAACACTTTATCATTTTTAAGAATATATTGCCGAGCTCTTGCAAGCTAGGTGATGGTTGGAAAGTCGGAATAACAAAGATCATGTTACTAAAACGCGATCATCAAAAAAGTACCTCTAAACGTTCCATATTTTCTGAAGATGAAGTTTAGGAAAACACAAACAAAAAGTTGCGCTTTTCAACCATCCCAAAAGAGTAGACAATTTACCCTCTAGAAATGATAGTTAAAGTACCAGAATCCGATCATAATGTGTGGTTGATTTGGAACAATGCAGACTAACGCAAAATATGCTATGCTAAAGATAAAAACGACATAAACTTTTCATTTTTTTTTATCGTCTTTCTTGAAGGAGTTTAAATGCTCCATCAGAAAAGCCAAACGCACCTTGTGGAGAAGTTTCTGTGTTTCAGTCGTCTGCGAAAAGTTATGACGAGCTCTCCCTTATTTTTGGGGTTCGTCAAAGATGCGAATGGGGTCTGAACTAAATCCAGTTCCGAGACGCTAGCCATTCTCATGGACACGCACTTGCTGGGCAGTGAGGATGTGGCTGATGAAGCTAATCCATATTCGGCCCCGAACTGCCTGTCAGCCGCTGTTCCTGTAGATGATGGGCTCCTATGCTGGACAATGAGCTCATTTCAACTTTTAAATCCCCTGGAATGGATAACATCTCACTCGTTGAGATCCAGCAGGGAATCAATACAGCACTGCCATGGCTAAACGCCATTTTTTAAGCATGTCTAAGGATGGCTTACATTCCACAGCGATACGAAGAAGCTAAAATAGTCTTCATACCCAAAGCGGGCAAGACATCCCACTCCTCACCGAAGGACTATAGACCTATCACCCTCACCTCTTTTCTGCTTAAAACTCTGAAACGGCTGATAGAGATTCATTTGAGAGCTACTCTGAAACCACTCTCCAATTCGCAGCACGCATATACAAAAGGGAGATCGGTTGAAACAGCTCTTCACTCGCCCACGAGCTACATTGAAAAATCGCTATGCGTCAAAGAATACACGCCCGTGGTTTTTCAAGACATCGAAGGTGCATTCAACAACGTCAGCCATAAGGCTATTGAGAAGGAACTCGAGGAAAACAATGTGGATGATAACCTGATTAGGTTTATCGTACAACTGCTAAGCAGCAGGAGCATTAACTCCACACAAGGAGACAGTATCCTAAGAAAGAGGACGTGTAGAGACACTCCGCAAGGTGATGTGCTATCACCCTCTCTATGGAACTTAGTGGTGGACAAACTCCTGTCAACAATAGAAGCGACCGGCTGAAAAGTCGTAGCCTATGCCGATGATGTTGCAATAACAATATCGGGCATATTCGTTAACACACTATCTGAAAGACTAGACTTTGCCCTGGGTATTATCACCAAGTGGAGCGAAGAGTGCGGTCTAAAGAATAATCTGCAGAAAACAGAATTTGTGCTCTTTACAAAAAGGCACAAAATTCCAAGATTTCTCCCATCCAAACTCGATGAGATAAGCCTATACTGTCTTATCATGTTAAGTATTTGGGTCTAATTCTGGACTCCAAGCTTGCATGGAATGCGAACATAGAAGAAAGAACGCGAAAAGCGGCATGCACAATCTATTGCTGCAAAAAAAACATTGGGAAAAAGTGGGGATTGAAACTCAAAATCGTATCATGGCTCTTTACGGCGATAGTGGAACCAATACTTTTGTACGGCATAGTTGTTTGGTAGCAGGCCATTGCAAAAACATCCAATGCAAACCTGCTGAACAGGGTCAGAAGGATTGTAGCTATCGCAATCACCGGGGCCTTACGCAGTATCCCGACAAAGGCACTGTTTATGCTATTGAATTGGCTCACGACGGAGCTCATTACGAGACAGCAGGCCAAATGCTCTGCGATTCGATTAAAAGCACTACATCTCTGGCAAGAGGAAGACATTGGGCACTCTAACATACTTCAGAGGGATGGTCCAACGCCAGGACAAGTAGACCTTGCACCCCCGATTCCCTGCTTTCATCATAGTTTCAAGTCAGTCATCCTAAGGAGGGATGACTGGGCAATAGAAAAAGGTGGGATGCAGGAATCGGTCGACATCTACACTGATGGCTCCAAAATGGATGGAAAAGTTGGCTCTGGCATTTTCTCAGAACAGCTAAGTCTGAAACCACCCTTTTGGCTTCCAGAACACTGCAGTGTTTTTCAGGCAGAGGTCATTGTAATATACTAGGCAGTCGACTGGCTGAGAAATCAGAAAATTTCCGTTAGAAACCTGAATATTTTCTCTGACAGTCAAGCCGATATCCAACGTGTACACCTCATCCATGATTGTAATGGAATGCTGTACACAACTGAACGTGATGTCACTTCACTGTGAAGTGACTCTACACTGCGTACCGGAACATAGTGATATACTGGGAAATTGCAAAGCGGATGCTTAAGCGACAGCTGGGACTGTGCTCCAGGAGTATAACCAACCTCTAGCTTCTATATAGCTAGGATTTTAGCAGCATTACATCAAGGCTGCAGATAGAGCCTGGTAGTGGGAAGAAACCTGCAGGACAACCAGGCAAACTTGGCACGCACTGAGTTCCAGACGCACCAAGCAGCTCCTGAACACGAGTCGTGAAACCTTGAGTTCTATCGTGTCCATACTGACGAAGCATTGTCTAATTGGCAGGCATGCGGAAAGATTGGGCGTTCCCTTCAACGATTTCCGCCGAAGTTGCAGATCGGAAGAAGAGGATGAGACAATCCAACATTTTCTGTGTGAATGCCCGGCACTGTCCAGAAAACGCAAGAAAACCTTAGGCTGACCCTTTTTGGACAGCCTCACGGAAGTAGCTGATTTAAATATCGGCTGCATAGCCGGCTTCATACGAGAATCGAAATGGTTATCGTCATCTCAAAGGTTCTAGTGCCGCCCTTATCTTTTTTTGGTATCACAATGAGCCTATCTTGGCCTAAGTGAGCCATCTTTTTGATAAAGAGGGCTGTCACTACAACCAACCAACCATCGTCTTTCTTCCTAGAAGTGAAACCCGATTTGTACACTCACATATTATCAGAATGATGTTTAAAAAAAATTTACAATCACATAGAGGATAATAGAGATTAGAGCAAAATCCCCAATTTAAGTGAAGTGAATAGCGTGGGGGAGTTTTGTTTACATGTTTATCAAGGAGGAAAGGATGCTGATAACGTTTATTTGAATTTAGACACTAAATTCGATACGCTTCGAGACTTCATTGATCATATATTAGGACATTTACCACGATGGAGGAGAAATCATGCAGAATTGCTGAGAATGATTGATGTATACATACACCCCGTGCATTGTATAAGAAAGGAACGAGAAAAGGAGGCAGGAATTAAACCCACCTCCTGAGTGAAACTTAACGTAGAGCTTCCGATACCATCCCCAATTAACCTCGATGATTTTATTGCATTATTACTAAGTGGGATAGAATTCGATGAAGATGAGCTTAAAAAAGGCGAAAATCCTCTTAATTTGAATGTTTAACAACAGCGAAAACAAATTTTCAATTAAGTTAGCTGGGGGATTCAACAAGGCTAAGGAGTCCGGAGTCCGGAGTTCAGATCAGATTTAATAAAAAAATAGAAAGGCACTCTGCAATTCGTTTATTCGGCGGAATCAATTGCTTCTTGTTCTGCACGGAAAACTTTGAAGAGTTTAAGCATGGTGGAACTCGATATAGCTGTTTACCAGTAGTTTAAGCAAAAAAGGTCAGAAGGGCTTCCCATATCCGGACCGATGGTAAGCGAGAAGGCTTTATAGTTTTATAAAAAGTTAAAAATTGACGAGCCTTCCTCCACTTTGCAATGTTGGCTTGATAATTTTAAAAAAACACCAAGGTATTAGGCAACTCGAGATTCAAGGGGAGCGTCTGAGCGGCGATATTGTTGCTACAACGTTTGTAATGAAAACTTTGTCATTTTCGAAAGTGGATTTAATTTGTGTGAAGTACTAATTTTTAATGCCGATGAAACCGGTTTATTTTGGAAGATGTTGGTCTCTAAAACACTAGCTTTACAATCAGAAAAAGCAACTCCTGGTCATAAGTGCAGCAAAGAGAAGGGTTAGCTGTAAAAATAAAAGCTAAAATCCACGGTAATTTAAGGGAACCGTAGTGAAGATTATTTCTTGTGATTACTACAATCATCTCAAAGCCTAGAAGAATCAAGAGATATTTAACACGTGGTTTAAGGAGAAATTTGTGCTTTCCGTTTGTCTCTATTTCTTCTTCACTGTCTGATTCTGATTGAAGTTCAAATGTAAAAGTGCCGCTTCTATCCAACTCAGCTATTTCAATGACACTTAATTTTTCATATCCATCGAAATTTTTATCTACATTAAGCCGCCTGATCAACATTAGTGAAACCTGGAACTGACAGAGCCATAGCTAACAGTTTTTCAACTTGTTATTCAGCAGCCAAAGCTTCTTATGTATGGTCAGTAGAAAACTGATCAAGTTCACGGTCACGAACTTTAATGTCGAATTCTTAAAATAATTCCAAGCGTCACAAATAGCAAAAAATGCGTCTTTTACCGCCCATTTTTTCGAAATTTTTTGAAAATTTTCTTTTTCTGCCATTCCAAGAAGAAATCGTGGAATCATTTTCTTGTATTGCCTTTTTAAAGTAGAAATAATTCATTGGCCCATATGATACATCCGTAATATTGGCGGATAAGGAATGAACGAAAACCGAGTCATCATCTGATTTCAAAATTGACTGACCAGGATGGGATGGAGCGTTGTAAAGGAATAGTACAGCTTTCTGAGGAAGCTCTTGCTTTTCCAGAATATCACGCACGGAAGGCACAAATTTCTCCTTAAACCACGTGGTAAATATCGCTTGATTCATCTAGGCTTTGAGATGATTGTAGTAATCACAAGAAATAATCCTCACTACGGTTCCCTTAAATTACCGTGGATTTTAGCTTTTATTTTTACAGCTAACCCCTTTCTTTGCTGCACTTATGACCAGTAGCTGATTTTTCTGATTGTAAGGCTAGTGTTTTAGAGGGCAACATCTTCCAAAATAAACCAGTTTCATCGGCATTAAAAATTAGTACTTCACACAAATTAAATCCACTTTCGAAAATGACAAAGTTTTCATTACAAATGTTGTAGCAACAATATCGCCGCTCAGACGCTTGTAGTGGACCTACACGTAGCTACACAATCAATCAGCATTTTACTATAAACTAAACCCACAAATCAATAATCAATGAGCAATCGTAGAATATACAAATGCATAATTTACGATCACCTTGTAATGCTCACTGTGCATACTCGTTTTGCATTACACATAATCTACTCACACGAAAGTCCAATTCATGTTGTCACTAAAAATAGACACATGAACGAATGTTTATAATAACCCATCGCGATCGCACTAGACTAAGCGGCGCCTAGCATTGGCAGGTGTAATGTACACACAAAGTACGAAACCTGAGTAGTCATTACTCATGGACTATTATGAGAGTTGCATATTACTCATGGACTATTATGAGTGTTGCATTTCACTCATGGACTATTATGAGTGTTGCATTTTAAATTGGGTCATATGGAAAAATGCTGATCGATATTTTGATTGGTAGAATGAATTTACCATATTCAATTCTTCCAGTTTTAGAGTAGGGATTATGTATTAAGTAGAATAAAATATTAGAGTAGGGATTATATGTTAAGTTGTAAAAAGTGTATAAAAGTAAATTGTAGAAAAGAAAAGAAAGTCATAGTAAAGCGTATTTTTGACTCGTTTTTATCAACGCATTATTGCCGTAGTTTGGCAAAACGCTCGAGCCGTAACTTGGCTTTAGAAGCGCCTCAATTGTAGCGTAACCAGTCGCTAATAGTAAAACTTAATAAAAATATCGGCTAGCTTGGATCTTGAATCCTGCGCCAGACATGTGGCAATTAACTTGCCGGTAGGTACCCTAATTTAACCCTGTTCCCTCACTAAAAGTGCGCTTTTCGTATACAGCGCTAAAACCCGGATCTCCCTTGAAGAATACAAGATCCGGCGTTCGGCGTCCAACACCGAGAAGGCATCTCCTGCGACGAGCTATCGTTTACAGGCCTATCTTTTACATGGCGATCCTGCAACCAACGATCCTGCAACCGACGATCCAGTAAACTTCGAACATCTGAAGGATGATATCCCACAGCATACGGAAGACCTTGAAGACGGTGAAATAGCCAACATAGCAACAGATGAAGAGTTCCACAAGGCATTTGAAAGATGTCTTATACGAGCACAAAAAACACCAGCGGCAACCTTACACGAAGAGTATGAGCTTAGCCCAAATCTACGAGCTCCACCATATAAGCCATCATCGCTACCTGGTCCACGTCCAAGAAAAATAGAGGACTTCGTGAAACAAAGTGGAATAGATGAGCCACGTATAAATAAAATAAAACGTCGACAACGTGGAGGACGCAGATACAAAGAAAGGCGTGAAAAAGCTATACTCCACAGGCTAATACACATTTCGGCCAAGGAACAAAGGAGGCAATTTACGGAGCGGCTAAACAACCTTAAAGAAAAAAAATTTTTTTTTGTATAAATAATTAAATTGTATCATATATATATATTAACTTCTTTAAACAATGGGAAATAATTGCAGTACTCAGGCTAATATTTTTATAGAATACAAACAAACAAAAAGTACAACAATTGTTTTCTTAATAATAATGGCGTGCCTATATCTTTATAATAATAGTCAAAAAAGGTATGCAAGGAAGATAGTAGATAGGAATATCGGATTAGGACGAAACAATGTTTAGCTGAAAGTAATTCTAATTGTCATCACAGATGTCGGTGGAGAAGATAAAACAGATATTGTCTGAATTACAAAATAATTTAATAAATTTAAAGAAAACAAAGACATATACGGTCAAAACTCTTAAAGAGAAATTAGAATACGCAATCGATGCAGAAACAGTAGGTAAAAACCTTTTTAACGTCATTAAGGAAGGCAATGAGATAGAACTAAAATCGACATTTTCATCAGTTTGTAGAAACCTAATTACAAGCCTGATACAACGGCTGAACGCTGCAAACATATTAGTAAAAATTGAGGACAATATCATCTACACAGAGATGGCAGAATTTAACATAGAAAGTGCAATTAAGATTATACCCACATTTGATGGGAAGTTCTCTGAACTAGAGACATTTTTAACTATAATCAAATTAATAGAAAAAAAATTATCAGCAGAATGTAAAATAGAGTTGCTGAATCTAGTTCTACATATTAAACTCAACACAAATGTGAGAACAGCAATAAACATTTCATCAATTACTAGTATCAATAATTTAGAAACAGAGCTACGACTCAGGTACAAAAATAATAAAACAGTACCCCAAATACATACACAGCTCGCAAGCATAACCCAGAAACGCATGCCCATAACGGCATACAAAGACAAAATATTATCTTTAATAAGTGATTTAAACCAATTACAAATTGGCACGTTAGGTGCAGATGTAAACCAAGCTGCTAAACAAGCAATACAGAGCATAAACGACACATATGCTCTTACCATATTCAAGAATGGTCTAAACGATCAAATTAGGGACACTGTGTTCGCAGCACGACCACAGACTTTCAGTGAAGCTATCACATTGGCCACTGAAATTGAGAACAATGAATCTCAACCTTCAACAATTATGTACGTAAATAAAAATAACAAGTACAATAATTTTAATGCCAGAAGGCATAATAACCACAATGGTTATTATAATAGAAATGACAATCGTGGAAGTTACAATCAACCACGCAATAATTTTAATAATAACTCTTATAGGACATATAATAGATACAATGATAGAAATTCTAACCCTACCAGAAATTTTAATAGAAATAAATTTGATAATAATACAGGAAGATATAATAACAATATTCATAATAACAGATACAACACTAGAAGGGTAAAATTGATAAACAACCAGGGAAACGTGACAAGTTCCCGAGAAGAATTAGGCAACCTCCCGGAAGAAGCATAGTTTTTGAAGCCAAAACAAAAAACAGTAATAAATACACTCTAGAAAATAATGTATACAGAATAACGGGTATGAGCACAAACTATATAAAAATATTTAACAAAAATGAACATAGATATCTACAACTATTAATAGATACTGGAGCCGACATCTCCATATACAAAAGTAATAATTTAAGTTCATATGATATACAAGCACAAAACAGGTGCAAACTCACGGGCATAACAAATGAAACTACAATGTCACTCGGAACTATCAAACTAAATTTCAACATTGAAGATATAATTATATCAAATACATTTCATGCGGTAGATGAGAAATTCCCTATCGAAACTGATGGCATTATAGGACGAGACATGCTTATCAAGTATATGTGCAAAATTGACTACGAAACGTATACCATATCCTTCAGTACACAAGACAGAGATATAGTGTTACCAATGTACACTAGAAAAGCTAACATGGCACACATAACAATTCCCGCAAGAACAGAAGCGATAATACCCATAGACGTAGACAGATCAGAAGACAGCATAATATTAAACAAAGAAATCGAAAAAGGGATATTCTTAAGCAATTGCATAATTCCAGCGAAAGGTATATGTCATGTGAAAATACTCAATACTAAAGAACACGACATAGCTCTGAAAAACTTTCAAACAGAGGTAGAACCACTGAGGAATTATGACGTATTAAAGACAGCTCGAAAATTTGACAAAAAACGATTAGACGAACTATTAAACGTAATTAATACCAAGAGTCTCGATGAACAAGCAAACAAGAGCTTGCAAGAAATTATTATGGAATACCAAGACGTTTTCCATCTCGAAGGTGAATACCTCACAAAAAATAATTTCTACCAACAAAAACTGAACACTTGCGACGAAAACCCAGTCTACATAAAAAATTATAGATTACCACAAACTCAGAATGAAGAAATTCTTAGGCAAGTACGGGAACTAAAAGATAATGATATTATCGAACAATCCACAAGCCCGTACAACTCTCCATTGTTAGTTGTACCTAAGAAAAGCTCGGATAACACCAAGAAGTGGAGATTAGTTGTTGATTTCAGAAAACTGAACGACAAACTGGTGAACGATAAATTTCCATTGACAAGGTTAGAAGACGTCCTAGACAAACTAGGTAGGGTAAAGTACTTTTCAACCTTGGATATGACTAGTTCGTTCCACCAGATTGAGCTAGAAAAAGAATCAAGACATTTAACCGCTTTTTCCACCAATAATGGACACTACCAATTCAAAAGATTACCTTTTGGATTGAAAATATCATCAAACAGCTTCCAAAGGATGCTCACTATTGCCTTAACTGGTCTAAGCGACTCAGCATTCTTATACGTAGACGACATCATGGTTTTCGGATGTAGCATGAAACATCATAATGAAAATTTAAGAACAGTTTTACAGAGACTTCGTAAGTACAATTTGAAGTTAAATGCAAATAAATGCAAATTTTTAAAATCAGAAGTAGTGTATTTAGGACACCTTATTACAGCAGATGGTATAAGAACAGACCCTGCTAAGCATGAAGTAATTAAAAATTATCCCAACCCAAAGACCGCGGATGACGTGCGAAGATTCGTAGCTTTCTGCAACTATTATCGACGCTTCATACCAAACTTTGCAGAGACGGCAAAGAGTTTGAACTCTCTTTTAAAGAAAAAAGCACCGTTTGTTTGGGAAGAAGAACAGCAAAAAGCATACGAACTTTTAAAACGCAAACTGATTTCACCTCCTATACTTCAATACCCAGATTTTGAAAAACCCTTCATACTTACTACAGATGCGTCAAATTTCGCACTAGGTGCTATACTATCACAAGGAGAAATTGGTTCAGATCTACCAATCTCGTACGCGAGCAAATCCCTAAATAAGCACGAATTGAATAAACCTATCATAGAAAAGGAACTATTGGCGATACATTGGGGCATAAACTTTTTTAGGCCATATTTATATGGACGGAAGTTTATAGTCGTATCAGACCACAGACCTTTGGTATCATTGTTTACACATAAAAATCCATCTTCAAAACTTACTAGAATACGTCTAGATCTATCGGACTACGATTTCGAGATCATATACAAAAAGGGTAATAAAAATACAAATGCGGATGCGCTGTCAAGAATACAAATGAACACTGAAATGCTAAGATCCATGATACCTCCGACAAACGATGAAAACATTAGCAAAAAGTTATTGGCGATAACAAGAAGTAAAATGAAAAAGGTACAAAGTGAAAATAAAAATACAGAAATCGACAAGCAAAGTGGCAACCAAAACGAAGAGATTGATCACCTCCATGCGTTTGATTGCACTTCTTTGTCAGATATTAAAGGGGCGATGAAACTGAAATTTTATATGCTAGCTAGCAAGAAAAACAAGAAAGATGATATATCTATAACTAAAGAGAAAGATTTTATAGTAGTGCGCTACAGTGATAAAGTTGTTGAGAAACCAGTTTCCTTCAACGATAAGCTGAAAGTTCATGATAACAACAATGATAATTCATACACGAAATTAGTTTCTGTCATGAAGAAATTGTTAATATATTCAAAGAACAATAGCATAAATGCACTATCTTTATCCTCTAATGATGATATATTCAGGTACGTACCGAGAAATGAATTCAAGAAATTATTTAATGCGTTGCAACGGGAAGAAAGTTATAAGTTAAAAATGTTAATATACAGACCGCCCATAAGAATTCAAGACGTCAAAAAGCAAAATGAATTAATTATTGAGTACCACAATTCGCCACATGGAGGACATATAGGAGTACATAAAACATTGTTAAAATTGAAACAGAGATACTGTTGGAAGGATATGAAGAAAATGGTCAAAAAACATATAAACCAATGTGAAAAGTGCAAAATGAATAAAATAACTAAGCACACCAAAGAGAAAATGATAAAAACCGAGACTCCATCTACTAGCTTCGAGATTGTAAGCGCAGACATTGTTGGCCCGTTGAGAATTTCCAACAACTACAGATACATTCTCACTATTCAGTGCGAATTAACGAAATTTATAACTGCAATACCCATAGAGACTAAGGATGCTACCACAGTAGCAAAAGCTATAGTAAATAAATTTATCTTATTATACGGTCATTTCAAGATTCTAAAAACGGACTTAGGGACAGAATTTACAAACAGTCTAATGAAATAAATATGCGAGTTACTACATATAAAACAAATATTTTCAACCCCTTACCATCATGAGTCGTTAGGTGTAATAGAAAGGAACCACCGCGTATTAAACGAATACTTACTGTCCTTCGTTGATAACAACAACTGGGACGAATGGGTACCTTTCTATACATTTTCATCTAATACAACTCCACATATTGACACAAATTATACACCTTACGAACTGGTATTCGGCAAACTATCCTATTTACCAAATGACATTTTAAGCGATTCAGAAGAAATATACAATTTGGAGAATTACAGAAATGAATTAAAAATTAGATTAAAAATGTCTCTAACAAAAGCAAAGGACTTAATTGAAAAAGCTAAAATGATTAGAACAAATAAAGAATGTTATTCAAAACCATTAAACATAGAAATAGACGATCTTGTTTTATTAAAAGTAGAGAACAGAAGAAAACATGAGAAACCGTATAAAGGTCTATTTAAAGTACTTAGTAAAAATAATGTAAATACACTATTGGAAATAGACAATAAGAAAAAAATGGATACACAATAATAGACTTAAGATTTTCAAAAAAAAAAAGGGGAAAAACAATGTATAAAAATATAATATAAGATATGTAAAAATACCTATAATAAGTCTCGATTTTGTACCCAAACTCTCACCTCAAAAGGTTAAGGGTGTAGTGGACCTACACGTAGCTACACAATCAATCAGCATTTTACTATAAACTAAACCCACAAATCAATAATCAATGAGCAATCGTAGAATATACAAATGCATAATTTACGATCACCTTGTAATGCTCACTGTGCATACTCGTTTTGCATTACACATAATCTACTCACACGAAAGTCCAATTCATGTTGTCACTAAAAATAGACACATGAACGAATGTTTATAATAACCCATCGCGATCGCACTAGACTAAGCGGCGCCTAGCATTGGCAGGTGTAATGTACACACAAAGTACGAAACCTGAGTAGTCATTACTCATGGACTATTATGAGTGTTGCATATTACTCATGGACTATTATGAGTGTTGCATTTCACTCATGGACTATTATGAGTGTTGCATTTTAAATTGGGTCATATGGAAAAATGCTGATCGATATTTTGATTGGTAGAATGAATTTACCATATTCAATTCTTCCAGTTTTAGAGTAGGGATTATGTATTAAGTAGAATGAAATATTAGAGTAGGGATTATATGTTAAGTTGTAAAAAGTGTATAAAAGTAAATTGTAGAAAAGAAAATATAGTCATAGTAAAGCGTACTTTTGACTCGTTTTTATCAACGCATTATTGCCGTAGTTTGGCAAAACGCTCGAGCCGTAACTTGGCTTTAGAAGCGCCTCAATTGTAGCGTAACCAGTCGCTAATATTAAAACTTAATAAAAATATCGGCTAGCTTGGATCTTGAATCCTGCGCCAGACATGTGGCAATTAACTTGCTGGTAGGTACCCTAATTTAACCCTGTTCCCTCACTAAAAGTGCGCTTTTCGTATACAGCGCTAAAACCCGGATCTCCCTTGAAGAATACAAGATCCGGCGTTCGGCGTCCAACACCGAGAAGGCATCTCCTGCGACGAGCTATCGTTTACAGGCCTATCCTTTACACGCTCCCCTTGAATCTCGAGTTGCCTAATACCTTGGTGTTTTGTTAAAATTATCAAGCCAACCTTGCAAAGTGGAGAAAGGCTCGTCAATTTTTAACTTTTTATAAAACTATAAAGCCTTCTCGCTTACCATCGGTCCGGATATGGGAAGCCCTTCTGACCGTTTTCGCTTGAACTACTGGTAAACAGCTTTATCGAGTTCCACCATGATTAAACTCTTCAAAGTTTTCCGTGCAGAACAAGAAGCAATTGATTCCGCCGAATAAACGAATTGCAGAATGCCTTTCTATTTTTTTATTAAATCTGATCTGAACTCCAGACTCCGGACTCCTTAGCCTTGTTGAATCCCCCAGCTAACTTAATTGAAAATTTGTTTTCACTGTTGGTAAACATTCAAATTAAGAGGATTTTCGCCTTTTTTAAGCTCATCTTCATCGAATTCTATCCCACTTAGTAATAATGCAATAAAATCATCGAGGTTAATTGGGGATGGTATCGGAAGCTCTACGTTAAGTTTCACTCATGAGGTGGGTTTAATTCCTGCCTCCTTTTCTCGTTCCTTTCTTATACAATGCACGGGGTGTATGTATACATCAATCATTCTCAGCAATTCTGCATGATTTCTCCTCCATCGTGGTAAATGTCCTAATATATGATCAATGAAGTCTCGAAGCGTATCGAATTTAGTGTCTAAATTCAAATAAACGTTATCAGCATCCTTTCCTCCTTGATAAACATGTAAACAAAACTCCCCCACGCTATTCACTTCACTTAAATTGGGGATTTTGCTCTAATCTCTATTATCCTCTATGTGATTGTAAATTTTTTTTAAACATCATTCTGATAATATGTGAGTGTACAAATCGGGTTTCACTTCTAGGAAGAAAGACGATGGTTGGTTGGTTGTAGTGACAGCCCTCTTTATCAAAAAGATGGCTCACTTAGGCCAAGATAGGCTCATTGTGATACCAAAAAAAGATAAGGGCGGCACTAGAACCTTTGAGATGACGATAACCATTTCGATTCTCGTATGAAGCCGGCTATGCAGCCGATATTTAAATCAGCTACTTCCGTGAGGCTGTCCAAAAAGGGTCAGCCTAAGGTTTTCTTGCGTTTTCTGGACAGTGCCGGGCATTCACACAGAAAATGTTGGATTGTCTCATCCTCTTCTTCCGATCTGCAACTTCGGCGGAAATCGTTGAAGGGAACGCCCAATCTTTCCGCATGCCTGCCAATTAGACAATGCTTCGTCAGTATGGACACGATAGAACTCAAGGTTTCACGACTCGTGTTCAGGAGCTGCTTGGTGCGTCTGGAACTCAGTGCGTGCCAAGTTTGCCTGGTTGTCCTGCAGGTTTCTTCCCACTACCAGGCTCTATCTGCAGCCTTGATGTAATGCTGCTAAAATCCTAGCTATATAGAAGCTACAGGTTGGTTATACTCCTGGAGCACAGTCCCAGCTGTCGCTTAAGCATCCGCTTTGCAATTCCCCAGTATATCACTATGTTCCGGTACGCAGTGTAGAGTCACTTCACAGTGAAGTGACATCACGTTCAGTTGTGTACAGCATTCCATTACAATCATGGATGAGGTGTACACGTTGGATATCGGCTTGACTGTCAGAGAAAATATTCAGGTTTCTAACGGAAATTTTCTGATTTCTCAGCCAGTCGACTGCCTAGTATATTACAATGACCTCTGCCTGAAAAACACTGCAGTGTTCTGGAAGCCGAAAGGGTGGTTTCAGGCCTAGCTGTTCTGAGAAAATGCCAGAGCCAACTTTTCCATCCATTTTGGAGCCATCAGTGTAGATATCGACCGATTCCTGCATCCCACCTTTTTCTATTGCCCAGTCATCCCTACTTAGGATGACTGACTTGAAACTATGATGAAAGCAGGGAATCGGGGGTGCAAGGTCTACTTGTCCTGGCGTTGGACCATCCCTCTGAAGTATGTTAGAGTGCCCAATGTCTTCCTCTTGCCAGAGATGTAGTGCTTTTAATCGAATCGCAGAGCATTTGGCCTGCTGTCTCGTAATGAGCTCCGTCGTGAGCCAATTCAATAGCATAAACAGTGCCTTTGTCGGGATACTGCGTAAGGCCCCGGTGATTGCGATAGCTACAATCCTTCTGACCCTGTTCAGCAGGTTTGCATTGGATGTTTTTGCAATGGCCTGCTACCAAACAACTATGCCGTACAAAAGTATTGGTTCCACTATCGCCGTAAAGAGCCATGATACGATTTTGAGTTTCAATCCCCACTTTTTCCCAATGTTTTTTTTGCAGCAGTAGATTGTGCATGCCGCTTTTCGCGTTCTTTCTTCTATGTTCGCATTCCATGCAAGCTAGGAGTCCAGAATTAGACCCAAATACTTAACATGATAAGACAGTATAGGCTTATCTCATCGAGTTTGGAATTTTGTGCCTTTTTGTAAAGAGCACAAATTCTGTTTTCGCTCCACTTGGTGATAATACCCAGGGCAAAGTCTAGTCTTTCAGATAGTGTGTTAACGAATATGCCCGATATTGTTATTGCAACATCATCGGCATAGGCTACGATTTTTCAGCCGGTCGCTTCTATTGTTGACAGGAGTTTGTCCACCACTAAGTTCCATAGAAGGGGTGATAGCACCCCACCTTGCGGAGTGTCTCTACACGTCGTCTTTCTTAGGATACTGTCTCCTTGTGTGGAGTTAATGCTCCTGCTGCTTAGCAGTTGTACGATAAACCTAATCAGGTTATCATCCACATTGTTTTCCTCGAGTTCCTTCTCAATAGCCTTATGGCTGACGTTGTTGAATGCACCTTCGATGTCTTGAAAAACCACGGGCGTGTATTCTTTGACGCTTAGCGATTTTTCAATGTAGCTCGTGGGCGAGTGAAGAGCTGTTTCAACCGATCTCCCTTTTGTATATGCGTGCTGCGAATTGGAGAGTGGTTTCAGAGTAGCTCTCAAATGAATTTTTATCAGCCGTTTCAGAGTTTTAAGCAGAAAAGAGGTGAGGGTGATAGGTCTATAGTCCTTCGGTGAAGAGTGGGATGTCTTGCCCGCTTTGGGTATGAAGACTATTTTAGCTTCTTCGCATCGCTGTGGAATGTTAGCCATCCATAGACATGCTTAAAAAATGGCGTTTAGACATGGCAGTGCTGTATTGATTCCCTGCTGGATCTCAACGAGTGAGATGTTATCCATTCCAGGGGATTTAAAAGTTGAAATGAGCTCATTGTCCAGCATAGGAGCCCATCATCTACAGGAACAGCGGCTGACAGGCAGTTCGGGGCCGAATATGGATTAGCTTCATCAGCCACATCCTCACTGCCCAGCAAGTGCGTGTCCATGAGAATGGCTAGCGTCTCGGAACTGGATTTAGTTCAGACCCCATTCGCGTCTTTGACAGACCCCAAAAATAAGGGAGAGCTCGTCATAACTTTTCGCAGACGACTGAAACACAGAAACTTCTCCACAAGGTGCGTTTGGCTTTTCTGATGGAGCATTTAAACTCCTTCAAGAAAGACGATAAAAAAGTTGAAAAGTTTATGTCGTTTTTATCTTTAGCATAGCATATTTTGCGTTAGTCTGCATTGTTCCAAATCAACCACACATTATGATCGGATTCTGGTTCTTTAACTATCATTTCTAGAGGGTAAATTGTCTACTCTTTCGGGATGGTTGAAAAACGCAACTTTTTGTTTGTGGTTTCCTAAACTTCATCTTCAGAAAATATGGAACGTTTAGAGGTACTTTTTTGATGATCGCGTTTTAGTAACATGATTTTTGTTATTCCGACTTTCCAACCATCACCTAGCTTGCAAGAGCTCGGCAATATATTCTTAAAAATGATAAAGTGTTTTCCGGGTAGGTACTCAATGAGCTGTTACTCAAGAGACACACGTAGAACTCATCTTATATTATGTTTACAGGCATTTTTAAATCCTACCTCAATTCAAGTTTGGAACGCTGGAGCTACGCTCGTTACCTAGCCTCAACCGTTCATTTTGTCGTGTGGGTTTTCTTATGGGCAAGTCAGCCACATATTGAGAAGGGTTTAGACGAGGTGGTCTTAATATAGATTTTTTCTCAGGTATTTTTGCAACTCCATGTTGAAACTCGAAATCCGACTCTACAGTACAATGATAAAGGTTCATCCAAGTCATTGAAGACATCATCTAGTTCATTAATACTCATATCTGTTGGAACTGTATACTGTGTAATCCCATCATCAGCGGCTATTATGCTATAGTCCCGAACAGACTCACCATATGAATCAACTATACCTTTTCTTATTTTGAAAGCTGGTTTGAGACTTTTCGCTACTCCACTTCCTGATAAACGCCGTTTTAAAGCATGAGGTAGTTCTTGCTTATGCGGTGTCGTTTGATTTACTGATTCAAATAGTTTTTCCACCCATACAGAGGAAGTTTGCTTGTGTTGCTTATTTTTAAGGTATAAACTTCGCCTGAGTGGTGTTGTCGCGCCGATTTTTATATTTTTGTCCTGTCATGTGGTCTTTCAAAAAAAGATTTTCACCTTTTTTTTCGTCTTGTGTTTAAAAAGTCGGAAAGTACATTCTTATACTGATACCATTTCACCTTATCATTGAGGTTTTTGCTATTCAGTATCTTGTTCATGTTCTTGTCAAGCAAACTCTATGTGCTAGAGCTCACATTTGTCTACTTTAAGCCTTCATATACCTCCAGAAATAAAATATGGATATCACTGAAACTGCTGTTCTTATGCATATTTCTCAATTAAAGACCCTATCACATCTGAAAATACACTTCCTAGTTCATTCGTGATACCATTGTCTTTCTTCACACTGTCTGGAGAGCAATTATACGTTTAAAACTTTTATGAAATATGTCGGCTAGAAAACGTAGGATATCATTTATATCATGTGTTAAGTCTACTAACAAATAGCTATGAGGTTGTTGAGTTATTTCTTTATATATTCTCATGATCTGCGGACTGTGTTCAGGGTATATCTGTTTAGCGAGATGATGAAATTGACTCTTGTTTCGCGGGTTCTTGAAGCATACTAGATACTCATAGTTTAGTGAAATACCTCGGCAAAAATTTTCTTCCACCAGAATGACAGAAAGGTAAAGATGATGCGGCCCTTTTGTAAATAACTCACATACCTGTCTTGAAAATGTATTTAACAACATGTCGTCCAGTGTAATTAGCATTGGTTGATTCGTACTGTTTGGAAATTCTTCAGGAATCATCATATATTCTATATTCTTATAGGGCATATGTGTATGTATTGCAAGCTTCTCAGCATTGCACCAAATAATTATCTTCACTGACGGTCGTATCATCACACCGTTTTTAAGAAAATTTTCTTAAAATGTCGTCTTCCTACAAGCAGACGGTCCAGCTACCATCATTCTAAAAAGGTGGGGTCTAAAAGAAGAACCACTTATAAAAGCTATTACAGAACTATTATTTTAATAAAAAAAATTAGTTAGATGATGGGAAACTATGAAATAAGCCATTATTTCAAATTCAGTGCGTTAAAAGCATCAATTGTCGAGAGATGTAATCGCACTCTGGAAAGTAAAATGTGGCAAGAGTTCAGCATGAACGGAAATTACCATTGGTTCAGTCTTTCCAGTTAATGAATACAATACATAGCGTCGCAACATTTATATGCAACCTGCCCGTGTTAATTCAACAAATATTGTCAAGACCAACCTAAATTTAAAATCGGTAATCATGTTTGCATAAGCAAGCACAAACATGTCTTTCAAAAAGGCTACACCCCGAACTGGTCGACAGAGATGTTTAAGGTGAAGGACGTAAGGAAAACAGAACCACGCCCATACTTGCTTGAAGATTATAAAGATAATATCATCGAAGGCTGTTTTTATGATCCATAGTTGACAAAGGTCAAACACCCTGATGTTTATCTTATAGAGAGGATTTTGAAACTTAAGGAAGATCGCGTATTTGTAAAATGGTTTGGATTTCTCAGACTTCCTGGATTGATTTAAAAGATGTTCCGTAGCACTCGGACTTTCAATCAATATGTTGAATTTAAGGCACGAATACGACCGCCTAAAGACATTCAAGAATCTGGATCTGGAGGAAAGGAAAGTACTGAAACTTGTGAAAAGCAGTTTCTTTTACACCACCTTGAAGGACTACGTCAATTGTTATTTCTGTTCACTAATACGGAGTGCTTTTTCTTTACCATCTGATGTTGCAGCAGAATATTTACGATTATCTCCAGATTGTGTGTTTACTAGCGGTAAAAACATTTGCGGCCCATATGACTTAAAAAGTCATACAAATCCCATAACCGTATCTTTCTACTATACTGAAAATTGTTATGTTGACTTTTCCGATATCGCTTTTGGTAATCGGATTCGTCAACCTCTACGATGTGATTTGCATGTTATAAACGTGCTCGTTTTACATCTGGTAGCATGCTTATAGAATTAGTTAAAATAGTAATTGACAATTTGATGCACTTGATAGCCTAACGTTTCATTCAGATCTGCAATGTTAATTCTAGAAAATAGAAATAGACGTTTTTTCACTAATAAAAAAAAATTATTTTCACGAATCCCGGTCTTTTAATCAACATTATTAGCATAAGTAAACAACGTTGATCCGAAAGCAGGTATTGCATTTTGCATACAACTGCCCATCAATTTGTCTTTTCCATTCATTTATCTTTCAAACAAAAAACACACGGTTATCACACATTTCACTACGTTCATAAATCACAAACAAAACCCTCACTGTCTCTTCATTCGATACGTGTCGGGGCCGTAATATGCAGATCTGAAGACCTGACGCCGCCATGGCAGCTAACTAAAGCATCTCAAACGACATTCAGCAGCCGGCGTC
Organism: Oxycera nigricornis; assembly: GCA_963942545.1. Taxonomy (NCBI): domain Eukaryota; kingdom Metazoa; phylum Arthropoda; class Insecta; order Diptera; family Stratiomyidae; genus Oxycera; species Oxycera nigricornis. The sequence continues at coordinate 71,971,123 of OZ012662.1, forward strand.
GTAACATGCAAATCTGAAACAATAGAGAGCGCTTTCCGTAAGATGGATAAAAAATATGCAAGTTTAATATGAAATTCCTCGAATCATTATTATTATTTTTGTGGTTTTGATTCTGTTCCTTAGTTTTCTTTTTTCAAATAAAAATGTATGACTTACACCATGTTTAATTACCTACTTTATAAGTAATGAGTATTGGTAGTTGTATTTGTTTAACAACTTTATTTATTATTTTCTTTCAAACATTGGATTAAAAACCGTCCTTGAGAGATTGGTTGAGGATCCTCCCACTTAGTATTGGAATTTCAGCTGAGCTAAGTGTGATGGGCCTAGCACACAACTCATCGGTTTGTGCATTTGTCCGTAACGACTTTCATATTTCATTATTAATCTACCAAATTCAGGTGGCGCAAAATGCTTTCCCAGAAGCAATTACGCTGCAATATCTCGTGCAATAGAAATTTCATTCCACGCCTAAAGCATGTATTTTGAACTCGGTTGAAAACATTTTTGCTGCCCGTCATTAATCCGCGGCTAATCAAAGAACGTTCCCATAGCAATATTTAATATGCGCATCCAAGTAAAATATATCTCAGGGAGCTAAAGTAGGGGTCACGTTAACAATTTGCTTATGGCCCAATACTGGCACAATTCTAAAAGATGAACAGTCTCACAACCGTTCGAGATCAGTTAGCCACATGTTTTGCTGACCTCTTGCTAAGAGAATTCCAGTAGGAAGTTTTTTTCAGCAGATTGTATCTCCAATCATATTTCCAAAACTATATAGTGTCGGAACTGCAATGAGTGCATCACATTTCAAATTATTGAAACAAAATATATTAAATCGCGTGATTTGAACAGTGCCCGCTATCTTCAATTTTGCGTCATCTTTTACAGACATATATTGGGAAAACGTCAAACCTTTACTATTTACCATTTTTACAACAGAAAAATTTAGGAACTGAAATTAACAAAAGTTTCAAGTTTCATCAAGTTTTGTCAAGCTAAATATCAGATCAGCCACTCATAGTAGTAATTCTTGCGTAATTTCTACGGCTTCATAATGACTGCATTAAGAAAGGTTATTTGTCTACGACTTCGAAGAAAGCTATCCGTTTTCATTTTCATGGGATGTTTGAGAGACCAGATTTACATCTCAAAGTTTCTACTGTAAGCAATATAATTGGTGTTAAAAATTATTTCTTGGTATCGAATATCAGCAATTAGTTTCGACTGATTTATTTTGCAATATTCTGTGGTTCCTTTTCTATAATTTTTAATATTCACGACCTCATTGTAAATGAAAAACATTCATTGCTCGATTAAACAAAAATAGCATTTATGCATAGCCATTCCATAGCACCGATGGTTAAAATCAAAATTATTGAACTTGAAATGTTTTATCTTGAAATGAGTATTATATAATCAACCCCTTAATCCTTTTCCCTGTCAAGAGCTCATCAGCAACGTCAGCCACTTGAGGTCTGACCTCGGGTCACCCAAAAACATTATCATAAGAAAAATAGCTTCGAAATGTTCAAAATCAGGTAGTTCCTAGCGCTACTATACCAAGCATAAGTTTTTAAAAAACATTCAGCTCAAAACAATTGATTCAAAAAAAATATTTGTTAGTACATAAATTGTAGGAATTTTTTTCTAGTTTAATTTTGTTTATAAATGTTTTTATCGTAAATGAGTCGGAAAAGAGATATTGTCAAAAAACTGCTATTAGGCGCCATTTTTCCAATATGGTAGAGCAAGCGGCAAAGATGCGAGGTGATAAAGTTGAAATTTGGAAAGAGCACATCGAAATCTATAAAATTACCATTTTTCAAAACTCCCGGAAAACTGTCCAATTTTCTTTTTTTTTCGAACCAAATGACTGTACTAAATACCAAATCGGGTATCTTTTATCCGGGGTGCGGGTGTATATGCATGATATAATACCTGTTTCAAGATCAACGTACGAGTGTACCAGCGTTGCCAGACGTCCCGATTTCGGCAGGACGTCCCGATTTTGAAATCAAAACTCAATGTCCCGCGCGGGACATGCTCAGTCCCGCTTTTCAGGGATTACTCGATTGAGCGGCGCACGGTGGAGGCAGATCACGAGGTCTCGCGCTGCGAAAAATATAACCAGCTATTTCCAGGCACCAGGTACTTCCAAATCTGATCGTCAATAATAATATAATATATAATATCACGATGATGAGCCGCAGAAATTACTTCTACGTATCACACTGTTAAACATTAGTTAAGCTACAATAGTATGGATTGTTTTCAAAAGTTATTGCCACTCATGTACGCCGATTCTAAGATAGCTAAGAATGTTAAATGTGGTAAGACAAAGAGTGAAGCAATAGTTTGTGAAGTATTGGCAAAAGAAGCTTTGAAGGATGCAATTCAAAATTTAAAAGATTTTTCTTTCGATTTCTACGGATAGGAATACTAGGAATATGTTTATACTAGTGCCTTTCTTATTAAGTATCCCAACATCAAACTGCTTTCCCAAACGCATTTTTCCCAAATGAATTTAAAATGGTCGGATGCCAAAAATAAATATTGCGTAAATTTTTTGAAAGCAGAATTAGTCATCCAGTTCAATCTAAAGCTATCTTGTGCAGACTTCTACATCTATATTAAAGAAAAAAGGAAACTTTAAAAGAAGTTACATCTTCTTCCTTAATTATAATATATAATACGGTTTATAATTATATTTTTTTAAGACTCAACTGCCTAACTATAGGGTAAACCAGACAATTATTGTTAAAGTAACGTATTTTCATTAAAATACATTTTCTTTGGCTATTTTTGCTACCTATTGTCAAGTAAACATAACTTAAAACGCAAACGAAAAAAAAAAGATTTAAAAACTACTGATTTGACGTTTTTTACTATGTCCCGCTTTCGACGGAAAAATCCCGCTTCTTTACTCAAAAAGTATCAAAATCCCGCTTTGCCGAAAAAAAATTCTGGCAACGCTGGAGTGTACTATTGTTGTTCTCTTGGTTTCTACGCTGTTTGTAGTGGACATCAAGGAAAATTTTATGAATGAGTCTACGGACGGATTGCTGATCGAGAGGAAGATTGAAAACATTATGATTCATATTTTTAAAAAATGAAAAAAAAAAACAAATACAACGCGAAAGAAATTTCAATAGAACCAATTTGATGAAAGCCTCATATTCCAGTCAAATGTTAGTTTAATCGTACATTTGGACTGGCAATCAGAATTGTATTGCAATGTGAAGCTAGTTTCACGTTCAGGTTAAGTTCATATCCTTCGGGCGCTGTAAAACAATCAAATTATAACGGCAAATACCCCATCACAGTTTAAGTTTCAAAACCTTTACTATATCATGTCGTACATTATTGGCTAAAATTAATAGTAAAACATGCAGTGAGGTGTAACCCTTGAGGTTCACACGGTCTTTCCAGGAATATTTACATATATATTAAAAATATGAAACACACTGTGAAAGATGCTTCGTCGTCGATGGTTTCTCAGGTGCCTCGAACTCCTCGGTGTTGGATACCGAACGCCGGATCTTATACTCTTCGAGGCAGATCCGTGATTTAGCGCTGTATAGGTAAAGCGCACCATTAGCGAGGAAACAGGGTTATACTAGGGTACCTACCGGCAAGTGAATTGCCACATGTCTGGCGCAGGATTCATGATCCAAGCTAGCCTATATTTTTACTGCTTCAGCGACTGGTTACGCTATAATTGTTGCGCTTCTAAAGCCAAATTACGGCAATAATTGAAAATTAAACGAGTCAAAAGTAAGACTATGACTATCTTTTCTTTATTCTACAAATTCCTTTTATACAAGTTTTACATCTTAAAACATAATCCCTACTCTAATATTTTAAATCTACCTAATACATAATCCCTACTTTAAAAGTGGAAGAATTGAATATAGTAGATTCATTCTACAAATCAAAATATCGATCAGCATTTTTTCCATATGACCCAATTTGAAATGCAACACTCATAAAGTCCATGAGTAATGACTACTCAAATTTCTTCACAAAGGGTACATGCACTTTGTGTGTAAGCATGTCGTACATTGCACCTGCCAACGCTAAGCGCCGCTTAGTCTGGCACGATCGCGATGGGCTAGTATAAACATTCATTCATGTGTCTATTTTTAGTAACATCATGAATTGGACTTTCGTATGAGTAGATTATGTGTAATGCAAAACGAGCATTACAAAAATGATCGTACATTATCCTTTTGTATAGTCTACGACTGCTCGTTAACTATTGATTTGTGGGTTTAGTTTATAGTAAAATGCTGATTGATTGTGTAGATTTCTGTAGATCCATTACACCCCTAACCTTTTGAGGTGAGAGTTTGGGTACAAAATCGAGACTTATTATAGGTATTTTTACATGTCTTATATTATATTTCTATACATTGTTATTCCCTCTTTTTTTGAAAATCTTAAGTCTATTATTGTGTATCCATTTTTTCTTATTATCTATGTCCAATAGTGTATTTACAGTATTTTTATCTAGTACTTTAAATGGACCTTTATACGGTTTCTCATGTTTTCTTCTGTTCTCTACTTTTAATAATACAAGATCGTCTATTTCTATGTTTAATGGTTTAGAATAACATTCTTTATTTGTTCTAATGGTTTTTGCTTTTTCAAGTACGTCCTTTGCCTTTGTTAGAGACATCTAATTTTTAATTCATTTCTGTAATTCTCTAAATTGTATATTTCTTCTGAATCGCTTAAAATGTCGTTTGGTAAATACGATAGTTTGCCGAATACTAGTTCGTAAGGTGTATAATTTGTGTCAATATGTGGGGTTGTATTATATGAAAATGTAAAGAAAGGTATCCATTCGTCCCAGTTGTTGTTATCAACGAAGTACAGTAAGTATTCGTTTAATACGCGGTGGTTCATTTCTATTACACCTAACGTCTCATGATGGTAAGGGATTGAAAATATTTATTCTATATGTAGTAACTCGCATATTTCTTTCATTAGACTGTTTGTAAATTCTGTCCCTAAGTCCGTTTTTCAAATCTTGAAATGACCGTATAATAAGATAAATTTATTTACTATAGCTTTTGCTACTGTGGTAGCATCCTTAGTCTCTATGGGTATTGCAGTTATAAATTTCGTTAATTCGCACTGAATAGTGAGAATGTATCTGTAGTTGTTGGAAATTCTCAACGGGCCAACAATGTCTGCGCTAACAATCTCGAAGCTAGTAGATGGAGTCTCGGTTTTTATCATTTTCTCTTTGGTGTGCTTAGTTATTTCATTTATCTTGCACTTTTCACATTGGTTTATATGTTTTTTTTCATATCCTTCCAACAATATCTCTGTTTCAATTTTAACAAAGTTTTATGTACTCCTGCATGTCCTCCACGTGGCGAATTGTGGTACTCATTAATTAATTCATTTTGTTTTTTGACGTCTTGAATTCGTATGGGCGGTCTGTATATTAACATTTTTAACTTATAACTTTCTTCCCGTTGCAACGCATTAAATAATTTCTTGAATTCATTTCTCGGTACGTACCTGAATATATCATCATTAGAGGATAAAGATAGTGCATTTATGCTATTGTTCTTTGAATATATTAACAATTTCTTCATGACAGAAACTAATTTCGTGTATGAATTATCATTGTTGTTATCATGAACTTTCAGCTTATCGTTGAAGGAAACTGGTTTCTCAACAACTTTATCACTGTAGCGCACTACTATAAAATCTTTCTCTTTAGTTATAGATATATCATCTTTCTTGTTTCTCTTGCTAGCTAGCATATAAAATTTCAGTTTCATCGCCCCTTTAATATCTGACAAAGAAGTGCAATCAAACGCATGGAGGTGATCAATCTCTTCGTTTTGGTTGCCACTTTGCTTGTCGATTTCTGTATTTTTATTTTCACTTTGTACCTTTTTCGTTTATTTCTTGTTATCGCCAATAACTTTTTGCTAATGTTTTCATCGTTTGTCGGAGGTATCATGGATTTTAGCATTTCAGTGTTGATTTGTATTCTTGACAGCGCATCCGAATTTGTATTTATATTACCCTTTTTGTATATGATCTCGAAGCCGTAGTCCGATAGATCTAGACGTATTCTAGTAAGTTTTGAAGATGAATTTTTGTGTGTAAACAATGATACCAAAGGTCTGTGGTCTGATACGACTATAAACTTCCGTCCATATAAATATGGCCTAAAAAAGTTTATGCCCCAATGTATCGCTAATAGTTCATTTTCTATGATAGGTTTATTCAATTCGTGCTTATTTAAGGATTTGCTCGCGTACGAGATTGGTAGATCTGAACCAATTTCTCCTTGTGATAGTATAGCACCTAGTACGAAATGTGACGCATCTGTAGTAAGTATGAAGGGTTTTTCAAAATCAGGGTATTGAAGTATAGGAGGTGAGATCAGTTTGCATTTTAAAAGTTCGTATGCTTTTTGCTGTTCCTCTTCCCAAACAAACGCAAAGTTCGGTATGAAGTGTCGATAATAGTTGCAAAAAGCTACGAATCTTCGCACGTCATCCGCGGTCTTTGGGATGGGATAATTTTTAATTACTTCCTGCTTAGCAGGGTCTGTTTTTATACCATCTGCTGTAATAAGGTGTCCTAAATACACTACTTCTGATTTTAAAAACTTGCATTTATTTGCATTTAACTTCAAATTGTACTTACGAAATCTCTGTAAAACTGTTCTTAAATTTTCATTATGATGTTTCATGCTACATTCGAAAACCATGATGTCGTCTACGTATAAGAATGCTGAGTCGCTTAGACCAGTTAAGGCAATAGTGAGCATCCTTTGGAAGCTGTTTGATGATATTTTCAATTCAAAAGGTAATCTTTTGAATTTTTAGTGTCCATCATTGGTGGAAAAAGCGGTTAAAGGTTTTGATTCTTTTTCTAGCTCGATCTGGTGGAACGAACTAGTCATATTCAAGATTGAAAAGTAATTTGCCCTACCTAGTTTGTCTAGGACGTCTTCTAACCTTGTTAATGGAAATTTATCGTTCACCAGTTTGTCGTTTAGTTTTCTGAAATCAACGACCAATCTCCACTTCTTGGTGTCATCCGAGCTTTTCTTAGGTACAACTAACAATGGAGAGTTGTACGGGCTTGTGGATTGTTCGATAATATCATTATATTTTAGTTCCCGTACTTGCCTAAGAATTTCGTCATTCTGAGTTTGTGGTAACCTATAATTTTTTATGTAGACTGGGTTTTCGTCGCAGGTGTTGAGTTTTTGTTGGTAGAAATTATTTTTTGTAAGGTATTCACCTTCGAGATGGAAAACGTCTTGGTATTCCATAATAATTTCTTGCAAGCTCTTGTTTGCTTGTTCATCGAGACTCTTGGTATCAATTACGTTTAATAGTTCGTTTAATCGTTTTTTGTCAAATTTCCGAGTTGTCTTTAATACGTCATAGCTCCTCAGTGGTTCTACCTCTGTTTGAAAGTTTTTCAGAGTTATGTCGTGTTCTTTAGTATTGAGTATCTTCACATGACATATACCTTTCGCTGGAATTATGCAATTGCTTAAGAATATCCCTTTTTCGATTTCTTTGTTTAATATTATGCTGTCTTCTGATCTGTCTACGTCTATGGGTATTATCGCTTCTGTTCTTGCGGGAATTGTTATGTGTGCCATGTTAGCTTTTCTAGTGTACATTGGTAATACTATATCTCTGTCTTGTGTACTGAAGGATATGGTATACGTTTCGTAGTCAATTTTGCACATATACTTGATAAGCATGTCTCGTCCTATAATGCCATCAGTTTCGATAGGGAATTTCTCATCTACCGCATGAAATGTTTTTGATATAATAATATCTTCAATGTTGAAATTTAGTTTGATAGTTCCGAGTGACATTGTAGTTTCATTTGTCATGCCCGTGAGTTTGCATCTGTTTTGTGCTTGTATATCATATGAACACAGTGTCCCTAATTTGATCGTTTAACCCATTTTCGAATATGGTAAGATCATATGTGTCGTTTATGATCTGAATTGCTTGTTTAGCAACTTGGTTTACATCTGCACCTAATGTGCCAATTTGTAATTGGTTTAAATCACTTATTAAAGATAATATTTTGTCTTTGTATGCCGTTATGGGCATGCGTTTCTGAGTTATGCTTGCGAGCTGCGTATATATTTGGGGTACGGTTTTATTGTTTTTGTACTTGAGTCGTAGCTCTGTTTCTAAATTATTAATGCTAGTGATTGATGAAATGTTTATCGCTGTTCTCACATTTGTGTTGAGTTTAATGTGTAGAACTAGATTCAGCAAATCTATTTTACCTTCTGCCGATAATTTTTCTCTAGTAATTTTATTATAGTCTAAAATGTCTCTAGCTCAGAGAACCTCCCATCAAATGTTGGTATGATCTTGATTGCACTTTCTATGTTAAATTCTGCCATTTCTGTGTAGATGATTTTGTCTTCAATTTATACTAATATTTTTGCAGCGTTCAGCCGTTGTATCAGGTTTGTAATTAGGTTTCTAAAAACTGATGAAAATGTCGATTTTAATTCTATCTCATTGCCTTCCTTAATGTCGTTAAAAAGATTTTTTACCTACATTTTCTGCATTGATTACGTACTCTAATTTCTCTTTTAAAGTTTTGACCGTATAGGTCTTTGTTTTCTTTAAATTTATCAAATTATTTTGCAATTCAGACAATATTTGTTTTATCTTTTCTACCGACATCTGTAAGGACAATTATAATTACTTTCAGCTAGACATTGTTTCGTCCTAACACAATATTCCTATCTACTATCTTCCTTGCATACCTTTTTTGCTTATTATTATAAAGATATAGGAACGCTATTATTATTAAGAAAACAATTGTTGTACTTATTGTTTGTCTCTATTCTATAAAAATATTAGCCTAGGTACTGCAATTATTTCCCATTGTATAAAGAAGTTATAACATATATATATAATACAATTTAATTATTTATTCTATTTTTTCCTTTTATGTTGTTTAGCCGCTCTGTAAATTGTCTCCTTTGTTCATTGGCCGAGATGTGTATTAGCCTGTGGAGTATAGCTTTTTCACGCCTTTCTTTATATCTGCGTCCTCCACGTTGTCGACGTTTTATTTTATTTATTCGTGGCTCATCTAGTCCACTTTGCTTCACGAAGTCCTCTATTTTCCTTGGGCTAAGCTCATACTCCTCGTGTATGGTTACCGTCGGTGTTTTTTGTACCCGTATAAGACATCTTTCAAATGCCTTGTGGAACTCCTCATCTGTTGTTATGGGGTTATTCTACTGTTAAACGGGCCAAAAGCAGTATCATTTTAAAAGTGTTGTAAAAAAATAACTATTAAAGATATCAATTTCAAATTTCGCAAGCATCTTTATTAAGAAAAAAGATATAAAACCGCATAGTTAAATTTTTCAAAAAAAGAAAATGGCGGCTTCTGTATGTAATTGATGGAGCGCGCGCTGACGGCCAGAGTCGATTGCGCGGCACATTGCCCTGGTCGTCCAGGTGATCCGTAATCAATTTAACGATGAAATTCTATTAGTTTAACTAAAAACACACAAATTGAACCTAGATTGAGTCATAAATATTAAATTTTCGTGATTTGACAAGTGTTTGAAAATAGCATGCTCGAGTTTGGACGTTTTTTTCGATGAAAAAAGTGGTCCCAAATAACCAAATTTCAATTTTTATGGCTCAATTTAGGTTCACTTTGTGTAAAATTGATGTATAAGTATGCAAATTATTTTTAGGTAAATCGTTCAATTAGTTTTTTCTCTACGATGTGCCGCGCACCAAAAAAACACGTTTTGAGTAAATCGCGTTTAAAGTTTTTTAACAATTTTTTTTGGTTATAACGTGAAAATAAATAATCTTACCCTTAATCGGTGAATCCAGGCATATAATAGGTCCCTTCTGCTATCTCCAGCTTCTCTTTTTCATCAGCTTTCTTCTTTTTTTTGGCGGTTCTGGCATCTTTTGACGCATCGGTGCTCTTGCGCTCAGATACGTATAATTTATTGTCATCGTGATTTTTAACGAAACACAATGCACCTTGGCCAACAGTGACTCCCATACACTCAATAATCTTTAAAATAGGTAAATACCCTTCGTTGAAAATGCATAGCATAGCTGAAATTTCGCTTATTTTTAAGCCGTTGAACGTATGTTTCGGAGCTATGCGCCAGACGGTTTGGTTGAAAGACTCGTTGTTGTTTTATGTATTGGAGCCAAGACATCTTTGTAAAAGACTTTCTGAAGTCAAGTTTTCATATACGGGCAACATCATATCAAAGGTTTCTTTATCAAATGCTGGAGGGTGGTCATAATTTTCATTCATCACCTGCGCTTTCTGCCATTTGCACCAAGATTCCGCCCCCTCTGGGCAATACGAGTGCTGAGGATTATCGTCCGTTGAAGAATAATGATAAAGTGCAGCTAACGCCTCGTTTTGCATTTTCTCAACCGAATCGGAATTTCTACGAATGGCAAGTCCATAAAAGATGGATAACTCTTTTATAACTTTATGAGTTAATTTTTTGGAAGGAGGCGCTTTTTCTTTTGGAAGTGCAAGAGCTTTTTATTTTTTTTATTTGTTAGGCGATGAAACATGCGTTTTGAAACGTGATTTACGCATTCAAGTTTTGTAACAACTAAGTCATTATAAAGATTGCTTCCAAGGAGATTTTTAAAAGTTTTGGAATCGCCATCGCCGATGTAATATGCGTATTTAGCATTATGAAGTTCTTCAGAACGCTGAAACATTTCAATTATGCCATTTACCTTCATTTTGCCGGCACTACCTTCATGATTGATACTACATTCGTCTTTGTGCTCTTCGAACCAAGCCTCATGCTCTAAGGTACCTTTCTGCTTCGCCCAAAATTCACATGCCTTACAGATTGTACACAACACTGATATATCCAAAACTTTCTTTGAAAATTTGCCCATTAATGATATAACACCAATGAGCGAGCTAAATCCTCGTTTGGCCCACGAGCCATCACCAGAAACCGATAATTGATTATCTTTATAGCCTTTTCGAGCATTCAGTTCCTTCTCGTTTTCACCTGCTTTCTTGATAATAATTCCAAAAACGTTTTTTACTGATTCGTAAATAATATTAACTATGATGTCGTACAATTTAATGTTAAACTTAACATCAAAATCCATCAATCCGCAAAAATTATTCAGACCTTGCAGTCCGAGACCTAATAATCGGAACACAAAAATTATACGGCGATTTATTTCATACGAATTTTTTTTTCTCCAATCATTGCACAAGAATTGACAGTGTGTAAACTACATTCGCACGTAACTGAAATTTTGAATCCAAGTCCACGTTCGGCACACTTTTCAAATTTTACATCGCCATTACAATATTTACACTGTAAAACGCTTTGTAATGCCCCGAAAACAAGGGAAAAGTTTATTATCGAATAAACAGCCGATGGATCCACATTAATTTCAAGCACAGATCTGTTATCTATTTTTTTTGAAAATGTACTAATATCTTTTACGGTTTCTAAACTATCAAATTGATTTCCACTATAAGCGCGTTTTCTTTTTCGGTATGATTTTTTTCCTTTTTGATTACAAAAAGACATGATTGAAAGTACACGATGCCCCCTTATGTTGGCTATCTCACCGTCTTCAAGGTCTTCCGTATGTTGTGGTATATCATCCTTCAGCTGTTCGAAGTTGACAGGATCGTCGGTTGCAGGATCGCCATGTAAAAGATGCTTCGTCGTCGATGGTTTCTCAGGTGCCTCGAAGTCCTCGGTGTTGGACGCCGAACGCCGGATCTTATACTCTTCGAGGGAGATCCATGATTTAGCGCTGTATAGGTGAAGCGCACCATTAGCGAGGAAACAGGGTTATACTAGAGTACCTACCGGCAAGTGAATTGTCACATGTCTGGCGCAGGATTCATGATCCAAGCTAGCCTATATTTTTACTACTTCATCGACTGGTTACGCTGTAATTGTTGCGCTTCTAAAGCCAAGTTACGGCTCGAGCGTTTTGCCAAATTACGGCAATAATTGAAAATTAAACGAGTCAAAAGTAAGACTATGACTATCTTTTCTTAATTCTACAAATTCCTTTTATACAATTTTTACATCTTAATATATAATCCCTACTCTAATATTTTAAATCTACTTCATACGTAATCCCTACTCTAAAACTGGAAGAATTGAATATAGTAGATTCATTCTACCAATCAAAATATCGATCAGCATTTTTCCAAATTACCCAATTTAAAATGCAACACTCATAAAGTCCATGAGTAATGACTACTCAAATTTCTTCACAAAGGGTACATGCACTTTGTGTGTAAGCATGTCGTACATTGCACCTGCCAACGCTAAGCGCCGCTTAGTCTGGCACGATCGCGATGGGCTAGTATAAACTTTCATTCATGTGTCTATTTTTAGTGACATCATGAATTGGACTTTCGTATGAGTAGATTATGTGTAATGCAAACTGATTGATTGTGTAGATTTCTGTAGATCCATTACAACACTAATACTAATAAAATAATGATACTTTTAATAATAGTAATGAGAAGTACTCGTAACAATAATGGGAATGGGTTAATATTAATTGTATCATCAACGTGAGCGTCCACTGATTACGTAAGGATCTTTGGGGCATTGATTGAATTTTAATATGCATCACTCGCAACGAGGAGGGGCAGGTTACAAAGCCATTTCTACGTTATTTGTTATTTTCATATTGACGCTTGAAAGATTAAAGGGCGCTAGCGAAAACAAATGCAATTTTTGTTACTACGCCGACTGAAGAGATTTTGTCGCGTGATTGCGGCATAATCAAAGAATTTGAATTTTTTCACGATTTCACATGAATCAGACTAATAATTATTTCTTATTTTGCAATGTTCAATTTTCCTTGCTGAATTTTTTCACGACTTTATGTGCATCAGACTAATAGTTGTTTCTTATTTTGCATCATTGAATTTTCGTTTAACACCGAACGCACCAACAAAGCAATAACAAAAACCAACAAATTCCACCAAAAGAAAACACGAACTCACTACACTCGTAGGATTTACAATAATAGTATTCCAAAAGAAAAACCTAACCTACTTATAGTGCCTTCTCGTACTGTTTTGGCCGCTGTCAATACCGACATATCTCTAGGTTCTGCAGTCATTCCGTAAGGAGACAGTCACGTTTTCTGGTCTGCCTGTTAGTCGTATTTTCAAATATCTCGTGAATGAAATTCCTCTAAAACGAATATCAGATAACACTTTATTTTGTCATAATTGCTTGGTTGCAACGAACTGTGGATTTTCCAATCATTGGTTCCAAACAAAACATGTAAAAAAGGCGTCCGGGATACTCGAACCATTGTTTCACACCACGTTTGACCAGTTGAAGAAAACAAGTGTGTGTTCGAAGAGAACATCCAATTCCACTTGCGGTGGGTTTGATCTCTCGGTGGGGCTGGCCTGAGGATAATAAGACGCGATGATTGACTGAGTTCCCCTCCAAAGACTGTCTTTTGTTATCTACCAGTTGGAGTGCTGAACCAGCTCTCCCAGTGGTGACCCATTCCATTATGGTCATAGCTTGTGATAGTGCATCATGCAGCGGAGGATTCTTTCTCTTGGGCTTGGATTATCCCGTAATCATATTTTTGCAGTCGCACTCTCCTGCCAGCCAGTCGTCCCGTTTAATCAGCTATATGAGAAAGTAATGATCCATGATCACACAAAATTGAAACACCTTAATGTGTGGATGCATCTTCTCTACTGCTCAGAAGACGATCAAGAACTCCTTCTATCTGACCACTGGCGTTCTGCATTTGATATAAATTAGCTGAGGCAGCATATAGCTTTTCTCCTCTTTGCGTACGACTAACTGAGTACGGCCCGCAGTGCTACGTTTGAAGCGTCCGCATGCACATTGGAGGACAGTTTAAAATTTGGGCACATGAGAATAGCCACCGAGGCAAGTTTCATATTTTAGTGTATTCCTAGTTCCAAACCTGGAACTAGCCTAAACAAAACTAAGCTTCCCAGAAGCTCCCAAAAATAATGTCCCACAGCTCATCCTCAATTATCTTTTAGCAAAGATCTCAACCTCCAGGCTAACTACATCGGTATGGTAGTTTAAAAATTCCCTTTCTCATAACCGTGTGAACTTTAGAGGATCACTGAACCCAGAGTAAACAAAAATATAATTGGGGCAATGCAAAGTGCATTGGTGTAAGCAATATTGCAAGTAAACGAATTCCGTGAGAATTAATTTGAATCGCGATCGATTGGTTAGGGTAGATAGATTTAAGACTAGAGTAGGGATTTTTATATGATAAGCAATTTTAAAATGTACATAACAGTAAGCGAAATTTTAAAATAAAAGAACTGACTGAGCTGAGCGTCGGAACAATAGTGATCTCCTAATACAACAAGTTGGTTGTCATTTAATAAACGTTGCCTTCTATTCGGCAACTCGTCTGCCTTTACAATTTGGCAGACAGCAAATTGCCTCATACATTGGCAATTCATGTTTAGAAATATCGGCTGCCTGTCTACTCGGACTGCGCCAAATATGTGGCAACCCAAGGGATGCCTGTAGGTGAAACAAATCGTTTTTTTAAACTTTTCTCTGTTGACAAGATCATATCCTAGAAGAGTGAAGACCATCACCTTAGAAGAGTACCAGCTTAGAAGACAACGCGTATCATTACATGGCGATGCTATATCTTCACTTGGCGATCCTGTTATATAACAATGATGTACTTAGTGAACTCTTCCTCGCAGCTCGTGGTCCATTATAACTAGTGGCCTTTACGTAAAAGGTTTGTGAGCAATACTCTCCAAAAACTGTGGGATGGTCTTAATGTTTGTTGGGCAGAGTCTAATCTACCACTCCTATCATCAATAAACTTATGTGATAGGCATAGGCAGTATTTGTCTCGTTATAGATTCAGCCAAGCTCCCATCAATCGTTGGAATACGGCATCTTTAGGAATTGACACACTCTCAGTCTGCTTATTGTTAACCCCGTATACGGCTGCTATCCCACAACGATTGGTACTTGCCAGTACTCGGACTTACAATCTACAGTGGGCAAGTACCTCCCGTTTTACGTGGCAGCTTGTCAAGGGTGGGTGGGATTTTCGTTAGGGACAAGGCGTCTCAAGTGATGACTTGGTTCAGCCTGCGTAAGTGTTTCTTTCTAACCGCGAGGATAGAGGATGACTAAAGCTTTCAGAAGGCTCTATTAAGCTGATATTGAAAGTCCAGCTTCTGGCGTATGTGTCGTTGGTTGACACAAGACTCCTGGTAATAACTCTGTTTGATGGGTGCAAATCAGTGCAGATCACGTATATGTCTAAGGTAATGCGCCCTTATCCCTTTCACATCAATTCAAATTCTCTCGTCAGTCACAGAGCTTCGCACTTTGCAAGGTGCACCAGTCACTTCAAATGCCTCAGTGTGTCTACCATTGTCACTGCCGTGAAGGCCCAGCGCTGCCACCACATATTTTAAATCAGCTCTCCCAAGAAGCGATAGTGCGAACGTTTCCACCAAAACGGGGAAATTCGAGATTCAACTGGGTCCGCAAAAATTATCCAAAGCATGGCAACCTCGTTGCCTCTTGAAGGCCTACGAAGTCCTTTTACCACTACAATGTACATCACGATCAACTTGGCATTATCCTGCGTCCAATAATGAATCTACATCCTATGTCAATCATTTAAGTCGGTAGGCAGGAGTCCCGCTCGCAGCTCATAGTTCTCTCCATATTAGCC
>OZ012662.1:71987098-72329507 GCA_963942545.1 Oxycera nigricornis
AGTGTGCTAGTAAGCCAGCTTAAATATGCTGAAAATATATAAGTACCGATATCTGAACCATGCGAAAGTGTATTACCAAACCATAATCAAAGTATATCACTAAATCGAGATCTGTAGAAGTGAAGAGTGTTTCGCAAGTGTTGAAACATACACTTTCATGCATTTTTGTTTGGCCTTCGATAGAGACAGACTATGCCTCTACACATACTTAAAGTCTGCTAGTTCCGAGAGCCATAGAACACAAAGTATGTTAGTTACGAGACCTGGAGAAGCCCAAAGTATATCAGTGGATTTTGTATGGAGATCCGGTTTTGACTTTGGCCGGCCAGCTGTTTGCGAGTGTGCGGGCGTTTGTATTATGGGATGGATCTTGAGCCGGGTTTCGAGAGCGCTAATTGGCTGAGAGGTGGTTTGATTACAGGGTTTCGTGAAAGAGGTGAAGGGCCCAAGTGTCGTGTTTGAATAGTGTAGTTCTAGCAAGATCAAAAATCACTTGTTTTGAATGACAGTATCGGAAAAAAGTTACATGTTCGTAGCATAAAAGCAAGAGAGTTTTTGTTATAAGCAAAGGCACATGGCTCAGAGATGCAATTTGACGGGAACGGAAGATGCAAGAGATCATTTGTCATAGGCGAAAGCACGTGCTTGCGAAGATACCGGTTTGTTTTGAGTCAACGGCTAAAAAACACCGAGATTGCATCTTTTGCTTCTGAGAAATGATGTCTTTTGCTTGAGATGTTTTGAACGGGTTTTAGCTGGATGTGTGTGCATGGTAAAACGTGCATTGGATGAATTTTACAAACGTAGTGAAATGTGTTTCTTGTTTGTAGTTGGATGATACGATCGCGGTAACATGTGTGATTGTTTTTTGTTGGGAAGATGAATGAATGGGAAAGAAAGATTGATGAGGCTTTGTCTGTAAAATGCAATTAAAACGTGCATTCAGATTTGCATGTTACGACACCGACACGTATTGGACGAAGAGACGGCGAGTGTTTTGTATGTAATTTTTGAACATGGTGAAATATATCTCCTGTTGTTTTTTGGTATTGTTGTAGCCTCTTGGGAATCACCGATTTAGAAAAAGACAACAAAAATCTGTAGAATTTTTTGGACTAGTTCTTCAAAAGTACAACATACCTCCTTTCTTCATTTTTCCTTTAAAAAGCGTAACGTAAGGAATCCCCTCGTGACTCATCTTCGCCATAAAACCAGGGATGTTGATCGGAAGCATTGTTCAGTTCGTCCACCTGATGCTGGGTTTTGATCTTGTTCGAAAATCTTGGTGGCAGAAAGCAAAAAACACCTCCATCCAGATGAACCGCTAACTTCATACTTTGTTTTTACGATGCGTAAAAACTGTTTGTGAAGCTCCCTTCCGACCTCTAAGGAGCAAGCATTGTGTCGCCAGCTTTGTCTACAGCTGAAACTAAAAGCTCGAATGTATCCTAAAAAAGGAATACCGATTTTTCTAACGGAAAATGAATTATTAAAATAATCATCAAAACATGTTAGTGGTATAATTAGTTGAGAGGCCATAGTTCTCCCTATTGATTTAAGCGTTAAAGTAAAATACCTACCATGTTGTCTCTATGAATTCTCGACGAAAACACTGATGTTCCTACAGAGGATTACAATCTTATATACTAGTCGACTGGGAAAGTAAAGATAACGGAACTCAGATCGGGTGCAGAGAAGAAAGAGGCATTTTAGCCTTGTGGGCATTTAAAACGAAATCTATTTTTAAGGCAGAAAATAAAAAAAAAAACATTTAAAATAAAATTGGATAAGTAAGGTTCAATAAGTTATTTAAGTAGTTCTTGAAGTTTTGGATATGATACATTTGTAGCTAGTTAAAGCAAAAAGTTATATGTCTCGGACTATTTTCCACTTTATTTTAATAAACTGTTAAAAACAACAACGATAACTTCCTTTGAAGTGGATGTTTTATTTTTATACAAACATATGTTTCGATAGCTACTTGCTACCTTCATCAGTGTTGTATCGTTACTAAATTTCAAAGTCTGTGATGCCTATATATACCTAACATAAGTGGATACAATTAAGGGATATAATTAAGCCTAAGTTTAAATAATGATGAACGGCAGTTGCCTGTATCGGTGTTTAATCTGTTCGCCACTGGTTTCTTGTTGATAAAAAGGCTTTCGTAAGGGTCCAATTTTGATGGCTTGGAGACTTCCTTGACCACTTTTATATGCTCCTTCGATATCTCATGGTGGCTCTCAATGATGTGTTTCGCGATCGCTGACTTCAATCCTGTTGATTGTTTTCGCCCCTCTCGCACCAGTTCGGCCTCCCTTAGATGCTCCTGGATTCGTACTCCCACTAGTCGCTTCGTTTGTCCTATGTACGTCTTAGAGCAATCAGGGCAGGTCACCTTATAACTACCGCTTTTCTCCCATAAACTTTTTGGATCTTTAGGGCTACCTAGGACCGTTTTCAGCTGTTCATATCTACTAGAGCCCACGCTTTCTATATTCCTTCTTTTCAATATTCGTTGAATATGTTTGAACACTGGGGTGTAGGTGACTGCCGCTCTGTGTATAGTGTTCGGTTGTATTGCTAGTTTTGTAAAGGTTTTGAATCGATCTTTCTTTTGTTTCTTGTTTACTATTTGCTGGATATCGTTTCCGGTGTAGTCGTTTAGTTCTGCTGTAGTTTTTATGTACGCAAGTTCCTTATTGAATCTATCATTGCTTAAAGGGAAGGTCAGCAATTTATGTACCATGGAATCGCAAGCAGCCATTTTTTGCTGCATAACATGCCTAGATGACACCGGTATCGTTCGTTGTGTTGCTGTTAGCTTTCTATGGATATCGTATTCTAGTCTATTGTTCTCCCTAATGATCAGTATGTCTAGGAATGGGATTCGGCTGTCTGTTTCCACTTCCATACTGAATTGTATGTTCCTATTTATTTTGTTGATCGCTCCTAAGATGTTTTCTAGGTCCTTCGTCTTCACTACCGCAATAATGTCGTCGACATATCTATGCCATATTCTGGGCATAATTCCTTATAAGGTGACCTGCCCTGATTGCTCTAAGACGTACATAGGACAAACGAAGCGACTAGTGAGGGTACGACTCCAGGAACATCTAAGGAAGGCCAAACTGGTGCGAGAGGGCCGAAAACAATCAACAGGATTGAAGTCAGCGATCGCGAAACACATCATTGAGAGCCACCACGAGATATCGAAGGAGCATATAGAAGTGGTCAAGGAAGTCTCCAAGCCATCAAAATTGGACCCTTACGAAAGCCTTTTTATCCACAAGGAACCAGTGGCGAACAGATTAAACACCGATACAGGCAACTGCCTTTCATCATTATTTAAACTTAGGCTTAATTATATCCCTTAATTGTATCCACTTATGTTAGGCATATATAGGCATCACAGACTTTGAAATTTAGTAACGATACAACACTGATGAAGGTAGCAAGTAGCTATCGAAACATATGTTTGTATAAAAATAAACTCGTACAATGTCTCCTTTCCAGAGGAAAGTTTAAAAGGGGCTGTTTCCTTCCTAAACAGTGCGCAAGATAGAGATAACTCTTTTTCTACGGTATTAGAAAATAAAAAACTCGCCCCGAACAGTTAGGCAAGTATTAGGTCAGAATGTTGAAATTATGAAGGAACTAGTGCAGGATGCAATTTCAGCTCAGAATGGTTGTGGGGTAGGTAAAGAGATCGAAGTTTTATCAAGGAAGGAGATCTCAACCTCAAAGGTGCCAGGATGCTCTTCTGATTAAAAAAGTTCCGAGAGACCTGTGACGATCCTATTAAAAAGCTTAAGAGCATGCTCGATAGAATGATAGAAGATTTAGTCTCTAGTTTGTGGCAAGGCAGTAAAATAAGCTTGTCTTTTAAACTGTCTGCTTTATCTGAGATTAAACTCATCTGTAAGGGAATTGAGTGTGGCTTCTATTGCCAGACTATTTCGAACGTAAATCTGTCTAACACTGCATTTTTCTCTGATGCGATTATGCAGTTAAAGGCAGATATATTAAATTTCTCTTCTTCGGTTGTCGTTGAAAATCAACACAGCATAAATATTTTCAAGGTGGCTGTTCATTTACCAAAACACAATTGTAAAAATGAAAAGTAAAAATATATAAATACCTTAAGACTGAAAAGAAAATTTTTATTCTCTGTGGACATCTTATTTAGCTATCATGACTGAGTTTTTTTTCAATATATAGTTTGTAGCTGGAAATGTTAAACAACATTTCATAAATAAACTAGCTATACTAGCTTTTCACTTGGTTGCACCTATCGTGCATCATTTTGCACCGCCATACCCATACCAAGAATTGTTAGCGTAGGCCCGAAAACAGAATCAGTACGAGTTCGGTCACATAAACGCGCTAAGTTGGACTGATGGTAGCATCAATTACATCAGGATACCTGAAATCATGCAGGAATACTCTAAATGTACAATATATGTGCGAGGTGATGCGAAGGAAAAATTTATTAGAAAATATTTTTCAACAGCCAATATCGTGCAGCTTAATCAACCGAAAATAGGGGAACTCAGAAATTTTACCACAGCTTGTTCAGTTCATGATACAGCTCCTTCAACTAGATCTGCCGCACAGAATTGTATAAACCTTTAAATGTACTATCTTATGAATTTTATGCATTTTTGAAATAAAAAGAATATGTTTTCGTATAAAAAATGATTTATATTATAACGCGATTATATTAAAAACAACACCACAAAAAATGGAATTACATAAAATAACCGTGAATAATTGATATGTAGGGGGAATGCGGGACAGTTGAGCCACTTTTTATAAAAACAGATGTTTTTTCTTTTGTCATGAAAATCGACATATAAATTTGATGCCTAAACGAAGCCTAGCTACCCATTTATAGAAAACCAATTGCATTGTTTTCTTGATTAATAAATAGAAGTGGGGCGTATACTTGATTGAAAGTTAAAAAGTGGCTCAAGTCTCCCCGATGGGTGGGAGATTTGAACCAGGGCAGCGGGAGATTTGACCATACCAAAGGAAGTCGGGAATGAGAATGAAAAAATGAAATTTCAAAGTTTTTATTTAAAGATTACCTTAAATTTTAATTCTTGGAACAAGTTATAATAATTGAATATTTTTTTAACATAGCTCATATGTTTTTATTTATTTTCAACAATTTCATTGATCGCAATCACAACATATGAATCTTGCAGCATCTTTTTCAGTGAGTCCCACGCATATTTCATGGGCATATCTTTTGCAACGAATACAAAGCCGCATGTCTAATATTTTGTCATTATTACAAACGAAACAGTACCAAAGTTCATTTCGCTCTATTAATCTTTCCGACGACCTTTCGTGTTCTCTGGCGCTGCCATTGCAAATAGACTTTAGAATTTGTTTTTGTGCCTTCGCCATTTGTTTTTTATTAGTTCTACTATTTCTCCTTTTTCTGTCCTGCTTAGCTTCTTGTACTTCTATTTCTACTTTCTCCGGCGATTTTGTCAATATTTTAGTCTTTCCAGGTTGCCTGCCGCGTTGGAGTGTTTTCCGTGGTAATGCTTTAGGGAAAGGCTTAATTGTTTCGGGTGTGACAATCTTGTGTGAGGACGTGGATGCAATTGGAGAAATGATTGATGTTGATAAAACAGTTTTTGTAGGGATTGTTATTGATGGAACCACTGAAGAAGTTTGAATCTGCGATTTTCTAGAAGAACCTGGTATTGATAAAGCCATTGAATGATCAAGACTTGATTGTGGGCTGATAGGTTTTGTATCTAATACCAAATTACTTTGTAATTCTACCGTAAGAGGTCCCAAATTTTCTTCTCTATCAGTTACAGCAGAGCATGAGAAATCTTCATCTTTAAATATATCTGAATTAAAGGGGTGTATTCCTGAAGTTTTAAGACCACTAACAATGTTGGCCTGGCTGAAGGATTCTGAGATAATTTCTGATATAAATTTAGGAATATTGTAAAAAGTTACAGTCTTTCCAGGATTACACAGCATCCAATTACTAATAGCAACATTATATTTAGACTTGAATGAAGAAAAAACAGCGATATCCAGTGGCTGAAGTTTATTGCTGCAATGAGGTGGGAGCGTAAGTAAAGTGATTCCATTTTCTTTAGCAAGATGGATAACATCCGCATTGACGTGACTCTCATGATTGTCAAAAATTAAAAGAACAGGATTTTCCTTCGCTGCATGAGAAAACTTTATGAAGTGTTTCATAAACTTGATAAAAATTCTCGCCGTCATCCAGCCACTTGGATACGAGTCACCATCTGATCCAATTGGGCCATTTTCAACAAATACTTGATTATATTTGACGCGTGGAAAAATGAAAAATGGCGGCAAAACATTTCCCACGGCATTCACTGCAAAGCATACCGTTACAAGAGTTCCTCTTTCAGCTGACGGTATTTGACCCACTTGACGGCAATGCTTACTAGCAATTACTTTGGGACACTTTTGCACAGTAGTACATCCTGTTTCATCACAGTTATAAATATTCTGTGCTTCGAAATGCATTTTTTCTCTTACGTCTCTTAAATTGTCAAAAAAATCTTTCACATTCTTTCTGTTGAAACTTGTTGCTCTTGAAAGGCTTGTAGCTTCTGGTGTTCCTAAGCTAAGCTGAGTATTTCTTTTGAGAAATCCTCGAAACCAATCCTTTCCCGTAGATTTATGTTTTTTCCAACCATCTGGTACCTTTTTAGAATTTGCGATAGCATAATCACTCGCTTACTTCATAGCTGCTGCTTTGGTCAAGCCATAATGCATTTTGCTACATTCTAGTCAGTAGTCAGCCAATATCCTCTCCTCTTCTATTGAAAATATTTGCGTAGACTTGTACTGACTTCCCACTTCATCAAATTTTTTCAGCTTTTCTTTATTATTCACATACCGTCTTATTGTCGATCTGTTTATGCCGTACTTTGTAGCAGTCTTCCTCAAAGACATTCCTTTCTCAACCTCAGCTATAGCGTTGGTGATTTGTTGCTTGGTAAAAGTATTCCTTCTTTTAGCACTTTCCTTTGGTTTATACAGGAAAGGCATTTTTTGTCTGAAAATACATTAATTTAATTTAGAAATCAAGATTATACATTTTTGTAGAAAATGTTCAGACTTGCGGGAGAGTTGAACCACGGTTCAAGTCTTCCTCCAGCAGGTGGCTCAACTGTCCCACCAGGTGATACTTTGACTTTGTCGAATTGCAGAAAAAAAATTAAAACATCTTTGGTGAAACTATTGATGTTGCACGAAAGTATATCATATTTACAAACAGCCATAAAATACACTACGCACATACCTTGCAATCTATATAAACGACGATCAAACAGCTGAAAATATTTTTTTTTACTTTAAGCACTTCAAAAACATGTTTTCCAATTTTTAGCAAACGCCACTTTAGAACACAGTGTTGCCACGTAGGTGAGTATATGGTGCGGTGATACACGTCATTGTTTCACTATCGTCCCATTAGCGCGAAATTTGAAAGAGATATTTACAATGGCTCAAGTCTCCCCCCTGGTCAAGTGTCCCGGACTCCCCCTACATATGAAGCGCGTGATGGTTTGAAAAAATCGGAGCTGTCCAGCTCTAATACATTCTTTTGCTTACAGTGCTTCACGTAATCTTGATAGAACTCCTTTACACCGTCCGAAGCGGCATTTTTATGGAACATTACAAGATTGAAAAAGTCCATCATCTCAAACAGCTTGAATAGATCATCAGTTTTTAATTTGATACTGCCTTCACCTACTCGTATCCGGAATGTTTTGGAAAGACCTGCTTGGTTTTGCGGATATTGCTCCTCGTTTCTCAACCTTCTTAAGTTTTCATACGGTTGAATTCCACCCTATGTATGTTGTTGATACTGGAAAACGTTCATGCAAACCGAAAACAATTTTTGCTTCGAATGGCAGCGTTTTTCGATTTTGACATCTATCAAGGTAATAAGTATAGTTCAGCAAGATATTCTCACACGGCACTCGAGATCTTGAACTTTTTTTCTGGATTTTTTTTTGCTTATCGTGATACTCCGAACAGCTGCATTATCGCCAGGACCTTCACCGGGTTCTATGGGTAAAGGGAGCGACTTCTGCTTCTTCTCTAATGTATTGATTTACACTTTGGTCGGCTTCTTTTTCACTAACTTGTTACTTACGCTTGAATTCATTTTACTTTTACTGATAATTGAATCGGATCTGGCACCGTAAGCTATTTAGTCTGCTGCTATTATACCCCCCATGCGACTTATAGATTATTGAATGCAGTAGCCAGTAGCGTTTTGTAGTAAACCTGTTTTATAGATTTTCCGGTAAAGATTCACAATTTCATCATCTTTCAATTCAAAGTCAAAGTGGAAGAAATGCACAAGAAATTTTCGAAGGCTTTTACCGGTACAGCGTGAATAAAGAGCAATATTTCCCGCAAGGTGTCGAAATTCCCTTTGTAACCGTTGTCTACTGTTCATAAACCCTCTACCGTTGGATTTTAGGAATTATTGAAAGTGCTTTTTACTTTGATATTTCCCAAACGAATCCTTCTGAGAAGTACTCAACATTAACTAGGTAATGTGTCATGTTTTTTGCTATGAACTTGAGCAAATACTATCCACATCAGGTTGATATTTTGGTATATATACCTATATAGCTTTTTAGAAAATTGTAAATACATTCAGATTCTAGTCAATTGCAATACTTGCATCATATTCCGCGTAAATGATACAGGTAACACTTTTCTTCAAAGCCTCTCTGAATTTCCTCTCAGTCCTTATCACGCCTTGATTTAACAAACTCCCACATCCCGATTCATATGAGTTATCTGCAGTCAAGTCAAATGCTAACAGGAAGCAGCCATCACCGGAGAACTTTTTGGATATCTGATCAGCTTTATCGAAATAGTTGATACCAGTGCCCTTGAAAAGGGTAAGGTAACCTCAAGTGCTGATAAGGTTTGCTTAGAAAAATTGAATTCTATTGGTTGATTTGAAACTTGTACGCCATTTACCGATAATGCTGTTATGTTTGAAATTATATGGATTCTTTTTGCGCTGTTTAAGAATCATTATCAAACACGCCTAAAATCAACAGATTCGGCAATTGTCCTAAAGCCGCATTGTCAAGTAGCAGTGATGCCATTCCTGATGTAATTTAATTTGTAAATAAATACTTGGATGAGTGCCACTACGTTGCAGCAGTTTTCGTGGACCTAAAGAAAGCCTTCGACACAGTTACACATGAAACTTTAATCAACAGGCTCGGTGAATATGGAATTGTTGGAAAAGCAAATAAATCAATACGCAGTTACTTTACGGATAGATTCCAGAATACACTAATTGGAGGTGTCAAAAACAAAACTGTTGAATTTAGCATAGGTGTTCCGCAGGGCTCGGTCCTAGGACCAACGCTTTTTTTAATTGATATTAACTTCATAGAACCAGCAAACCTTGTTGCAAAAGTGGTTATGTACGCGCAGATGACACTGTGCTCGTATAATCAGATAAAACCAATCTCGAAATTGAACAAAAAGTAAATACTGCCCTGGATAAGTATTGGTATTGGCTTCTACAGAGTAGATTGGCAATAAACGCGGGGAAAACAAAATGTAGTATTTTCAAACAAAAGAACAAGATCGACATACAACCACACGTAAAAATCAATGACCCAAGCCTCCAGATAGTAGAACAAATAAAATATCTAGGACTTCTTATAGACGAGAAACTAACATAGACTCCACACATAAATGATCTAAAGAAAAAACTGGCTGTCTTCATTGGTCTTCTACGTCGCTTCTACTTCTTTCCAAATTATGTATGCGCATCTCCTTTCAAAAAGTTCTTACGGCATCTTGAATTGGAGCCAAACCTCTAAAGATAACCTCATGACCATCTCCAGATTAGTAACCAAGGCGTATAAGACCATTTACAATCTCCTTATGTCAACTCCAACGAGCGAAAATTACAAAACAGCCCAAGAATTGAATTTGCAAGGCATGATTTCCATGGAAAGAGCTAAATTCATACATAAGAATTTACACAGTAATAAGTATACCGATGTGAAATTAGAAAGGATTGAGGGGGAAAACACTTACAGAATGAGAAACATGAATATTATAGCTGTAGCATTTGCCAGAACTGGTCGGCTAAAAAATGACCCCTTCAACAAAGCAGCTACCTTTGACAATACACTACCGGACAAAATTTAAAATATAGCGAACCCAACTTCGTTTAAAACGACACTAAAAAATATCCCCTTCAAGACCAACTTTCGACGTAACAAGGTACAATCAGCTCCACTGAACTCAAAACCAAACATGTAACCAACAGGAAATAATTCATAAACATATAGTCGAACTTGATTAAGCATGTCACAGTAGATTGTCCCCATTAGCTCAACCACATTGCTTTTTTTCCAACAGTGTAGATCTTTTTATATACCCTTCATTTATTTGACTTGGACGCCCACTGATATCCATTTTATTTTCAATCATCTCCATTTTATTCTGAGCAAAATACCAGCCAACAGATTCAAGATGCGTTGAAGCTGCATCTGTCTATGCGATATTTTCACCATCTAATTGGACCCCACATTGTCTAAAGGGTGAATGTATCATATTGTTGGTAATACCTTTAGGATCAGCTTCAACATCAGTTCCATCAAAGCTCTTGATTGTCTCACGACCTGTAAAATTCTTTTCTTTACCATTCTTGAACTTCATTTGCTGCAATTTCAGGCGTAAGTAAATGCTGGATTAGTCCCGTTATCTACCTCCATGACGAAGGGATACAAATTGCAAAACTAAATAATTATCCAATGATGCTATTGGCTCGTATGAGTCTTCCTCTATTTTAAAAATATCATTCTGAACTGGGATTGTGGTAAA
The DNA here is from genome assembly GCA_963942545.1 of Oxycera nigricornis. Taxonomy (NCBI): domain Eukaryota; kingdom Metazoa; phylum Arthropoda; class Insecta; order Diptera; family Stratiomyidae; genus Oxycera; species Oxycera nigricornis. The sequence goes on from OZ012662.1 coordinate 71,997,992, forward strand.
TAAATACAATTAAGACTCCTTGCACTCTTTATGAAGTGCCATATTATGTGTCGAATATATCTAACACGTTTTTTTTGAAGTGTTTACGTTTTTAATAGCTTTACCTTTTTTTAACTGATGATAATTTTCGCGTTGTAGAACGCCTTTTACGCTTAAGCGATGGTTTTATCTGTAAGCCTGTTAACGGATTGGCTCTTTTTTTAGTCGTTCGATGTCCTCTGCCTGACAGTTTGTCAAATAGCTTATTTATTCTTTTTTGCGCTAATTCATTCACTGCTAATTTTCCTTGCCCCTTTAACACCTGGCTGATGAAGTATTTATTTTCCTGTCTTCACCGCCTGTTTTCCTAAAACTTTAACATCAGATACAGATAGTGGTTGTAGATAACGAATTAAATCATTAAAGAAATTACTGATTCCCCTTCCGTGCTGGTGCACAAGTGGTGATCGATACAGTTCTCCAATACCTGAAAGTTGTCCTCCACTTTGAGTAGGATAATATCGTTTATAATGAGTATTCAGTACCTTGACAGAAAATGTCGCTTTCGAGTCGTATCAATATTATTCAGATGTATTCTATGAGTGTATATTTATGTTTGTTTTACCACCGTTTAAAATGCAGCATTATATAGTTGGATGTAAAGCTTGGTTCGAAACTTGGAACAGGAAACTAGAGGAATGGTGATATCCATGTAAAAGCGTATATGTGAGTTGGCTGACTTTCTGTTGCTGACGTTACGCTCTGATTTTCAATGGTCTCTATTTATCACTTTGACAGTCCACAAAACGCCGAGAGTTTTGAGAATTTTGGCTTCCGTGCAAATATTCTAAATTCATTTATTCTTTAAAGAGTAACTTCCGTAATAGTATTGTGTGTTATGAATAAGCAAAGGTTGACACTATCGACGAAAAGTCTAGAAACCAAATTTAAACCTGAAAATTAAGGGTAATTAACGATGTAGCGTGTTGTAGCTTGTTGTGCGAATAAATTGCGTTTTCAGCCGGAAGACGTATCTGTTCATCTGTAGATATTTCCGAAATTTACGCATTTTAAGTTTGCACGAGTTAGGCGAGTGTTTTTCATTGAAAAATAATTCAATTGGTTGCATTGAATTCTTTTGCAATAATTTCTGACAGTTGCACTGGCACTGTCAAAACTTGGACAGTGACCCAGTTAGTATGGGCACAAATTTATTTTGTTTAATTACCCTATAAATTGAATGAATTATTCCCGTGATAGCTCTCATAACAAACAGGATATGAGTGTCACCGTAATTGCGCTGAAGTCGGTCCCAAACGCAGTTAAAAAAGCTCCGTCTTCCTTTTTTAACCACACCGAAAGATTATATAATTTATTTTAAATACAATATCTGGAATTTATTTTTGATTGTTGTATGTATACATTTTATAATATATATAAATAACAATTTTAATGAATTTTAACCCCAGATTGCAAAAATGAATCGTTTGTAAAGATTTCCTGTTTTATGTAAACTTAAAATCAACAAATCAACTGTGCTATTGTATGATGAGTATGTCATTTCATTCTTAATGTTAGTATTCATTTTTTGGAAGACAATGTTAAAGCAATGTCAGAATGTCATTTTTCACTTTTTTAGTATCTGATTACCGAATCTCAAGTTTGTAAATTAATCAATATGTTTGAAATTTTCCTCTTTTAATATTTTTTTGGGATGTAATGTAGATCGCCTCCCCGTGGTGCATCCCGGATAACGCTAAATGATCTACTATGGCACGACCCCGAATGTTCTCGGACTACTCTTTTGTCTAAACGACTCTTTTAGATGCTTTGGGCTGGTAGTGGTAGTATTCTGTCACCTGAGTACGCAAGAGTAATATCTTGCGGAAATAGCTTTCAGGCTAATGCCACTGCTGCCTCCGTCCCGGTAAAACCTTGGCAGGCCTCGCGGTACGTTCGAAACTCGTCGCCACTAGTCTGGCCGTGTAGGTTCAGTTGAGTTCAGACTCCTGATTAGTTCCTGGCCCGGCTCTGAGCACATAATCCTCATAAGGGAATGTGCCAACCCTCGCATGACCTCCCTGCTTCGGCATAGACAACCATGGGGTCTCAGGGAAACTGCACAACGAGTGGAGATAGCGGCTGCGAGGGGGACCCAATTGCAACAAATTCGAAGAATAATGACATAAAAGAAGATCCACTCAGCCCGGAAGGGAAGTGGACAAAGGTAACGCGGCCTTTTGGTGGGAAGAAGACCGTGACGTCCAATCGGACAACAACGACCAGCCTACCCCGCACTTCTTCGAGGGGTCCATGTACCAAGGCAGCTATGCCAGGGACAAGCACCTCCTCAGGTAAGCCAATTGGCGCTAGCGACAGCACCAAGGCAACGGCGAATAAGCTGGCCCGTACGGTTGTCGCTGCGCCCTCCAACACCGCTTCCACTTCAGGTGTTAAGAAGCAGCAAAACCCATCAATTGCAGCTTACAGGGACAGAAGATTTGCCTTCAAAGTCCTGAAAAGGCTGAAAAAATTTACCCCCTGAGGGGATTTCCCACAAGGATAAAATTTCCCTTGAATGGGCAAAATCAACGGTAGAGGCTCATAAAGCTTCTTTAGCAAAGCACTCACAAAAGATGTAGGTCTAGTGAGGCAGCCCTGAATCAACCGAGTGCCCAACTGCAGGTCACCAAAAGACCAAGATTGGTCGCGCCCAATCCTGCCAAAGGCAGGAGTTTTAGTGAAGTGGCTAAGGGCAGCCTGGTATGGGCTGTCATCGACAGGAGTAGCAGTGATGGAACCATCTCACCGTCAAACTGGAAGATGGTGGAAATCGCTCTTCTTCGGGTGTACAAACCCATACTGGAGGCAAACCCAGGCCCCCCACCTAGTTGCCGTGATGCTGGTTGGTACTAGGGTCACGTTAAGCTGATAGCCTGCACGGATCAACGCTCAGCGGATGTATATAAGCAGGCTATTAGCAGACTGGGAGAAGTCTGGCCCGAGCTAGAAGCTAGAAGCTGTCTCCAGGGAAGACATCCCGAATCGGCCTCGATCCAGGGCATGGATACCGGCGTAGCCATCCACACCGGAGGAAATTGTTGAGCTTATCAAGCTCAGCAATGCTGATCTTCCGGTGGAGAACTGGAAGGTAGCCAAGGTAAGCGAGCCCAGCAATGGACAGAGAGAGGCTCTCATTATCCTCAACGAGGAGGCACTAGCTCCGTTGGAGTCGAAGGGTGATAAGCTACGGTTTCTCGGCTTGCAAGGTGCACCAGTCACTTCAAATGCCTCAGTGTGTCTACCATTGTCACTGCGATCATTTAAGTCGGGAGGCAGGAGTCCCGCTCGCAGCTCATAGTTCTCTACATATTAGCCTTCGACGATCCCACTATTGACACGGAATCAAAATAGCGCCATTTTCTCGAAATAATCTATAGCTGAACGGAACAGTTAGATTTTAAGCATCCGTCCGGCTTCGAACAGCTCCCCTATTCTCGCCAGAATAGAAATAAATGAGCCCTATTCTCTTTTCAAAAGCTAATTTTTATTTGGTGACGTTCAAGGATTTCTAAACGGTGGTAAAGAGGGTCTTCGGTGTCTTAAAGATTGACCCCTCCGACTTCTCTCGCCATGATTGTTTTTTCCTACAGATGCTCACTCTTTGATGAGATGTCTTCACCTTTTTCTTCCCCCTTGGTCACAACCACGATCCTACCCATGGCCTGCACCAGACACTGTCACAGCTGTTCAATAATATGATCCTCTGCCCCCTTTTCCACGTTGCAGATCTGCCACAATATATATATATATATATATATATATATATATATATATATATATATATATATATATATATATATATATATATAAGACTAGTAATAACCTAGATGTGTTCAATGTAAAGGTTTAGTGGTTTTAAAATAATCTTCGTCAATAAACTATAAGACGGCCACAAAAATGGTATACCTCCGTAGTTGTCAGTTGTCTGTACTCGACATGCTGAAAGTGTGCTAGTAAGCCAGCTTAAATATGCTGAAAATATATAAGTACCGATATCTGAACCATGCGAAAGTGTATTACCAAACCATAATCAAAGTATATCACTAAATCGAGATCTGTAGAAGTGAAGAGTGTTTCGCAAGTGTTGAAACATACACTTTCATGCATTTTTGTTTGGCCTTCGATAGAGACAGACTATGCCTCTACACATACTTAAAGTCTGCTAGTTCCGAGAGCCATAGAACACAAAGTATGTTAGTTACGAGACCTGGAGAAGCCCAAAGTATATCAGTGGATTTTGTATGGAGATCCGGTTTTGACTTTGGCCGGCCAGCTGTTTGCGAGTGTGCGGGCGTTTGTATTATGGGATGGATCTTGAGCCGGGTTTCGAGAGCGCTAATTGGCTGAGAGGTGGTTTGATTACAGGGTTTCGTGAAAGAGGTGAAGGGCCCAAGTGTCGTGTTTGAATAGTGTAGTTCTAGCAAGATCAAAAATCACTTGTTTTGAATGACAGTATCGGAAAAAAGTTACATGTTCGTAGCATAAAAGCAAGAGAGTTTTTGTTATAAGCAAAGGCACATGGCTCAGAGATGCAATTTGACGGGAACGGAAGATGCAAGAGATCATTTGTCATAGGCGAAAGCACGTGCTTGCGAAGATACCGGTTTGTTTTGAGTCAACGGCTAAAAAACACCGAGATTGCATCTTTTGCTTCTGAGAAATGATGTCTTTTGCTTGAGATGTTTTGAACGGGTTTTAGCTGGATGTGTGTGCATGGTAAAACGTGCATTGGATGAATTTTACAAACGTAGTGAAATGTGTTTCTTGTTTGTAGTTGGATGATACGATCGCGGTAACATGTGTGATTGTTTTTTGTTGGGAAGATGAATGAATGGGAAAGAAAGATTGATGAGGCTTTGTCTGTAAAATGCAATTAAAACGTGCATTCAGATTTGCATGTTACGACACCGACACGTATTGGACGAAGAGACGGCGAGTGTTTTGTATGTAATTTTTGAACATGGTGAAATATATCTCCTGTTGTTTTTTGGTATTGTTGTAGCCTCTTGGGAATCACCGATTTAGAAAAAGACAACAAAAATCTGTAGAATTTTTTGGACTAGTTCTTCAAAAGTACAACATACCTCCTTTCTTCATTTTTCCTTTAAAAAGCGTAACGTAAGGAATCCCCTCGTGACTCATCTACGCCATAAAACCAGGGATGTTGATCGGAAGCATTGTTCAGTTCGTCCACCTGATGCTGGGTTTTGATCTTGTTCGAAAATCTTGGTGGCAGAAAGCAAAAAACACCTCCATCCAGATGAACCGCTAACTTCATACTTTGTTTTTACGATGCGTAAAAACTGTTTGTGAAGCTCCCTTCCGACCTCTAAGGAGCAAGCATTGTGTCGCCAGCTTTGTCTACAGCTGAAACTAAAAGCTCGAATGTATCCTAAAAAAGGAATACCGATTTTTCTAACGGAAAATGAATTATTAAAATAATCATCAAAACATGTTAGTGGTATAATTAGTTGAGAGGCCATAGTTCTCCCTATTGATTTAAGCGTTAAAGTAAAATACCTACCATGTTGTCTCTATGAATTCTCGACGAAAACACTGATGTTCCTACAGAGGATTACAATCTTATATACTAGTCGACTGGGAAAGTAAAGATAACGGAACTCAGATCGGGTGCAGAGAAGAAAGAGGCATTTTAGCCTTGTGGGCATTTAAAACGAAATCTATTTTTAAGGCAGAAAATAAAAAAAAAACATTTAAAAAAAAATTGGATAAGTAAGGTTCAATAAGTTATTTAAGTAGTTCTTGAAGTTTGGATATGATACATTTGTAGCTAGTTAAAGCAAAAAGTTATATGTCTCGGACTATTTTCCACTTTATTTTAATAAACTGTTAAAAACAACAACGATAACTTCCTTTGAAGTGGATGTTTTATTTTTATACAAACATATGTTTCGATAGCTAGGTGACCTGCCCTGATTGCTCTAAGACGTACATAGGACAAACGAAGCGACTAGTGGGAGTACGAATCCAGGAGCATCTAAGGGAGGCCGAACTGGTGCGAGAGGGGCGAAAACAATCAACAGGATTGAAGTCAGCGATCGCGAAACACATCATTGAGAGCCACCACGAGATATCGAAGGAGCATATAGAAGTGGTCAAGGAAGTCTCCAAGCCATCAAAATTGGACCCTTACGAAAGCCTTTTTATCCACAAGGAACCAGTGGCGAACAGATTAAACACCGATACAGACAACTGCCTTTCATCATTATTTAAACTTAGGCTTAATTATATCCCTTAATTGTATCCACTTATGTTAGGCATATATAGGCATCACAGACTTTGAAATTTAGTAACGATACAACACTGATGAAGGTAGCAAGTAGCTATCGAAACATATGTTTGTATAAAAATAAACTCGTACAATGTCTCCTTTCCAGAGGAAAGTTTAAAAGGGGCTGTTTCCTTCCTAAACAGTGCGCAAGATAGAGATAACTCTTTTTCTACGGTATTAGAAAATAAAAAACTCGCCCCGAACAGTTAGGCAAGTATTAGGTCAGAATGTTGAAATTATGAAGGAACTAGTGCAGGATGCAATTTCAGCTCAGAATGGTTGTGGGGTAGGTAAAGAGATCGAAGTTTTATCAAGGAAGGAGATCTCAACCTCAAAGGTGCCAGGATGCTCTTCTGATTAAAAAAGTTCCGAGAGACCTGTGACGATCCTATTAAAAAGCTTAAGAGCATGCTCGATAGAATGATAGAAGATTTAGTCTCTAGTTTGTGGCAAGGCAGTAAAATAAGCTTGTCTTTTAAACTGTCTGCTTTATCTGAGATTAAACTCATCTGTAAGGGAATTGAGTGTGGCTTCTATTGCCAGACTATTTCGAACGTAAATCTGTCTAACACTGCATTTTTCTCTGATGCGATTATGCAGTTAAAGGCAGATATATTAAATTTCTCTTCTTCGGTTGTCGTTGAAAATCAACACAGCATAAATATTTTCAAGGTGGCTGTTCATTTACCAAAACACAATTGTAAAAATGAAAAGTAAAAATATATAAATACCTTAAGACTGAAAAGAAAATTTTTATTCTCTGTGGACATCTTATTTAGCTATCATGACTGAGTTTTTTTCAATATATAGTTTGTAGCTGGAAATGTTAAACAACATTTCATAAATAAACTAGCTATACTAGCTTTTCACTTGGTTGCACCTATCGTGCATCATTTTGCACCGCCATACCCATACCAAGAATTGTCAGCGTAGGCCCGAAAACAGAATCAGTACGAGTTCGGTCACATAAACGCGCTAAGTTGGACTGATGGGAGCATCAATTACATCAGGATACCTGAAATCATGCAGGAATACTCTAAATGTACAATATATGTGCGAGGTGATGCGAAGGAAAAATTTATTAGAAAATATTTTTCAACAGCCAATATCGTGCAGCTTAATCAACCGAAAATAGGGGAACTCAGAAATTTTACCACAGCTTGTTCAGTTCATGATACAGCTCCTTCAACTAGATCTGCCGCACAGAATTGTATAAACCTTTAAATGTACTATCTTATGAATTTTATGCATTTTTGAAATAAAAAGAATATGTTTTCGTATAAAAAATGATTTATATTATAACGCGATTATATTAAAAACAACACCACAAAAAATGGAATTACATAAAATAACCGTGAATAATTGATATGTAGGGGGAATGCGGGACAGTTGAGCCACTTTTTATAAAAACAGATGTTTTTTCTTTTGTCATGAAAATCGACATATAAATTTGATGCCTAAACGAAGCCTAGCTACCCATTTATAGAAAACCAATTGCATTGTTTTCTTGATTAATAAATAGAAGTGGGGCGTATACTTGATTGAAAGTTAAAAAGTGGCTCAAGTCTCCCCGATGGGTGGGAGATTTGAACCAGGGCAGCGGGAGATTTGACCATACCAAAGGAAGTCGGGAATGAGAATGAAAAAATGAAATTTCAAAGTTTTTATTTAAAGATTACCTTAAATTTTAATTCTTGGAACAAGTTATAATAATTGAATATTTTTTTAACATAGCTCATATGTTTTTATTTATTTTCAACAATTTCATTGATCGCAATCACAACATATGAATCTTGCAGCATCTTTTTCAGTGAGTCCCACGCATATTTCATGGGCATATCTTTTGCAACGAATACAAAGCCGCATGTCTAATATTTTGTCATTATTACAAACGAAACAGTACCAAAGTTCATTTCGCTCTATTAATCTTTCCGACGACCTTTCGTGTTCTCTGGCGCTGCCATTGCAAATAGACTTTAGAATTTGTTTTTGTGCCTTCGCCATTTGTTTTTTATTAGTTCTACTATTTCTCCTTTTTCTGTCCTGCTTAGTTTCTTGTACTTCTATTTCTACTTTCTCCGGCGATTTTGTCAATATTTTAGTCTTTCCAGGTTGCCTGCCGCGTTGGAGTGTTTTCCGTGGTAATGCTTTAGGGAAAGGCTTAATTGTTTCGGGTGTGACAATCTTGTGTGAGGACGTGGATGCAATTGGAGAAATGATTGATGTTGATAAAACAGTTTTTGTAGGGATTGTTATTGATGGAACCACTGAAGAAGTTTGAATCTGCGATTTTCTAGAAGAACCTGGTATTGATAAAGCCATTGAATGATCAAGACTTGATTGTGGGCTGATAGGTTTTGTATCTAATACCAAATTACTTTGTAATTCTACCGTAAGAGGTCCCAAATTTTCTTCTCTATCAGTTACAGCAGAGCATGAGAAATCTTCATCTTTAAATATATCTGAATTAAAGGGGTGTAATCCTGAAGTTTTAAAACCACTAACAATGTTGGCCTGGCTGAAGGATTCTGAGATAATTTCTGATATAAATTTAGGAATATTGTAAAAAGTTACAGTCTTTCCAGGATTACACAGCATCCAATTACTAATAGCAACATTATATTTAGACTTGAATGAAGAAAAAACAGCGATATCCAGTGGCTGAAGTTTATTGCTGCAATGAGGTGGGAGCGTAAGTAAAGTGATTCCATTTTCTTTAGCAAGATGGATAACATCCGCATTGACGTGACTCTCATGATTGTCAAAAATTAAAAGAACAGGATTTTCCTTCGCTGCATGAGAAAACTTTATGAAGTGTTTCATAAACTTGATAAAAATTCTCGCCGTCATCCAGCCACTTGGATACGAGTCACCATCTGATCCAATTGGGCCATTTTCAACAAATACTTGATTATATTTGACGCGTGGAAAAATGAAAAATGGCGGCAAAACATTTCCCACGGCATTCACTGCAAAGCATACCGTTACAAGAGTTCCTCTTTCAGCTGACGGTATTTGACCCACTTGACGGCAATGCTTACTAGCAATTACTTTGGGACACTTTTGCACAGTAGTACATCCTGTTTCATCACAGTTATAAATATTCTGTGCTTCGAAATGCATTTTTTCTCTTACGTCTCTTAAATTGTCAAAAAAATCTTTCACATTCTTTCTGTTGAAACTTGTTGCTCTTGAAAGGCTTGTAGCTTCTGGTGTTCCTAAGCTAAGCTGAGTATTTCTTTTGAGAAATCCTCGAAACCAATCCTTTCCCGTAGATTTATGTTTTTTCCAACCATCTGGTACCTTTTTAGAATTTGCGATAGCATAATCACTCGCTTACTTCATAGCTGCTGCTTTGGTCAAGCCATAATGCATTTTGCTACATTCTAGTCAGTAGTCAGCCAATATCCTCTCCTCTTCTATTGAAAATATTTGCGTAGACTTGTACTGACTTCCCACTTCATCAAATTTTTTCAGCTTTTCTTTATTATTCACATACCGTCTTATTGTCGATCTGTTTATGCCGTACTTTGTAGCAGTCTTCCTCAAAGACATTCCTTTCTCAACCTCAGCTATAGCGTTGGTGATTTGTTGCTTGGTAAAAGTATTCCTTCTTTTAGCACTTTCCTTTGGTTTATACAGGAAAGGCATTTTTTGTCTGAAAATACATTAATTTAATTTAGAAATCAAGATTATACATTTTTGTAGAAAATGTTCAGACTTGCGGGAGAGTTGAACCACGGTTCAAGTCTTCCTCCAGCAGGTGGCTCAACTGTCCCACCAGGTGATACTTTGACTTTGTCGAATTGCAGAAAAAAAATTAAAACATCTTTGGTGAAACTATTGATGTTGCACGAAAGTTTATCATATTTACAAACAGCCATAAAATACACTACGCACATACCTTGCAATCTATATAAACGACGATCAAACAGCTGAAAATATTTTTTTTTACTTTAAGCACTTCAAAAACATGTTTTCCAATTTTTAGCAAACGCCACTTTAGAACACAGTGTTGCCACGTAGGTGAGTATATGGTGCGGTGATACACGTCATTGTTTCACTATCGTCTCATTAGCGCGAAATTTGAAAGAGATATTTACAATGGCTCAAGTCTCCCCCCTGGTCAAGTGTCCCGGACTCCCCCTACATATGAAGCGCGTGATGGTTTGAAAAAATCGGAGCTGTCCAGCTCTAATACATTCTTTTGCTTACAGTGCTTCACGTAATCTTGATAGAACTCCTTTACACCGTCCGAAGCGGCATTTTTATGGAACATTACAAGATTGAAAAAGTCCATCATCTCAAACAGCTTGAATAGATCATCAGTTTTTAATTTGATACTGCCTTCACCTACTCGTATCCGGAATGTTTTGGAAAGACCTGCTTGGTTTTGCGGATATTGCTCCTCGATTCTCAACCTTCTTAAGTTTTCATACGGTTGAATTCCACCCTATGTATGTTGTTGATACTGAAAAACGTTCATGCAAACCGAAAACAATTTTTGCTTCGAATGGCAGCGTTTTTCGATTTTGACATCTACCAAGGTAATAAGTATAGTTCAGCAAGATATTCTCACACGGCACTCGAGATCTTGAACTTTTTTTCTGGATTTTTTTTTGTTTATCGTGATACTCCGAACAGCTGCATTATCGGCATGACCTCCACCGTGTTCTATGGGTAAAGGGAGCGACTTCTGCTTCTTCTCTAATGTATTGATGTACACTTTGGTCGGCTTCTTTTTCACTAACTTGTTACTTACGCTTGAATTCATTTTACTTTTACTGGTAATTGAATCGGAACTGGCACCGTAAGCTATTTAGTCTGCTGCTATTATACCCCCCATGCGACTTATAGATTATTGAATGCAGTAGCCAGTAGCGTTTTGTAGTAAACCTGTTTTATAGGTTTTCCGGTAAAGATTCACAATTTCATCATCTTTCAATTCAAAGTCAAAGTGGAAGAAATGCACAAGAAATTTTCGAAGGTTTTTACCGGTACAGCGTGAATAAAGAGCAATATTTCCCGCAAGGTGTCGAAATTCCCTTTGTAACCGTTGTCTACTGTTCATAAACCCTCTACCGTTGGAATTATTGAAATTGCTTTTTACTTGGATATTTCCCAAACGAACCCTTCTGAGAAGTACTGATGTGAAATTAGAAAGGATTGAGGGGGAAAACACTTACAGAATGAGAAACATGAATATTATAGCTGTAGCATTTGCCAGAACTGGTCGGCTAAAAAATGACCCCTTCAACAAAACAGCTACCTTTGACAATACACTACCGGACAAAATTTAAAATATAGCGAACCCAACTTCGTTTAAAACGACACTAAAAAATATCCCCTTCAAGACCAACTTTCGAGGTAACAAGGTACAATCAGCTCCACTGAACTCAAAACCAAACATGTAACCAACAGGAAATAATTCATAAACATATAGTCTGAACTTGATTAAGCATGTCACAGTAGATTGTCCCCATTAGCTCAACCACATTGCTTTTTTTCCAACAGTGTAGATCTTTTTATATACCCTTCATTTATTTGACTTGGACGCCCACTGATATCCATTTTATTTTCAATCATCTCCATTTTATTCTGAGCAAAATACCAGCCAACAGATTCAAGATGCGTTGAAGCTGCATCTGTCTATGCGATATTTTCACCATCTAATTGGACCCCACATTGTCTAAAGGGTGAATGTATCATATTGTTGGTAATACCTTTAGGATCAGCTTCAACATCAGTTCCATCAAAGCTCTTGATTGTCTCACGACCTGTAAAATTCTTTTCTTTACCATTCTTGAACTTCATTTGCTGCAATTTCAGGCGTAAGTAAATGCTGGATTGATCCCGTTATCTACCTCCATGACGAAGGGATACAAATTGCAAAACTGAATAATTATCCAATGATGCTATTGGCTCGTATGAGTCTTCCTCTATTTTAAAAATATCATTCTGAACTGGGATTGTGGTAAATAAATACAATTAAGACTCCTTGCACTCTTTATGAAGTGCCATATTATGTGTCGAATATATCTAACACGTTTTTTTGAAGTGTTTACGTTTTTAATAGCTTTACCTTTTTTTAACTGATGATAATTTTCGCGTTGTAGAACGCCTTTTACGCTTAAGCGATGGTTTTATCTGTAAGCCTGTTAACGGATTGGCTCTTTTTTTAGTCGTTCGATGTCCTCTGCCTGACAGTTTGTCAAATAGCTTATTTATTCTTTTTTGCGCTAATTCATTCACTGCTAATTTTCCTTGCCCCTTTAACACCTGGCTGATGAAGTATTTATTTTCCTGTCTTCACCGCCTGTTTTCCTAAAACTTTAACATCAGATACAGATAGTGGTTGTAGATAACGAATTAAATCATTAAAGAAATTACTGATTCCCCTTCCGTGCTGGTGCACAAGTGGTGATCGATACAGTTCACCAATACCTGAAAGTTGTCCTCCACTTTGAGTAGGATAATATCGTTTATAATGCGTATTCAGTACCTTGACAGAAAATGTCGCTTTCGAGTCGTATCAATATTATTCAGATGTATTCTATGAGTGTATATTTATGTTTGTTTTACCACCGTTTAAAATGCAGCATTATATAGTTGGATGTAAAGCTTGGTTCGAAACTTGGAACAGGAAACTAGAGGAATGGTGATATCCATGTAAAAGCGTATATGTGAGTTGGCTGACTTTCTGTTGCTGACGTTACGCTCTGATTTTCAATGGTCTCTATTTATCACTTTGACAGTCCACAAAACGCCGAGAGTTTTGAGAATTTTGGCTTCCGTGCAAATATTCTAAATTCATTTATTCTTTAAAGAGTAACTTCCGTAATAGTATTGTGTGTTATGAATAAGCAAAGGTTGACACTATCGACGAAAAGTCTAGAAACCAAATTTAAACCTGAAAATTAAGGGTAATTAACGATGTAGCGTGTTGTAGCTTGTTGTGCGAATAAATTGCGTTTTCAGCCGGAAGACGTATCTGTTCATCTGTAGATATTTCCGAAATTTACGCATTTTAAGTTTGCACGAGTTAGGCGAGTGTTTTTCATTGAAAAATAATTCAATTGGTTGCATTGAATTCTTTTGCAATAATTTCTGACAGTTGCACTGGCACTGTCAAAACTTGGACAGTGACCCAGTTAGTATGGGCACAAATTTATTTTGTTTAATTACCCTATAAATTGAATGAATTATTCCCGTGATAGCTCTCATAACAAACAGGATATGAGTGTCACCGTAATTGCGCTGAAGTCGGTCGCAAGCGCGGTTAAAAAAGCTCCGTCTTCCTTTTTTAACCACACCGAAAGATTATATAATTTATTTTAAATACAATATCTGGAATTTATTTTTGATTGTTGTATGTATACATTTTATATTATATATAAATAATAATTTTAATGAATTTTAACCCCAGATTGCAAAAATGAATCGTTTGTAAAGATTTCCTGTTTTATGTAAACTTAAAATCAACAAATCAACTGTGCTATTGTATGATGAGTATGTCATTTCATTCTTAATGTTAGTATTCATTTTTTGGAAGACAATGTTAAAGCAATGTCAGAATGTCATTTTTCACTTTTTTAGTATCTGATTACCGAATCTCAAGTTTGTAAATTAATCAATATGTTTGAAATTTTCCTCTTTTAATATTTTTTTGGGATGTAATGTAGATCGCCTCCCCGTGGTGCATCCCGGATAACGCTAAATGATCTACTATGGCACGACCCCGAATGTTCTCGGACTACTCTTTTGTCTAAACGACTCTTTTAGATGCTTTGGGCTGGTAGTGGTAGTATTCTGTCACCTGAGTACGCAAGAGTAATATCTTGCGGAAATAGCTTTCAGGCTAATGCCACTGCTGCCTCCGTCCCGGTAAAACCCTGGCAGGCCTCGCGGTACGTTCGAAACTCGTCGCCACTAGTCTGGCCGTGTAGGTTCAGTTGAGTTCAGACTCCTGATTAGTTCCTGGCCCGGCTCTGAGCACATAATCCTCATAAGGGAATGTGCCAACCCTCGCATGACCTCCCTGCTTCGGCATAGACAACCATGGGGTTTCAGGGAAACTGCACAACGAGTGGAGATAGCGGCTGCGAGGGGGACCCAATTGCAATGAATTCAAAGAATATTGACATAAAAGAAGATCCACTCAGCCCGGAAGGGAAGTGGACAAAGGTAACGCGGCCTTTTGGTGGGAAGAAGACCGTGACGTCCAATCGAACAACAACGACCAGCCTACCCCGCACTTCTTCGAGGGGTCCATGTACCAAGGCAGCTATGCCAGGGACAAGCACCTCCTCAGGTAAGCCAATTGGCGCTAGCGACAGCACCAAGGCAACGGCGAATAAGCTGGCCCGTACGGTTGTCGCTGCGCCCTCCAACACCGCTTCCACTTCAGGTGTTAAGAAGCAGCAAAACCCATCAATTGCAGCTTACAGGGACAGAAGATTTGCCTTCAAAGTCCTGAAAAGGCTGAAAAATTTACCCCCTGAGGGGATTTCCCACAAGGATAAAATTTCCCTTGAATGGGCAAAATCAACGGTAGAGGCTCATAAAGCTTCTTTAGCAAAGCACTCACAAAAGATGTAGGTCTAGTGAGGCAGCCCTGAATCAACCGAGTGCCCAACTGCAGGTCACCAAAAGACCAAGATTGGTCGCGCCCAATCCTGCCAAAGGCAGGAGTTTTAGTGAAGTGGCTAAGGGCAGCCTGGTATGGGCTGTCATCGACAGGAGTAGCAGTGATGGAAACATCTCACCGTCAAACTGGAAGATGGTGGAAATCGCTCTTCTTCGGGTGTACAAACCCATACTGGAGGCAAACCCAGGCCCCCCACCTAGTTGGCGTGATGCTGGTTGGTACTAGGGTCACGTTAAGCTGATAGCCTGCACGGATCAACGCTCAGCGGATGTATATAAGCAGGCTATTAGCAGACTGGGAGAAGTCTGGCCTGAGCTAGAAGCTAGAACCTGTCTCCAGGGAAGACATCCCGAATCGGCCTCGATCCAGGGCATGGATACCGGCGTAGCCATCCACACCGGAGGAAATTGTTGAGCTTATCAAGCTCAGCAATGCTGATCTTCCGGTGGAGAACTGGAAGGTAGCCAAGGTAAGCGAGCCCAGCAATGGACAGAGAGAGGCTCTCATTATCCTCAACGAGGAGGCACTAGCTCCGTTGGAGTCGAAGGGTGATAAGCTACGGTTTCTCGGCTATCACCCTGCGAGTATATCGCAAGGACCGTACTGGGAAGGCAGTACGGGAACCGAGCAAAGAGAGTGGGAGTGGGGGACTGTAGAAGCAACAGTAGACCCGACCGTGAACCCCTCTGAGTCAGATCTTCTCTCCGACGACGGAAGAAGCACCACCTCCACCACGGAGTTGGCTGGGGACCTTCTCCAAACCCTCGACCTAGTCGAGGAGGAGATGTCCTTATCTGACGAGGAGGCGGACAAAACATTGTGTCGTGATGCTGAAGTTTCTGCAAATAAACCTCCATCATTCTAAGGAGGCATCCGCCGCACTGCTCCTCCACCTGGCCCAAAAAGGAGAGGAGCTAATACTGGCCCAGGAACCTTGGGTTGTAGGAAACCGGGTTTGCGTTCTCAACATGAAGGGATACAATACAATATCCCTCAGTACAGCAGGTAAACCGAGAGCTTGTATCATCATAAAGGAAGTCTTGAAGTTTCTAACCTTGTATAATTTCAGTGATCAAGACACCGTTGCCATAGCAGTGGAAAGGCAGTCCAAACCACTTTGGGCTGTCTTTTGCTATATGGCACACGATGTTCTGCCACCTCCCATCAACCTGCAGAGGATCGTCAAAGAAGCCACTGCACGGAACATCCATCTCGTCATCGGGGCGGACGCCAATGCCCATCATCGCATTTGAGGAAGCACCGATACGAACAAAAGGGGTGAGTCACTCTTCGAATCTATTCTAACGAATGACTTAGCCCTAGTAAACAAAGGTGAGGATCCTACCTTCATTACGGCAAGCCGTAGGGAAGTTATGGATATTACTCTAGCGAACGAGCACTTGCATCACGCTATCAAAGGATGGCATGTATCACAGGAGTGCTCGTTCTCCGATCATTTATATAATGTTCGATGTGGCGTTTGACCCTCCAAAAAATCCATCCTTCATCAACAAAAGGAGGATGGATTGGGTCAAATACCAATCAGTATTCGAGTCTACACAAGAAAGTGGACCTCCAAAGATTGAAGACAAAGGAGGTCTGGAGGAAGCCGTTGATGCCCTTACATCCGCCTTCAATGAAGCAGCAAGATCTGCATGTATTCCAACGAAGCCTAGAGGGAAATATAAGCCCCCATGGTGGAATAGTGACATTGCGGAGCTGCGGAAGGAATGTAGGAAGTTCTTCAATCGAGCTAAAGAATCCAATGACTGGTCTTCCTATAAATTGAAACTGAAGGAGTTCAAATGCTCCATCAGAAAAGCTAAACGCTCCTCGTGGAGAAGTTTCTGTGCAGAAATAGAACGCTTCAAGGATGTCAGTCATCTGCGTAAAGTTATGACGAGCTCCCCCTTGTTTTTGGGGTCTGTCAAAGATGCGAATGGGGTCTGGACTAAATCCAGCTCTGAGACGCTAGCCATTCTCATGGACACGCACTTCCCGGGCAGTGAGGATGCGGCTGATGAAGCTGATCCACATATGGCCCCGAACTGCCTGTCAGCCGCTGTGCCTGCAGATGACAGGCTCCTACGCTGGGCAATCAGCTCATTTCAACCTTTTAAATCCCCTGGAATGGACAACATCTCACCCGTTGAAATCCAGCAGGGAATCAATATAGCGGTTCCATGGCTAAGAGCCATTTTTAAAGCATGTATACAGATGGCTTACATTCCACAGCGGTGGAAAGAAACTAAAATAGTCTTCATACCCAAAGCGGGCAAGACATCCCACTCCTCACCTAAGGACTATAGACCTATCAGCCTCACCTCTTTTCTGCTGAAAACTCTGGAACGGCTGATAGAGATTCATTTGAGAGTTACCCTGCAATCACTCTCCAATTCGCAGCACGCATATACAAAAGGGAGATCGGTTGAAACAGCTCTTCACTCGCCCACGAGCTACATTGAAAAATCGCTAAGCATCAAAGAATATACGCAGGCGGTTTTTTCTAGACATCGAAGGTGCATTCAACAACGTCAGCCATAAGGCTATTGAGAAGGCACTCAAGGAAAACAATGTGGATGGTAACCTGATTAGGTTTATCGTACAACTGCTAAGTAGCAGGAGCATTAACTCCACACTAGGAGACAGTATCCTAAGAAGGAGAACGTGCAGAGTCACCCCGCAAGGTGGGGTGCTATCACCCCTCCTATGGAACTTAGTGGTGGACAAACTCCTGTCAACAATAGAAGCGACTGGCTGCAAAGTCGTAGCCTATGCTATTGCAATATCGGGCAAATTTGTAAAGAACCTATCTGAAAGACTTAACTTTGCCCTGAGTATTCTTACCAAGTGGGGCAAAGAGTGCGGTCTGAAGATTAATCCGCAGAAAACGGAATTTGTGCTGTTCACAAAAGTTGTTTGGTGGCCAGCTATTGCAAAAACATCCAATGCAAACCTGCTGAACAGGGTCAGAAGGATTTCAGCTATTGCAATCACCGGGGCCTTACGCACTACCCCGACAAAGGCGCTGTTTATGCTATTGAATTGGCTCCCGACGAAGCTCATTACGAGACAGCAGGCCAAGTGCTCTGCTATTCGATTAAAAGCACTACATCTCTGGCAAGAGGGAAATGTTGGCCACTCCACCATACTTCGGATTGATGGACCAACGCCAGGGGAAGTAGACCTTGCGCCCCCGAATCCCTGCTATCATCATAGCTTCAGGTCAGTCATCCTAAGCAGGGAAGACTGGGCAATAGAAATAGGTGGGATGCAGGAATCGGTCGACATCTACACTGATGGCTCCAAAATGGACGGAAAAGTTGGCTGTGGCGTTTTCTCAGAACAGCTAGGCCTGAAACTATCCTTCCGGCTTCCAGACCACTGCAGTGTTTTTCAGGATGAGGTCATTGCAATATACAAGGCAGTAGACTGGCTAAGTAATCAGAAAATTTCCATAAGAAACCTGAATATTTTCTCTGACAGTCAAGCTGCTATCCAAGCACTGTCCAACGTGTACACCTCATCCATGGAATGCCGTACACAGCTGAACGTGATGACTTTTCACTGTAAAGTGACTCTACACTGGGTACCGGGACATAGTGATATACCGGGAAATTGCGAAGCGGATGCCTTAGCGAGAGCTGGCACTGTGCTCCAGGAGTATACACTCACACCCCAAGTCGGTCAACCTCTAGCTTCTATAAAGCTAGGATTTAAGCAGCATTACATCAAGGCTGCAAATAGACCCTGGTTATTGGAGGAAACCTGCAGGACAACCAGGTAAACTTGGCGTGCATTGAGTTCCAGACGCACCAAGCAGCTCCTGAACACGAGTCGAGAAACCTTGAGTTCTATCGTATCCATACTGACGGGGCACTGTCTAATTGGCAGGCACGCAGAAAGGTTGGGCGTTCCCTTCAACGATTTCTGCCGGAGTTGCAGATCGGAAGAAGAGGAAGAGACGTTCCAACACTTTCTGTGTGAATGCCCAGCACTGTCCAGGAAACGCATGAAAACCTTAGGCTCACCATTCCTGGACAGCCTCACGGAAGTAGCTGATTTAAATATCGGCTGCATAGCCGGCTTCATACGAGAATCGAAATGGTTCTCGTCATCTCACAGGTTCTAGTGCCGCCCTCGTCTTTTTGTGGTATCACAATTTGGCTATCCTGGCCTAAGTGAGCCATATTTTTGATAAAGAGGGCTGCCACTACAACCAACCAACCAATATTTATTTTAGAAATTTTTCCATGTAGTTAATTGCTTGGTTTTCCTTAAATCTGTGAATGTTTCGCCAGGTTTGTCAATTTTTCTGACTTTTCTTTTGGTATACTATTGAATTATTTCATTGCTCTATTTTGAAGTTGATAATCGTTTAAATCGTTTAAATTAGACATTTTTCAAAAATACGCAATTGATATGTAGAAGTCTAAACAAACACTGAACACTTGCAATGAAGTTGCAAATATAATGTATATAGGAGGAACCGGTATTTTAGAGAAGGGGAATGAAAGAGACGCTACGTGGTCGACAGCTGATCGAACACCTAAAAAGAGCCGAAAACGCGCACACACTCAAAGTCGCCATTTACATATTAAACTTTCGAATTTTCGGAAGATTTTTCTGTAGGTCATTTTCAAAAAAATCCATTTTTCCAAATTTATAAAGTGGACTAGTACCTTAATGTTTTTTTTTTTCAAATTATGTTACGCTCAATATAAGCTTTTATTTTGAACAGCAATTATATTTTTCTATAACTTTTTACAAGTGATATAAAATTTTAAATAAATCTTGAACAGCCGCCTTTTATTTGCCCATTTTTACTCGTATGCGATATAGTCCTTTAACGTCAGAAAGTGGGTGTTAGTGTCACCACCGCACTCATAAAAGCTAGCCCATCTTTGATGATTTTCCTTTGTTTATTACCTCTTATGTTTGAAATTACCCATTTCCCCATGATGGTCTGTAATCTTGATGAAGATGCTTTCAATAATCTCCACATGATGTTTAATGGTATTCTTCGGAGATTTCTTATCAACTCCTCACCCATTGCTCTCGGTTTGATAATATCTGTATAAATGTGTATTAAAGTGGTTGTAGATCCCTCAAGATTTTTCGTCTGTACTTCATATCGTGCTCTATACTCCAACGCATTAACGGATGTTTCTAGTTGCTTTATCATCATTGACTTATCAAACGAAAACTTTATTGGAACGTTAATCAATCCCAGATCCCGTTTGTCAACGAGTGTTTTAAGGAACGCATCAATAAACAGACCGACAATGTAGTCAGTTTTTGACAATTCAATTGGTACTAGAGTAACATCCATACCTTCATAATTTTTTTTCTGTA
The DNA here is from genome assembly GCA_963942545.1 of Oxycera nigricornis. NCBI lineage: Eukaryota > Metazoa > Arthropoda > Insecta > Diptera > Stratiomyidae > Oxycera > Oxycera nigricornis. Next base: position 72,018,328 of record OZ012662.1, read on the forward strand.
TGGTACAGTAGAACGTTGATCATCTAGGGGTAATGATAGGGAGGAAGGTGCATGGATAATCTAATTTGTTTATATATTTACTTATGGTTTATGACGATGCAAGAAAAGTCAAAATTTATGCCAATGGAAAAGTTATATTTATTAGAGAAAACGATATCTACATATATATACAAAATAATAATAAAATTATGTGTGCATGTGTGCATATATATATTATATGAAAAATTTAATAAAATAACCAATTTACAGATGATTAAAACTAATTTTTCAGTAGAACAAAAATAATCCAAATTTTTGGATTGCTTCTTCATTAACAGTGTTTTTCATTAAAAAACTAATTAGGTCAGAAATAAAATGATTAATATCAATTGCGTATTTTTGGAAAATGTCTAATTTAAACGATTTAAACGATTATCAACTTCAAAATGGAGCAATGAAATAATTCAATAATATACCGAAAGAATAGTCAGAAAAATTGACAAACCTGGCGAAAAATTCACAGATTTAAGGAAAACCAAGCAATTAACTACATGGAAAAATTTCTAAAATAAATATTAAAAGAGGAAAAACATATTGATTAATTTACAAACTTGAGATTCAGTAATCAGATACTAAAACAGTGAAAAATGACATTCTGACATTGCTTTAACATTGTATTCCAAGAAATAATTACTAAAATTAAGAATGAAATGACATACTCATCATACAATAGCACAGTTGATTTGTTGATTTTAAGTGTACATAAAACAGGAAATCTTTACAAACGATTAATTTTTGCAATCTGGGGTTAAAATTCATTAAAATTGTTATTTATATATAATATAAAATGTATACATACAACAATCAAAAATAAATTCCAGATATTGTATTTAAAATAAATTATATAATCTTTCGGTGTGTTTAAAAAAGGAAGACGGAGCTTTTTTAACCGCGCTTGCGACCGACTTCAGCGCAATTACGGTGACACTCATATCCTGTTTGTTATGAGAGCTATCACGGGAATAATTCATTCAATTTATAGGGTAATTAAACAAATTAATTTGTGCCCATACTAACTGCGAGTTGTAATATTGCAGCCGGTGGTGAAGGACATGTAATTGTGGCGCTCCGATAAAAGTGAAAGTGTAAAAGCCCCTTCTCGAATATCTGAGCAAAGTTGAGCGAAAACATAACTGCAACGCAGTCCACAGTGCGTTGAACAATTTGCGTAACGTTGACGACTGTGACTGTTACATGAAACAATTTAGTGGGAATAGCAAAAAAAGCACAGTAGTGCATAGTGGTGCAGAGCAGTCGGTGAGTGATAATGAAGACAATAATCCCAACCCAGTGGTAAACTCAAGCACAATATTGGTCGATAGCAATATGACGGAATCTATGTCAATTGCTGAGGTTAATGAAAAGACCGGTATTGCCTCTACAACTGTTAATACCCAAACCGACAATAACTCTCCTGCCATAAAATGCATTCAAACCGGCATTGAAAGATATACAAAAATATCCGAGAAACGAAAACTTAGCCCACAGGCAATTAACGCGGCAATTGATCGAAACTATTATGCGATACTCGCTAATGAAACCAATACAGACAACGCTAACACAGAACAGGAAGATAAACCGAAAGCAAAACCTCCTCCGATCTATATCAGAGGATCTACTAGCACATACTTAATAGCAAATATACGCACGCTAATTGGCGACAAGAATTTCTATGCTGTAAACTTAAAAAAATGCAATCTGAAAGAAATGAAATTGCAAGTCCTGACCGAACCCAACTACATCCAGGTAGTCTCATGGCTGGAAAAGAAAAAAATCAATTTTCATACATATCAGCTGAAAAGCTCTAAAGGATTGATCGTCATTATTAAAGGCATAGACTCCGAAGTAAAACCTGAAGAGATAAAACAAGAGCTTAAACAATCCGGTTTTGAGGCTAAATCGGTACATAATGTCATAAAGGAACTTAAGGTTCCACAACCAATGTTCAAGGTGGAACTTACACCGGAAGCTAGCAAAATCCCTAAAGTAAAAGTACACCCTATATACAATCTACAATATCTGCTGCATAGAAAAATAACTATTGAAGAACCATATAAAAGGTACGCTGTTGTCCAGTGCCTTATTTGCCAAGAGTTTGGCCATTCCAAAAAATTACTGTAAGCTGACCAGTATTTGTGTTGCCTGCGGAGAAATGCATCAGACCAAAAACTGCAACAAGCACAAAACGAATGCAAACAGCAGAAAATGTGGTAGCTGCAACGGGGCTCACACCGCTAATTACAGGGGCTGCCCTGTGTTTCTAACAATTAATAGACGTAACAAGCAGGAAAAAATAACGAATGCGTTCATAAATAACTATTCTAACGCACAACCAGCGCAACCAAATCCTACCTCACAACCCACGGATCAGACTAAAGCAGGAATGTCATACGCCGACGTAGTCAGAAACCCACAATATGGTAATCCAACAGCTTCAAACCCAGCAGTAAACAGCAATAAACAGGAAGGAATAATACAGGTTCTAATTACTCTAGTTAATAACATACAACAACTGACAAATATCATGAATAACATTCAGACAACCTTATACGAACAAGCAAACCCACTGACATATTTAATGAACAAATGAATAATCTAAGAATTGCACAATGGAATGCAAACGGACTATTGTCCCGTAAAATTGAATTAGAATCTTTCTTGCACACCAATAATATTGACATAATGTGGATCGCTGAAACTCACCTATGCGGTAAGAATAATGACTTAAAAATTCATGTCTACACAGTCTATAACAACAATCACTCTGATGACAAGCCACACGGTGGTACTGCCATACTAATCAGAAACAGAATCAAGCATCACCCAGTCCCATGTTAACAAATGTGTAATATATTCACAGTACCGCTTTGTGTATCTCTGCCAGAAGCGTAGACACGTGTATTGCGGCTACTTATTGTGCCCCAAACCACAGAATCACCTCAACAGATTTCGATGATTTCTTCAAGTCACTTGGGCTCTGCTTCTTTGCCGCGGGCGATTGCAATGTTAAGTCGCCACACTGGGGTGCACGCTTAACCTCTCCACGAGGTAAACAATTACTTAAATCTATTTACAAGAACAACCTTAATTGCATAACAGGTGGCACACCAACATACTGGCCATCAGATCCATTAAAAATCCCCGATGCATTGACTTCGGTATTACTAAGAAATTAGATCCGTGCCTCATCAAGGCCTGGACCACGAATGATCTAACAAATAGTAGAACCAACTGGAACAAGTTTTGCAGGAGATTTCAATCCTCATTCTGTCCTAATATTAAATTAAAATCTGCTGAAAATATTGAAAATGCAATAAAATACTTAACGAATACTGTTAATGACTGTGCTGTATTTGCTACCCCGTCCGCCCAATCTACGGAGGCTAGAACTCCTCAGTATTACAACAATAAAATACTTTCACTCCTAAGAACTAAACGTAGTGCCAAAGCCGAATGGCAAAGGGTACGCTCTCCCAAGGCAAAAGTTGCCTTAAACGAAGCCACCAAAGCACTAAAAATTCATTGTGGAAAACAATTAAAAGGGTCAAGAAACCTGTATCAGCAGACACTCCAATCAGGGATCACAACGGTGGCTGGCTCAGAGACAATACTCAAAAAGCTGAAGCTTTTGGTAATTACCTATCAAAAGTATTTTGCTTAGATACAGTTAATGAGGACAATACCAACACAAATAACAGAAGTGGGAAGTATAAACCTATTAGATTCACTAAAGTCGAGCTTCTCAAGAAAATTGGCAGTTTAAACAACAATAAAGCACCTTGACACGATAAAATAACAGATAAAATGATTAAAACTCTACCTATATCAGGCAAAATCGTAATATTGCACATATTCAATGCAATACTGCATATTAATTATTTTTCACACGCCTGGAAACATGCCAGGATCATAGTCATTCCTACGTCAGGCAAAGATAGCACAAAAGTGGAGTCATATAGACCCATTAGTCTGCTTTCCACCCTTTCTAAGCTGTTCGAGAGGCTACTTCTTGACAAAATGCTCCCCACACTCCATCGCTCCACTGTTCTCCCTGAACATCAGTTTGGGTTTAGAAACAACCATAGTACCATAGAACAGGTACATAAGCTAATAAATTATATCAAAAAATCCTTCGAAGATAATAAATATTGTGTTGGACTATTTTCAGATGTATCACAAGCCTTTGATGAAGTCTGGCATCCTGGACTCATCCAAAAAATTAAGACCCCTCTACCCCCAAATTTTCATAGCATACTAACCAGTTACTTACTTGAACGATCCTTTAAAGTCAAATACAAGAATACCATTAGCCAGGAACATCCTATAAAAGCAGGAGTACCCCAGGGGAGTGTACTAGGATCAGTCCTTTACCTCCTGTACACTGCAGACCTCCCGACCTCAAAAGAGGTGCTCACCACTACTTTTGCTGACGACACAGCGATACTATTTGCACACAAAAACCCATCAACTGCAAAAAGAGTACTACAGCAACAAACAGACATGATATTAAATTGGGCTAGAAAGTGGCATATTTCAATTAACGAAGCAAAAACGCAGCAAATCACGTTCGCATTAAAAAAACGATCCTGTTGTCCCATTAAAATTAACGGAACGGATGCTGAAATAACAAATTCTGTAAAGTACCTCGGGGTCCATTTAGGCAGATGACTCACCTGGAAAAGTCATATAAACAAAAAACGAGATCAAGTGAAATTACAGTTCAGGAGACTATACTGGTTAAGGCACAGTAAATCCAGACTAACCTTAGAAACAAAAATTTTGTTATACAAGACAATTCTCAAACCAGTATGGACGTACAGCTCTAGGGTTCAGCAAAATAAAGACAAATTTGGAAATCATACAAAGAACGCAAACAAAAATCTTGCGGGCGATTCTGGGTGCCCCCAAATACGTCAATAACATAATTATACAAAGAGACACCAATGTCTGCACAGTTATGGAAGAAGCAGAAAAGCTGAGTTTAAACTACAAAAAGCGATTGCGACACCACCCAAACAAAACAGCAAGAAAAATATTGCTGACTAGACCATACGTACGGCTCAAAAGAACTGACCCACTGCGACTAACAGCCAATCGGCGGTAGGGGACCCTAAAAGTACAGAGATAATACATGCCACAAAAAATAACGCTGCCTAAATCTACCCAGCGACTTACTGCAGAAGGAGAGTAGCAGCGATACACTATAGTTTTCCTTTTTTTCTTATTAGTTTTATTGAACAAAGACAACTAAATAATTGAATTAAATGTTATAAAATATTGTAAATTCTTAAAAACTATTATAAACAGTGGCACCAAAAACTCCCAGAGTATTGTCAATGGAGGTCGTATTTTTCCAGCTAGACTTAAGAGTTGCAATGAAGTAAGCTAGAGATCTCCAATGATCTAATCCTTTCTTTGTAAAAATAAAGATGCAAAATACTAACTGCGCCACTGTCCAAGTTTTGACAGTACCAGTGCAACTGTCAGAAATTATTGCAAGACAATTCAATGCAACCAAATGAATTATTTTTCAGTGAAAAAAACTCACCTAACTTGTGAAAACTTAAAATGCGTAAATTTCGGAAATACTTACACATGAACAGATACGTCTTCAGGCCGAAAATGCGATTTATTCGCACAACAAGCTACAACACACTTCATCAATAATTACGCTTAATTTTCAGGTTTAAATTTGGTTTCTAGACTTTTCGTCGAGAGTGTCAACCTTTGCTTATTCATAACACACAATACTATTACGCAAGTTACTCTTTAAAGAATATATGTTAAGTTAGTTACATTGAATTTTTGAAAAAGCCCTAATTGTATCCAACTTCACTGTATTAAAATAAACTTCTTTCGTAAGCTGACGTTAAACCAGAACAGACGTGTTTATTTAACCTCTGCAACAGGTTATGGGCCCAGGACCACAAAATCCATTGCCATCGTAAAATACAGTCTAAACAATCTTCCAGTTCGAAATTCCGGTGAATTGCTAAATTGAAGTGATATCAGTGTTGTATCTATTTTTGGTGTTATTGTAATATTAAGGTAACACGCTGTTACTTTCCCAAGCAAAGATGAATCCACAGGTTTCTGTTGAAAAATTGAAAGGAAGACAAAATTTCGATAGATGGAAGATTGGTGCAAAGTCGTATTTAGGTATCAAGAAGCTCTGGTCGAACATCACATCATCTCCTGCCGAAAACGCATCACCAAAAGAATTGCAACAAGATCAACGTGCACTAAATGAAGTGACATTGTTATTGGAACCAGAAAATTATGCGTACATTCCTGCTAAGAATCATGCCAAGGAAGCATGGGATGCACTCATGCTGCCTTTGAAGATAAAGGTGTTAGTAGAAAAGTTCTCATTTTGAAACAGCTTGTAACACTAAAACTCGGTGATTGTGTCTCGATGCACGAGTATGTGAGTAAAATGATGACATTGTGGGCAAAAGTGAAATCATTTGGCTTCCAAATTGATGAAGAAGTAGCAGGATCTTTAATGCTATGTGGTCTACCTAGTGAATTCAAGCCAATGATAATGGGAATAGAAAATTCCAACACAAATATTACAGTAGATTACGTACAAACTTTACTTTTGCAAGAAGTGTATTTTGATACTAACCTAGAAAATGCAAGTGAACGTGTCCTCACAGTGCAGTGTAAAAACAATCGCAGCAAAAGCAACAATCAGCAAAGTCATGCAAAGAAAAGATTTCGTTGTTTTGAGTGTGGTGGACGAAACCATCTCGCAAAAAATTGCAAGAAGAGAACTTTAAATGTCAAAAATGCAGTGGTGCTCTACTCTTCATTCGCCCGAAAGCAGGTTGGCACTACTGACTGGATTATTAAAAGTGAGGCCACGGCACACATGTGCAGAGACGATTCGTTGTCGCTGTCAAAAAGGCAACCCAAAACGAGAGAAATAACAGTTGCGAATAATGAAAAACTCATAATTGGTTGCGTTGGCGACGTTAAGCAACAAGTATTAGTGGCAGGCGAACTAAGAGATTTAACAATTAGTGATGTACATTATGTGCCGAAGATCGCCGCGAATCTTTTATCAGTCACTAAATTGACCGAAAAAGGTTACAAAGTGCAATTTGACAGATCCGGGTGTCAAATATTAAACGAAATGAATTATCTTATCGCAACCGGTACATTTACAAACGGTATGTATAAATAAGATACTGTTTCGGAACAATCCTTAATTACACCCCAAAGTAATATTAAAAATACAGAAGAATTTTTGTGGCACCGTCGATCAGGACACTGTAGCTTTAAAACCATGCATTTTTTGAACAAAATGAAAAACATACGTTTGAATATCGCCAAACACGTGCATAAAAGGTAAACAAAATCGTCTACCATTCAAGTCAGAAGGACGTAGAGCAAACCAGTTACTGGAAATAATCCATTCGGATGTGGTCGGTCCAATTACACCATTGTCAATGGGTGGTTGCAGGTATATTGTTACGTTCATCGATGATTTCTCGCGTAAAGTATTTGCGTACGCAATTAAAACTATCAGTCAAGTATTCGAACGCTTTGTTAATTTTAAAACTATGGCAGAGAAGCAACTCAGCACCAAATTAAAAATATTGAGAAGCGACAACGGTCTCGAATACTGCAACAATAAATTTACACAATTTTGCAAAGAAAATGGAATTCTTCATCAAAAGACAGCAGGATACTCTCCGTAACAGAATTGTTTGGCAGAGCGCATGAACCGTACAAGTTTTGAGAAAGTAAGATGTATGCTACTAGACACAAATTTAAAAAAGGAGTTTTGGGGCGAAGCGACAATGACGGCAGTGTAAATTATTAATCGGTTACCATGTAAAGGAACTGGCGATAAATCTCTCGAAGAGATTTGGACTAGAAGGCCAACAGACTTATCATTATTGAAGCCATTCGGATGTCAAGCTTTTGTACATGTACCAAAAATAAAACGAAAAAAAATCGAGTGTGAGTTCACACGCGGTAGAAGTGAAACTTTGCCTTCTGATTAATCTGTAAAAGGATGAGATGAATACACTATTGAGGTGATAAACACACACAGCGAGAGAGAGAGACTAATTGACAATTTTTTATTGATTGAAGTAGGAAAGGACGAAAGAGAGAGAATGATATGAATCACTTAAAGTGACATTCTAGTGAAAAATATTATATATTCTTACAATATGATTGAAATTACATTGTACATTATCATTACTATCATTATCGCTAAGTTCTAAACGTGACACTAGTGGCTTATGATAACTAAAATACGAAACAAATGTTCTAGTTTGAATTTTATCTAAAAATCTTTGAAATACTGCGTCTATTGTTGTTCCTGATCTTGTTGTTGGCTCGGTTTGTTTATTAGAAATTTTTAAGCTGAACGAGTTATTTCAAAATTCTACCATAGGTGTTGAAGTAGGCTCAGCAAAATTTATGTTAAAATCTCCGCTCAAAATCATTGGTAGTTCGTGATATTTTTGTTTAAGTATCCTCGACACCTCTGGCGTGTATTTAATTAAATTTTCATAAATGAACTCAATGATATCATTTATTGATTTATTCGGAGAAATATATATAGCAACAATGAGAAGCGTTTGTCCGTCATGTAAGGTACTATGACAAGAACATATTTCTCCTACATTAGAAAGATGCACAGATAATGATTGAGTTTGTTTTGTAATTATATCTATTTGCGGAGTGATTGAGTACTGTCATTCTTATTGTGATATGGTGCCACTCCACTCGCTCTAATATCACGTTTAAATTTAACTATAAGATCGAAATCGGCATATAAATATGATCATCATTATCTAGCTATGTTTCAGAGAGTATCAAGAAGTTGGATTTCATAGCAATTTGGTCAGAACTTATATCTATCACATGAGCGCGTAGACTCTGACAATTAAAAGAGAAGATTGATATTTCTGATCTCGTCGTTATGAATTTTGTCCATAATCCTCCGATTGTTTGTAATGTGTTTAATGAAAGCCTTCGGAACTCCGCTTGTAAGTCAGACAGAGATGTTGCCATTCGTCGCCCATGATTGAATCGACAATTATTATTTTTAGGTACAATATACAAACCTTGAATACTAGTAACTCGGGATAATGCGACGTTCACAAGCTGTTGAGGATGAGTTGCATCATACTCATACACAATCTCACTAAAAGTACCTCCTTGAGATTTGTGTATTGTTATAGCACATGCTGAAACTATTGGGAAGTGAATGCGTTTCACGACAACTGTTTTGTTTGGAACAAGTGAAATTGAAGATGTTCTTCGTTCTATTGGAACAGCCAATCCACTGAGGTTTTGTCGTTGTATTGATGCAGCAGTTTCCTTACGTATCTATTCACCAGTTTTGGTTGACTGCGGAAACTCTAGCCATAAACGACCTATTTCGCCAGCATCATTATGCTCTATGTGAACCAATTTTCATGTAGCACCATTGGCTAATCCGTCTGATACGTCAATATTGGTAGTCAATATATATGATTTATGTAATACCAATGTGACTTCATATGAAAATCCTCCGGTGTCAATTGTCGACATCTTATGAAGCAATGAAGAAAGAGAACAGGAAGCGAACCGAGCGTGTAAAACGCTATACGTGTGATGGCAGAAGAAATTGTTGAACTTAACGTCAAACTACTGTTATGTTGAACTAATTGTCAGTGCATTTGCGTAAACAAAAGTGTCTGATTCGTGTTTCGGAGCGGAAATAATTGTCTGTGCTATTTAAATCGAAGTGATTTCGAGTGGTAATAATAAACTCTGGTTTGGGACACTACAAGATAGTGAATTTATAAGAAAAAACTAAGTGGAGTTGCTGTAAAATCGAGAAGCAGCAATATGAAGTGCGTCGTTGAAAACTGCAAGAACGATTCGCGTTTTCGCAGTTTGGGAGTCTCCTATCATGCGTGAGTGTACCCTTAACTACTTATGGAAGGTACTAGTAGTGTACTGGGTGAAATTAGTGTAACATAAGAGTTTTTTTCAAAAGCATGTTTTGTTTACATTCTTCTGTCATATGTCCATTTTATGGATCAGTGGCGTGCTTGAAATTCTTTTTTGGGAGCAAGATTAGCGTATTGGTATTTGAATAGAACATTATATCATTAATCAAGCGTTCGCAATTATTAATCAAATATATGCTTGTAGTTTCCCTTTAGAAGATCTATATGAATATGCCCAACTTCAATATTAAAATTCAAAAATCTGACTGCTAGGAAAAACATTGAGTGGCCGTAATTCCGCCAAAGCCGGTCCCAAGCCCGGTTGTGAAAGGAAGAGGGTGGTTTTCTCTATGATTTTTGTACAAATAATTTTACTTTCAAGCTTTAGGCTGACTTCAGAGTCAGGTCGTTCGGTGGTTTCGAATTACTGCCGCGGAACAAATTCGCTAGAGAATCATATGGCCGGATTACTGTGACATGCTATGGTGGCTTGTTGTTTTAACATCAAACGGAAAAAATCCAAACGCGCGTAAGTGAATAACACGGATGAACCAAATGACCATGGAATCTGCCTAATATCGCAATTATTCAAGAATTAGATCTGAACAATCTAATATTTTCAAATTTCGCGCCAAAATTTTGCTCCTTGCAATAGACAATCATGTCCGCCTATGATCGGCACTACTACATAGAAATGTCCACAACCACATATAAGAAATCTTGCCACAAATTTTGTTGAGGTTCTGCTCCATAGTTTATACCTCAATGTTATGAAGTTTTTGATGCATACTGGCTTCTTGCTGATCCCTTGGCAACCAATATAAACATCTGTTGCTATAGAATTGACCTTGACGTTTGCACAATTTAAGATGCGATTATTGTACTCGCTTACAGATTGATTATTAAAATATAACCGTATTCCATTTGGACACAGCCTGTCAGCCTCATCTCTTGTGGAGAATCGTGATTCGATTAAATTTAATTCATCTTCATCTAATAATCTTCCATCAGCAATTTTCTTCAATATTGTAGAAAACATTTGATTAGCTTGCCTCATGACTTCAGTAAGCTCATAGAATTGCAAACTTTGCCACAGAGTTGGACCTGCTAGTTGTTGTTTCAGTTGTTTATATATTGGTGTCGCTCTAACCGGCGGCAAAAGACGTAGATCTCCTATTAAAATTAGATCCATTCCTCCAAAATTGTCTCTGAAATTACCAGTGATCTGTTTCAATCTCGCGTCAATCTGATTAAGCAGTTGAGCACCGATCATACTGATTTCATCGATGATCAAAGCACGAACGTATTTAAACAGCGATCGATATTGTTGGGCGACTTCGATTGACAATGGAAGTAATCTAGACAAACTTATTTTTAAAGCTGTGTGAACCGTTGTCCCATTGATTGCTACTGCAGCTTTGCCAATTGAAGCGCAAGTTATGTAATCATTACAATACCCATCATTTTGGGTATATCTATTATAAATCTCGATTAATAATTAAATTACCAATGTTTTTCCACACCCAGCAGCACTCGTGAAGAATATTTGTAATGGCAAGGATCTTTCAGACTGAAGATGTGAAATAACATGCATAAGAAGAAAGAAAGCTGTTTTTCATTCGCCATCCGCATGAGTTCAATGAAATCTTGATTAGGCATTAAATTCTCTTTTTTTAGCAATCGCCCCCAATTTATTCAGCGTTGCTAAGCGTAAATCATTATTCACATCTGCATTCGGATTATCATACAGTGTCTGAAATGGATTTGCCTCTGGAAATCTGCCAACGGCATCACGAGCTTCATCATCATCTTTGTTGTCTTGTAATCCATTTTCACGGCACAATATCCGACAAATTTCGATGGTTTTATTTATGTCTAAATCAGATTCAAATTCTTTACGACGCTGCAATATAACATCTTCGTTTTCCTCGTAAATATCGATGAATTTAATTTCTGCTAGAATTTCATTTTCTTCGTTTCGATAGGGAATGTGCAAAGTGACCATTTCCCTTTTATATTCATTAATATCTGATGCCATGTCGTAATATCGATAACGAATGATGCGGTGTTCTTTTCTACGAATATACGCCCCTTGTAAATTTTTAGAATAATTGGCAAGGAATTGTGCATGTGTTATCAATTTCATAGCTTCCGGACGCTGCTCATATTTGTCGAACCAATAATCTTTCCATATATCTGTTGAATTTTTGTCAGCATGAATTTCTTCTATCTGTTTTTGAGTTTTTTTAATTCTATGCCTCTCAACAGGGCACACCGTAGAAATATAAACAACCACAACTGAAGATTTAGACATTGGCTCCCGAAGTAAATACCATGCAGCTTCTTGACTGGTTAATTCAACTGTATTGAGCATATTTACGCCCATTGTTCGTGTTATCTCAACTATATCAAATTCATGAATTTGGCGTTGCAAGTTGCTTATGCCTCTATTTGTTTTATTAACGTCCTCCACACATACGCAGCACAAGAGTATTCTTCGATGATAAACTGGAAGTCTGTATTCGATTTTAAAATGTTAAACATGAAAGGGTTGAACGGATTATGCCATTTTTCTATAGGTAATCGTTTCAAAAATACTCTAGGTTTCGTAATTCCGGCTTTACGTATCTGAAAATAGTCTTCATCACAAGTAATATTATTTTGGGCATAAAAAGTCGCAATATTTAAATAATCGTTATTCTCCAAATTAATTCGAAGCATTTTATAACGTTCAGCATAATTTACAAAACCCGGATGATCTTTTGGCATTGGTGTTAAAATTTTAGTGTACGTACATGGCATAAATGGTGCATCAAATCTACATTTCTGTGGGTGGTTTATACGATTGATTTTAAAGCAAGTAAATGTGTGTGTATGTGTCTGTAATTTAATATTTCCAGAAGCTTCTGCCGAAGACACTGATATCAATTGATCAATCATATTTATTGCATCCTGTCTTTCCGTACCAAGTGCATCTTTTGAAGCATTACTCAGCCATAATAGAATATGTGCATGAGGGCTTCCTCGATGTTGAAATTCTATTCTTTTGAAATAACTGGCCACGTTATAAATTCCGAATGGGCTATTTTTCTTTGATTGAAGTATATTCATTAAAATATTCACTAATTTGCAGTGGCGGCTCGTGGGAGTTAAGTATGGTGGGACTACTGGAACGAATTTTTTATCACCAATATAAGTTCTTATGTGAGTTTCCACTCCACCCAAGAGGTACCACATGTGGAGCGTTAACCGATTTTAAGTGATCGGTTTCCCCAAAAATTGATTCGCTGGCAATCAAAGATATATTCGTATTATCGTATTTTGAATAGCATTTAAAGCTTTAATAAAAGTTCAGTGCACTCTGAATAAAAAAAATTGTTTAAAAACATTTGAATTCTTCCAACGAAACAACTTTTAGGCCTATCGCACTTTTCAAAATAAATAATTTCTTTACTAAAATGAATGCAACAAAAACAACAATAACAATCGAAAAAACTAGTAATAAATAAATTCAACAAAAACAACAATAACAAGAGCAAAAACCATCAATAAATAAATTCACCAAAAGCAGTTTTACATTGTAGTTCTTCAATCAACATCAACAACAAAAGCAATTTCGTTTATCTAGACGTTTTATTTGTATAAATATTCAGCACGTCGATTTTTTGTTGAGCAAACAAGTTAATCACCCTATCATTCTTGTTGGGTATTTCTTTAATGAATTTATTACAAACAGAGAGAACTGCAAGCGAATTGAGACGACTTTGGTCCATGGTGCTCGATTTGTAATTTTTGACATTTTTTAGGGTATTGAAGCATCTTTCCGACTCTGCAGTAGTAACCGGCATTGTTAAAACTATTTCTATTAACTTACTTGTTTCTTGGAAAGACGAACAAAGGTTATTATCTTTAAAAAACTGTAAAGCTGAACAATGGAAAACATTTCGTTCGAATATATGACTGTTAGCTCATTTTTTAGAATATCAGCATCAAAAAATGCAAAATTTTCTACTATTACACCTGAGTGTTAATAATATCGCAAACTTCTTCTCCTATTACTTGAAGAGCATACGTCGAAGTACGAGTTCTTTTTATTAAAGGTTCTTCTTGCTCATTATTGGCTGAATTAAAACTATTTCGTATTGAATTTATAGAGCCACAAAACGATTCCACCGATTGCATGGCTAAAATATCATTAGTACCGCGCGACTGTAAAATATCATATAAAATATCAACATGATAAAATATTTTATTAAAATGTTTTAAGGAAAAATTGAAACAGTCATCTTTCAAAAGTTTTAGGAGACCACTAGCTTCGCGAATAGTAGTGGGATCCCACAACTCGCACTGAATCACATCAAAACAATGAATAAGGTTTTCTTTATTTTCAAAAACAGTTTGAACAACACGAGATTGAAAATTCCAGCGAACTTCGATGGTTCTTGGAAGACTTTTTTTGGCAAATTTCTCTAAGCAAATATTTTCGTTTTGGCGAACATGAAAAAAATGAGGAAAATGCAGAAACGTTCGCAAAAAAAATTCTTATGTCTCTTATAGATGAAGAAGCTTGCTTTAACACCAAATTAAGTTGGTTTGGCCACTCATGACTGCGGCTCCATCATAAGTCTGGGAGATTAATTTGTTTCTCAAATCATACTTATTAAGCGCTTTTTCAATCACATCAACCATTCCCTGCGCGGATCTATCACGAAGATCGAAACATGAGAGAAACCTTTCGACGGGTACCTTGTCTTTGACGAAGCGTAATATTAGTACCATTTGGGAAGCACATGATACGTCAGTTGTTTCATCTGCCTGCAATGAAACAAAATTTGCTGCCTCCATTTCCTTCCTTACCTCATCTAAATAAATATCTAGAATGCATTTCAGAAGTTCTTTTTGGGTGGTTTTGGAATTGTTTTGAGCGACGCGGCTGCTCTTCGAATAATCATCCAAAGCGACATCAATCGACCTAGTATATGCAACCATATCCAAAAATATTCCTCGATTTGAACTTGTTTCTCTCTCGTCGTGACCACTACTTAGAACATGTCGATTTTTTTTCACAGCTTCGTTGTGAAGGGTAATTGAAGCTGCATGAGCATTATCGAGTTGCGACATAATATTGATATTACCAAACGTTTGGAAATTTAATGCATTCTGTAAATGGCGTGAACTTGTTTTATGTTTTTTAATTCTTTCGGACAAATGTTTCATGTCGCGAAAACCATTGCTTGTCCAAGTCACTTCACCTCCAAAACAAAAGGCAATAAAAACCAAATAGAGAATTTCTGACCTCACAGACGGTAAGCCAAGGTTTCTTACTGAACCAATCAGTAGAAAAGTTTCGAAGTTGCCTTTTGTCGCAACTGCTCCTTAATTTAAAATTAGAAGGTTGATGAGATCCCAAGCGCTTAATTTCAAGTTTTTCTTCAAAAGAACGCGAGCAAAGCGGGTTGAAAATTAAAATTTCTACCGAATTCATATTTGAAAATACCGAAATTTTTTACTAAAATTGAAACTTCTAGCAAGTTTTAACACATGCAAGGAAAATCTTGTTAATTATTTATTTAATTACAATCGTAAATACCATAACCTGAAGAATCCTTTCCTGAAACAAACTTTTAAAAATACCAAACACTACAAACACTACGAAGGCCAACGCACCATGCACTAAACTGATGAGACTACTTTTGCATTAACAGTCACCACCTTCACCCCCTTCGGCCCGTCGTAAAAAAGTGTTGCTCATGCCTGCTCAAAAGTATAATCCAGACCATGCCAAGACTAAACGTTGCCGAAGCACTGAACGGGCTGCATATGATTAGCCCGTCTACGACGTATACACATGTTATTTCAAACACGCACACTCCCGCCGCTTCAGCATAGAATTCACGCAACCATTCAAATCGAAATTCTCTTAATCGGGGCTTATTTCATGTAGCCCTTCCTCATAGTAAAGGTGGAAAATTGTCAAAGAGAAAATAACTTTGAATTTTACTCTTAGCTTTTACTCGGTGCAGGCACAACGAAGCGAGTCGAAGAGAAAAACAAATTGTTCTACAGTGCGTGGCAAGAAGACTAAGCTACAGCATGGGCGAAAAAAATGCTACATTATATTTTGAAATGAAATGAAATTATGAAAACTATATTGAAATCTATAATGATATTTTATTACATTTGCACTAATAACGGCTCATCAATAAGTGGTGGGGCTGAGCCCCACTAGCCCCAAAGGTAGAGCCGCCACTGCTAATTTGTTGAAATAGATAGCACAAGTTACGGCATCTTCATTAACAAGCGTTGTCTTTTGCATGTAATTCAGTTGCTCAGCTTCTTTTTCAGAAATATCAGCACCATTGTGTTTCAATTTATATAATGTTCGTAATAAATTATTCTATCCGATTTCGTTTGCACTTAAAGTCAGAAACATCGTGGGCTTTGCAAACTGTCTGATCATTGCGAATAGATCTCTCTTTCATTCGGACCAATACCAAGTAGAATTTGGTATAGATCGCAAGAAAGCTAAGTTACTTTTGATACAATTAATGATATAATCCTCAGACTCAATTTGTTGTCGAGTTATTTTGGTATTCACTCCAATGTGTTTGAAAGCAATAGTAAGAGAATCGCGAACTCGAATTCTCATAATTCTTATTGCAACGTAGAGCAAATGATATGGAGTTACTGCTCGTCGATCAGATCTTCGTAGTTCACTCGTTGCTATAGCGAATGGTGTTGCAATAATTCCATTTCTAAAAGTCCGAAAATGGTCCAAATAAATTGAAGGAAAAGAGAGTTCTTCGGCATGTTCATCGAAGAGTATACTTTGTGGGAGGTTATGTTCTCCTGGTGCAATCCTTAAATATTCGTCATCATTCCACAAAAGTGTCTGCTGTTGTGCAATAAGGCTCTCTTCGATTGGTATGTTTTCGCTTATTTCATCTTGTTGAAAGTTGCTTACAGCGTCATCAGTATTGAAAAAGCTGTCATCAACTTTGATGTTGTACAAGATATACAATGAAGTTTGAACCAGGTATTTCAGCCAAGCCCAAATAGTTCTTTTCTTCACCAAGCCCATAACATAACTTGTCCTGTGAATTTTTTTTCTTTTGATGTGAACATTAATGCAGTGGTCGTCATCAATATTTCGTGGTAAAAGCCGGACCATATTGGTGACCGATATAGGTGATGATTTGTTCGTAAATTCCATACTGCCCGTGTACGTGTTGTAATCTCCTAATCTGCATGAAAGGAATCCGTGGAGAAATGAGTCTCTCCGATACCAAGTCTAGTTGTGGCAAAAACGTTGGCATGGCTCGATATTTGAATCCGTTGTATGTGGACATCAAGGGGATAGTATTTCTATTGAGAGCTTGAATGCACGTGTTACAAATTTATTTATTGTCACTCACATTCACATCAACTATTTGATTTAATAATTCTTCATGTCCTGCAGCGGGTTCTTTAAGATCGTTTTTAAACCATAAACGATTACACACACAACATGCATGACCAAAGGAGTTGTTGTAGAATGTTTTTCGGAAGTCTTCATGCGCGACTTTATTACGATGAAATTGTGTATATGGGAGGTCAGGCGCTACGTTCATTTGTTAATCATCTAAAAATTCAATCAAATAAGTATTCCAACTAAAAAACACTTGAAATGCAGCATACATACATAGCGTGTATTACTAATTGAACTCAAGAATTATTAAAGAGGTTATACACGTGATAAATTTCGCAACCGATAATGAAAATTACATAATCAAATAGTTATGAATATTAAAAGTTATAATTTAGAAAATGATAATATGTACTTACTTGAATTACTTCCAGCATCTTGTGTATATGATACATAGCATGCAGCCGATTCAGCATTTTCTATAGCTGATATAACCTTCAACGCTTTTTGGCTCGCACGAAATTTACGAACACGCTCTATAGAAGTACTTGCCGTTTTCTTAGTTTTATTTTCAGCTGCTTTTTTTCTTGCACGATGTTCTCGAACACGATCAGCGTTTGTTTTCGGCATTATTTAATATATATGAACAATGTTAATAAACTAAACGCGACAGTCACTACAATTCAACACTATACTGTACTCAAATCTGTCTTGCTTTCACACGCCGAGAACAGCGTTAAGTTTAAGCACACCGTTGTCCAGCCAACCGCATCGCATTACATATTTCATGTTTGCCGTCGACGTGCAGGACATAGTATAGGTGCACCCAGTAGGTAATGTTTCATATATAGGCGCACTATCAAGTACGGCCCGCGGTTCTACGGGACAACGTCAAATGTTTGTTTACATTTATCATATGTTGGCTGCCATTTATCATATGTTTGCTGCCATTTATGGCAAAATGGCAGCTATCTACTGGTCGGGGCAATGCCAGAACTCGTATATGCTCGTTTCATGCTAGACGTGAAAAACGCCGTTAGAAACTTCGGTTCATTGATTTACAATGATGAAACATCTTTGCTGACACAAATTTCATTTGCTTTTGACAAATTCATTGAGAGAAAAAGCCAAAATGACTGAAAATATATCTTTTGTGTTGGAGTGAAAGATGAAGTCCGCGAAAATGCTTCATCCTCTGCAAATCTGGCAGTGCTAGGCATTCGTCAATTTTTGCAAGCACATGGCCAGCACATGGCGCCATTTCTTTGAACTAAAATACGAGCTTTTGGGCTTCGATTGCATACTGGGTCTACCTATACTGTGGTGCAGGCGAGCGCTGAGCTCGGGCGAGGAATCGCGCCAGAACACAATCACGACCACTTGGCCCGGACTACGGCAGCCACGATGATGAGACACATTCGCGGCGGCAAGACGAGAAAGCGTTCTCGGCCAAGTGTCGCTGGCGTGAGACGTGGTCCACTTGGCAGCCAGACAGCGCAGAGCCCCTGAGGGCAGTCTTGTGGCCTGGACGCAGTGGATTGCGCGGAGCCCAGTCCCGGTCGCGATACCCACGTTCTACGGTTTCACCAGCAGCAGCAGTCTTTCGTGGGCATGGCCCAGCTAGTCTCTCCTGCCTCCCCTTTCTAATCATAGGACGGATTTCGTAATAATTAGCGCGTCGCCAACTCGAAGCTTGCTGCACGCATTTTATCTCATTCTCTCACGGCCTAATCCATTTAAATACATTTATAGTTGTCTCTTTTTCGTTACATTTTTTCGTTTAATAACATTCAATTCACAGCGTCCCAAAAGAAGTTTCACTTCAAAAAACTGGACAGTAAATCCATCGAATGTATTTTTATGGAATATGCACAAGATGCAAAAGCGCATCGGTTGAACAACAAGCACTGGAACAAAATCATGATAAGCCGTGACGTAATATTAAATGGAATAGTAATGATTATAATCACTAACCTCCAAGTCACCGGTTCAACGAATACAAACCACGGGAGATGTATGATGATTCGTCTAACGTTGAAAATGAAAACAAATGCTTCATCAGACTTTGAAACTTCAATTGGAAGTGACATCACCTGGGAGCCTGACAACGTGTCTGAATTGGATTACACTATTCAACCCCGGGAGCTCTCCCCTCGAAATGAAGGTTTACCCAAGCCAAATTATGCATGTATAGCGTTTTCAATGAAAGACCCAACCAGTGGCGAGGAGGCAATGAAAAGCGCAAATGCTAAAGAGTGGAAAATGGCTATGCAAGAGGAGATGGAGTCACAGAAGCGAAATCAAACTTGGACACTTGCAGAACTACCGAAAAAGAAAACCCCAATCAAATGCAAATGGTTATTCAAGACAAAAAGGGATATCGATGGAAACATATTAAGATTTAAAGCTAGAATAGTGGCAAAAGGATTCTCACAAGTCGAAGGTATAGACTACCACAATACGTTCTCACCAGTGGTTCGGTACAGCTCGATCAGATTTCTGTTGGCGATCGCGGTAAAATTCGACTTAAACATCAGTCAATTAGATGTTGTTACAGCATTTTGACACGGGAGACTTGAAGAAGAAATTTATATGACAAAACCCGACGGTCTTAACGATAAATCAAGTCGGTATTGCAAGCTTCGAACTGCTATTTATGGTCTCAAACAATCAAGTAGAGTATAGAATGAAACAATAAATCATAGTTTATTGAGCTTTGGATTAAAGCGGTCAACGGTTGACCAGTGTATTTACTATTTACCGGATAGTCGAAGAATTCTATTAGTTGCGATATATGTCGACGATATTCTAATACTGAGCGACAACTATGTATTGGAAAAACAATAAATCGAATTGTTATACAACAACTTTGCTGAAAAGGATTTGGGAGAAGTTTCTTCAATTCTTGGTGTTCGAGTCAAAAGAGATGAAAACAAAGGTACAATTTCCATTGATCAAAAACAATACATTCTTGATATGTTAGTACGATTTGGTATGGAAAATTGCAACCCCATATCAACACCTTTAGACACCAATCAGCGAATATCAGAGAAAGCCTGTGCCAATTCTGAAGGAGAGAAAGATGCAGTTAAAAAAATTCCGTACAGACAGGCTATAGGTGCCTTACTGTATCTTGCACAAGTTACCCGACCGGATATTAGCTTCGCTGTAAATCTTCTAGGTCGGTACAGCAATAGCCCACGAAAACTACATTGGTCAGAACTCAAGCAAATACTGCGATATTTGAAGGGAACCATCAACAAATCGATGACGTTCAAGAAGACGCAAGGTGAATTATTTGGTTATTGTGATGCCGACTGGGCAAGCAATGAAGATCTAGGTAGATCAACGACGGGCTATGTTTTCGTCATGCAAGGAGCTTTCTTGGTGGACTAAGCGTCAATACACAGTTGCACTGTCCACCACAGAATCCGAGTTCATGTCTATGACTAGTGCAATACAGGAAGCCATATGGCTAAAGAGGTTAGAGCATGAACTATTCCCAAATACATCCAAGTGCCTCGTACTATATTGTGATAATCGGGGCGCCATCCAACTGGCAGTCAACAACACGTACTCTCCATGTACCAAGCATATAGACATTAAAGAAAAGTTTATTCGCGAGAAACTACAAGACGGAAGCATTAGGATCGAGTATATTCCCACTAACCAAATGCCAGCCAATATACTCACCAAAGGCTCTACCAGCGCAAAACTGACCGCAATATTGAAAACATTTGGCATTGATTAATCTAGTGTATGAACTGATTATTAAAGTTAAGTTCAGATGTTTATTGGGAATGATTTAACGTAAAGTAGTGTTAATCAGCTTTGAATGAATTTTCTTCAATTCAGGGGAGATGTTAAGTTAGTTACATTGAATTTTTGAAAATACCCTAACTGTATCCAACTTCACTGTACTAAAATTAACTTCCTTCCCAATCTGACGTTCGACCAGAACAGACGTGTTTATTCAACCTCTGCAACAATATATGAATGCAGAATATTTGCGCGGAAGCCAAAATTCTCAAAACTCTCGGCGTTTTGTGGACTGTCAAAGTAACAAATAGAGACCATTGAAAATCAGAGCGTAACGTCAGCAACAGAAAGTCAGCCAACTCACATATACGCTTTTACATGGATATCACCATTCCTCTAGTTTCCTGTTCCAAGTTTCGAACCAAGCTTTACATCCAACTATATAATGCTGCATTTTAAACGGTGGTAAAAAAACCATAAATATATACTCATAGAATACATCTGAATAATATTGATACGACTCGAAAGCGACATTTTCTGTCAAGGTAATGAATACTCATTATAAACGATATTATCCTACTCAAAGTGGAGGACAACTTTCAGGTATTGGAGAACTGTATCGATCACCACTTGTGCACCAGCATGGAAGGGGAATCAGTAATTTCTTTAATGATTTAATTCGTTATCTACAACCACTATCTGTATCTGATGTTAAACTTTAAGGAAAACAGGCGGTGAAGACAGGAAAATAAATACTTCATCAGGCAGGTGTTAAAGGGGCAAGGAAAATTAGCAGTGAATGAATTAGCGCAAAAAAGAATAAATAAGCTATTTGACAAACTGTCAGGCAGAGGACATCGAACGACTATCAAAAGAGCCAACCCGTTCACAGGCTTCCAGATAAAACCATCGCTTAAGCGTAAAAGGCGTTCTACAACGCGAAAATTATCATCAGTTAAAAAAAGGTAAAGCTATTAAAAACGTAAACACTTCAAAAAACCGTGTTAGATATATTCGACACATAACATGGCACTTCATAAAGAGTGCAAGGAGTCTTAATTGTATTTATTTACCACAATCCCAGTTCAGAATGATATTTTTAAAATAGAGGAAGACTCATACGAGCCAATAGCATCATTGGATAATTATTCAGTTTTGCAATTTGTATCCCTTCGTCATGGAGGTAGATAACGGGACTAATCCAGCATTTACTTACGCCTGAAATTGCAGCAAATGAAGTTCAAGAATGGTAAAGAAAAGAATTTTACAGGTCGTGAGACAATCAAGAGCTTTGATGGAACTGATGTTGAAGCTGATCCTAAAGGTATTACCAACAATATGATACATTCACCCTTTAGACAATGTGGGGTCCAATTAGATGGTGAAAATATCGCATAGACAGATGCAGCTTCAACGCATCTTGAATCTGTTGGCTGGTATTTTGCTCAGAATAAAATGGAGATGATTGAAAATAAAATGGATATCAGTGGGCGTCCAAGTCAAATAAATGAAGGGTATATAAAAAGATCTACACTGTTGGAAAAAAAGCAATGTGTTTGAGCTAATGGGGACAATCTACTGTGACATGCTTAATCAAGTTCAGATTATATGTTTATGAATTATTTCCTGTTGGTTACATGTTTGGTTTTGAGTTCAGTGGAGCTGATTGTACTTGTAACTTACCTCGAAAGTTGGTCTTGAAGGGGATATTTTTTAGTGTCGTTTTAAACGAAGTTGGGTTCGCTATATTTTAAATTTTGTCCGGTAGTGTATTGTCAAAGGTAGCTGCTTTGTTGAAGGGGTCATTTTTTAGCCGACCAGTTCTGGCAAATGCTACGGCTATAATATTCATGTTTCTCATTCTGTAAGTGTTTTCCCCCTCAATCCTTTCTAATTTCACATCAGTACTTCTCAGAAGGGTTCGTTTGGGAAATATCCAAGTAAAAAGCAATTTCAATAATTCCAACGGTAGAGGGTTTATGAACAGTAGACAACGGTTACAAAGGGAATTTCGACACCTTGCGGGAAATATTGCTCTTTATTCACGCTGTACCGGTAAAAGCCTTCGAAAATTTCTTGTGCATTTCTTCCACTTTGACTTTGAATTGAAAGATGATGAAATTGTGAATCTTTACCGGAAAATCTATAAAACAGGTTTACTACAAAACGCTACTGGCTACTGCATTCAATAATCTATAAGTCGCATGGGGGGTATAATAGCAGCAGACTAAATAGCTTACGGTGCCAGATCCGATTCAATTATCAGTAAAAGTAAAATGAATTCAAGCGTAAGTAACAAGTTAGTGAAAAAGAAGCCGACCAAAGTGTAAATCAATACATTAGAGAAGAAGCAGAAGTCGCTCCCTTTACCCATAGAACCCGGTGAAGGTCCTGGCGATAATGCAGCTGTTCGGAGTATCACGATAAGCAAAAAAAAAATCCAGAAAAAAAGTTCAAGATCTCGAGTGCCGTGTGAGAATATCTTGCTGAACTATACTTATTACCTTGATAGATGTCAAAATCGAAAAACGCTGCCATTCGAAGCAAAAATTGTTTTCGGTTTGCATGAACGTTTTCCAGTATCAACAACATACATAGGGTGGAATTCAACCGTATGAAAACTTAAGAAGGTTGAGAAACGAAGAGCAATATCCGCAAAACCAAGCAGGTCTTTCCAAAACATTCCGGATACGAGTAGGTGAAGGCAGTATCAAATTGAAAACTGATGATCTATTCAAGCTGTTTGAGATGATGGACTTTTTCAATCTTGTAATGTTCCATAAAAATGCCGCTTCGGACGGTGTAAAGGAGTTCTATCAAGATTACGTGAAGCGCTGTATGCAAAAGAATGTATTAGAGCTGGACAGCGACGATTTTTTCAAACCATCACGCGCTTCATATGTACATATCAATTATTCACGGTTATTTTATGCAATTTCATTTTTTGTGGTGTTGTTTTTAATATAATGGCGTTATAATAAAAATCATTTTTTATACGAAAACATATTCTTTTTATTTCAAAAATGCATAAAATTCATTAGATAGTACATGTAAAGGTTTATACAATTCTGTGATGCAGATCTAGTTGAAGGAGCTGTATCATGAACTGAACAAGCTGTGGTAAAATTTCTGAGTTCCCATATTTTCGGTTGATTAAGCTGCACGATATTGGCTGTTGAAAAATATTTTCTAATAAATTTTTCCTTCGCATCACCTTGCACATATGTTGTACATTTAGAATATTCCTGCATGATTTCAGGTATCCTGATGTAATTGATGCTCCCATCAGTCCAACTTAGCGCGTTTATGTGACCGAACTCGTACTGATTCTGTTTTCGGGCCTACGCTGACAATTCTTGGTATGGGTATGGCGGTGCAAAATGATGCACGATAGGTGCAACCAAGTGAAAAGCTAGTATAGCTAGTTTATTTATGAAATGTTGTTTAACATTTCCAGCTAAAAACTATATATTGAAAAAAACTCAGTCATGATAGCTAAATAAGATGTCCACAGAGAATAAAAATTTTCTTTTCAGTCTTAAGGTATTTATATATTTTTACTTTTCATTTTTACAATTGTGTTTTGGTAAATGAACAGCCACCTTGAAAATATTTATGCTGTGTTGATTTTCAACGACAACCGAAGAAGAGAAATTTAATATATCTGCCTTTAACTGCATAATCGCATCAGAGAAAAATGCAGTATTAGACAGATTTACGTTCGAAATAGTCTGGCAATAGAAGCCCCACTCAATTCACTTACAGATCTCAAGCTAGATCAGATGAGTTTAATCTCAGATAAAGCAGACAGTTTAAAAGACAAGCTTATTTTACTGCCTTGCCCCAAACTAGAGACTAAATCTTCTATCATTCTATCGAGCATGCTCTTAAGCTTCTTAATAGGATCGTCACAGGTATCTCGGAACTTTTTTAATCAGAAGAGCATCCTGGCACCTTTGAGGTTGAGATCTCCCTCCTTGATAAAACTTCGATCTCTTTACCTACCCCACAACCATTCTGAGCTGAAATTGCATCCTGCACTAGTTCCTCCATAATTTCAACATTCTGACCTAATACTTGCCTAACTGTTTGGGGCGAGTTTTTTATTTTCTAATACCGTAGAAAAAGAGTTATCTCTATCTTGCGCACTGTTAAGGAAAAAAACAGCCCCTTTTAAACTTTCCTCTGAAAAGGAGACATTGTACGAGTATAAGGCCGGAAATGGAGTTAACAGCTCGATAAATTGAAATTTTTCTCCAACGTTGGAAGATATGATTTTTTCGTCTTCCTTATCAAAATGCTTTAACTAGCTACAAATGTATCATATCCAAAACTTCAAGAACTAATTAAATAACTTATTGAATCTAACTTATCCATTTTTTTTAAAAATGTTTTTTTTTTATTTTGTGCCTTAAAAATAGATTTCGTTTTAAATGCCCACAAGGCTAAAATGCCTCTTTCTTCTCTGCACCTGATCTGAGTTCCGTTATCTTTATTTTCCCAGTCGACTAGTATATAAGATTGTAATCCTCTGTAGGAACATCAGTGTTTTCGTCGAGAATTCATAGAGACAACATGGTAGGTATTTTACTTTAACGCTTAAATCAATAGGGAGAACTATGGCCTCTCAACTAATTATACCACTAACATGTTTTGATGATTATTTTAATAATACATTTTCCGTTAGAAAAATCGGTATTCCTTTTTTAGAATACATTCGAGCTTTTAGTTTCAGCTGTAGACAAAGCTGGCGACACAATGCTTGCTCCTTAGAGGTCGGAAGGGAGCTTCACAAACAGTTTTTACGCATCGTGAAAACAAAGTATGAAGTTAGCGGTTCATCTGGATGGAGGTGTTTTTTGCTTTCTGCCACCAAGATTTTCGAACAAGATCAAAACCCAGCATCAGGTGGACGAACTGAACAATGCTTCCGATCAACATCCCTGGTTTTATGGCGTAGATGAGTCACGAGGTGATTCCTTACGTTACGCTTTTTAAAGGAAAAATGAAGAAAGGAGGTATGTTGTACTTTTGAAGAACTAGTCCAAAAAATTCTACAGATTTTTGTTTTCTTTTTCTAAATCGGTGATTCCCAAGAGGCTACAACAATAACAAAAAACAACAGGAGATATATTTCACCATGTTCGAAAATTACATACAAAACACTCGCCGTCTCTTCGTCCAATACGTGTCGGTGTCGTAACATGCAAATCTGAATGTGCGTTTTAATTGCATTTTACAGACAAAGCCCCATCAATCTTTCTTTCCCATTCATTCATCTTCCCACCAAAAAACCATCACACATGTTACCGCGATCGTATCATCCAACTACAAACAAGAAACACATTTCACTACGTTTGTAAATTTCATCCAATGCACGTTTTACCATGCACACACATCCAGCTAAAACCCGTTCAAAGCATCTCAAGCAAAAGACATCATTTCTCAGAAGCAAAAGATGCAATCTCGGTGTTTTTTAGCCGTTGACTCAAAACAAACCGGTATCTTCGCAAGCACGTGCTTTTGCTTATGACAAGTGATCTCTTGCATCTTCCGTTCCCGTCAAATTGCATCTCTGAGCCATGTGCCTTTGCTTATAACAAAAACTCTCTTGCTTTTATGCTACGAACATGTAATTTTTTTCCGCTACTGTCATTCAAAACAAGTGATTTTTGATCTTGCTAGAACTACACTATTCAAACACGACACTTGGGCTCTTCACCTCTTTCACGAAACCCTGTAATCAAACCACCTCTCAGCCAATTAGCGCTCTCGAAACCCGGCTCAAGATCCATCCCATAATAAAAACGCCCGCACACTCGCAAACAGCTGGCCGGCCAAAGTCAAAACCGGATCTCCATACAAAATCCACTGATATATTTTGGGCTTCTCCAGGTCTCGTAGCTAACATACTTTGTGTTCTCTGGCTCTCGGAACTATCAGACTTTAAGTATGTGTAGAGGCATAGTCTGTCTCTATCGAAGGCCGAACAAAAATGCATGAAAGTGTATGTTTCAACACTTGCGAAACACTCTTCACTTCTACAGATCTCGATTTAGTGATATACTTTGATTATGGTTTGGTAATACACTTTCGCATGGTTCAGATATCGGAACTTATATATTTTCAGCATATTTAAGCTGGCTTACTAGCACACTTTCAACATGTCGAGTACAGACAACTGACAACTACGGAGGTATATCATTTTTGTGACCGTCTTAGAGTTTATTGACGAAGATTATTTTAAAACCACTAAACCTTTACATTGAACACATCTAGGTTATTACTAGTCTTGATTTAGGAGTGATGAATCTACCATTGACCAAATATTCTCAAGAAAATGGGTGCTACCAAAAAAATGAGGTGCACCAAATCTTCGCAGACTTTGAGCATGAAAACGATTGTTTACACCACAGTGTATAGACCTTCGGAAACAACTTTTACCCGAAGTATCTACCAAATACACCCGACAATTGAGAGGACAAAGCATTTTGGCGGACTTGTTTATGTAAAACAAAAATAAGGACGATTTTCCTGTGTCTGTCACTAGCAAACCATTCATATATATATATATATATATATATATATATGTATATATATATATATATATATATATATATATATATATATATATATATACATATATATTGTGGCAGATCTGCAACGTGGAAAAGGGGGCAGAGGATCATATTGTTGAACAGCTGTGACAGTGTCTGGAGCAAGCCATGGGTAGGATCGTGGTTGTGACCAAGGGGGAAGAAAAAGGTGAAGACATCTCATCAAAGAGTGAGCATCTGTAGGACAAACAATCATGGCGAGAGAGGTCGGAGGGGTCAATCTTTAAGACACCAAAGACCCTCTTTACCACCGTTTAGAAAGCCTTGAACGTCACCAAATAAAAATCAGCTTTTGAAAAGAGGATAGGGCTCATTTATTTCTATTCTGGCGAGAATAGGGGAGCTGTTCGAAGCCGAACGGATGCTTAAAATCCAACTGTTCCGTTCAGCTATAGATTATTTCGAGAAAAAGGCGCTATTTTGATTCCGTGTCAATAGTGGGATCGTCGGAGGCTAAAATGTAGAGAACTATGAGCTGCGAGCGGGACTCCTGCCTCCCGACTTAAATGATCGCAGTGACGATGGTAGACACACTGAGGCATTTGAAGTGACTGGTGCACCTTGCAAAGTGCGAAGCTCTGTGACTGACGAGAGAATTTGAATTGATGTGAAAGGGATAAGGGCGCATTACCTTAGACATATACGTGATCTGCACTGATTTGCACCCATCAAACAGAGCTATTACCAGGAGTCTTGTGTCAACCAACGACACATACGCCAGAAGCTGGACTTTCAATATGAGCTTAATAGAGCCTTCTGAAAGCTTTAGTCATCCTCTATCCTCGCGGTTAGAAAGAAACACTTACGCAGGCTGAACCAAGTCATCACTTGAGACGCCTTGTCCCTAACGAACATCCCGCCCACCCTTGGCAACCTGCCACGTAAAACGGGAGGTACTTCCCCACTGTAGATTGTAAGTCCGTGTACTGGCAAGTACCAATCGTCGTGGGATAGCAGCCGTATACGGGGTTCACAATAAGCAGACTGAGAGTGTGTCAATTCCTAAAGATGCCGTATTCCGACGATTGATGGGAGCTTGGCTGAATCTATCACGAGACAAATACCGCCTATGCCTATCACATAAGTTTATTGATGATAGGAGTCGTAGATTAGACCCTGCCCAACGAACATTAAGACCATCCCACAGTTTTTGGAGAGTATTGCTCACGAACCTTTTACGTAAAAGCCACTAGTTATAATGGACCACGAGCTGCGAGGAAGAGTTCACTAAGTACAACATGAAACTCGCCTCGGCGGCTATTCTCATGTGCCCAAATTTTAAACTGTCCTCCAATGTGCATGCGGACGCTTCAAACGTTGCACTGCGGGCCGTACTAAGTCAGTTGTACGCAAAGAGAAGAAAAGCTATATGCTGCCTCAGCTAATTTATATCAAATGCAGAACGCCAGTGCTCAGATAGAAGGAGTTCTTGATCGTCCTCTGAGCAGTAGAGAAGATGCATCCACACATTGAGGTGTTTCAATTTTGTGTGATCATGGATCATTACTCTCTCATATAGCTGAATAAATGGGACGACTGGCTCGCAGAAGAGTGCGACTGCAAAAGTATGATTACGGGATAATCCAAGCCCAAGAGAATGAATCCTCCGCTGCATGATGCACTATCACAAGCTATGACCATAATGGAATGGGTCACCACTGGGAGAGCTGGATCAGCACTCCAACTGGTAGATAACAAAAGACAGTCTTTGGAGGGGAACTCAGTCAATCATCGCGTCTTATTATCCTCAGGCCAGCCCCACCGAGAGATCAAAACCACCGCAAGTGGAATTGGATGTTCTCTTCGAACACACACTTGTTTTCTTCAACTGGTCAAACGTGGTGTGAAACAATGGTTCGAGTATCCCGGACGCCTTTTTTACATGTTTTGTTTAGAACCAATGATTGGAAAATCCACAGTTCGTTGCAGCCAAGCAATTATGACAAAATAAAGTGTTATTTGATATTCGTTTTAGAGGCATTTCATTCACGAGATATTTGACAATACGACCAACAGGCAGACCAGAAAACGTGACGTCTCCTTACAGAATGACTGCAGAGCCTAGAGATATGTCGGTATTGACAGCGGCTGAAACAGTACGAGAAGGCACTATAAGTAGGTTAAGTTTTTCTTTTTGAATACTATTATTGTAAATCCTACGAGTGTAGTGAGTTCGTGTTTTCTTTTGGTGGAATTTGTTGGTTTTTGTTATTGCTTTGTTGGTGCGTTCGGTGTTAAACGAAAATTCAATGATGCAAAATAAGAAACAACTATTAGTCTGATGCACATAAAGTCGTGAAAAAATTCAGCAAGGAAAATTGAATATTGCAAAATAGGAAATAATTATTAGTCTGATTCATGTGAAATCGTGAAAAAATTCAAATTCATTGATTATGCCGCAATCACGCGACAAAACCTCTTCAGTCGGCGTAGTAACAAAAATTGCATTTGTTTTCGCTAGCGCCCTTTAATCTTTCAAGCGTCAATATGAAAATAACAAATAACGTAGAAATGGCTTTGTAACCTGCCCCTCCTCGTTGCGAGTGATGCATATTAAAATTCAATCAATGCCCCAAAGATCCTTACGTAATCAGTGGACGCTCCCGTTGATGATACAATTAATATTAACCCATTCCCATTATTGTTACGAGTACTTCTCATTACTATTATTAAAAGTATCATTACTTTATTAGTATTAACGTGTTTCATATTTATAATATATATGTAAATATTCCTGGAAAGACCGTGTGAACCTCAAGGGTTACACCTCACGGCATGTTTAACTATTAATTTTAGCCAATAATGTACGACATGATATAGTAAAGGTTTTGAAACTTAAACTGTGATGGGGTATTTGCCGTTATAATTTGATTGTTTTACAGCGCCCGAAGGATATGAACTTAACCTAAACGTGAAACTAGCTTCACATTGCAATAAAATTCTGATTGCGAGTCCAAATGTACGAATAAACTAACATTTGACTGGAATATGAGGCTTTTATCGAATTGGTTCTATTGAGATGTCTTTCGCGTTGTATTTGTTTTTTACATTCATAATATGATCATGCATGTTTGTATGCATTATTTGTTTGCCGTTAAGTGTGGAAGAATCATTGAATATGTATGTGGGGTAGCAAGTGAAATGTTTTACATTGAAAGTTATGCCGTTCTAAAGCAACATACGATTTCGTGATTTAATTAGTTACAATAATAAACTCAAAGGAACAATTAATCAATTACGATTTTTATTATAACTTAAAAATGAACTATCCAAATGATGAGCCCTCATAACTCTGGCCACTGATGACCAGATGAGCACCAATGTAACTGACAAATTGATCTAGGAAAGTTATTGTATTTGTCCTGAAAATTGAAATTGAACATTTCAAATTATCTTTACGTTTTAGGATCCTAGATATGTATGTGTCTGTACGTTCGTACGTACGTATGTACTTCCGTTGCCATTTCTTTCTAGAACGATGTCTGTCGAATGAAATTTCTCATAGTGTCAATCGAAGCAATTTAGCAATTATTTGAGCTGATTAGGTTTTGTAAGATTCGATTTGGCAGTTTTTTGACACATTCAAGGTTATTTCTGTCAGGCACAAAATCTCACGCAAAAACGTTGTATAGACATCGTTGAGATGTGTATTAAAGCATATGAACATTTACAAGGAAACCCCTCGGGTACGGCTTACAGAGACAGAAGGTCCGCCTTCAAAGTCCTGAAAAGGCTGAAAGATTTACCTCCGGATGGTCTTTCCCAGAAGGATAAAATCTCCCTGAAATGGGCAACCACCACGGTAGAGGCCTACAAAGCCTCTATTCCGAAGATAGGAGCCAACTCATAAAAGATGTAGATCTAATGAGTCTGCCCCAATTCAACCGAGCGTCCAACTGCCGGTTAGTAAAAGACCAAAACTGGTCACACCCAATCCTGTTAAGGGCAGGAGTTTCAGTGAAGCAGCCAAGGACAGCCTGGTATGGGCTGTTATCGACAGAAGCAGCAGCGATGGCACCATCTCACCGTCAAACTGGAAGATGGTGGAAATCGCGCTTCTTCGGGTGTACAAGCCCATACTCGAGGCAAATCCTGGCCCTCCACCAAGCTGTCGTGATGCTTGCTGGTACCAGGGTCACGTTAAGTTGATAGCCTGTACAGATCAACGTTCAGCGGATCTTTACAAGCAGGCTATAGGTAGAGTGGGAGAAGTCTGGCCTGGAGCAAAGCTGGACGCTGTCTCCAGGGAAGATATCCCGAATAGGCCTCGGTCCAGGGCGTGGATACCAGCGGAGCCATCCACACCGGAGGAAATTGTTGAGCTAATCAAGCTCAGCAATGCTGACCTCCCGGTGGAAAACTGGAAGGTAGCTAAGGTTAGCGAGCCCAGCAATGGACAGCGAGAGGCCCTAATAATCTTGAACGAGGAGTCGCTAGCTCCATTGGAGTCGAAGAGTGGGGTGATTAGCTACGGTTTCTCGGCTATCACCCTGCGAGTATATCGCAAGGACCGTACTGGGAAGGCAGTACGGGAACCGAGCAAGGAGAGTGGAAGCGAGGGAACTGTGGAAGCATCAGAAGACCCGACCGTGGACCTCTCTGAGTCAGATCTTCTCTCCGATGATGGAAGAAGCACCACCTCCCGCAGTGGAGGGGGACCTACTCAGATCCCTCGACCTGGTCGAGGAGGAGGAGATGTCCTTATCTGACGAGGAGGCGGATAAAACATTGTGTCGCGATGCTGAGGTTTCTGCACATTAACCTCCAGCACTCCAAGTCGGCATCCGCCGCACTGCTCCTCCACCTGGCCCAAAAAGGAGAGGAGCTAATACTGGCCCAGGAACCTTGGGTAGTTAGAAACCGGGTTTGCGGGCTCAACATAAAGGGATACAACACAGTATCCTTCAACACAGCAGGTAAACCGAGAGCTTGCATAATTGTAAAGGAAGGCTTGAAGTTTTTACCCTTGTATAATTTCAATGACCAGGACACCGTTGCGATAGCAGTGGAAAGGCAGTCCAAACCCCTTGTCTTGAGAAAGCCGTTGGGACCCTTACATTGGCCTTCAATGACGCAGCAAGGTCTGCATGTAGTCCAACGAAGCCTAGAGGGAAGTACAAGTCCCCATGGTGGAATAGTGACATTGCGGAGCTGCGGAAGGAATGTAGGAAGTCCTTCAACCGAGATAAAGAAACTGGTCTTCTTATAAAACAAAACTGAAGGAGTTCAAATCCTATATCAGAAAGGCTAAACGCACCTCTTGGAGAAGCTTTTGTGCAGAAATAGAATACTCCAAGGATGTCAGTCGCCTGCGAAAAGTCATGACGAGCTCCCCCTCATTTCTAGGGTCCGTTAAGGACGCAAATGGAGTCTGGACGAAATGCAGCTCCGAGACTCTGTCTGTTCTCGTGGATACGCACTTCCCGGGCAGTGATAATGTGGCTGACAAAGCGGATCCGCACACGCTCCCGGATTGTATGCCAACTACTGTGCCTGTAAATGACAGGCTCCTACGCTGGGCAATCAGCTCATTTCAACCCTTTAAATCCCCTGGCATGGATAACATCTCACCTATTGAGATCCAGCAGGGTATCAATATAGCACTGCCATGGCTGAACGCCATTTTCAAAGCATGTGTACGGATGGCTTACATTCCACAGCAGTGGAGAGAAGCAAAAATAGTTTTCATACCTAAAGCGGGTAAAACATCCCACTCCTCACCTAAGGATTACAGACCTATCAGTCTCACCTCCTTTCTGCTAAAAACTCTGGAACGACTGATAGAGATCCATCTGAGAGCTATTCTGAAACCACTCTCTAATGCGCAGCACGCATACACAAAAGGGAGATCGGTTGGAACAGCTCTTCACTCGCTCACCAGCTACATCGAAAAATCGCTAAGCGTTAAAGAATACACGCAAGCAGTTTTTATAGACATCGAAGGGGCTTTCAACAATATCAGCCATAAGGCTATTGGTAAAGCACTCGGGGAAAGCAATGCCGATGACAACCTGATAGGGTTCATCGGTCAACTGCTTAGCAGCAGGAACATCAACTCCACGCTAGGAAACAGTACCTTACGAAGGAGGGTTTGCAGAGGCACACCACAAGGTGGGGTGCTATCACCCCTTCTATGGAACCTAGTGGTGGATGAACTCCTGTCAAAAATAGAAGCGACTGGCTGCAAAGTCGTAGCTTATGCCGACGATGTTGCAATAGCAATATCGGGAAAATTTGTTAACACCCTATCGGAAAGACTAAACTTTGCCCTAGGTGTTCTTACGAAATGGAGCAAAGAGTGTGGTCTAAAGATCAACCCGTAAAAGACGGAATTTATGCTCTTCACAAGAAGGTGTAAAATTCCACGATTTGCCCCTCCTAAGCTTGAGGAGATAAGTCTCAACCCATCTCATCAGGTCAAATATTTAGGTCTAATTCTGGACTCTAAACTCGCATGGAGAGCGAACACAGCAGAAAGAGCACGCAAGGCTGCATGCGCAATCTACTGCCGCAAACGAGCTATTGGGAAAAGGTGGGGATTAAAACCCAAAATTGTATCATGGCTCTATACGGCGATAGTGGAACCAATCCTTCTGTATGGCGCAGTTATTTGGTGGCCTGCTATGGCGAAAGCATCAAATGTAAACCTGCTAAACAAGGTCAGAACGAGTGCGGCTATTGCAATCACCGGGGCTCTGCGGACTACCCCGACAAAGGCATTATTTATGCTATTAAATTGGCTTCCGACAGAGCTATTTACGAGACAGCAGGCCAAGAACACTGCTGTTCGATTAAAAGCTCTGCGACTCTGGCGTGAGGAGAACTTTGGCCACTCCACAATACTACGGAGAAATGGGCCAACGTCAGGGAAAGTGGACCTTGCATCTCCGATTCCTTGTTTTCACCATGGTTTCAGGTCAGTCATCCCGAATAGGGAGGACTGGACCACAGAAAGAGATGGGATACAGGAATCGGTCGACATCTACACTGAGGGATCAAAAATGGAGGGAAGAGTTGGCTGTGGCGTGTTCTCAGAACAGCTAGGCCTGAAACTATCCTTCCGATTACCAGACCACTGCAGCGTCTTTCAGGCAGAGGTCATTGCGATTTATAAGGCAGTTGACTGGCTGAGAAGTCAGAAAATTTCCATAAGAAATTTAAACATCTTTTCTGACAGTCAAGCTGCCATCCAATCATTATCCAGCGTGCATACTTCATCTAAAATTGCGATGGAATGCCGCTCACAACTGAACGTGATGTCGCTTAACTATGAAGTGATTCTTTGTTGGGTACCGGGGCATAGTGATATACCTGGAAACTGCGAAGCAGATGCCTTAGCGAGAGCTGGCACCGAGCTTCAGGAATATACACTTAACCCCGAAGTCGGCCAATCTCTAGCTTCCATAAAGCTAGGATTTAAGCAGCACTACGTGGAGGCTGCGAATAGGGCCTGGCTGCTCGAAGAAACCTGTAGCACAACCAGGCAAACTTGGCACGCACTGTGCTCCAAACGCACCAAGCGGCTCCTCAACATAAGCCGCGAAACCCTGAGTTCCGTCGTTTCCGTACTGACGGGACACTGTTTGATCGGCAGACACGCAGAAAGACTGGGTGTCCCTTTCAATGATTTCTGCCGAAGTTGCAGATCAGAGGAAGAGGAAAAAACCATTAAACACTTTCTGTGCGAATGTCCGGCGCTGTCCAGGAAGCGCATGCAAACCTTGGGCACACCCTTCCTAGACAACCTCACGGAAGTAGCCGATTTGGACATTGGCTGCATAGCCGGCTTTATTCGAGAATCTGGATGGTTCTCGTCATCCCGCAGGTTCTAGTGCCGCCCTTATATTCTGTGGTATCACAATGGGCCTCTCGTGGCCTAAGTGAGCTACCTTTGGATAAAAGGCGGCTGCCACTACAACCAACCAACCATTTACAAGGGTCCATTATATTTTCAATAAATTTATTAGATGGTTTTTAACTTAAATGAAAAATACCGTAGAAAATAGTATTTATTTTTTTTAACTTGTTTTTTTTTAATCTGATTTGCATTTTAAGCAATCAATGGTTTCAGGAATCTGGTGCTGCATAGAATTTCAAGGTTTAAAGTTAGTATATATAAAAATAATAAACCATTAATAGTTATACTGATTGATACGAATAATATTACCTACTTCACTTTCTCTTATGAAATGTTTGTCGTTTCGATCAAAGCATAGTATCACTTCTATAATGTGGTAGACCTTTTAATAAACTTAGTGCAGTCCTTTCTTAATTTAAGCAAAAAAAAATGTTATTATTTTGGGAGGACGATTCTTCTTTTGTGTTCATCGAAAGCCACGTGATCCGTCAGTAAATCTACAAAATTCCTCGCTTAAGTTCTAACCAGAACAAACAAATCAACAGTACGTTTAGTGTCGTGTTAAAGCCAAATATGCCAGGCAGTGTGATGCACCGTAATTTCTGTAGCACCTTAATGTTACCTCGTTGGCCAATACATTTATATCATCGAGAATTTATATTTTCATCGCCCCATGTGAGTTTACACCGCAGGATTCCTCTCTAGCAAGCTGACATTCCTTTGCACCTTCCTATGACCAGGAGTTCAGTGCAGTGAAATTCTGTTCTTTTCAGAAAACCGGCGAAGTTCCGACCAACAGAACTAATTTGGAAGACAATACAACTTATTCTAGCGCTCAACAGGCTGCTTGACTGCCCACAAAGAAAATGATGTCCTCACCGCCCCTTTTTCTACTGCTGACGTGCTCCGCAGCCTAGAAGATCGTTTTTGCTACAGCTTGCATAACAGTGCAGTAAACGAGGATGTCTAACGATTTGGTATGTACTATCATCAGTATCAGTACTCGGAAAATATTCAGCCACACTTGGGCCCCTTTTTAAGTTCTGCAGGCTAGCTTGCAAGCGTAAAACCTTAATGCAAAAACTTCAACTGGGTGTCAATGTTTTCCGCAATATTTAGGCTGTACACTGGATTTCAGTTGGAGTTCCTGGGTTGGCACACCCGCCATTTGGCCGTTTTTTGAAATTGAAACGAAATGTATGTGAAAATCGTGCGCATGGCAAACTTTTAGAACATAAAATCAGCAACAATCTGTACTTTCTGATATCTGTGATAAGAAAAAAGTTATGAGTTAAAGCCCCTCGAAAAAACGGGGGATAATATTTCGAAATTTCACATTTTTCTGTTCCCACTTTTGTCACAGAAATACATACAAAGCTCGCTTTAAGAATATATTATGGCGTGTCGTTGGTAATATTCTTTGCTACAATCGATGTGCATTGGCAAACTTTCTCAAAAGGAAAAATTCCTCGAAAAAGAAGAAGTCACGTGAAAAATGCATTTTCAAGCCATACTAACGTTTTCCTTCGGGACGCAATAGCTTCCGACCAATTGTTTCAGATCCAAGGCAGCAGAATTTGGCTGAAATTCTGTTTATTCTATTGCGGATAAAATCCTTCAATAACTAATTGTTTTTGGTGCCCACCTTAAAAAAGCTTTGTAGTTCATGACTTACTTACCCAAGGGATCTACCCTTGGGAGATTTTTTATGTAATGACCAGCATACTTTTAAAATTGGATTTGTAACTGCTGATTTTTTCAATGTGAGTATCCCAGGTTAACCCCCAGTCCAAGTGAATTCATTTGTATTATGTTTTGTCGGTTAGGAAATTCTTTTACCGTTCAGTGTTATTTGGGGCATTGGTGAAGCCTATCTGCACTGTTTTAGATTTATTT
The DNA here is from genome assembly GCA_963942545.1 of Oxycera nigricornis. Lineage (NCBI taxonomy): Eukaryota > Metazoa > Arthropoda > Insecta > Diptera > Stratiomyidae > Oxycera > Oxycera nigricornis. The sequence goes on from OZ012662.1 coordinate 72,055,864, forward strand.
ATTTTAATTTTCCGTTTGATAGCCCATTTTGTAATCTTGACAGCGTGGAATTGCAATTCTTAGTTGCAGCAAACGAAGGAGGACTGCTGAGTCATTCGCAAAGGCTGATATCGTGACCTTAGATGCTTCCTTGCGGGATGCCATCAATAAATAGGTTGGTGAAATTAATTGAGCCTTTAGAAATGACACGTAGAGTACGTTTTCAGAGGAACTTTAAAAGAATTTTGTGAAATTTAGGGAGAAAGTTTGCAATTTTTTTTATTTAAGGCCTTCACGCCATACCTTCTTGAAAGCTTGAAAATGTTCAGAAATAGTTTTAAACAGAAGCTCTTATTGTTTCGGGCATTGTTGATTTTGTTCACTAGCTGATGGACTTACTCAATCGTGCTATGTCCGGTTCTAAAACCAAATTGATCTGGTCTAGAATAAGCCTCTTAAGTGTTCACATGGGTAGCATTATATCTAAAAGATGTCTTTTGGGTACATTAGATAAGATTGGTGGAAGACTGATTGGGTGATATGAATCGATTTTGATTCTATCTTTACCGGTCCTAGAGACACCAATAATGTGGGCTTCTTTCTATACTTCAGGGTAATACACCAGTTGGAGTTTAGCATCAAAGATGGATAAAATTGCTGGTTTCTCGTAGAAGGAGAGTTCCTTTAGTATTTTTCCCGAAATAAAGTCGTGTTCTGATATTTTTTGGGGTTTGCATTCATTTATGTTTCTAACTGGGGCAGTAAATGAATATCTTTGAGGTCTTACACCTGTGAATTGTGGGTAGGAGATGTAATTTAAATCGGTGGATGGGGAAGGGTTTGGAGTAGAGACATAAGCTAGGTGCTATGTGAAGGCTTCAGCGTTGTCTTTGCTGTCCATGTTCCAGTTACCTTTGGGATCTCTGATTGGGAAGTCTGTTTACAGAGATTTTTTAACTCTTTCGGTTACTTTACAAAGAGAATAATTGTTATCTGGGTAGTTATAGAGATTGACCGTTTGAAATGAAACGCTGAAATGCGTGGCTGATTTCACGACAAAAATTCTAGCCAGCAAGACTTACGTCTCATTCAAGGTCTGGCCGAGATTACTTAAACTCCTGTTCTTTATCCCAATCGAACATCTATCAAAAATCTTGCAATTGATACGCAAAAAAAACTAGGAAAACGATAGGTTACGGTGTAGAAACAACCTCTCTACGTCGTGCTACTTCTGGGAGGAAAAAGAGCTGAAGTGGAGCTCACCAGGCACTGATGTCACTGTCTGAACTCACCCTACTTTCTAGTACTTTCCTGTCCGCATGTTAATTGCATGATAGGCCCACAAAACTTACCTAAGACAGGGTTTGAGCTTTACTTGCTCAAAATAACCGTAAAGGGAACTACCCTCTAGAAAACTCTCAAGAATGATGTTCTAATTCAAGTTTTTTTTTCCTTAACCTTAAACCGTAAATTTACATTATATTATCATATATTATAATAATGGCGGAATAAAATAAGTTCATACGAAGAAAAAAGGAAATAAAACAATTTAAAAATAAAAGGTACGAATATACAGAAGAAAGCAATTACTCCTTTATTTCAACGGACTATGACGAGCGGTCTTCATCTTCAAAAGTGTGTTATTGATTCTAATTCTGCATTATGAGAGGCTATTGATGTTATTACTTGAAACTTGTCGATGTTGGATATGTACATGATGCAACTGTACATATATTTATTTATATATATTTATATATATATATATATATATATATATATATATACACACATATATATATATACATATATATATATATATATATATATATATATATATATATATATATATATATATATATATATATATATTAAATCTATGAACCTTGTGCATTTTAGTAGTAAGACAAACAATTTTAGCCAGTTTTGCACTGCGTCCGATAGGGACAGGTTGGACCCGTGTAGGGGTCAAAGTGTGTTGGTGTGCGAGCGTGTGTCTTATGTGATGGATCGTGAGCTGGTTTGAAAACGGGGTAAGTGGTTTTGACATGAGATATCGTGAAGAGAGCGAAGAGCCCAAGTGATGTTTTTGAATAGAAAAGAATGTACTTATAGTAAGATCAAAAATCACTTGTTTTGAATGAAAGTGTTCTGAAAAAATCATATGGCTACGTTTGTAGCGTGAAAATGGTAATAGCAAGAGAGCTTGTATCACAAGCGAAAGTACGTGTTCTTGAAGTTATCGGTTTGTTTTGAGTCGACGGGTATGAAATACCGCGATCACGTACGCGTTGGCAGCGGACGATGGCTTTTGCTTGAGATGTTTTAGACGACTTTTAACGGGCGGGGTCACACTTGTGTGCGCGGGTGGGTGTGGGTGCATATTAAAACGTGCATTAAAATTTTCATGTCACGGTACCGGCACGTATTGGATGAAATTCCTGTTTTTATGTAATTTACGAACGTAGTGAGATATGTGTCTTGTTTTTTATTGTTTTTGACACCCCGTGAGAACCAAATATTAAGAAAAAGACGGCAAAAAGCTGTAGAAGAAGATTTTTTATGGATTTTTCAAAATATAACACACCTCTTTTCTTCATTTTTTCTTTTAAAAGCGTAAGTTAAGAAATCCCCCTCGTGACTAGTCTACGCCGTCAAACACGGGATGTTGATTGGAAGCATTGTTCAGTTTGTCTACCTGACGCTCAGTTTAGATCTTGTCCGAAAATCTTGGTGGAAGAAAGTGAAAAACACCTCTGTCCAGATGAACTACTGGCCTAACTCCATACTTTGTTTTAACGATGCAAAAATTTTTTTACATCACGCTATCAAAGGATGGCATGTATCACAGGAGTGCTCGTTCTCCGATCATTTATATAATGTTCGATGTGGCGTTTGACCCTCTAAAAAATCCATCCTTCATCAACAAAAGGAGGATGGATTGGGTCAAATACCAATCAGTATTCGAGTCTACACAAGAAAGTGGACCTCCAAAGATTGAAGACAAAGGTGGTCTGGAGGAAGCCGTTGATGCCCTTACATCCGCCTTCAATGAAGCAGCAAGATCTGCATGTATTCCAACGAAGCCTAGAGGGAAATATAAGCCCCCATGGTGGAATAGTGACATTGCGGAGCTGCGGAAGGAATGTAGGAAGTTCTTCAATCGGGCTAAAGAATCCAATGACTGGTCTTCCTATAAATTGAAACTGAAGGAGTTCAAATGCTCCATCAGAAAAGCTAAACGCTCCTCGTGGAGAAGTTTCTGTGCAGAAATAGAACGCTTCAAGGATGTCAGTCGTCTGCGTAAAGTTATGACGAGCTCCCCCTTGTTTTTGGGGTCTGTCAAAGATGCGAATGGGGTCTGGACTAAATCCAGCTCTGAGACGCTAGCCATTCTCATGGACACGCACTTCCCGGGCAGTGAGGATGCGGCTGATGAAGCTGATCCACATACGGCCCCGAACTGCCTGTCAGCCGCTGTGCCTGTAGATGACAGGCTCCTACGCTGGGCAATCAGCTCATTTCAACCTTTTAAATCCCCTGGAATGGACAACATCTCACCCGTTGAAATCCAGCAGGGAATCAATATAGCGGTTCCATGGCTAAGAGCCATTTTTAAAGCATGTATACAGATGGCTTACATTCCACAGCGGTGGAAAGAAACTAAAATAGTCTTCATACCCAAAGCGGGCAAGACATCCCACTCCTCACCTAAGGACTATAGACCTATCAGCCTCACCTCTTTTCTGCTGAAAACTCTGGAACGGCTGATAGAGATTCATTTGAGAGTTACCCTGCAATCACTCTCCAATTCGCAGCACGCATATACAAAAGGGAGATCGGTTGAAACAGCTCTTCACTCGCCCACAAGCTACATTGAAAAATCGCTAAGCATCAAAGAATATACGCAGGCGGTTTTTTCTAGACATCGAAGGTGCATTCAACAACGTCAGCCATAAGGCTATTGAGAAGGCACTCAAGGAAAACAATGTGGATGGTAACCTGATTAGGTTTATCGTACAACTGCTAAGTAGCAGGAGCATTAACTCCACACTAGGAGACAGTATCCTAAGAAGGAGAACGTGCAGAGTCACCCCGCAAGGTGGGGTGCTATCACCCCTCCTATGGAACTTAGTGGTGGACAAACTCCTGTCAACAATAGAAGCGACTGGCTGCAAAGTCGTAGCCTATGCTATTGCAATATCGGGCAAATTTGTAAAGAACCTATCTGAAAGACTTAACTTTGCCCTGAGTATTCTTACCAAGTGGGGCAAAGAGTGCGGTCTGAAGATTAATCCGCAGAAAACGGAATTTGTGCTGTTCACAAAAAGGCACAAAATTCCACGATTTCTCACACCCAAACTCGATGAGATAAGTCTCATACCGTCTCATCAAGTTAAGTATTTGGGTCTAATTCTGTACTCCAAGCTTGCGTGGAAAGCGAACATAGAAGAAAGAACGCAAAAACTGGCATGCGCAATCTACTGCTGCAAAAAAGCCATTGGGAAAAAGTGGGGATTGAAACCCAAAATCGTATCATGGCTCTATACGGCGATAGTGGAACCAATTCTTCCGTATGGCGCAGTTGTTTGGTGGCCAGCTATTGCAAAAACATCCAATGTAAACTTGCTAAACAGGGTCAGAAGGATTTCAGCTATTGCAATCACCGGGGCCTTACGCACTACCCCGACAAAGACACTGTTTATGCTATTGAATTGGCTCCCGACGAAGCTCATTACGAGACAGCAGACCAAGTGCTCTGCTATTCGATTAAAAGCACTACATCTCTGGCAAGAGGGAAATGTTGGCCACTCCACCATACTTCGGATTGATGGACCAACGCCAGGGGAAGTAGACCTTGCGCCCCCGAATCCCTGCTATCATCATAGCTTCAGGTCAGTCATCCTAAGCAGGGAAGACTGGGCAATAGAAATAGGTGGGATGCAGGAATCGGTCGACATCTACACTGATGGCTCCAAAATGGACGGAAAAGTTGGCTGTGGCGTTTTCTCAGAACAGCTAGGCCTGAAACTATCCTTCCGGCTTCCAGACCACTGCAGTGTTTTTCAGGATGAGGTCATTGCAATATACAAGGCAGTAGACTGGCTAAGTAATCAGAAAATTTCCATAAGAAACCTGAATATTTTCTCTGACAGTCAAGCTGCTATCCAAGCACTGTCCAGCGTGTACACCTCATCCATGATGGTGATGGAATGCCGTACACAGCTGAGCGTGATGTCTTTTCACTGTAAAGTGACTCTACACTGGGTACCGGGACATAGTGATATACCGGGAAATTGCGAAGCGGATGCCTTAGCGAGAGCTGGCACTGTGCTCCAGGAGTATACACTCACACCCCAAGTCGGTCAACCTCTAGCTTCTATAAAGCTAGGATTTAAGCAGCATTACATCAAGGCTGCAAATAGAGCCTGGTTGTTGGAGGAAACCTGCAGGACAACCAGGCAAACTTGGCGTGCATTGAGTTCCAGACGCACCAAGCAGCTCCTGAACACGAGTCGAGAAACCTTGAGTTCTATCGTATCCATACTGACGGGGCTCTGTCTAATTGGCAGGCACGCAGAAAGGTTGGGCGTTCCCTTCAACGATTTCTGCCGGAGTTGCAGATCGGAGGAAGAGGAAGAGACGTTCCAACACTTTCTGTGAGAATGCCCAGCACTGTCCAGGAAACGCATGAAAACCTTAGGCTCACCATTCCTGGACAGCCTCACGGAAGTAGCTGATTTAAATATCGGCTGCATAGCCGGCTTCATACGAGAATCGAAATGGTTCTCGTCATCTCACAGGTTCTAGTGCCGCCCTCGTCTTTTTGTGGTATCACAATTTGGCTATCCTGGCCTAAGTGAGCCATATTTTTGATAAAGAGGGCTGCCACTACAACCAACCAACCAATATTTATTTTAGAAATTTTTCCATGTAGTTATTTGCTTGGTTTTCCTTAAATCTGTGAATGTTTCGCCAGGTTTGTCAATTTTTCTGACTTTTCTTTTGGTATACTATTGAATTATTTCATTGCTCTATTTTGAAGTTGATAATCGTTTAAATCGTTTAAATTAGACATTTTTCAAAAATACGCAATTGATATGTAGAAGTCTAAACAAACACTGAACACTTGCAATGAAGTTGCAAATATAATGTATATAGGAGGAACCGGTATTTTAGAGAAGGGGAATGAAAGAGACGCTACGTGGTCGACAGCTGATCGAACACCTAAAAAGAGCCGAAAACGCGCACACACTCAAAGTCGCCATTTACATATTAAACTTTCGAATTTTCGGAAGATTTTTCTGTAGGTCATTTTCAAAAAAATCCATTTTTCCAAATTTATAAAGTGGACTAGTACCTTAATGTTTTTTTTTTCAAATTATGTTACGCTCAATATAAGCTTTTATTTTGAACAGCAATTATATTTTTCTATAACTTTTTACAAGTGATATAAAATTTTAAATAAATCTTGAACAGCCGCCTTTTATTTGCCCATTTTTACTCGTATGCGATATAGTCCTTTAACGTCAGAAAGTGGGTGTTAGTGTCACCACCGCACTCATAAAAGCTAGCCCATCTTTGATGATTTTCCTTTGTTTATTACCTCTTATGTTTGAAATTACCCATTTCCCCATGATGGTCTGTAATCTTGATGAAGATGCTTTCAATAATCTCCACATGATGTTTAATGGTATTCTTCGGAGATTTCTTATCAACTCCTCACCCATTGCTCTCGGTTTGATAATATCTGTATAAATGTGTATTAGAGTGGTTGTAGATCCCTCAAGATTTTTCGTCTGTACTTCATATCGTGCTCTATACTCCAACGCATTAACGGATGTTTCTAGTTGCTTTATCATCATTGACTTATCAAACGAAAACTTTATTGGAACGTTAATCAATCCCAGATCCCGTTTGTCAACGAGTGTTTTAAGGAACGCATCAATAAACAGACCGACAATGTAGTCAGTTTTTGACAATTCAATTGGTACTAGAGTAACATCCATACCTTCATAATTTTTTTTCTGTATGGTACAGTAGAACGTTGATCATCTAGGGGTAATGATAGGGAGGAAGGTGCATGGATAATCTAATTTGTTTATATATTTACTTATGGTTTATGACGATGCAAGAAAAGTCAAAATTTATGCCAATGGAAAAGTTATATTTATTAGAGAAAACGATATCTACATATATATACAAAATAATAATAAAATTATGTGTGCATGTGTGCATATATATATTATATGAAAAATTTAATAAAATAACCAATTTACAGATGATTAAAACTAATTTTTCAGTAGAACAAAAATAATCCAAATTTTTGGATTGTTTCTTCATTAACAGTGTTTTTCATTAAAAAACTAATTAGGTCAGAAATAAAATGATTAATATCAATTGCGTATTTTTGGAAAATGTCTAATTTAAACGATTTAAACGATTATCAACTTCAAAATGGAGCAATGAAATAATTCAATAATATACCGAAAGAATAGTCAGAAAAATTGACAAACCTGGCGAAACATTCACAGATTTAAGGAAAACCAAGCAATTAACTACATGGAAAAATTTCTAAAATAAATATTAAAAGAGGAAAAACATATTGATTAATTTACAAACTTGAGATTCAGTAATCAGATACTAAAACAGTGAAAAATGACATTCTGACATTGCTTTAACATTGTATTCCAAGAAATAAATACTAAAATTAAGAATGAAATGACATACTCATCATACAATAGCACAGTTGATTTGTTGATTTAAAGTGTACATAAAACAGGAAATCTTTACAAACGATTCATTTTTGCAATCTGGGGTTAAAATTCATTAAAATTGTTATTTATATATAATATAAAATGTATACATACAACAATCAAAAATAAATTCCAGATATTGTATTTAAAATAAATTATATAATCTTTCGGTGTGTTTAAAAAAGGAAGACGGAGCTTTTTTAACCGCGCTTGCGACCGACTTCAGCGCAATTACGGTGACACTCATATCCTGTTTGTTATGAGAGCTATCACGGGAATAATTCATTCAATTTATAGGGTAATTAAACAAATTAATTTGTGCCCATACTAACTGCGAGTTGTAATATTGCAGCCGGTGGTGACGGACATGTAATTGTGGCCCTCCGATAAAAGTGAAAGTGTAAAAGCCCCTTCTCGAATATCTGAGCAAAGTTGAGCGAAAACATAACTGCAACGCAGTCCACAGTGCGTTGAACAATTTGCGTAACGTTGACGACTGTGACTGTTACATGAAACAATTTAGTGGGAATAGCAAAAAAAACACAGTAGTGCATAGTGGTGCAGAGCAGTCGGTGAGTGATAATGAAGACAATAATCCCAACCCAGTGGTAAACTCAAGCACAATATTGGTCGATAGCAATATGACGGAATCTATGTCAATTGCTGAGGTTAAGGAAAAGACCGGTATTGCCTCTACAACTGTTAATACCCAAACCGGCAATAACTCTCCTGCCATAAAATGCATTCAAACCGGCATTGAAAGATATGCAAAAATATCCGAGAAACGAAAACTTAGCCCACAGGCAATTAACGCGGCAATTGATCGAAACTATTATGCGATACTCGCTAATGAAACCAATACAGACAACGCTAACACAGAACAGGAAGATAAACCGAAAGCAAAACCTCCTCCGATCTATATCAGAGGATCTACTAGCACATACTTAATAGCAAATATACGCACGCTAATTGGCGACAAGAATTTCTATGCTGTAAACTTAAAAAAATGCAATCTGAAAGAAATGAAATTGCAAGTCCTGACCGAACCCAACTACATCCAGGTAGTCTCATGGCTGGAAAAGAAAAAAATCAATTTTCATACATATCAGCTGAAAAGCTCTAAAGGATTGATCGTCATTATTAAAGGCATAGACTCCGAAGTAAAACCTGAAGACATAAAACAAGAGCTTAAACAGTCCGGTTTTGAGGCTAAATCGGTACATAATGTCATAAAGGAACTTAAGGTTCCACAACCAATGTTCAAGGTGGAACTTACACCGGAAGCTAGCAAAATCCCTAAAGTAAAAGTACACCCTATATACAATCTACAATATCCCCTTCTCGAATATCTGAGCAAAGTTGAGCGAAAACATAACTGCAACGCAGTCCACAGTGCGTTGAACAATTTGCGTAACGTTGACGACTGTGACTGTTACATGAAACAATTTAGTGGGAATAGCAAAAAAAGCACAGTAGTGCATAGTGGTGCAGAGCAGTCGGTGAGTGATAATGAAGACAATAATCCCAACCCAGTGGTAAACTCAAGCACAATATTGGTCGATAGCAATATGACGGAATCTATGTCAATTGCTGAGGTTAAGGAAAAGACCGGTATTGCCTCTACAACTGTTAATACCCAAACCGGCAATAACTCTCCTGCCATAAAATGCATTCAAACCGGCATTGAAAGATATACAAAAATATCCGAGAAACGAAAACTTAGCCCACAGGCAATTAACGCGGCAATTGATCGAAACTATTATGCGATACTCGCTAATGAAACCAATACAGACAACGCTAACACAGAACAGGAAGATAAACCGAAAGCAAAACCTCCTCCGATCTATATCAGAGGATCTACTAGCACATACTTAATAGCAAATATACGCACGCTAATTGGCGACAAGAATTTCTATGCTGTAAACTTAAAAAAATGCAATCTGAGAGAAATGAAATTGCAAGTCCTGACCGAACCCAACTACATCCAGGTAGTCTCATGGCTGGAAAAGAAAAAAATCAATTTTCATACATATCAGCTGAAAAGCTCTAAAGGATTGATCGTCATTAGTAAAGGCATAGACTCCGAAGTAAAACCTGAAGACATAAAACAAGAGCTTAAACAGTCCGGTTTTGAGGCTAAATCGGTACATAATGTCATAAAGGAACTTAAGGTTCCACAACCAATGTTCAAGGTGGAACTTACACCGGAAGCTAGCAAAATCCCTAAAATAAAAGTACACCCTATATACAATCTACAATATCTGCTGCATAGAAAAATAACTATTGAAGAACCATATAAAAGGTACGCTGTTGTCCAGTGCCTTATTTGCCAAGAGTTTGGCCATTCCAAAAAATTACTGTAAGCTGACCAGTATTTGTGTTGCCTGCGGAGAAATGCATCAGACCAAAAACTGCAACAAGCACAAAACGAATGCAAACAGCAGAAAATGTAGTAGCTGCAACGGGGCTCACACCGCTAATTACAGGGGCTGCCCTAACAATTAATAGACGTAACAAGCAGGAAAAAATAACGAATGCGTTCATAAATAACTATTCTAATGCACAACCAGCGCAACCAAATCCTACCTCACAACCCACGGATCAGACTAAAGCAGGAATGTCATACGCCGACGTAGTCAGAAACCTACAATATGGTAATCCAACAGCTTCAAACCCAGCAGTAAACAGCAATAAACAGGAAGGAATAATACAGGTTCTAATTACTCTAGTTAATAACATACAACAACTGACAAATATCATGAATAACATTCAGACAACCTTATACGAACAAGCAAACCCACTGACATATTTAATGAACAAATGAATAATCTAAGAATTGCACAATGGAATGCAAACGGACTATTGTCCCGTAAAATTGAATTAGAATCTTTCTTGCACACCAATAATATTGACATAATGTGGATCGCTGAAACTCACCTATGCGGTAAGAATAATGACTTAAAAATTCATGTCTACACAGTCTATAACAACAATCACCCTGATGACAAGCCACACGGTGGTACTGCCATACTAATCAGAAACAGAATCAAGCATCACCCAGTCCCATGTTAACAAATGTGTAATATATTCACAGTACCGCTTTGTGTATCTCTGCCAGAAGCGTAGACACGTGTATTGCGGCTACTTATTGTGCCCCAAACCACAGAATCACCTCAACAGATTTCGATGATTTCTTCAAGTCACTTGGGCTCTGCTTCTTTGCCGCGGGCGATTGCAATGTTAAGTCGCCACACTGGGGTGCACGCTTAACCTCTCCACGAGGTAAACAATTACTTAAATCTATTTACAAGAACAACCTTAATTGCATAACAGGTGGCACACCAACATACTGGCCATCAGATCCATTAAAAATCCCCGATGCATTGACTTCGGTATTACTAAGAAATTAGATCCGTGCCTCATCAAGGCCTGGACCACGAATGATCTAACAAATAGTAGAACCAACTGGAACAAGTTTTGCAGGAGATTTCAATCCTCATTCTGTCCTAATATTAAATTAAAATCTGCTGAAAATATTGAAAATGCAATAAAATACTTAACGAATACTGTTAATGACTTTGCTGTATTTGCTACCCCGTCCGCCCAATCTACGGAGGCTGGAACTCCTCAGTATTACAACAATAAAATACTTTCACTCCTAAGAACTAAACGTAGTGCCAAAGCCGAATGGCAAAGGGTACGCTCTCCCAAGGCAAAAGTTGCCTTAAACGAAGCCACCAAAGCACTAAAAAGGCGCTGTATATAGCTAAGCAATAAAAAAAGATCTCTTTGTTAGCAATCTACCTAATAAGGCGGGTACTAACTATTCATTGTGGAAAACAATTAAAAGGGTCAAGAAACCTGTATCAGCAGACACTCCAATCAGGGATCACAACGGTGGCTGGCTCAGAGACAATACTCAAAAAGCTGAAGCTTTTGGTAATTACCTATCAAAAGTATTTTGCTTAGATACAGTTAATGAGGACAATACCAACACAAATAACAGAAGTGGGAAGTATAAACCTATTAGATTCACTAAAGTCGAGCTTCTCAAGAAAATTGGCAGTTTAAACAACAATAAAGCACCTTGACACGATAAAATAACAGATAAAATGATTAAAACTCTACCTATATCAGGCAAAATCGTAATATTGCACATATTCAATGCAATACTGCATATTAATTATTTTTCACACGCCTGGAAACATGCCAGGATCATAGTCATTCCTACGTCAGGCAAAGATAGCACAAAAGTGGAGTCATATAGACCCATTAGTCTGCTTTCCACCCTTTCTAAGCTGTTCGAGAGGCTACTTCTTGACAAAATGCTCCCCACACTCCATCGCTCCACTGTTCTCCCTGAACATCAGTTTGGGTTTAGAAACAACCATAGTACCATAGAACAGGTACATAAGCTAATAAATTATATCAAAAAATCCTTCGAAGATAATAAATATTGTGTTGGACTATTTTCAGATGTATCACAAGCCTTTGATGAAGTCTGGCATCCTGGACTCATCCAAAAAATTAAGACCCCTCTACCCCCAAATTTTCATAGCATACTAACCAGTTACTTACTTGAACGATCCTTTAAAGTCAAATACAAGAATACCATTAGCCAGGAACATCCTATAAAAGCAGGAGTACCCCAGGGGAGTGTACTAGGATCAGTCCTTTACCTCCTGTACACTGCAGACCTCCCGACCTCAAAAGAGGTGCTCACCACTACTTTTGCTGACGACACAGCGATACTATTTGCACACAAAAACCCATCAACTGCAAAAAGAGTACTACAGCAACAAACAGACATGATATTAAATTGGGCTAGAAAGTGGCATATTTCAATTAACGAAGCAAAAACGCAGCAAATCACGTTCGCATTAAAAAAACGATCCTGTTGTCCCATTAAAATTAACGGAACGGATGCTGAAATAACAAATTCTGTAAAGTACCTCGGGGTCCATTTAGGCAGATGACTCACCTGGAAAAGTCATATAAACAAAAAACGAGATCAAGTGAAATTACAGTTCAGGAGACTATACTGGTTAAGGCACAGTAAATCCAGACTAACCTTAGAAACAAAAATTTTGTTATACAAGACAATTCTCAAACCAGTATGGACGTACAGCTCTAGGGTTCAGCAAAATAAAGACAAATTTGGAAATCATACAAAGAACGCAAACAAAAATCTTGCGGGCGATTCTGGGTGCCCCCAAATACGTCAATAACATAATTATACAAAGAGACACCAATGTCTGCACAGTTATGGAAGAAGCAGAAAAGCTGAGTTTGAACTACAAAAAGCGATTGCGACACCACCCAAACAAAACAGCAAGAAAAATATTGCTGACTAGACCATACGTACGGCTCAAAAGAACTGACCCACTGCGACTAACAGCCAATAAAGTAAAGTACACAGCCAATAAAGTAAAGTACAGATATAATACATGCCACAAAAAATAACGCTGCCTAAATCTACCCAGCGACTTACTGCAGAAGGAGAGTAGCAGCGATACACTATAGTTTTCCTTTTTTTCTTATTAGTCTTATTGAACAAAGACAACTAAATAATTGAATTAAATGTTATAAAATATTGTAAATTCTTAAAAACTATTATAAACAGTGGCACCAAAAACTCCCAGAGTATTGTCAATGGAGGTCGTATTTTTCCAGCTAGACTCAAGAGTTGCAATGAAGTAAGCTAGAGATCTCCAATGATCTAATCCTTTCTTTGTAAAAATAAAGATGCAAAATACTAACTGCGCCACTGTCCAAGTTTTGACAGTACCAGTGCAACTGTCAGAAATTATTGCAAGACAATTCAATGCAACCAAATGAATTATTTTTCAGTGAAAAAAACTCGCCTAACTTGTGAAAACTTAAAATGCGTAAATTTCGGAAATACTTACACATGAACAGATACGTCTTCCGTGCCGAAAATGCGATTTATTCGCACAACAAGCTACAACACACTTCATCAATAATTACGCTTAATTTTCAGGTTTAAATTTGGTTTCTAGACTTTTCGTCGAGAGTGTCAACCTTTGCTTATTCATAACACACAATACTATTACGCAAGTTACTCTTTAAAGAATATATGTTAAGTTAATTACATTGAATTTTTGAAAAAGCCCTAATTGTATCCAACTTCACTGTATTAAAATAAACTTCTTTCGTAATCTGACGTTCGACCAGAACAGACGTGTTTATTTAACCTCTGCAACAGGTTATGGGCCCAGGACCACAAAATCCATTGCCATCGTAAAATACAGTCTAAACAATCTTCCAGTTCGAAATTCCGGTGAATTGCTAAATTGAAGTGATATCAGTGTTGTATCTATTTTTGGTGTTATTGTAATATTAAGGTAACACGCTGTTACTTTCCCAAGCAAAGATGAATCCACAGGTTTCTGTTGAAAAATTGAAAGGAAGACAAAATTTCGATAGATGGAAGATTGGTGCAAAGTCTTATTTAGGTATCAAGAATCTCTGGTCGAACATCACATCATCTCCTGCCGAAAACGCATCACCAAAAGAATTGCAACAAGATCAACGTGCACTAAATGAAGTGACATTGTTATTGGAACCAGAAAATTATGCGTACATTGCTGATAAGAATCATGCCAAGGAAGCGTGGGATGCACTCATGCTGCCTTTGAAGATAAAGGTGTTAGTAGAAAAGTTCTCATTTTGAAACAGCTTGTAACACTAAAACTCGGTGATTGTGTCTCGATGCACGAGTATGTGAGTAAAATGATGACATTGTGGGCAAAAGTGAAATCATTTGGCTTCCAAATTGATGAAGAAGTAGCAGGATCTTTAATGCTATGTGGTCTACCTAGTGAATTCAAGCCAATGATAATGGGAATAGAAAATTCCAACACAAATATTACAGTAGATTACGTACAAACTTTACTTTTGCAAGAAGTGTATTTTGATACTAACCTAGAAAATGCAAGTGAACGTGTCCTCACAGTGCAGTGTAAAAACAATCGCAGCAAAAGCAACAATCAGCAAAGTCATGCAAAGAAAAGATTTCGTTGTTTTGAGTGTGGTGGACGAAACCATCTCGCAAAAAATTGCAAGAAGAGAACTTTAAATGTCAAAGTGAGGCCATGGCACACATGTGCAGAGACGATTCGTTGTCGCTGTCAAAAAGGCAACCCAAAACGAGAGAAATAACAGTTGCGAATAATGAAAAACTCATAATTGGTTGCGTTGGCGACGTTAAGCAACAAGTATTAGTGGCAGGCGAACTAAGAGATTTAACAATTAGTGATGTACATTATGTGCCGAAGATCGCCGCAAATCTTTTATCAGTCACTAAATTGACCGAAAAAGGTTACAAAGTGCAATTTGACAGATCCGGGTGTCAAATATTAAACGAAATGAATTATCTTATCGCAACCGGTACATTTACAAACGGTATGTATAAATAAGATACTGTTTCGGAACAATCCTTAATTACACCCCAAAGTAATATTAAAAATACAGAAGAATTTTTGTGGCACCGTCGATCAGGACACTGTAGCTTTAAAACCATGCATTTTTTGAACAAAATGAAAAACATACGTTTGAATATCGCCAAACACGTGCATAAAAGGTAAACAAAATCCTCTACCATTCAAGTCAGAAGGACTTAGAGCAAACCAGTTACTGGAAATAATCCATTCGGATGTGGTCGGTCCAATTACACCATTGTCAATGGGTGGTTGCAGGTATATTGTTACGTTCATCGATGATTTCTCGCGTAAAGTATTTGCGTACGCAATTAAAACTATCAGTCAAGTATTCGAACGCTTTGTTAATTTTAAAACTATGGCAGAGAAGCAACTCAGCACCAAATTAAAAATATTGAGAAGCGACAACGGTTTCGAATACTGCAACAATAAATTTACACAATTTTGCAAAGAAAATGGAATTCTTCATCAAAAGACAGCAGGATACTCTCCGTAACAGAATTGTTTGGCAGAGCGCATGAACCGTACAAGTTTTGAGAAAGTAAGATGTATGCTACTAGACACAAATTTAAAAAAGGAGTTTTGGGGCGAAGCGACAATGACGGCAGTGTAAATTATTAATCGGTTACCATGTAAAGGAACTTGCGATAAATCTCTCGAAGAGATTTGGACTAGAAGGCCAACAGACTTATCATTATTGAAGCCATTCGGATGTCAAGCTTTTGTACATGTACCGAAAATAAAACGAAAAAAAAATCGAGTGTGAGTTCACACGCGGTAGAAGTGAAACTTTGCCTTCTGATTAATCTGTAAAAGAATGCCGTGAATACACTATTGAGGTGATAAACACACACAGCGAGAGAGAGAGACTAATTGACAATTTTTTATTGATTGAAGTAGGAAGAGACGAAAGAGAGAGAATGATATGAATCACTTAAAGTGACATTCTAGTGAAGATAGAAATTGATAGATTCAATATAAAAAAAAATATTATATATTTTTACACTATGATTGAAATTACATTGTACATTATCATTACTATCATTATCGCTAAGTTCTAAACGTGACACTAGTGGCTTATGATAACTAAAATACGAAACAAATGTTCTAGTTTGAATTTTATCTAAAAACCTTTGAAATACTGCGTATATTGTTGTTCCTGATCTTGTTGTTGGCTCGGTTTGTTTATTAGAAATTTTTAAGCTGAACGAGTTATTTCAAAATTCTACCATAGGTGTTGAAGTAGGCTCAGCAAAATTTATGTTAAAATCTCCGCTCAAAATCATTGGTAGTTCGTGATATTTTTGTTTAAGTATCCTCGACACCTCTGGCGTGTATTTAATTAAATTTTCATGAATGAACTCAATGATATCATTTATTGATTTATTCGGAGAAATATATATAGCAACAATGATAAGCGTTTGTCCGTCATGTAAGGTACTATGACAAGAACATATTTCTCCTACATTAGAAAGATGCACAGATAATGATTGAGTTTGTTTTGTAATTATATCTATTTGCGGAGTGATTGAGTACTGTCATTCTTATTGTGATATGGTGCCACTCGCTCTAATATCACGTTTAAATTTAACTATAAGATCGAAATTGGCATATAAATATGATCATCATTATCTAGCTATGTTTCAGAGAGTATCAAGACGTTGGATTTCATAGCAATTTGGTCAGAACTTATATCTATCACATGAGCGCGTAGACTCTGACAATTAAAAGAGAAGATTGATATTTCTGATCTCGTCGTTATGAATTTTGTCCATAATCCTCCGATTGTTTGTAATGTGTTTAATGAAAGCCTTCGGAACTCCGCTTGTAAGTAAGACAGAGATGTTGCCATTCGTCGCCCATGATTGAATCGACAATTATTATTTTTAGGTACAATATACAAACCTTGAATACTAGTAACTCGGGATAATGCGACGTTCACAAGCTGTTGAGGATGAGTTGCATCATACTCATACACAATCTTACTAAAAGTACCTCCTTGAGATTTGTGTATTGTTATAGCACATGCTGAAACTATTGGGAAGTGAATGCGTTTCACGACAACTGTTTTGTTTGGAACAAGTGAAATTGAAGATGTTCTTCGTTCTATTGGAACAGCCAATCCACTGAGGTTTTGTCGTTGTATTGATGCAGCAGTTTCCTTACGTATCTATTCACCAGTTTTGGTTGACTGCGGAAACTCTAGCCATAAACGACCTATTTCGCCAGCATCATTATGCTCTATGTGAACCAATTTTCATGTAGCACCATTGGCTAATCCGTCTGATACGTCAATATTGGTAGTCAATATATATGATTTATGTAATACCAATGTGACTTCATATGAAAATCCTCCGGTGTCAATTGTCGACATCTTATGAAGTTTTTGATGCATACTGGCTTCTTGCTGATCCCTTGGCAACCAATATAAACATCTGTTGCTATAGAATTGACTTTGACGTTTGCACAATTTAAGATGCGATTATTGTACTCGCTTACAGATTGATTATTAAAATATAACCGTATTCCATTTGGACACAGCCTGTCAGCCTCATCTCTTGTGGAGAATCGTGATTCGATTAAATTTAATTCATCTTCATCTAATAATCTTCCATCAGCAATTTTCTTCAATATTGTAGAAAACATTTGATTAGCTTGCCTCATGACTTCAGTAAGCTCATAGAATTGCAAACTTTGCCACAGAGTTGGACCTGCTAGTTGTTGTTTCAGTTGTTTATATATTGGTGTCGCTCTAACCGGCGGCAAAAGACGTAGATCTCCTATTAAAATTAGATCCATTCCTCCAAAATTGTCTCTGAAATTACCAGTGATCTGTTTCAATCTCGCGTCAATCTGATTAAGCAGTTGAGCACCGATCATACTGATTTCATCGATGATCAAAGCACGAACGTATTTAAACAGCGATCGATATTGTTGGGCGACTTCGATTGACAATGGAAGTAATCTAGACAAACTTATTTTTAAAGCTGTGTGAACCGTTGTCCCATTGATTGCTACTGCAGCTTTGCCAATTGAAGCGCAAGTTATGTAAGCATTACAATACCCATCATTTTGGGTATATCTATTATAAATCTCGATTAATAATTAAATTACCAATGTTTTTCCACACCCAGCAGCACTCGTGAAGAATATTTGTAATGGCAAGGATCTTTCAGACTGAAGATGTGAAATAACATGCATAAGAAGAAAGAAAGCTGTTTTTCATTCGCCATCCGCATGAGTTCAATGAAATCTTGATTAGGCATTAAATTCTCTTTTTTTAGCAATCGCCCCCAATTTATTCAGCGTTGCTAAGCGTAAATCATTATTCACATCTGCATTCGGATTATCATACAGTGTCTGAAATGGATTTGCCTCTGGAAATCTGCCAACGGCATCACGAGCTTCATCATCATCTTTGTTGTCTTGTAATCCATTTTCACGGCACAATATCCGACAAATTTCGATGGTTTTATTTATGTCTAAATCAGATTCAAATTCTTTACGACGCTGCAATATAACATCTTCGTTTTCCTCGTAAATATCGATGAATTTAATTTATGCTAGAATTTCAGTTTCTTCGTTTCGATAGGGAATGTGCAAAGTGACCATTTCCCTTTTATATTCATTAATATCTGATGCCATGTCGTAATATCGATAACGAATGATGCGGTGTTCTTTTCTACGAATATACGCCCCTTGTAAATTTTTAGAATAATTGGCAAGGAATTGTGCATGTGTTATCAATTTCATAGCTTCCGGACGCTGCTCATATTTGTCGAACCAATAATCTTTCCATATATCTGTTGAATTTTTGTCAGCATGAATTTCTTCTATCTGTTTTTGAGTTTTTTTAATTCTATGCCTCTCAACAGGGCACACCGTAGAAATATAAACAACCACAACTGAAGATTTAGACATTGGCTCCCGAAGTAAATACCATGCAGCTTCTTGACTGGTTAATTCAACTGTATTGAGCATATTTACGCCCATTGTTCGTGTTATCTCAACTATATCAAATTCATGAATTTGGCGTTGCAAGTTGCTTATGCCTCTATTTGTTTTATTAACGTACTCCACACATACGCAGCACAAGAGTATTCTTCGATGATAAACTGGACGTCTGTATTCGATTTTAAAATGTTAAACACGAAAGGGTTGAACGGATTATGCCATTTTTCTATAGGTAATCGTTTCAAAAATACTCTAGGTTTCGTAATTCCGGCTTTACGTATCTGAAAATAGTCTTCATCACAAGTAATATTATTTTGGGCATAAAAAGTCGCAATATTTAAATAATCGTTATTCTCCAAATTAATTCGAAGCATTTTGTAACGTTCAGCATAATTTACAAAACCCGGATGATCTTTTGGCATTGGTGTTAAAATTTTAGTGTAATTTTTAGTGTAAGTGTAAATGGTGCATCAAATCTACATTTCTGTGGGTGGTTTATACGATTGATTTTAAAGCAAGGAAATGTGTGTGTATGTGTCTGTAATTTAATATTTCCAGAAGCTTCTGCCAAAGAAACTGATATCAATTGATCAATCATATTTATTGCATCCTGTCTCTCCGTACCAAGTGCATCTTTTGAAGCATTATTCAGCCATAATAGAATATGTGCATGAGGGCTTCCTCGATGTTGAAATTCTATTCTTTTGAAGTAATTGGCCACGTTATAAATTCCGAATGGGCTATTTTTCTTTGATTGAAGTATATTCATTAAAATATTCACTAATTTGCAGTGGCGGCTCATGGGAGTTAAGTATGGTGGGACTACTAGAACGATTTTTTTTATCACCAATATAAGTTCTTATGTGAGTTTCCACTCCACACAAGAGGTACCACATGTGGAGCGTTAACCGATTTTAAGTGATCGGTTTCCCCAAAAATTGATTCGCTGGCAATCAAAGATATATTCTTATTATCGTATTTTGAATAGCATTTAAAGCTTTAATAAAAGTTCAGTGCACTCTGAATAAAAAAAAAATGTTTAAAAACATTTGAATTCTTCCAACGAAACAACTTTTAGGCCTATCGCACTTTTCAAAATAAATAATTTCTTTACTAAAATGAATGCAACAAAAACAACAATAACAATCGAAAAAACTAGTAATAAATAAATTCAACAAAAACAACAATAACAAGAGCAAAAACCATCAATATATAAATTCACCAAAAGCAGTTTTACATTGTAGTTCTTCAATCAACATCAACAACAAAAGCAATTTCGTTTATCTAGACGTTTTATTTGTATAAATATTCAGCACGTCGATTTTTTGTTGAGCAAACAAGTTAATCACCCTATCATTCTTGTTGGGTATTTCTTTAATGAATTTATTACAAACAGAGAGAACTGCAAGCGAATTGAGACGACTTTGGTCCATGGTGCTCGATTTGTAATTTTTGACATTTTTTAGGGTATTGAAGCATCTTTCCGACCCTGCAGTAGTAACCGGCGTTGTTAAAACTATTTCTATTAACTTACTTGTTTCTTGGAAAGACGAACAAAGGTTATTATCTTTAAAAAACTGTAAAGCTGAACAATGGAAGACATATTTTGAAACATTTCGTTCGAATATATGACTGTTAGCTCATTTTTTAGAATATCAGCATCAAAAAATGCAAAATTTTCTACTATTACACCTGAGTGTTAATAATATCGCAAACTTATTTTCCTATTAGTTGAAGAGCATACGTCGAAGTACGAATTCTTTTTATTAAAGGTTCTTCTTGCTCATTATTGGCTGAATTAAAACTATTTCGTATTGAATTTATAGAGCTACAAAACGATTCCACCGATTGCATGGCTTAAATATCATTAGTACCGCGCGACTATAAAATATCATATAAAATATCAACATGATAAAATATTTTGTTAAAATGTTCTAAGGAAAAATTGAAACAGTCATCTTTTAAAAGTTTTAGGAGACCACTAGCTTCGCGAATAGTAATGGGATCCCACAACTCGCACTGAATCACATCAAAACAATGAATAAGGTTTTCTTTATTTTCAAAAACAGTTTGAACAACACGAGATTGAAAATTCCAGCGAACTTCGATGGTTCTTGGAAGACTTTTTTTGGCAAATTTCTCTAAGCAAATATTTTCGCTTTGGCGAACATGAAAAAAATGAGGAAAATGCAGAAACGTTCGCAAAAAAAATTCTTATGTCTCTTATAGATGAAGAAGCTTGCTTTAACACCAAATTAAGTTGGTGAGCATAGCAGTGTACAAACTAAGCATACGGAAAGTTAAGTTTTCAAAGGGATTGAACACCCGCATTTTGGCCACTCATGACTGCGGCTCCATCATAAGTCTGGGAGATTAATTTGTTTCTCAAATCATACTTATTAAGCGCTTTTTCAATCACATCAACCATTCCCTGCGCGGATCTATCATGAAGATCGAAAAATGAGAGAAACCTTTCGACGGGTACCTTGTCTTTGACGAAGCGTAATATTAGTACCATTTGGGAAGTACATGAAAGTTGTTTCATCTGCCTGCAATGAAACAAAATTTGCTGCCTCAATTTCCTTCCTTACCTCATCTAAATAAATATCTAGAATGCATTTCAGAAGTTCTTTTTGGGTGGTTTTGGAAGTGTTTTGAGCGACGCGGCTGCTCTTCGAATAATCATCCAAAGCGACATCGATCGACCTAGTATATGCAACCATATCCAAAAATATTCCTCGATTTGAACTTGTTTCTCTCTCGTCGTGACCACGCAAGCTTAAATTATGATTGTCGCAAAATTTTAAAATGTCTATTAAGCTACTTAGAACATGTCGATTTTTTTTTCCCAGCTTCGTTGTGAAGAGTAATGGAAGCTGCATGAGCATTATCGAGTTGCGACATAATATTGATACTACCAAACGTTTGGAAATTTAATGCATTCTGTAAATGGCGTGAACTTGCTTTATGTTTTTTAATTCTCTCGGACAAATGTTTCATGTCGCGAAAACCATTGCTTGTCCAAGTCACTTCGCCTCCAAAACAAAAGGCAATAAAAACCAAATAGGGAATTTCTGACCTCACAGACGGTAAGCCAAGGTTTCTTACTGAACCAATCAGTAGAAAAGTTTCGAAGTTGCCTTTTGTCGCAACTGCTGCTTAATTTAAAATTAGAAGGTTGATGAGATCCCAAGCGTTTAATTTCAAGTTTTTCTTCAAAAGAACGCGAGCAAAACGGGTTGAAAATTAAAATTTCTACCGAATTCATATTTGAAAATACCGAAATTTTTTACTAAAATTGAAACTTCTAGCAAGTTTTAACACATGCAAGGAAAATCTTGTTAATTATTTATTTAATTACAATCGTAAATACCATAACCCGAAGAACCCTTTCCTGAAACAAACTTTAAAAAATACCAAACACTACAAACACTACGAAGGCCAACGCACCATGCACTACACTGATGAGACTACTTTTGCATTAACAGTCACCACCTTCACCCCCTTCGGCCCGTCGTAAAAAAGTGTTGCTCATGCCTGCTCAAAAGTATAATCCAGACCATGCCAAGACTAAACGTTGCCGAAGCACTGAACGGGCTGCATATGATTAGCCCGTCTACGACGTATACACATGTTATTTCAAACACGCACACTCCCGCCGCTTCAGCATAGAATTCACGCAACCATTCAAATCGAAATTCTCTTAATCGGGGCTTATTTCATGTAGCCCTTCCTCATAGTAAAGGTGGAAAATTGTCAAAGAGAAAATAACTTTGAATTTTACTCTTAGCTTTTACTCGGTGCAGGCACAACGAAGCGAGTCGAAGAGAAAAACAAATTGTTCTACAGTGCGTGGCAAGAAGACTAAGCTACAGCATGGGCGAAAAAAATGCTACATTATATTTTGAAATGAAATGAAATTATGAAAACTATATTGAAATCTATAATGATATTTTATTACATTTGCACTAATAACGGCTCATCAATAAGTGGTGGGGCTGAGCCCCACTAGCCCCAAAGGTAGAGCCGCCACTGCTAATTTGTTGAAATAGATAGCACAAGTTACGGCATCTTCATTAACAAGCGTTGTCTTTTGCATGTAATTCAGTTGCTCAGCTTCTTTTTCAGAAATATCAGCACCATTGTGTTTCAATTTATATAATGTTCGTAATAAATTATTCTATCCGATTTCGTTTGCACTTAAAGTCAGAAACATCGTGGGCTTTGCAAACTGTCTGATCATTGCGAATAGATCTCTCTTTCATTCGGACCAATACCAAGTAGAATTTGGTATAGATCGCAAGAAAGCTAAGTTACTTTTGATACAATTAATGATATAATCCTCAGACTCAATTTGTTGTCGAGTTATTTTGGTATTCACTCCAATGTGTTTGAAAGCAATAGTAAGAGAATCGCGAGTTCGTATTCTCATAATTATTATTGCAACGTAGAGAAAATGATATGGAGTTACTGCTCGTCGATCAGATCTTCGTAGTTCACTCGTTGCTATAGCGAATGGTGTTGCAATAATTCCATTTCTAAAAGTCCGAAAATGGCCCAAATAAATTGAAGGAAAAGAGAGTTCTTCGGCATGTTCATCGAAGAGTATACTTTGTGGGAGGTTATGTTCTCCTGGTGCAATCCTTAAATATTCGTCATCATTCCACAAAAGTGTCTGTTGTTGTGCAATAAGGCTCTCTTCGATTGGTATGTTTTCGCTTATTTCATCTTGTTGAAAGTTGCTTACAGCGTCATCAGTATTGAAAAAGCTGTCATCAACTTTGATGTTGTACAAGATATACAATGAAGTTTGAACCAGGTATTTCAGCCAAGCCCAAATAGTTCTTTTCTTCACCAAGCCCATAACATAACTTGTCCTGTGAATTTTTTTTCTTTTGATGTGAACATTAATGCAGTGGTCGTCATCAATATTTCGTGGTAAAAGCCGGACCATATTGTTGACCGATATAGGTGATGATTTGTTCGTAAATTCCATACTGCCCGTGTACGTGTTGTAATCTCCTAATCTGCATGAAAGGAATCCGTGGAGAAATGAGTCTCTCCAATACCAAGTCTAGTTGTGGCAAAAACGTTGGCATGGCTTGATATTTGAATCCGTTGTATGTGGACATCAAGGGGATAGTATTTCTATTGAGAGCTTGAATGCACGTGTTACAAATTTATTTATTGTCACTCACATTCACATCAACTATTTGATTTAATAATTCTTCATGTCCTGCAGCGGGTTCTTTAAGATCGTTTTTAAACCATAAACGATTACACACACAACATGCATGACCAAAGGAGTTGTTGTAGAATGTTTTTCGGAAGTCTTCATGCGCGACTTTATTACGATGAAATTGTGTGTATGGGAGATCAGGCGCTACGTTCATTTGTTAATCATCTAAAAATTCAATCAAATAAGTATTGCAACTAAAAAACACTTGAAATGCAGCATACACACATAGCGTGTATTACTTATTGAATTCAAGAATTATTAAAGAGGTTATACACGTGATAAATTTCGCAACCGATAATGAAAATTACATAATCAAATAGTTATGAATATTAAAAGTTATAATTTAGAAAATGATAATATGTACTTACTTGAATTACTTCCAGCATCTTGTGTATATGATACATAGCATGCAGCCGATTCAGCATTTTCTATAGCTGATATAACCTTCAACGCTTTTTGGCTCGCACGAAATTTACGAACACGCTCTATAGAAGTACTTGCCGTTTTCTTAGTTTTATTTTCAGCTGCTTTTTTTCTTGCACGATGTTCTCGAACACGATCAGCGTTTGTTTTCGGCATTATTTAATATATATGAACAATGTTAATAAACTAACAGAAACCACAGAACAATTTTTAAAAGTGCGCGACAGTCACTACAATTCAACAATATACTGTACTCAAATCTGTCTTGCTTTCACACGCCGAGAACAGCGTTAAGTTTAAGCACACCGTTGTCCAGCCGACCGCATCGCTTTACCTATTTCATGTTTGCCGTCGACGTGCAGGACACAGTATAGGTGCACCCAGTAGGTAATGTTTCATATATAGGCGCACTATCAAGTACGGCCCGCGGTTCTACGGGACAACGTCAAATGTTTGTTTACATTTATCATATGTTGGCTGCCATTTATCATATGTTTGCTGCCATTTATGGCAAGATGGCAGCTATCTACTGGTCGGGGCAATGCCAGAACTCGTATATGCTCGTTTCATGCTAGACGTGAAAAACGCCGTTAGAAACTTCGGTTCATTGATTTACAATGGTGAAACGTCTTTGCTGACACAAATTTCATTTGCTTTTGACAAATTCATTGAGAGAAAAAGCCAAAATGACTGAAAATATATCTTTTGTGTTGGAGTGAAAGATGAAGTCTGCGAAAATGTTGTATCCTCTGCAAATCTGGCAGTGCTAGGCATTCGTCAATTTTTGCAAGCACATGGCCAGCACATGGCGCCATTTCTTTGAACTAAAATACGAGCTTTTGGGCTTCGATTGCATACTGGGTCTACCTATACTGTGGTGCAGGCGAGCGCTGAGCTCGGGCGAGGAATCGCGCCAGAACACAATCACGGCCACTTGGCCCGGACTACGGCAGCCACGATGATGAGACACATTCGCGGCGGCAAGACGAGAAAGCGTTCTCGGCCAAGTGTCGCTGGCATGAGACGTGGTCCACTTGGCAGCCAGACAGCGCAGAGCCCCTGAGGACAGTCTTGTGGCCTGGACGCAGTGGATTGCGCGGAGCCCAGTCCCGGTCGCGATACCCAAGGTATATAAACTAGACATGGTAACATCTTCCCGATTCCCAAATGCGTTCACTTCTACGCATGTACGTCACAGAAGCCCCAATTCACCGAAAAGTGCCCAGTAGGAATAGCATCAAAACCTTTTGGAAAACAAGTTCCGCCCAGTAGGAAAGGGAAAATGGCAAGTGATGTTGGAAATAAGCTTTATTGTTGCTGCTATTGCACCCACGCACCGAACAAGTCACCATCGTCACTTCACTTGTCTTTCGTTTACACGTTTCCCACGCAATGCACCGACTATCCGCCGCCGGTTTCCGCCATTTATACATTTTGAATTGTGGCGCCTCGTTTTCTTTCGCCTTGCCAGATGTGCACCCTATGTTTTGTTCATTTGGCAGCCCAAATTTTTTGGGCAAAATGGCGCACAAAAAGCCCGCTGTGCGAGCGAGTCGGAAGAAAAGCTGCGCACGGGTTTACCATGTCTAGTTTATATACCTTGGCGATACCCACGTTCTACGGTTTCAGCAGCAGCAGCAGTCTTTCGTGGGTTATCATATAGATCATCTATGATTCATAATTTGAAGGTTTCCTAAAAAGTGGTTTTTTATTGTTAGCCAGATTTCATTAGTACAGTGAATTAGTGTAGTCACTTTGGAATTTGTTATTGTTTTAATTTGTCTGATCACAAACTGTTTATTAGTAAAATATATTTTTCAATTTGTATAGTTTGTAAATGGAGTTTCAGGTATAACCTTTTCTTCTGAACTTTGTTCTAAAATTATTCGGTTTTTAAAATTATTTCCTGGTTGCAAAATTGTTTTGGATTCTTTAGATGGAGAATGTACTTAATTGTTGTCGTTTGTGTTCGTTGAATGTGGATCATTTTTTGTTGGCTTGATGCGTCCGCGACTACATTTTCTTTTCCAGGTTTGTAGACTTGTTTTACTCCGAGTTCTTCAATCAAATTTTCGCAGGGATTTGTACAGCATTCGGATTTCTTTCCGACATTGAAAATATTAAGAATAGATAATCCGTGTAGACTGTTAAGTATGCGATGCCGTATAGGTGTTTCCTAAGTTTTTGGAGGCACCAGACTATTACTGATAGCTCTTTCTCATTAGTAGAGTAATTTTGTTCAGTTGAATTTAATGAACGATAGATTAGCATAATTGATTTTTTTCTTGACTAAAGGATGCGCCTATTACTATATTGCTAGCATCTGTTGTAATTTTAAATGGTTTGTTGTAATTTGGTTGATACAACTTGATTTGTTCTTGCAACTTTATTTTTAATTTAGACATTGCTTCTCTTGCATTGTTGTCTAATATGATTTTTGTATTTGTTGCGTGCCCCGCACTTCCACCTCTCCTGCCCAGAAAACCATCCTGCACGTGCCCCGCCAATTCGGGCGCTACGGGGAAGACGATTGCCGAGAGGAGACCCCGTGAGGAGCACCCACCAACAGTGGCCGCATAGTGGCGACCATAGATAAAAAAAATCGAAACCGGCTAGCTCACCAGTTCGTGAGCTATAAAAAGGGAAAAACCGAAGCATACTCCGATCGCGATCACACTGCGGAGGGGAGAACACAATGACACTCACTTCAAATTATTTACACTTTATTTGCAATAAATTATTTAGAATTTTAATTGAAGACAATCGTTTACATCCAACTTCACTAATTATTGTCTTAGTTAGTCTCGTATGTAGTACATAACGACTAAACCTAAATGGCTTCCGACATAGATTCACTAATGCAAATGTGATTGTTATAAGATTACAAGAGACTCGGAAAGGATGCCGTTATTGTAATAATGATCAAGGTAACTTGACACTAATCCTAGAAGTAGTTTAGCGAGATGAAATAAATAAAAATAACACACCTTCCTCTGGTTAAATTATGATCTCATATACAAACGTACGTGGAATCTGGTAAAGCACGTTCGCCTCGAATACGACGAGCAAGCAAGATGGTTTTCCGCATGATGGTGACACGTTGGCATGAATAGCACACAAATTCGTATCCTCGAACAATTCAACCAAATATGTTTCGCTGGCTTCTTGCAAAGCCATCACAACAGCACTTTGAAGACGCAAATCGGTTTTGAAATCCTGCGCAATTTCGCAAACAAGGCGCTGGAAAGGCAACTTACGAATCAGCAGCTCAGTCGGCTTTTGATCGCAACGAACTTCTCGCATGGTGACGGTGCCAGGACGATAACGATGTGGTTTCTTGATGCCTACGGTTGATGATGCACTTTTACGCGCAACCTTCGTTGCCGACTGCTGACGCGGAGCCTTCACTCCGGCCGATTTTCGAGCGACCCCCTTGGTACGCGCCACTACGAATCATATCTCGCTTTCCGCTGTGTGAAATATCCTTCGGAGGCAGGAACCCGGGATAATCGCCGATCGAGTCTCACTCGGATTCCACACCACGCGCAAAAAAAAAACACTTCTCGCCCCAGACTCCTTGACTGCATTTTTTCCGACCCTTTTTAACTCCACTCTCACCCATACACCACACTCCATCACCTCTCGTCGATCTCCCCTCACACCCACTTCACCGCGGTCACGAGTCGAAACATTTTTGCTTCATTTATTACCAGATATGGTAAGCAGCAAATGTTTTCGGCCAATCAGGCCATCATCACGCAAATAGAATCGATTCGCGCTCGATCACCTGAACTCATCTCTCGAGAGAGACAGCGCGTGTGGTGGATTACCAATTTGGGATTTAGTACTGCCAATGCCGATTATTTAGCAGTGTACTCAGGGAAATTTAAATAGGTTCCAAATTTGGAAGAATTGAAAAATGTGAACTCAAAAAAATGAAAACTGATCCGCAACATATTTTTGCTTTGATTTTTTCCGATAGATAGCATTTTCTCTTCTTAGTGTATTTGTTAGAAGTTTTGCTATTCTTCCTTTAGATCTAAAAAGTTGTAACGTTCTTTCAAAATATTTAATTCAATACCTAATCGTATGAAACCATCTACATACATCTAATATAGCTTTTTGATCATTTAATTGATCTACTACTTAAAATGTAATTTTTGATTTAAAAACGGTATTTCTCTTTTGTATTTTATAATACTTGTGCCATGTATTGAAGAAATTTTAGTAGGTTTCTTCAATTTTATATTTTTTCGCAGAGTGCAATCTTTATAGATGTAATTATTGGTGCTGCCTGTGTCGAGTAATATGTAACTTTCGCAGGGTTCGCTATCCGACTTGCTGCATTGCTTTAATCTATGAAATAGCAAACATACTTCAATTCTAAAAATCACTTAAGTCGATTTCTTTGGGCAACAACTGGTAATTCATCATTTTTGTAGAGATTATTCACTCTTTGAGGTTTACTTGTCGACAAGTCGGTTTTTTTATTTTCATTCGGCGTTTCAAATTTGAATTTATTGCTCAAACCCGTATTTGTGGGTTCTGCTTTTGCTTGAGGAGGTTTGAACGCGTTTTAACTAAATGGCTGATGGAATGAATGGAAAGGGGCAGATTTTTGATTAACTTGCTTGCCCATAAATTTGTGTAGCTGTTGGTTCCTTATGTCGTGGTATTTTGTAAAACCGAGTGCGTGAACTTCCGAGAGTATTTCTGGGCGTTGTCCGTATAACATATTGCTCGTTGCTATGCTATTAATACTGACTGTAAAAGTACGTAAAGCTTTATATTCCATTTCGTTTGTCAAAACACGAACCGTTTCTTTGCTTGTGTGAGTCATTTCTATTTTTGTAAACACTAAATGCAAATGTTCATTTATTTCATTATAATACATATCCAATGTATCATCGTTTTGTCGTTTTCGACTAATTTCCTCCTCTAATGCGTATAATGGTCTTTTATTGGTATATGCGTTATCTAGAGTTCGGCTGATCTCATCGAAATTTTGTTTTGTGTTATTATCCACTAACAGTTCTGCTGCTGCCTCAATAATTTTCGTTTCTATCATTGTTAATGCCTCTGCATATGTGTTTGTGGTTTTGTAAGCTTTTATGGAATCCTCTAATCTCATTACTATTTTACTCGATGGTCTATATTCATTTTGTTCACCACTAAATGTATATAAGCTTCGGAATAGATTTAATTTTATTTCTTTTTCAAAATTTAAGGGACATGCCCTTCTAACTGGAGTCATCTTTGTATTCTCAGGTTGCACATTTTTTGTTCGGAGGTCAAGATCTTTTAGCTGAACTTTCATAGCATCACAGATTGCCTTTAATTATGCAATTTCCGCCATTTTTAATCTTCTATGTTGACGTGTTTCTATTCTGTCTTCTACAAGTAGTTCCGCTACTGTGCTAACACTGGTTTCAATTCTGACTTCATTGGTTGCACCCTTTACAATTACGAAGTGTCTATCCGCGCGGCAGCGTCAAACTAAGCATACATGTGTTGAGCGAGTGTGACGTAAAAACAACCAAGGGGAAATTGAGAATGTAATAAGTCGTGACTAGAGCGCGGAACGACAGTCGGTAAGTGACAAATCGAGACTATGGATATACGGGAAATTGGAGTCAATGTAATTTGTATAACTACAATATTTTAAATTTCTTTGCCAATTGGGAGGATCAGAAATGGAGCGTCATTAGAGAAAAACCAAAAATCATGTGAGATCGTATGGTACGTAACCGCAGACTCCGATGCACGCCAGATATTGTGTAAAATAATGTGAAAAATTGATTATTTGTAAGTTTAAAAAATTTAATTTATTGTGTGGGTCGTGCAAAATATAATAATAAAATATAAAAAACATATAATAACAGTTATTTTTTTCTGTCTAGGCCCATACGAAACAGTAGTTCGTAGCAATCCTTGTGGACGTCCTTTTACTGTGGGAGGAACATGCGTAGAAGCTTCCTGGACACTCTTGGTACTGTCAACAATAAACAATTTTCCCAATTCGCATATGAAACGCATCGCTGTCGCTTACAGTTTAATACTTGCAGTGGCACTGCTTAAATCGCTCTACTCACTTTATATACTTAGTAAGTACTTGTTCGATTGATTTTACGTCCAACGGTGATTTTGAGACGCTGGACTTGTTTTCGTTGTTGTCTGAACTTTGAAGACGAGGTTTTTTCGACTGAGAAACTGCTTGAGATTTCTAAACTGCACTTTTGATCTTGTTGGTTATTTCCTCGAAGGATGTCCTAAAGGCGGTCCCCTTGATCGTACCTTTATATAAGTTGATTGTACGGAAGAAATTTTCCCTTCAGCAATATGCCGGTTGAGCCCCCAAGTAACATTTACACAAAGTCTTTCAATAAAAATTTATAAATTCTTTAAAAAGATCAGTTCGTATAATGTGCTGCTTAATGCTGTTGTTATCTAGCCTAAAAAGAGCGAGCCACAACATTCAGCTCGTATTTATACTTGATCGCTTGGGTGCGGTCGCTTATCGCTAATTGGTTTGTCTAAATATAGACTTGCATCTGCTACATTTCCTTTTATGGTCATGTTCTAGGGTCTGTGGGTCTTTATGTTGGGTATTATCAATGCGGCTAGTGTTGGCCGTTTTTATATGTTAGGTCTGGAGCTGCATAACTTAACTCGCGCGGCTCGCGCCAGACCGAAAGTCGCTAGCCGCAGGAAATTTGTATGAAAGCTGGCCAAAACACCTATATCCTAACTACTCCGGTTTTCTTATTTTCCGAGATGAACGATCGCAGGGATATACACCTTGAAAAAACTTTTTTATTATGACATTACTTCTAACCGTGTTCTAGATCTCTATTTTGTTCTTTCCTGTCCTTTCAGGAATATGTTTTCAAGGTTTACATCTTTAATATGTGATGTCACGTAGCTTTGTAAGAACTCTTTTGTCGATTCCCCATTCACAGACACTGTTGAAAACTTTCCCAAAAATCCTCATCGAGTTGCTTGAGTTTCAAGTTTCTTGTCTGATTTGTAGTTAAAGCCGAGGAGATAAGATATTTATACGTGATTTTTTTCGAGTAAAGTTTGTTCTGTGAGCTAAACCCCGCCAGTGATACTTTCTTAAAAAAGGTTAAGTGATCTTTTGAGAAATACTAAACAATAACTAGGCAATGTGTCATGTTTTCTGCTATGAACTTGAGCAAATACCATCCACATCTAGTTGATATTTTGGTATATATACCTATATAGCTTTTTAGAAAATTGTAAATACATTCGGATTCTAGTCAATTGCAATACTTGCATCATATTCCGCGTAAATGATACAGGTAACACTTTTCTTCAAAGCCTCTCTGAATCTCCTCTCAGTCCTTATCACGACTTGATTTAACAAACTCCCACATCCCGATTCATATGAGTTATCTGCAGTCAAGTCAAATGCTAACAGGAAGCAGCCATCATCGGAGAACTTTTTGGATATCTGATCACCTTTTTCGAAATAGTTGATACCAGTGCCCTTGAAAATAGTAGGATAACCTCTAGTGCTGATAGGGTTTGCTTTGAAAAATTGAAGTCTATTGGCATTTACCGATAAGTTAAAATTCGTTATGCTGTTATGTTTGAAATTGTATGGATTCTTTGTGCGCTGTGTAAGAATCATGATCATACATGCCGAAAACCAACAGATTCGGCAATTGTCCTATAACCGCATTGTCAAGTGAAAGTGTGAATGTGTTGGCGGGTAGTGTATAGTTCTTTAGATCTACACGAATGTAAGGGCAAGCGGCGTTTGAACGTTGAAAAACAATTTCAGATGCCAGCAATAAAAGTAGGTGGACTGTTACATAGTTCACG
Organism: Oxycera nigricornis; assembly: GCA_963942545.1. Lineage (NCBI taxonomy): Eukaryota > Metazoa > Arthropoda > Insecta > Diptera > Stratiomyidae > Oxycera > Oxycera nigricornis. The sequence continues at coordinate 72,088,521 of OZ012662.1, forward strand.
TGCAGTGATGCCTCCAGAATTTTGATGCTAAAGTTGAAGTCATCCTTCTTCAAATACAGAAAAAATTCTGTTTTCCAAAGATAGTATTAAGCGCAAGTCGACACCATTTAACAACAGTTTATCTTGATTAAGCATGTCGCATTAGATTGTCCGCATTAGCTCAACCACATTGTTTTTTTCCAACAGTGTAGATCTTTTAATATACCCTTCATTTATTTCACTTGGACGCCCACTGATATCCATTTTATTTTCAATCATCTCCATTTTATTCTGAGCCAAATACCAGCCAACAGATTCAAGATGCGTTGAAGCTGCATCTGTCTATGCGATATTTTCACTATCTAATTGCACCGCACATTGTCTAAAGGGCGAATGTATCATATTGTTGGCAATACCTTTAGAATCAGCTTCAACATCAGTTCCATCAAAGCTCTTGATTGTCTCACGACCTGTAAAATTCTTTTCTTTACCATTCTTGAACTTCATTTGCTGCAATTTCAGGCGTAAGTAAATGCTGGATTAGTCATGTTATCTACCTCCATGACGAAGGGATACAAATTGCAAAACTGAATAATTATCCAATGATGCTATTGGCTCGTATGAGTCTTCCTCTATTTTAAAAATATCATTCTGAACTGGGATTGTGGTAAATAAATACAATTAAGACTCCTTGCACTCTTTATGAAGTGCCATATTATGTGTCGAATATATCTAACACGTTTTTTTGAAGTGTTTACGTTTTTAATAGCTTTACCTTTTTTTAACTGATGATAATTTTCGCGTTGTAGAACGCCTTTTACGCTTAAGCGATGGTTTTATCTGTAAGCCTGTGAACGCGTTGGCTCTTTTTATAGTCGTTCGAAGTCCTCTGCCTGACAGTTTGTTAAATAATTTCATTCACTGCTAGTTTTCCTTGCTTCTTTAACTCCTGCCTGATGAAGTATTTATTTTCCTGTCTTCACTGCCTGTTTGCCTAAAACTTAAACATCAGATACAGATAGTGGTTGTAGATAACGAATCAAATCATTAAAGAAATTACTGATTCCTCTTCCGTGCTGGTGCACAAGTGGTGATCGATACAGTTCTCCAATACCTGAAAGTTGTCCTCCACTTTGAGTAGGATAATACCGTTTATAATAAGTATTCATTGCCTTGACAGAAAATGTCGCTTCCGAATCGTATCAATACTATTCAGATATATTCTATGAGTGTATATTTATGGTTTTTTACCACCGTTTAAAATGCAGCATTATATAGGGGGTGTAAAGATTGGTTCGAAATTAACCAGTTCCCCAGGATGGTCCGTAATCTTGATTAAGATGCTTTCGATAATGTTTTTACTACCGGACAGTAACCCACGTGATGAAACCTCAACACATTGTCTTGCAAAAATGCTGAGAATGAGATCCCGTGCATAGAGAAGGAAGAAAGAAAGAAAGTAATTAGAAACGCAGGCAAGAATCAAACCACTAAAGAAAATACTGATTCCTCTACGCGTTGGTGCACGAGTGGTGAATGTATTGTTTAGAGGTTCCTTAGCTCAGTCTAAGAATATCCGATCAAATGTATATTAAAGTGGTTTTGGTAGATTCCTCAAGATTTCCCGTCTCTTCTTCACGGCATGCTCTATTTTCCAACGCATTAACGAATTTTCCAGCTGGTTTGTATTTTCCAAAATCATTGACTTATCAAACAAATCTTTTATTGTAGCATTAATCAAACTCCGCTTTCCGAAAGGAGAACTGTCCCAAGCCAGTGAAAGGAGGAGGGATTCTGACTGATTCTCAGGTTAACATAGACTTCTGAGTTAAAGGTATGACGAATGATAGGTGGCATTCTGAATTGATGATGAATATCCTATAAATACGGCGATCAATCCGGAGCTTTGCAGGGGTTCAAATGAAGAGGTTGTGTCTGTGCTTCCTCGAAACCTTACCAGGGGTATACTGGTACTAAGGGATCCGGGGCCCCAGGGACCTAGTCTCTGCTGGTGTCGGTGAGGAGCTTGTGGAGGCTGAAACTTAGGGTTTGTGGTTGTAAACCCAGTAGCGGGTACTTTCATTATTAGTGTAGTTTGGAGTCTGATTAGCACGGTAATCGGATTCTGCATTTGTGGTGCATTGGCGTGCTGTTGCGCTTACGACAGGGGTGCCATTGCCCAAAAAGCGGCATGGATGATTGATGTGTCGAATCTTGACCGAGGGTTAGCAGGAGCCCTGTCAAGCTCTGAAATAAAGTTGGTACCTGTATTCCGAAAGTCACGTGGCTCATACTTAGGTATGTGTACTTGGCAAGTACGTTTATGGGGGTCTCGGTGCGAACATATCGTTACTCGTAGCTTAAGAAGCTCGTGGTATTAAGACTAACTAGTCAGGTAACCACGTAAATCTTAGAGTCTACTTTGTAGCATTAATCCGTGTTTTCAAGGCAATCTACTAAGGTTTGTTTGTTGCATGTGTGTGCTATGTCTATTTTTGTTGAGCTTTATTCTGCTGGACTCGTAAGGAAGCTGGTGGAGGACTGCCAGAGGGTAGCCTTGTATGCGTGTCTGCCTGTATGCCGTATGGTCTCGACCGAGGCAATGCAGGTTTTAATGGGGGCACCCTCTTTGGACCTGGAAATCAGGCGCCGGTAGCTACCTTCCGAGTCTGGAGGGGACTCCCGGTGGGGGACGATGCATGGCTCCAGGGTGTGAATGTCTTCATGCTTCCGATCATGGAGACTTCTGCATCATCTTTGGGGGCTCGGCGTGGAGTTACAGGGTAACCGGGTGCCGTGACCGAGCGCTCGGCAGAGGATTAGGTGGGCCTCGCTTACACCAGTAAGGTCACTGAGCCTGCACTCAGTAGGCAAACTGGTACTCTCAAGTGGTGGTGGGAGGGCATTGGCAGCCGCATTGTAGTTGCCCATTGTGCGACCGCAGACCGTGGAGTAAAACCCATGTAGATAGGCCTCCACGTTAAGCACCTAGGAACATTCTGTAGCATTAATCAATCCCGGATATCGTTTGTCAACGGGTGTTTTAAGGAACGCATCAATAAACAGACCTACAATGTCGTCAGTTTTTAACAATTCGATTGGTACTTGGGTAACATCCACACCCTCATTATTTTTTCTGTATGGTTTATCCAAAATCTGATCCAAAACTTATGTCGCCTACTAATCTGGTAATATCTCACCACCAGACTTTTCAGCCATGCGAGCATTATTGAAAATTTGTCTTCGCCGTTGGTATATATTCAAGCTATTTTTAAGGTCATCTACATCAACTTCTATTCCACTTAGTAACAATGCAATAAAATCATTGAGATTAATTGTGAATTATATCGGAAGCTCTGCGTTAAGTTTCACTCCATGATCTTTAAGTTCAAAAATATAGGAGGTGGGTTTAATTCATGCCTCCGTTTCTTATTCCTTTCTTATACTATGCACAGGGGTGTATGTATATTGTGAACGAACAATAATTCACGATAACATTATAGTTCAGTGCACGATTCAAGTATTGTGTGCTGCCGCTCACAGCTGTATCGGTCAATAAACGTTCCCCCTTGCTTGTAACCTTTCAACCTTAACGGTTGTGTGTTTTTATTAAACATTACTTTTCACAACAGTTTATGGGCCCACTCCACCCCAAATTAAAAAGTTATAGTAAAACACTGAAGGTTCAACAAAACATAAGCAAGAGCACGCACGATTAAAAACCGATGATCGTTTATAGAACGTGATTTTTTCGGATTTAAATTGTGAAAGTGCAGTGAAGCTAGAAGCATGGCGAACTAACCACATTGGACATTCGAAGAACTGCGTGGTCGCGAAAATTACGATTTTTGGTCAAGGAACGCAAAATCGTATTTAGTGATCAAGGGTCTGTCGAAAATAGTGTCCACCGGAACGTCTACAGTATCCACAGAAAAAGAACTAGAAATGATGAGCGTGCTTTACCGAAATTACTTTGCTGTTGGAACCGAGCACATATTCTCACATTGCAACAGCCGAAACTTCAAAAATCGTTGCTGCGTTTGAGGATAAAGGAGTCACAAGAAAAGTTGAATTATTGAAGCAACTGGTGCAATTAAAATTGTCGGATTGCAATTCAATGCAAGATTATGTTAATACCATGGTGATGACGTCACTAAAAGTAAAAAGTGCCAGTCTTAAAATTTACGATGAAATAACGGCATCGCTCGTGCTAGTTGGTTTGCCTGATGAATTTCGTGCGTTGGTATTAATTGTTGAAAATTCCTCGACCGATTTATCCGTGGATATTCTTAAAAATTTACTGTTGAAAGACTCGAAATTCGACAACCACGACGGTGGTAGTGCTTTGTATTCTACAGGACAATCCAAAAAAGTTAAATTCCGCTGTCACACATGTAATGAACCAAATCATTTCAGTAGGAATTGCCCACACAAAAAAAAATAAACTAAAGTCCAATTTTTCAAAAGATAAGGCACTGTTTGCATCGTTTCTTGTAAACGATAATAGTGTCTCCGAATGGTTTGTTGATTCAGGTGCAACCATGCACATGTCGCAGTGAAATGTGCTGGGAATGTAAATCTATTGTGTAGTGCGGGCGAACAAAAATATAAAATCACTGTACAAAATGTGAAGCATGTGCCTGATTTGTGTGCAAACTTACTGTCCGTGAGACAACTGACAAAAAAAGAAAATAAAGTTATCTTTGAAAATGATAACTGTAAAATCTTTGATAGTTAACGAAATTTGATAGCAACTGCAGATGTTGTCAATGATTTGTACAGGTTAAACTGTAATGAAATTGAAGTTCCAGTGCAAACTGAATCCGCTATACCTGTCGTAAGTGGCGCTGATGTGTGGCTTCGCCAATTAGGCCACATTTGCAATGAAAATTTGATGACAGTAAAAAACTCACCACGGGGTGTACGATTTGACGCAAATAAAAGGGAAAAATGCAGGCAAGCACAGTCGAACGCCCTTGAATAACATTGGAAAACGGGCTGAAAACTTACTCGATTTAATTCATTCGGATGTATTCGGTCCGTTACGCAAACCATCGTTTTCTGGTGCAACATATTTTGTGACCTTCATCGACGATTTTTCACGAAAAGTTTTTGTCATCCCATTGAAACGAAAATCGGACGTATATGATATGAAGCTCAAAAATATGGTTGAGAACCAGTGTGAGCGTAAGATAAAAGTGTTCAGATCCGATGGCGACGGCGAATACATTAGTAAAAAAAATTCATGAGTTTGTTAGAACAGTGTGGAATTGTGCATGAAAAAATTACGGTGCACACACCATAATTAAACGGTGTGGCTGAACGAATGAACTGTACAATAATGGAGCGCGTGCTGTGCGTGTTAACTGATGCTGGATTGGACGGTATTTTTTGGGCTGAGGCGGCAACAACTGCAACGTATTTGCTGAAAGTGCCGTATCGTGGAAATATTCGTTGTACTGGAGAAAACTGGTCATACTTGAAGCATCTACGTGTTTTTGGCTGTAAAGCAATGCTACATATTCCGAAGGCTGACCGATCGAAGCTCGCCGTAAAATCGAGTAAATGCATTTTCCTTGGTTACAGCAGCAAAACATCTGTGTATCGCCTGTACAATCTGAAGACAAAGAAAATCATCATCAGTCGTGATGTCGTTTTTATTTATTTATTTATTTATTTATTTATTTATTTATTTATTCTTTGCACATTTAACAGAAGAAATCCAATTACAAAATGTGAAATAGAAATAAATACAAAAAAGCAAATTCTGAAGAACATGAAAAGTAATTACATAGACAAAACATTTTCAAGAATTCTTTTGAAAGTAACTATGCTAGAGGGAAAAGATCCAAGCTGGAGTCTATTGTGAGTCCTTGGTAAACGAAGCAGAGGAAAATGGAAGTAGACCTCCATTCTAGCGAAAGGCAAAACAAAAATATCGGAAGACCGGGAAGGTCTAGAGCATTGTCGCAGAGAAACTGTATGGTCGATATTAACTTGTAGATAGTTATGACAAAGCTTGAACAGTGGGCACTGATCAAGATATGTCCTACGCAAGGCTAAAGACTGAATGTTAAAAAAAGAAAGGCGTTCTTCATAGGGAATATAAGGGATATTGAATTTGAAAAGTACAAGGCGGGTAAATTTACGCTGCACAGATTCAGCAAGATTGATCAGGGACACAAAATAAGGAGACCAAATGTGGGATGCATATTCTAAAATAGTGCGTACGATAGACACAAACAATTGTACAGCGGAATAGGGATTAGTAAAAATAAGCGAATGTCTTAGCACAAATCCTGACAGCTTTGAGGCTCTAGAAACTATATTGTGAACGTGCGCATCAAATTTTAGCTTAGGATCAAAGATGACGCCAAGATCTTTCACACGGTCAACTTTATTTAAAGGAATAGAGTCAATAAAATACACAAAGAAGATGGAAGAAGTCTTAAGAGTGAAAGTCATTGTATGACACTTGGGAGTATTAAGTGAAAGGAAAATAGATTGACACCAGGAACTCAGTGAGATAAGATCATCTTGAAGAGCTTCGCAGTCTTCAAGAGACCGAATCACCCGAAATATCTTGATGTCATCAGCATAAAGGAGACCGGGAGATTTGAGTATTGAAGGAAGGTCATTTATGTACAGAGTGAATAGAAGGGGGCCTAGTATGGACCATTGTGGGACACCAGATTCGGGATGAAAGGACACAGAGGGCGTGCCTTAGACAGAAACGCGGCAAGACCTTGACGAGAGAAAGGAATATACACACAGAAGTAGGGAGTCTGAAACTCCAAAGCGCTCAAGCTTGCGACACAGGATGAAGTGATCAACAGTGTCGAAAGCTTTTGAAAAATCGGTATACATGCTATCAACTTGCAGATGATTATCAAGAGAAGTAGCAACAGTGTTCGAAAAGACAAGCAGATTTGAGGTAGTGAAACGATTAGGAAGAAAACCGTGCTGCTCCGGGACAATAACATGTTCTAAGGCCATGTAAAAATTTGAGTGGACAATACGCTCAAGAATTTTAGGGAAAGCGGACAAGAGTGATATGGGACGATAGTTCGTAACACTTGAAGGATCAACTGACTTGAGGATGGGTAATATGTTGGCCACTCTCGAGCACTGTGGAAAAACTCCTGAAGAGAGGCTCAAATTAAAATGAAGGATTTGATAAACAAATTAGGAATACGATCTAGACCTGGACCAACATTAGGGTCTAACGAATCAATAACGGATTTAATAAGGTGGGGATCAACAATTATAGACGAAATAGCAGGATTTTGAACATTTCTGTCAGGAGTGAAGATGTTTGGCTTATGTGGAGAAAACGTAGATGAAAAGTAGGTGGCAAAGAGATTATTTATGTCCACAGGCGAAGAAGCACAGTTATGATTCCATTGCATGGAGCTAGGGATAGATGAAGAGGACCTAAAGGATCTTATATAAGACCAGAATGGTTTAGAATGGTTAGAGAAAAGAGATTTTTCAATAGAGCTGTGATAGGCGCAAATAGCTTGGCGTATTTTCTGCTTAGCAATAGACCGAAGCCTTCGGAAAGCAGATTGCGCTTCAAAAGAGTCAGATGTTTTCACCCGTTTTCGAGCCCTGTCTTTCAGTTTGATAGCATCAAGAACCGATTGAGTGAGCCAGGGAGGGTCAGATTTCTTAGATGAACGACAAAGAGGAGTAAATTGTGATATCAGGTTTGACAGGACATAATAGAATTTGGCTACAGCTTCATCACAAGTGAGATTGGAGAAAATTGCAGCCCAGTCAATCGAAGATAATTCAAGGGATAAAGAGAGATAGTCTGTTTTACTGAAATTATAGGCTGGAGGAACACGAAAGTTATGGAGCTTTTGGATAGGTAAGGTTAGCTGTATATTAAGAGGAGGATGATGAGGATCAATAGGAAGATAAGGTAAATCAGCCGCAGACCCAGACACCAGATGAGATGGAAGATTAATTAAAATCAAATCCAGTAAACGGCCATTTACATTTAGTGACGAATTAAACTGAGATAGAGAAAAGTGAGAAAGACATGAGGAGAGGAGAACAGAGAGTGCATTAGAAGATTTGGCAATAGAAGACGGACTTGAAGGCCATTCAACTGACGGACAATTGAAGTCACCACAGATGATAATAGTTGAGAAGTGATTAAGCGAGCTATAAAAGGCAGAGATCTCATCTAAAAAGATTTCGAGAACAGAAACAGGGGAGTTACATGGAATATAGACGGATGCGACTAGTATGCTATAAAAGGAAGAAGTTGACACTTTCACAATAATACATTCCACGGGGTAAGAAGGGCGAAATTGACAACAAAGGGAAGAGGGGAAGGATTTATACACACCAATGAGAACACCTCCCCCATCAGCTTTACCAGAGAGAGAGAAGTCGCGATCTCGGCGGAATAGAAAATAATCTTTTGCAAGTTCGGCGTTTGAAATTGAGTCGTTCAACCAAGTTTCAGTTAAGCAAATAATGTCATGATCCGCAAGAAAGGTTGATAAGTTAAACTCTGCAATCTTGGATCTCATACCTCGAACATTTTGATAGTATATGCTTAATGGATAGGGTCCTTCGTTGACTTCCGCAGCTGGGGAAAATTTACAGCTGAACGCCTTTTCGTAGTAAATTCTTTCACCAGAGTTCCGTCAGGCCACTATTGAAAATGAGGTAATAAAAAATGGATCATTTAGTACTAATCGCTCTGTTTTATCGTTATCAGTCGATTTAACCGGCAACGATATATGGTGTGACATTGACAATTCAGAAGAAGAAGTAAAAGCGGAACTTTCAATGAAGAATGAATCACTCACTGAAGAACCGACATCACTGGATGTTGGAAACACAGAAGAACCAACATCACTGGATGTTGGAAATACATTGAAATCCTCAAATGAGTTCGAAAGTGCCGATGACACAATGTACGAGCCCAAAACAAATTTACACGCCACCATGTTAGGTGGACTGCGTCAATCGGAACGAATTGCCAGCCAACCAAGGCCACAATATACATCACCACGTTATTCATTTTGTGTAAACGCAACTCCAACACAAGACCCAACAACGTTTGAGCAGGCTGTGTCGCGATCGGATGCCCACCTGTGGAAGATGGCAATGGAGGAAGAGATGTCGGCACTAACTACGAATGCAACGTGGATACTCACTGAGTTGCCAGTAGGAAAGAAAGCGATTAGCTCAAAATGGATATACAAAACGAAACGAGATGTAAACGGGGACGTAATTCAGCATAAAGGACGGGTCGTAATTACAAGGTTTTACTCAAACAAAAGGCATCGATTTTAACGAAAAATTTGCACCTGTGGTCCGGTATACGTCCATTTGATTTCTGCTTGCTGTTGCGGTCAGATATGATTTAACTGTGTATCAAATGAATGCAAATATTTTATTTCATTCACAATTCCTTGAAATTAAATTTAGAAAATAATTTATGAATGTATTGTTCAGGAAACGTATTGTGAACGAACAATAATTCACGATAACGTTCTAGTTCAGTGTACGATTCAAGTTCTGGTGGTGCCGCTCACAGCTGTATCTGTCAATAAACGTTCCCTCTTGCTTGTAACCTTTCAACCTGAATGGTTGTGTATTTTTATTAAACATTACTTTTCACAACAATGTATGCATCATTCATTCGCAGCAACTCTGCATGATTTCTTCTCCCTCGTGGTATCTGTCCTTTTATACTATCAATGAAGTCTTGAAGCGTATCGAATTTTGTGTCTAAATTCAAATAAACTTTATCAGCATCCTTTACTTCTTGAGAAACATGTAAACAAGACTCCCACTTGCTCTTTACTTCACTTAAATTGGAAATTTTACCATAATCTCTAACATTCTCAAAGTGATTGTAAGTTATATATTTAACACTATTCAGGTAATAAAACCACAATAAAAATGTTGAAAACTTTATATCGTTTTTATCTTGAGCAAGCTGTATCTGCCTTAGTCTGCATTGTTACATTTCAACCGTACATTATGGTAGAGTTCTGCCACTTTCACTATTATTTCTAGAGGGTAAATTTTCTATTATTTTGGTATAGTTGAATGGCGTAACTAATTGTATTTTCTCTATCTTCATCTTCAGAAAATGTGAAACGTTTAGAGGTACTAATCTGATGATCGTGTTTTGGAAACATATTTTCTGTTATTCCGGCTTTATAGCCATCACCTAGCTTGCAAGAGCTCGAAAATATGTTCTCAAAAGATGATAAAGTGTTTTCCGAGTAGGTACCCAATGAACGGTTACTCAAGAGACACACGTAGAACTCATCTTCTATTATGTTCACAGACATTGTTAAATCCTATCCTAATTTAGGTTTGGAGCGCTGGAACTACGCTCGTTACTTAACCTTAACCGTTCACTTTGTTGTGCGGTTTTTTCTATGGGAAAGCCAGCCACATATTGAGACGGGCTTAGACGAGGTGGACTTAATATAGAGTGTTTCTCAGGTGTTTTTGCAACTCCATGCTGAAACTCGAAATCCGACGCTACAGTACCATGATAAAGGTTCATCCAAGTTATTGAAGACATCATCTAGTTCATTAATACTCATATCTGTTGGAACTGTATACTGTGTAATCCCATCATCAGCGGCTATTATGCTATAGTCCCGACCAGACTCATCATATGAATCGACTATACTTTTTCTTATTTTGGAATCTGGTTGTAGACTTTTTGCTACTCCATTTACTGATGAACGCCGTTTCAAAGCATGAGGTAATTCCTATTTAAGCGGTCTACTGATTCAAATATATATTTCACCCGTACAGTTGAAATTTGCGCGGGTTGCTCATTTTTAAGTACAAACCTCGTCTGAGTGGTGTTATCGTTCAGATTTTCATAGTTTTGTCCTGTCATATGGCCTTTCAAAGAAAGATTTTCAGTTCTACTTTCCTTAACAGAATATTTTGCTCGTTTTGTGTTTAAAAATTTGATAAGCACTGATACCATTTCGCCTTATCATTGATGTTTTTTCTATTCAGTATTTCATTCATGCTTTTGTCAATCAAACTGTTTGCTAGAATCACAATTGTCAATTGTTCATATACCTCCGGAGATAACAGGTGCATTTTATAAAGACTGCTTTTCGTATGCATATTTCTCAATTAAAGCTCCTATCACACCTAAAAGTACACCTTCTAGTAATACAGGTAAGAATTTGCCTTGTCGAACCACTACTTTACGCTGTCGCGGAATAGATTTTTTTTTGCGTCAGCAAGTTGAAGCATGCTCTTTTCATATTTACACAGCCATGTGAAAGTTTTTCTAGATGGTGTATCGTTACCCTTCAAAGTGTTGTATGTGATTTCACAAAGAGTTTTGATTACTGCAGGATCGGCTGTTTTCAATATAGCCTTTCTTAAACACGGACTTCGCATTCCTAAGACTATATAACATATGTTTGTTGTCCTTCAATCGTTTCATTCGTTACACTATTGTATACCATCAAACTATCTGGGGATCAATAACACGTTAAAATTTTTGTATTAAATACATATGTCCGTGCGAAAACGTAAGGTGTCATTTATATCCTGTATTAGGTCTATTAAAAAATAGCTATGAGGTTGTTGAATTATTTGTTGATATATTTTAATAAGCTCCGGACTATTTTCAGTGTATATCTGTTGAGCGAGATGATAAAATTGACTCTTGTCTCGTGCGTTCTTCAAACATACTGTTACGGCTATATTTTGCGTAACGGTCACCACTCTTACACCGTAGCCGACCCTGGCCACGATTTGGACAATTCCACCCGGCTTTACCCGCGAAGAGGGGCGTGGGAAAATATATTTTAGAATAGGAGCGCCACCCGTTCCTGCGCTGAGACTGCACTATATGCGAATCCTGAAACGGGAAAAGGATCCGCGATGACCCAAAACCACCAACAAGGGAATCTGAAACAAGGTCCTAAATGCCAGACGTGCGATTTCCGCTTAGCCACTGCATGCCATAATAACAATTGATAATTCACTGAACTAATTTATTCCCTGCTAAAACCTATCTAAATCCTAACTATATACACTTTATCTTACTTACAATTTGTTCCTTATTCAACTGCGTCGACTGCTTCCTGACTCGCTCGCTGGCTGCTCGTCTGGCTGTTGGAGACACGCGTACACACTGTTTTACAGGAAACTCCCTTTCATTATAATATATGGGTGTTCTCCTGGAACTAAGTATTTTTTATCAAACTGCTGACTTCCAAAGTATCCTTTTAATCCACTCAAAACTTTTCTCGATATATTTTATAACCCAAACAGGGAAATTACTGTACAAAAGTTTTCACGGTAAGTTTTGCGCGGTCACGACAGCTGACACCGCACTATTATCACTCGAAGATCTGCACTCGAAAAATACACACTGTTCAAGCTTCGCCCCAAACAAAAGGTTCCACACCCAAAACCCAGCTTCGCACCCAACAACCGATCGCCGTAAAAAGAGGAGTTCGACACCCAAGACGCACTCGTCTTTGACCCTTGAACTTTGCACCGAAGAGAAATCTCAACCCAAAACGCACTCCTTGAGCTTCGCACCGTCAAAGAAGAGAACAGCACCGTTCAAGCTCCGCACCGAAAAAGATCCCTTCAGCTGGTCTCGCGGCTCTACTTATCCCACACCCCAGTCCCGTTGCTACCTCACCAGTCAACGTCCACGAGATTGTTGACCTCTTCAAAGCTTCCTAGCTTTGGAACTGGTTTTGGCGACGCACATCAGCTGGCGATCAATTGCATCTCCGGGGAGGGGGGGTGGAATGCTGTGACTGCTGCTTGGCTGGTGAAATAATTGTGGCGTTTGTTAACCATGGTGAATTGCAAGTACCAACGGTTGTGGGTATCACAGGCACATCGGGGACTCCATTGGGCGCATCGTAGACCGGGCGGAGCCTAGATTTGGATATGTTGCGGCGATTGGGGGATCATTGTTTGTTGCCGTCATTGCTGACAACTTATCTGCTAGGTCTGTGACGTTAATTGTGGTGCATTTAGCTGGTGAGGATACCTCAATTACGCGGCCTCGCGCGCACGGTCAGGAACACTCTCCATAACACACTTACTACCTACTTAGCTATCTCATCCAATATCCTTAACCTACGTGTATCTCCCCTATATTTATATAATTCAAACTTTCTACTCCCTACTTCCTACAATCTATTTCATTTATAACCATATAGTTCGCTAGTAACAATATAACTCATTGATAGCAATATACTTCATTAATTGGCTTGATTGTGTGAAGTGGCGAACGTAACATTATTTATCAATTCTTTTATAACAGCGTTTACCCGCACGGTGGTTTGGGGTGCTTTGATGACTGATTGATGACATAGTCTTTCAGCTGCTGTACTTTTGGCGTTTCTTTTTTATTGCCTTGTTCCTCTCTTAGTTTTTTGAGTTTCTGATCCAATTTTGATGATAGAAAAAGAACTAGCAAGACAGGGAAATCTACCTAGAGGCTGGACAAGATATGTAGATGACTGCTTTGCAATAATCAAAGAAAACGACCTTGAGAAAACACTCCAGAATTTGAATTCAATCCACAGAAACATACAGTTTACGTATGAAATGGAAACAGAAGGGAAGCTACCATTCCTAGACGTCCTAGTAAGAAGGGAAGATATCAGCAAAGTAGAAATCTATAGGAAACCAACGGACACTATGAGAACGATTCCCAACTCATCAAACCAGAGCAGGCAGCACAAAATGGCAACATTTCACCACCTAGCACACAGAATGCTAACTTTGCCACTAGATCACCAGGCAAAAGAAAAAGAGCAGGAGCAAATAATGAAAATAGCGGAGATAAACGGCTACGACAAACTGGAAATCAGCAGGCTCATCAGGAAGAAACAAAGAAAACTGACGCAACTACAATCCAACCTAGAAAAAGAGAAACCATCATAACTAAGAATACCAGTAGAGTACAACGACATCACCAGCAAACTAAAACGGAAAATCAAGACTGCAGAATTGGTCTTCACCAACAGAAACAACCTGCTAAGCAACAAGCTTGGTACCACAAAGGACAAAACAAGAAAGCTCGAAAAATGTGGGATATACGAGATGCAATGCATGAACTGCAGCAAAAGATACATCGGGCAGACAAGAAGATCATTAGCAGTACGGTTTAAAGAGCACATCAACGAAGCCAACCGAGCAAAAAAGAACATACATCCCGGAAAAACAGCAGAAGTAAAATCAAAGGTAGCAGAACATATCATCAGCGACGACCACGAACTCGACATCGAAAACACGAAAATCGAAAGTGTAGGAAGCAATAGGCAGCTGGATGTGAAAGAAAGCATTGCGATCCACAAGGGAAAACGGTTGACGCTACTCAACGCTGATCAAGGAAACGGCTTTTCGTGGTTATTCAAATACTTGAACCAGAAAATAATTAGAAAATAAGATACCTTTAACATATAATTAAGCACCAATTAAAAACTAAGGGATATAATAAACAAGTAGGGATAAAAGTTTAATAGGTAAAGATATAATTTACAAATAAGGAAGGATGTAATTAAAGAGTAAAGATATAAATAAGGACAAGATGCCTGGAGAGAATCAGTCGTGAACATATCACTGAAGAAGGCTGCAAGTAGTAGCCGAAATATATATTTGAAAAGAAAATAAAATTTGGTAAAAGAAACAGTCACGACTTGTATTATTACACCAATTTACCAAAAAGCTCGAACAGACAACCAATAAAAAAACTGTTTTCACGAATCCCGGCCTTTTAATCATCATTATTTGCAGAAGTAAACAACGTTGATTTTCAAGCGGTTACAGACAAACCTTCCCATCAATCTGTCTTTTCCATTCAAAAAACACACATTTACCGCGATCGTCTCATTCAGCAACAAAACACAACAGGATACGAGGTGTGTCTAAAAAGTTTGCAGAATTTTTTTATAAACGTTTTATTTTACAATTAATTTTGTAATGGTACAATATCCCCTTCAAAATAATCCCCCCTTGATGCCATACAACTTGCTCCAACGATGTTTCCACTGCTGAAAACACGTTTTCAGTTGATCGTCAATCAGGTCCTTCAGTAGCCTCGTCGTCTCCTTTTTAATGTTCTGAACGTCCCCAAAATGGCGACCCCGAAGTAGCATTTTGCACTTTGGGAACAAAAAGAAGTCGCAAGGTGCTAAATCGGGCGAATACGGTGGGTGATCGATCACAGTAATCTCATTTTTGGCCAAAACCTCACGCACCACGAGTGATGTGTGCGCGGGCGCATTGTCATGTTTCAAAACCCACGAATTGTTTTGAGCCAAATTTGGCCGCACTCGAAAAACACGGGCTTTCATCCTTTTTAAAACTTCAACGTAAAACTGTCCATTGACAGTTTGCCCTTTTGGAACGAATTCATGGTGCACAACGGCACGCGAATCGAAAAAAAACCATAAGCATTGTTTTCACATTGGACCTGCATGTTTCCATTCCATCGAACCAAGACTCGTCACCAGTGATGACACTGTTGAGAAAATCCGTGTCCTGTTCAGCAGAAAACCAATCTTCACAACATTGAACTCTTCGATTTTTGTGATCTTCTGCTAGAAATTTTGGAACAATTTTGGCGCACAATTTTTTCATTCCCAAATTTTCCTTCAGAATTGTGTGCACAGTGTCCTTATTTAAACCAAGATGATCAGACAACAGTCTGATAGATAACCTTCTGTCTTGCAACACTGCATCCCTTATGCGATCAATGTTTTCTTCAGTTTTTGAAGTGGAAGGACGTCCTTCTCATTCGTCGTCCTTCATACTGTCCCGTCCTTCCTTGAATTGAGTTACCCACTTGTGAATAGCAGTTTTTTAAGGAATCATCTCCATAAGATGTATTCAACTCCGGCAAAATTTGAGTAGGAATTTTACCAAGTTTTGTGAGAAATTTAATGATGATTCACTGTTCCCCATTAGAAGAAACCTCCATGATGGCAACGTGATACTTAGAAAGGGTGAAGAAGAAAAATCACACAACCGCACAACAGACTCAGAAGCTGATGAAACTTGGACTGAGGTTCAGTTAGAGTACAAAGAGTGGGGCGAGGTCACTGGCTTGCCCCCACTACTCCACAACAAACCGTGGGGAGGGAATTGCGCGAATTTTTTAGACACCCCTGGTACATATTCCACTACGTTCGAAAATTACACACCAAACAGCAATTTCATCCAATACGTGCGGCGCCGTAACATGCAAATTTGAATGCACGTTTTGGAATGCACCCACACCCACCACCACCACTTCAAACTCGTCTAAAATACCTCAAGCAAAAGTTATCATCCGTCGTCACACAAGCAAAAGCCAAGAGCCGCCACCTACATGTACCCGATCGCGGTATTACGTAATCATCGACTCTAAACAAACCGATATCTTCTTGAACACGTGCTTTCGTTTATGAAAATAACTCTTTTGGTTTTACGATTTTTACGCTACGAACGTAACCATATAATTTTTCCGGAACACTTTCATGCAAAGCAAGTGATTTTTGATTTTACTAGAATTATATTCTGCTTCATTCCATCACTTGGGTTTTTTACTTTTTTCACGATATCTCATGGCAACATTACTTAACCCGTATTCAAACCAACTCTCAGCCAATCAGTGCATTCGAAAACCTAGCTCACGATCCATCACATAGGACACACGCTTACACATTTGCAAACAGTTGGCCGCTCATCGTCAAAACCAGTTTCCCATACAAAATGCTCCCCGAGCACTGATACACTTTCGTCATCATTCAACTCTCGACTCTGCCGCACTTTGAGCATGTGTAGATTTACAACCTGTCCCTATCGGACACAGTGCAAAACTCACTGAAAGTGACTGTCTTACTACTTGCGAAACACTTTTCACTCCTACAGTTTTCCATTTAGTGATATACTTTGGTCATGGTTTAGCTGTCCGAACTACGACAATTTGGTCATATTTTAGCTTGTGAGCCAACAGACTTTGACCATTTAGTGGTATAACTTGTCACTATCGGACGCAGTGCAAAACTGGCTAAACTTGTCTGTCTTACTTCTCATTTTCTTATCGTTAAAGTTGTATAGAATCTACCCATCTAATAACTTGGGGTTTTACCAACTTCGAGAGCAGATTTACTGATGTATGTGATAAAAATAATAACAATAGTAAAAACTGTCACATACCCGTAAATTCTGAGCTGTCGTTACACAACGAACTGGTACTTGGCGAGATTAAAAGTGCAATCATCAACTTGAATCAAAGTTTTCTCAGCCGTACAAAAGATATGGCCACATCTCCAATAAAAAGTCTCTAAAAAAATCTAATACACAAATGTCTGCATCTGCACCAAAAAATCATGCTAATTGTACAAGGCAAGTCTTCAGATTCGGAACCTACTGGCCAGAAGAGGAGTGGGATAGACGAATTGATAAAATTAGAAGTCTTAACTCTAATTCAAAACAACATTCCATGAAGAAGTACAACCAAATCATGTAATTCGACTATATTGACTGAAGTTGATAAAAAGACAAACAAAGACAGTTCTTCAAACGGACCTCCACAAACCAAACCTACTACCCTACTCAACAACGACACATCCAAGACTCCTGTTCCTATTCATTACCCGAATTCCTCTTTAAAACTGCCCTTAATTCAGACAAATCTTACTACTTACAGTAACTTTGTCCGTGGTGATGACCTGCTTCCAGTTACGGAGGGGTCAATAATCTTTCCTAACACTTCAACGTCTAGTAAGCCGGCCAATGCTGATCCAAGCTTCCTTGATCCACTTATTCCCCCTGTAGTCAAAGCAACTGTTAGCTCCTGCGATGATTTTGAATGAAGATATACCCTCTCAAGACTTCGGGATCACAGAATTTACGAAAATGTCTGTTTGTTCCTAGCATATATGCATAATGCTTCAGACTCGGCTTGTTTTGAGGGTGAAACTAAAACTAGTCTGAAAGTTCTTATCCATCAAGAAGGCCTTCCAGTGACTTGACTTGGAAGCGTTAAACCTGCTGTTCATATAATATCATGAGCAAATGGGAGTCTCTGAAAGTCAAGTTAAACAAGAACTAAATACCTACAGTTCTTATGTTAGGTCTAAACACATTTCTGTGCTTCAAAAGTCGAGAACCGAGCTCAAAAATACTATTCTTAGCAACTCATCCTCGCGAGTCAGCGTCAAGCTTTTCTACCATAATTGTGGTGGAATGAGAGGCAAAGTAAATAAACTCTTTCTTGACGCGAAATCTTGCCGGTTTAATATCCTAGCGTTCACTGAGACTTGGTTGAGTGATTCTTATAAAAACGAGGAAATTCTCGACGAAAATTGGACAATATATAGAGACGACCGTGATTATCGCATTACTACGCAAAGTCGAGGGGGAAGCGTTTTAATTGCAGTTAATTCCAGTATGTCGAGTGAAATTGTCCACTCTACTCCTCATAAGAGTTTCCAAAATATGATTATCATGGTTCCTTTTGAAAGAAACTACCTATACATCGGCATTTTCTACATTCCCCCCAGATCTGACGAAGCCGCTCACAACGACCATTTCTTGATAATCTCTTCTTTATCCGCATCTTTAAATGAACATGACAAAACAATATTGTTAGGTGATTTCAACCGCCCCAATCTATCGTTTATGATGGACGGAGATGATGACAGTATTCTCCCTACAAATGTTCTCGACTCTTGTGATATGAATCTGGTAAGTGCTTTTTATAGCAATGACTTACAGCAAATCGCTCCCAGTCCCAATCAAAACGGTCATTGGTTGGATTTAATGTTCACCAACACCTATGACGATGTATTGGTCAGTCCTAATAATGCTGTGGAGCAAATCTTCACTAACAGCCCTCACTACCCTGCATTCACAGTTGAACTCTCCACTACTGAAGCTCAAACTCCCTTATCATACAATTGTAATATTGTTTATGATTTTCGTAATGCTGACTACGAAAGCATTAAACTTTACCTTGACAGTGTTGACTGGTTAAGCACTCATTCAACGTTAGATTTGGACGAGGCCATATCCTCAATTTTCCAAATAATTCTGGAAGCCTTTGAAAGGCACGTACGTAAAATTAAGGTGAAAAATAAGTTATCTGAGCCCTGGCTAGACAGCAATCTGTGCGCACTAAGAAATGAGAGAAACAAAGTCTATGAATTACTAAATCTTAACAACAATGCTAGCGAGAATTTAAAAAATAGATATTTTGATTTGTCAGAAGATTACAAAATCAAATACCGGGAGGCCTATGAACGCTACGTAAATTTAACTGGCGAAAACACAACCAAAGACCCTAAGAAGTTCTTTGATTTTGTTAATCTCAAGAGGAAATCATCGGGCTATCCAGCGTCAATGACCAAAAATAATACCGTTTCTTCATCTCCGAAAGTAATCTGTGATCTTTTCGCTGACTATTTTCAAGAAGTTTTTCACCGCCAAAGATTTCGTTAGATACGGAGTCCTCTAAAGTTAATCCAGCGGTACTACTTATGAACATGTATCTCTCAAGGGAAGATGTTGCTCAAGCTATTAACAACCTTGACGTTAATAAGAGTCCTGGCCCAGATTTCCTTTCTCCATTTTTTGTGGTACAGTGTATGGGCCAGCTTGAAATACCTCTTCTCTTTCTTTTTAATAAATTTTTGACAAATGGGAGTTTCCCAACTTATTGAAAATCTTCCCATATAATTCCTATCTTTAAGAGTGGTGACAAGCGTTCTGTCTTGAACTGTAGAGGTATTGCCATTCTATCTATAATCCCTAAACTATTTGAACAAATCGTTTGCCATAAACTCTCAGCTATTATTGAGCCTCTTCTGAATGAACAACAACATGGTTTCCGTAAGGGCCGATCAACTACAACCAATCTCATGATTTTAGTTTCTGATGTCCTTTCTAAAATGGAGATGGGTTACCAAATTGACGCAATCTACACAGATTTTAGTAAAGCATTTGACGGGATTGATCACTCCATACTTATTTCCAAATTGCAGAATATAGGAATTACCGGCTCTATGCTCAATTGGCTCAGTTCCTATTTAAAAGACCGAAGTCAATTAGTTAAATTTCAGGGATATTTGGGCAAGCCGATTCTCGTACACTCTGGTGTACCTCAAGGCAGTCACCTCGGCCCTCTTCTTTTTAATGTTTTTATATCAGATTTATCTGAAATACTCTCGGAAGTATCACATCTCCTTTACGCTGACGATCTGAAGATATATTACACCATTAATTCCCAATCTGATACTGTTTTCCTCTAATCAAAACTAACGTCCCTCCAACAATGGTGTGATGTGAACAAACTTCATCTAAACGTTGGAAACTGTTTTGTAATGACTTTTTCCCGTAAAACCACAATATTGAATAATGCATACGCTCTCAACAACACGGTATTGGATAGGAAAGAAAACATTGTTGACCTTGGAGTTGTCCTAGACAAGAAACTATGCTTCAATTTGCACTACGATACTATTCTCTCCAAAGCTCATAAACAGCTTGGCTTTATTAAAAGACGAGCCAAAGAGTTTAACAATCTGTGGGTAACTAAATCATTATTTACCTCACTGGTTCGCCCATTACTTGAATATGCCTGTAATGTATGGAACCCACATTTCGGAGTTCATGATACGAGAATAGAATCTGTCCAAAAACAATTCTTGTTGTTTGCTATGAGAGACCTTTATAGCCCTGATGACTATCAAGTCTTGCCTCCTTATGAAGTAAGAATGGAGCTTCGTAATTTGTCTACTCGTAAAACCAGAAGACCAGTGTTGTCCTCTTGTTCCGCCTTTGACGTGATTAGGGGCCACATTAAAGTGAAGTATTTGACGAATAAAATAAAGCTTAATGTGCCTGTAAGAAGTACGCGTAATACACGTTTACTAACTGAATATCAGCATCTTATTAGATATGCTGATAATGAACCAGTTTATAGGTGCTGTAAAATCTTTAACACTTTGAGCAAACACTACTCCCCTACCATCTCCAAGTTCAATTTCAAATCCAGCATTTCTAAAGCCCTTCCATTATCCATCCCTAAATTATGACGTGCATACAACAGTATAAATTAACGTTGAATGTAGCACGTATTTTAGGGTTAAGCATATTATTGTAGTGTATATTTTATATTTGTATATGTTGACATGTGATTGCCTTGTTTTGGCGAAATAAATAAATAAATAAATTTTACTCCTTCCCGACTCACATTATTCAACTATAAAAATTAGTTTACAAATAACGAAAGCAAATTCATGCAGGACTCTTCTGTTGCAGTGCATGTAGATTATCTCTAATTGAATTTAAAATAGAAAATGAGGTCAAATGGGTTTAACTTGTAGTGGATCTACAGATATCTACACAATCAATCAGCATTTTACTATAAACTAAACCCACAAATCAATAGTCAACTAGCAGTCGTAGAATATACAAATGCATAATTTACGATCACTTTGTAATGCTCACTTTGCATACTCGTTTTGCATTACACATAATCTACTCACACGAAAGTCCAATTCATGTTGTCACTAAAAATAGACACATGAATGAATGTTTTTACTAACCCATCGCGATCGTGCCAGACTAAGCGGCGCTTAGCGTTGGCAGGTGCAATTTACTACATACTTACACGCAAAGTGCAAGTACCCTTTGTGAAGAAACCTGAGTAGTCATTACTCATGGACTTTATGAGTGTTGCATTTTAAATTGGGTCATATGGAAAAATGCTGATCGATATTTTGATTGGTAGAATGAATTTATTATATTCAATTCTTCCAGTTTTAAAGTAGGGATTATGTATTTAGTAGAATAACATATTATAGTAGGGATTATATGTTAAGTTGTAAAAATTGTATAAAAGTAAATTGTAGAAACGAAAATATAATCATAGTCATAGCGTACATTTGACTCGTTTCAATTAATTCATTATTGCCGTAGTTTGGCAAAACGCTCGAGCCGTAACTTGGCTTTAGAAGCGCCTCAATTATAGCGTAACCAGTCGCTAAATAAAAAGGTAGTAAAAATATTGGCTAGCTTGGATCTTGAATCCTGCGCCAGACATGTGGCAATTAACTTGCCGGTAGGTACCCCCAATATGACCATGTTCCCTTACTAAAAGTGCGCTTTACTTATACAGCGCTAAATCACAGATCTCCCTCGAAGAATACAAGATCCGGCGTTCGGCGTCCAACACCGAGAAGGCAACAGAGAAATCTCCTGCCACGAGCAGTAGTGTAGTTTGTGAGATGTGTCATGTGTTGGGAGATGTTGTGTGCATAACTGGTTGATTGTTAAGAGGCTTAGAGTACGTTAGAAAGGCTGCTAAAGTCAATTTTTGTAAAATGGTGAAACAGGCGCGCAGAAAACCAGACAGAAAACCCCATACCCATACCCTGTACCTTCATGTGCGAATTCAACTTGAATTTCGTTCATTGGCGATGTCGTGAATATTAATTAACTCGCTTCCGAATCAACAGAGAGACTTGCAAAAGAAACTATATTAATGTATGTATGTATGTTCAAACTCAACTTGAATTTTGATCGTAACAGCAGAGGAGTGCATACAATTAACTTGCTTACGATGAGCTCCTTGTAATATCAGTATGTAATATCTGCAGCTATAGATGTATGTTCATACTCAACTTGAATTTCGATCTTACTAGCATTGTAAAATGGTGAACCAGGCGCGCAGAAAACCAAATTCAACTTGAATTTCGCTCGTTCGTTGGCGATGCCTTGCATATTTCAAGCGAACGTATGAAGCAGCTGTTTAAGGCAACGAATGAATGTTACAGGTTAAAGCCTTGCACGTACATTTTCTGTGGCTCTGTATAAAATTTAGCTTAATGTAATATGCATCAATTGATTTCTTTACGCTGTGTTGCTGTACTTATTTGTGCGAACGAAGGGTGAAAAGAAGTGCGAAATTTTAATGGTAATAGCCATTCATACTGATTCGATCGTATCATCTCGGTCGCATATCAATTAACTTCATGCACATGTACGTTGAGATGTATTCAAAAAAGGTATTTTCTCAAGGTTGACCATCAACAGGTGGTTATTCCTTCTTACACTGATGTGAAATGGAAAAATTTTGTACCGAACGACAGGTATACGTTGTACGTAACGGTTATGCATTTTGTTCTTGTTGTTAGCCATTCATACTGATTCGATCGTATCATCAATGGGGGCATTTTCGTGTCCGTGTTGCAATTGGGTGCATATTAATTAACTCGCTTACGAATCAACAGACTTGCGAAAAAAGAAAATATTATGTGGAAAGAATTCAATATCACCTGCATCTGAAACTGAAATGGTAGGTATTCCCCAACGTCATATATGGTGTTGAGCGATGGCGTAATCCACAATTAAACTGTGTGTATGCCAATTAGAAGATGCTTTATGCTTGCTTACGCTTGCTTGGTGCGCTTGAGTCAAGAATCGCTGGACATGAAAAGACTTGTATATTGAACCAGCTGAGGGTGAATATCATTAGTGTCTGCGGAAAAAATGTGTTTTAAGCAGTGCATATTTAACTACTTTACACGTGTGGTATAGGCTGATGGTTGAATGCTTTTGTGTTGCGGATCGCGTATTCGTTCTGTATAATGAAATTATCTGAGGGTGAATATAATTAGCTCGTGTGGAAACATCTGCTATTGAGTTTGCAATTACTCACCCGTATTACCCTATGTGCGCGTAGACAGTATAAAAGTGAAGGGTTGCAGTCGATTATCACGCAAAAGTTTTTAAAATCTTTTGAAAGAAGTTTGGACACGAAAAATATGGTGAGTAATAATAATATTACATACATACTGGTCATGTTTCTTTTTAATCCTTTGTTCTTTTTTCAGAAAACTGTAGAAGTGTTGAACAATGTATGCGAGTACAGTCCGGATCAACACGTAGCACTTCTTGCTTTGGAACACGGAAAGAAATATAGGGTTAAATGTTTTCGTTTGATCAACACGCAATATGGATCACGCCACACCGTACACCTAACCAATGGAACCTTTTGTTTTCTTCCACCAAGATTCTCAGAGAAAATAAAGAAACAGCGTCAAATTGAGGATCTTAACGATATTGCGGAAAACTATCTAATTTTCGAAGGTAAAGATGACACAAGAGGCGGATATTTAAAAATAAAATTTGTTCAGCATAACAACGATGAATTTGAATAAAGAGTCGCTTTTACCATACAGCATTGTTTTATTTCTATTTCAAATTTTTCCATTTCACATCAGTGTAAGAAGAAATAAAAGACTGGTTCGAATGTAATTTATAATTTTACTTTAATATCTCTTTCGAAACTTTTCATTTCTTAATTTATAATAAAAACATACTAATTTTCTAATTCTGCCGGAGATTCTTTCCACATGGCAGCATTCACAGGTATCTGGTCCGGAATCGGCGTTGTCATAAAACCAAGGGCAGGATTTGTAATGTGATCCGTGAATTGATGTGCCATACGGTATCGTCGAATACAGCTTTAGTGTGTTGATATCCTTTAACAGCTTCTCACGATGTTCATCCAGAAGTACATCCTCGTAATCCGCAACAAAATCTTCAAAGTTACGTAGTTCGGCCGTGCAAGACATCTGTTTATCTGAAGGTTGTTTCTAAACTGACTATGTTAAATGCAAAAACCTCTCATTAAAAATTTTCCCTCTGAATTTTTTAGAAAGAACTGGGGCTATAATTTCATTTAGTTGTGAAATACGCTGGTGAAACCTAAATCTGTCACGAGCATGTATTTCCCACTCCCCTTTACGACTCATGCGATACGCATAGTTCCAGGCTATCATATACCTCATGTGAACGCTGTCTGCGAATCTAACGTGTTTTGCAATTTCAGCGAGTTGTGATAGGATCCTGGAATGCATTCACATTACGTCTTTTATATCTATCCATGAATTATGTGCTGAAGAAAAACCGAGCCATTTTACAAGAACACGATTTTTCTCTTGTTTTAAAATTTTCTCGACAAGGTAAACATCAGGGTGCTTTACCTTTGATAATTCTAACTCATAAAAACCGCCTTGAATAGCGTTTCCTTGATAATCCTCAAGGATATATGTTCGCGGTTGTGTCTTTTTTACGACCCTTATCTTGAATATCTCTGTTGACCAATTCGGGGTGTAGCCTTTTTCAAAAACGTGCTTGTAGTTGCTTATGCGAACATAATCACCGATTTTATATTTAGGTTTAGAAACAACCTTAACTTTCCTATGCAAAGTTGCAAGAAGATGAACTACGTTAGATGAATTGACATCTATAGGTCTCATTTTAATAGTGCGATGCTTGGTTCTATTGTACTTGTCCGTCAACTTCTATATAATACTAATTCAATGATAATTCCCATTCATACTGAATTCTTTCCACATAATGCCCTTCAGAGTTTGGTTGAATCTCTCGACAATTGAAGCTTTTAACACGCTGAATGTAGAATAATGGTTTATTTCATAGTTTTTCATTATTCGATGAAATGTTTTATTGAAAAATTCTTTTCCATCATCGGTTTGTAGATTTCGGGGTATACGTCTCTGTTTGAGAACTGATTCCATAACCTTAGCCACATCATTGGAATTTTTACTTTTGACGGGGAGAGCCCAAGCGTACTTGGAAAATGTATCAATTATTGTCAATAGAAATTTATAACCGCGATTTTCAGATGCATACGCACTCATATCAACCAGATCTGCCTGCCAAAGATCATCAATACCCCTTATAACAACACGTCGACGTTTAAAGTTTTTTCGAGCAGTTCTATGGAGTTCATTAACAATTTGCCTTCTACTCATCTTGAAAAATGTATAAATAAAAGTTTTGTAATGGTTTTTATAAGAATTTCTTCTTTTCCGAACACAAAAAGATGCTGCACTTTAAACACCCTTTTACAATGATGGTGGCAGGCCCGTCAGGCTGCGGGAAGACGACATTTATAGAAAATCTTTTTAGAAACAATGCAATGATTCAACCATCAGTGAAGAAAATTATTTGGTGTAACGCTGAACAGAGTGCTATACCACGGCAAGCGCCATTTGAAAATATCGAATATTTGAACTCTATTCCTGAGGAATTTCCAAATAGCACGAATCAACCAATCCTAATTGTACTGGACGATATGATGCTAAATGCTTTTTCAAGACAAGTATGCGAGTTGTTTACGAAAGGATCGCATCATCGTAACCTGTCTGTCGTTCTGGTGACTCAGAATGTTTTCCATCAAGGAAAATTTTGCCGAGATATTTCGCTAAACTTTAAGTATCTAGTATGCTTCAAGAACCCACGAGACAAGAGTCAATTTCATCATCTCGCTAAACAGATACACCGTGAAAACAGTCCGGAGCTTATGAGAATATATAAAGCAATAGCTCAACAACCTCATAGCTATTTGCTAATAGACCTTACACAGGATATAAATGACACCTTACGTTTTCGCACCGACATATTTAATACAACATTTGTAACGTGTTATTGCTCCCCAGATAGTTTGAAAGAAGACAATGGTGTCACGAATGAGACGATTAAAGGACAACAAGCATATGCTATACGTTCTTAAAAAAGCTAGCCCGTGTTTAAGAAAGGCGATACTGAAAACCACCGATCCCGAAGTAATTAAAACTCTATGCGAAATCACACACAATACACTGAAAGGAAATCATTTGCCTAGAGGAAAAATATTCTCCCGGCTTTGTAAATATAAAAAGAGTATGCGTAAGTTGGCGGAGGCTAAACGATCCGTTCCGCGCCAACGTAAAGTGTTAATTCAACATGGCGGATTCTTACCCGTATTGCTAGGAAGTGTTCTTTCAGGTGTGATAGGGTCTTTAATTGAAAGATATGCATAGAAATAGCAGTCTTAATAAAATGCTTCTATTAACCACGGAAGTATATGAACGTTTAAAGGAGACAGTTGAGAGCGCTGGTACACAGACGCTGT
This sequence comes from Oxycera nigricornis, assembly GCA_963942545.1. Lineage (NCBI taxonomy): Eukaryota > Metazoa > Arthropoda > Insecta > Diptera > Stratiomyidae > Oxycera > Oxycera nigricornis. The sequence continues at coordinate 72,115,468 of OZ012662.1, forward strand.
TTGACAAAACCATGAGTAAGATACTGAACAATAAGCGTCAAAATGATGGAGCAAAATGGTATCAGTACCGGAATGTGTTAATACAATTTTTAAATGCAAGACGAAGAAAAAAATCATTTATGGAGACGAAAGCTGAAAATCTTTCATCGAAAAACCGCATGGATAGTCAGAAATATAAGAATTTGCGTGAAAACAGCACACAGACGAGGTTCCTATTTAAAAACGAAATACCCACACAAACTTCACCTCCACGACCGGAGGAGGTATTCGAGTCGATAAACGAAATAACACCAATGAAGCAAGAATTTCCTGCTGCTTTTAAGCGACGATTATCAGCAAGTGGAATAGCAAAAAGTCTTCAACCTGCTTCCAAAATAAGGAAAAGTGTGGCTGACTCATTTGAAGGAACCAGCAAAGACTACAAGATAATAACCGATGAAGATGGTATAACGCAGTATACAATTCCAGTGGATATGAGTGTGGATAAACTGGATAACGTTCTCACTGATTTAGATGCAGTAGATGATAGAGGTGCTGTAGCGTCAGATTTCGATGAAGTAGGTCGAAAGTCTGGCAAGCAATCTATATTAAGACCCTCTCGTCTAAACCATGATCAATTTGAGACTGACATTCCCATAAGAAAGCCTGCTCGGCAAAGTGAGCGGTTGAGATTAAAGACCGAGCCTAGTTTCAGAGTTAAAAACGTGAATTGGGACAGAATTTAAAAAAAATGCCTATAAACATAATAGATGACGAGTTCTACGCGTGTCTCTTGAGCAACAGTTCCCTAGGCATTTACCCTGACAATACGCTATCATCTTTCGAAAATATATTACCGAGTGTGTGTAAGTTTACCGGCAATTGGTATGTCGGAATAACGGAGATCGCTCTACCAAAACGTAAAAAAGAGAAAAGCGAATCAGGTAGCCGCGGAATTTCTAAACGGTCTGTACCCACTGAAGACGTAAGTGTTACCAAGGTACCACAATCTGTACCAATTGAAAAAGATTCAAAAGTAATAATCGCTAAAGTTGTTGGGTTGGGTAAATACCATGTTCGTTTTAGATGGGATGCGAATGATTTGCAAAAGTTATGTTATAAGGGAAATGATATGAACTTTTCATCATTCCTTTCATCATTTTTCTTGGCAATTAGACCTGACTATTATAACTTTTACTTAACCGAAATCAAACAAATAATACACGATCGTATCGTAGAAGATAGAGATGAAAAGGCAATTGCCGACATAAGAAGTATTATAGAAGAAAGAGATTTTTGTATACATATTTATCAGTCTGGAAAAATTGCTGAAAAGGTTTATTTAAAATTAGGTGTAAAATTTGAATCACTCCGAGCGCTTATAGACTACATAAAAAACCATGCCGAATTATTACAGATGATTGATCAATATATTCATCCGGCAAATAGTTTAAGGAACAAGTGGAACAAAGAGGCGAAACCGACTACCCACACATTTCATCTAAAAGATTATGGTGTGAAGGTTAATGTAGAGCTACCTATTGCATCACCGATTAACATAACAGATTTCATTGCCCTATTACTAAGCGATGAAGAGCTACTTGATAAAGAAAAGCCATCTGAAACCACAACATATCAACTGCAAAAACAGGTGTTTAACAAAATTGCCTCAGCTATCCGTGGGTCTGTATCCCGTGCCGTTAAAGAGTCCGGTACAGAAATATTACCCGATGGGTGGATCCAAACAACCAATTTCCACACTATTATTGATATGCCATACAAAAGAGCCGATGGATCAAAAGCTACAACTCCTGTCCCAATAGAGGTGGATAAAACCGACAATATAGCTGGTTTGTTCATCGACACTTTCCTAAAAACACCCGTTGAGAAACGTGACCCTGAAACAATCGATGCAACAATAAAAGAGTCGTTTGATAAATCAATATTGCTGGACAGTGTTAGTCAGCTGGAAAAATCATTGTCTGTACTTGAAAAAAGAACACATTGTGACTCATCCAATAAAGGTATTGATGATTGTGAAAAAACCGAATTGATAAACGTTTATACAGATATCATTAAACCCAGAATAATAGGAAATAAACTGGTAAGAAATCTACGGGCGATCCCCTTGAAAGGCTGTGATAGCGTGTTTAGATTCGAGCATGTGGAGTACTGTCCACTTGAGAAAAGCTTTATTGAAAGTATCTCAATCAAAATTACAGATCATCACGGTGAATTAGTCAACTTTGAACCTAGCTTTACTCCAACATATGTCATGCTTCATTTCAAGCGAAGGTTAGAAACTATAAATATTCCTACGTTGTAAATATCAACATAGTTTGGACACTGAATTTAACACAGCTCTATACTAATGCGATGGATTCACATTGGTGAACTTTATCGATCGCCACTTGTGTACCAGCGTGGAAGAGGTGTTGGAAGTTTTTTCAGTAGGTTGATACGTTATCTTCAGCCTTTATTTCTGTCCGGTGCAAAAGCTACAGGAAAACAAGTCATCGAAACGGGAAAATCCATTTTTAAAGAGGCAGGAAGTAAACCACTGAAGCAGGTACTAAAGGAGCAAGGGAAATCTGCAGTACATGAATTAACCCAAAAAGGTATAAATAAAATCTTTGATAAAATGGAGGGTAGAGGAAGACGAATGGCTATAAAAAGAGCTAACCCTTACACAAGTAAGCATTTGAAATCAGTGCCTAAGCATAAAAAAGGGCGTAAGGTGAGAAAGCTGTCATCGAGCAAGACTAAGAAAACTATAAAACGACGGCGCCGAGTATGAAGGCGTGCATTGGATATATTTGACAGATAGATAATACCTTCATGATGCAGAAAGAGTGTATGAAGTCTGAATTGGATATTTTTACCTCCCCACCAATTCAAAACAGTATTTTGAAAACCGAAGAAGTTGCTTACAAACCAATTGCATCACTGGACAATTCTTCGGTGTTGGAATTTATTTCGCTTGGTCATGGGGATACATATCGTGACTTATCCAGCATCTACTTACGGCTCAAGGTGCAACTGATTAAACTAAAAAATGGTACAGAAGAACTTTTCACCGGAAAAGAAAAAATTAAGAAAGCTGGTGGGGGTGAAGGTTTGGCTGATCCGGTTGGTGTAGCTAACAACCTCATGCACTCACTTTTTAGACAATGCACTGTACAATTGAATGGGAAGAATATGGCTCAGACAGACAACAATTACCACTATCGCGCCTATATTGAAAATTTACTGAACTACGGTAAAGACGCTGCATCCACTCATTTGGAATCGGCCGGGTGGTATCTAGATCAGAACGAGATGGAGATGATTGAAGACTCAAGACCTGACGGTGGTCCTACCGAGTTGAATGAAGGCTATCTTAAACGGTCTGCAATGATTGAGAAGAGTAACGTGGTCGAACTGAAGGGCACAATTCACAAAGATCTGTCAAATCAAGATAAACTTTTATTGAATGGAGTGGACTTACGTTTAACATTATCATTGGAAAAACCGGAATTTTATTTGTACTCGAAAGAAGATGACTTTAACCTACGTGTGAAAATACTAGAAGCGACAATATTCATGAATCATGTTACCGTCAACCCTAGTATATTGTTAGCACATGAAGCTGTACTACAACGCACAAATGCCGTTTACCCATACAAGCGAGTGGAAGTGAAAACTTATACACTACCCACTAACACATTCACACTATCTCTTGATAACGTAGTGATCGGACAATTACCGAAACTGCTTGTTTTCGGTATGGTGGTTAATGACACATACACCGGAAAGCGCACAAAAAACCCATTCAACTTTAAGCACAACAACATAACTAATTTCAATCTATCAGTTAACGGCGTTCAAGTGCCAAACCAACCGTTAGAGTTCAAATATTCGCGTGATAAACCTGTTAGCACTAGAGGATACCTTACTCTATTCCAGGGCACTGGTATTAACTACTTTGTTAAAGGTCATCAGATATCTAAGAAATTCTTCGACAACGGTTGTTTCTTACTAGCATTTGACTTAACAGCGGACAGCTCATACGATTTGGGCTGTGGCGGTTTGTTGAATCAAGGTATGGTGAGGATCGAAGGGCGGTTCAGAGAGGCTTTGAAGAAAAGTGTCACCTGCATTATTTACGCTGAATATGATGGAAGTATTGAGATCGATAAGAACCGTAATGTATTCACAAGCTTCTAAAAGTATATAAATAACGTGAACATGTGAGATTTTGATAGAGTCTGCTCCAGAAAATAGTCATGACGCATTGTCTAGTGAATATTGAATACTTCTCAGAAGGTCATTTAACCTTTTTCAAGAAAGTCACAATTGCGGGGTTCACCTCTCAGAGCAAACTTTATCCAAAGGAAATCACGTATAAATATCCTACTTCTTCAGCTTTAAGTACAGATCAGACAGGTGTATTTGGAAACTTAGAGCTCAAAAGGCTTGATGAAGATCTTATCAGGTCCCTGGCAAAATTCGCAACAGTCTTCGTAAACGGAGACTCAACAAGAGGGTTCCTACAGAGTTACGTAACATCTCACATAAAGGTTGTAAACCTTGAAAGCATATTCCTGAAAGAACAGGAATGAACACAATAGAGATCATCAACACATTGAGAAATAACTTCAAAACAAACAGGTATTTTAAAGGTGTTTTCCCCTGTAATCGTTTACCTCGAAAAGTAAGGAAGCCTGCATGTGTCATCACCAACACCGATCCGGCCAGTAAAAAAGGACGCCATTGGGTTGCATTTTGTTACCCGAAAAAAGGTCCGGCTGAGTATTTTGACTCGTTTGGTAAATATCCTGATAACAAGTTCTTTAAAAAATTCCTTCATCAAAATGGAAAAGTGTTTGTGAATAATAAGCTACGGTTACAAGGTAGCCTCTCGACAACATGTGGACAGTATTGTTGCGTTTTTCTACATTTTTGTTGTGGTGGTAGAAGTCTCAAAAAATTCCTAAAACAGTTTTCAACTACAGATTACAATTTCAATGATGGTGAAATTATAAATTTATTTCGCAAAATTTATATGAAGGACAATTCACAAAATGGGGGTGAGTTTTGTAACCAGACCTGCATGCGAGAAGGCGATATAAAAGCAACTTAAAACGACGTACCCACCACAATTTATTTCTCGAGCTACGAAGGGTGTCAACCTCTGTTAATAAGTCTAGTAGTAAGCAATCACAAGCTTCTAAACGTGAGGTGCAGAAGAAGAGAAAAGCAACGAAAACTCCATCTAGTATCATCTCCAACTCCAAGGAAACCAAGACAAAAACACTCCCCAAGTCTGGTGTGCCGTGCGATGAAGATGTTCTTTTGAATTATACGTACTATCTAGATGGATGCCATAATCGCAGGATAACACTAGGATTTGACCCACGAACATTTCAAACAAAGGCTATCTTTCACTATCACGGACGGTTCCCGCTAGCAGTTGACCACAGCCAATGGAATACGTTGTACAAACACCTAAGCGATTTAAAAGGCACAGCAGGCGTTCAGTTCCCAGAGAACCAATTAGGATCTTTGAAACGTCACCAGATACCTGTAGGCGTTGGTAGCATAACATTGAACCATGCAGAACTATTCAAGCTATTTGAGATGATGGAGTTCTTCAATATGGTTATGCACCACAACAACCTGGCTTCGGAATGTGTTAAGGAATATTACGAGTTGTACTGTAACAGGTGCAAAGAGAAAGATCTGTTGAAGCTAAGCCATGAGGACTTTTTCATTCCATCTCGAATATATTATATAAATATTAACTATTCAAGACTTTTTTATGAATTTCCAATTTTATGCAGTTGTAATCTTATTTTTGATGTTTTGAAATAAAAAACCAACACAATTATACATTGCAAAATAAAACATATTTTATTCTCACACTAGTAATACACATTATTCATTAAATAATACATATAAAGGTTGATACAATTTTGAGCGGCACATCTTGTTGTAGGCAATGGGTCGTGAATTCTACAGGTTGTCTTAAAATTCTTGAGCTCTCTCAGTTTTGGTATTTCTAGCTGTATTACGTTAGCATTTGATAAATATTTTCTTAAAAAACTTTCTTTAATAGCGCTTTTCACGTATATAGTCGTTTCGTTGAACTCTGTCAAAATTTCTGGAAGTCGATTATAATCCACATCACCATCACACCATCGTAAGCCATTGATATTAGTCACATCAAAATCATTTTGACGACGCGCTTTCGGGTATAACTCCTGATAAGGATATGGTGGAGCAAAATGATAAACCACAAGTAAAGTTGATTCAAAAGGTAAAACAGCTAGTTCTTTTACAAAATATTGACCGTTTCCCCCGCACACAAACTGGATGTCTATAATAACTTGTGCCATGTCTCACTGTTACACGGTTTGCAATGAAATGAAAGAAATGTTTAGAGTAGTGGTGCTTATATTTTATTCCACAACAACTATTCAAATTTCATCATATGATCTAAAAGTAATTGTTTAATTTCATAACAAGGCAAACATCACTTAACAACTTATTTACATGATATGAATATCTAAACTATAAAATGCAAATATGTATAAAATTTTAATACAATAAAAATGGATAATATTTATTCTCTATACAAAAAACTGTAAGTGTTACCATAGCAGTTTGATCTACACCTTTTGAAAACCATAAGGGTAAGAGAAATATTCATCCGACACAACTCTTTTGTCAAAAGTAAATCTCAGGAGTTTTTTTCGGGTTCTGATACAACAACACCTGGACGCTTTCGCTTGATTTTACGTTCGGTCGTCACATGTACACCATCAGATAAATCATCCTCCAAAACTAAAGATTTTAAACATTCAAAATTTACAACTATTGAGTTTTCGAAATTAAGAGTTATGCCTTTACATTTAACCACATGTTCGGGACCATGTTCAGTTTCAATTTTTAAACCATTTGTCTTAGGGCCTGTACTAACATATTCCGATATATAAGCATCAAAACCATAACATGCCACCTCATTGGTCAAATCACCCAGGAAGTCAGAGATTGGAAAATTCATGGGTTTGTCTTTACTATCCACAAATATGACACTGTCTGTATCACAGTAGAGAATCGATGAACCCAGTTTTTCCAATAGCTCGTATATTTTAATTCTAGCTAATGCCGTTGTATAAGCTGCGATAGGTATGTTTGCATGTGGCAAAGTTCTCAGATTTTCCTCTACATATTTCCATGTAACCCACATGTTATAATTATCAACCGGGTAAATTGAACAAATTTCTACACCTGGTGATTGGAGAAGCTCACAAAATTGTTTAAAATTATTAATCACTTTAGTGTTTGTTTAATCATCCCTTTGACAGAACTTGCCCCACAATGAGTTTAAACAAAGTTTGGCAATATTACGTCAACCAAAAATTTTTTGAATTTGGTTTTTATCAAGAACAATACATTCCCGCCTTTCGTATGATTCAATAAAATTATCTTTAAGCTCATCTGTTATATATTCATTACCCCAGCCACTAGCCATTTGTTTAATTTTAAAAAAATTATTCACATATTCTGTAAATAATCCGCCAGTCTTTGCATTAGGGTTGTACACTGTGTATTCATATTTCCATACTTCATATACTTTCATGACTTTGTACCCTCTTTTTACAGCTAAGGCTATTTCAGGAATTACCCATGTACCTGTGAGTTTTCGCTCATCGTCTGAATGATCACAACTTGCAAATTTATTCTTCTCGGCACATTTTTTACAGAGTGTGAAATACAATTTATTGTTGTTTTTCAAGGGTAACACAGGTATGAGAGGGTCGTTGGGAGCAATTACATCGCATTTAATGAAACCATGCACTGAAAGAATTTCATGTATAGGAGGTATATTGTCATTTCGAAATATCTCAGGATGCTTTATGGGGTATGGTGCGTATTCGTTGATATACGGGTACAGGCTGGTAAAGTTTAAATAACGTATTACCTCTCCCTCTTTTGCTTTATGGTATAATTTGAATACCTCAGTACGACCTCCAAATAGAGCATCCCGCACACATAGTGGTGGCATTATATCATTATAATATTCCCGCAATTTTGCATTTAAAACACGGTCTTTATTTAGTACTTTTTTAAATTCACATTCCCACGAATATACCAGACTATATCCATTTCCCCTTATCGCCTCGATACGTCTTTGTGTGCTTTCATATCTTTGATTTATTGTTTCTAAACCCAACGAGCTATTTTCAATCGTTTCTTGAAATTTAAAGCAATCTCTACTACCGTGATAATAACAGTCGAAGAACTCAAAGACAGTATTTGATTCTTTATGAAAGCCGTCGACATAGATTCCACACTTATCCAACTTTAACTCACCATTGTTGTTTATCTTCATAATATCTTCATCTTGATAACAGTTGTGACAAACATGTTGTGCTACAATAAGATTTGCAACATGTACAAAAGTTGAAGAGATGTCTCCATACAGGCCGTCTTGAGTAGTTTCACAATCAAAAAATATTATGAGAAACTTTTTATCCTTTCTACCTATGTAGGGTTTTATAAAACAGTTATGTTGGGACGGTTGTATTTTTGAACACATCTGACAGAAGAATCGTCACATTGATGTTTGAGTCCTCTCCTGTATGTAAAATTTATAAATTTTGTGCAAAATACACATATCTTGAAAGTGTCACATACAGTTTTTCCTCTGAACTTTTTATCTGAATGGTTAGCGAAACATAGCGGTCCTCTAAACCCACGATTTCACTCGCTACAGTCAACCATCTGTGATACATACACGCAGGGTGGGAATGTGATACAGTATGGACATTTCATTCCACATTTATGAAACGAATGATTTGAAACTTTATCGCAATAGTTACAAATATAACTTTTGGAAGACAATCCGGTGACCGATTTTATGACGTAAAAATGTTTTGTACTCTCGAAATAGAAGAGGTAAATTTTTTTCGCTGATATATCCTGTAGCGGAATTTTAAAAAGGATGGAACTTGAATCTCGAATATTATCGAAAACAACAATTTGATACCCACATAAGTATTTTTGAAATTTATAAAGATCTAGGATGTTGCATCCATTCTCACTGATTACCACTTTGGCATTTTTACACGATTGATCAGCCTTCAAATCCAAAGATTGTAAAATGACTGAATTATTAACACGGCTTATATTACCCTCAACCATTTCCATTGCGTAGCAAATACACCTTGGTAAACATGAAAGATCGTCAGCTTTAGTGGTTTTACCCGCATCCACTAATACTTTTTTCCTTTTTAACAGTTCATCATCATCTGTGTACTTTTTATTTATACGCCCCCACCGAAAGGAATGTTTACGACATCCGCATGGAACTGAATGATATCATCTGAAAGAACTTTAGTGTTTGATTGATTGACATTTGAAATAAGACCCATTATGTATTTCCCATTAATTTCCTGAACAGGCTTTAAACTCGACCATATGGGTTTAACGTGTGGTGATTTTGGGAGTGTTATTTTAAAGCTCATTTTACACTCCGAATTTACGTTACCAAGAATGTCTGCAATTATCTTATCAAATATTTTTTCTAAAGCACTTGAAGGATCAACGGCTATATTGGTGAAGTCCTTTATCTGAAAACTTAAGGTGACACCTGTGACGTTAAATTTTTTAAATTGCTTCTCTTTCCTGGAAATTATTTGAAACGATCTTGATATATCGCTTGAGCCACCCTCTTGTTGATTCCCTTCACCAACACATTCTTGTTGAACATCATGAGAGCTGGAGGAGTTTTCATTATTTACCAAAAGATTAAATGTTTCGTTTAGCAAACCATTTGAAAACGACAGGTGATGTAGCTTTGAAAACTCTATCAACTGTAGTAAAAACCTGTATCTCTCATCTAATGTCGGATTAATATTTCCATCCCTAAATTTATTTGTTGTATTCCTCAACCAGGTAATACAATCTGCAAAACTTGATGCTAACGTAATTTTAAAATCGTTAATTATTTTATCCATCTTTTTATTTACTTACTATTTGACGTTATTAAAACTAATACACTATCTAAAACTATTTAGTAATTTTATTAGCTTCATTTTCTCCGCTCCAGTTGCTATCGGTACTATTTTGTGAAGCTCAGCCCTCTGCTGACGCAACTTCACCTGACGTCCACCACGCTTCTTTTTTTGGGGGGGCTGCGTTGACGTAGGTGCAGGCACAAACTTTTTGCGCTGCAACCGTCTTTGCAACTCCTCAACCGTCAGAGGTTGAGGTCCTGGGAGAGGTGACGTCCCCCTCACCTTTACAGGCTATTGGGACTCCGTTGCGGCTCCTGACGCAGCTTCTTCACCCTGCTCGGCTGCTGCGGCTCCTGACGCAGTCTCTTCTAGCTGCTCGGCTGCTGCAACCCCAGCCAAAAATTTTTGCGGCCGTGGGATGTCAATGGACGAATATCTCTTTCGATATTCCTCTATCGTTATTCTTTTAGGAATTTTTTTAACAAACATCCTAAGCTGACGTACAGTCAGCTGCAAAATAGGCCTTGTGGGGCCGCAATTTTTAAAAAATTATAAAATTTGCTGTAAACAAAAATAGAGAGAGAAAAATTATTATATATATATATATATATATATATATATATGTCTTTTCGTGTCCAGCGATTCTTGCCTCAAGCGCACCAAGCAAGCGTAAGCAAGCATAAAGCATCTTCTAATTGGCATACACACAGTTTAATTGTGGATAACGCCATCGCTCAACACCATATATGACGTTGGGGAATACCTACCATTTCAGTTTCAGATGCAGGTGATATTGAATTCTTTCCACATAATATTTTCTTTTTTCGCAAGTCTGTTGATTCGTAAGCGAGTTAATTAATATGCACCCAATTGCAACACGGACACGAAAATGCCCCCATTGATGATACGATCGAATCAGTATGAATGGCTAACAACAAGAACAAAATGCATAACCGTTACGTACAACGTTTACCTGTCGTTCGGTACAAATTTTTTCCATTTCACATCAGTGTATGAAGAAATAACCACCTGTTGACGGTCAACCTTGAGAAAATACCTTTTTTGAATACATCTCAACGTACATGTGCATGACGTTAATTGATATGCGACCGAGATGATACGATCGAATCAATATGAATGGCTATTACCATTAAAATTTCGCACTTCTTTTCACCCTTCGTTCGCACAAATAAGTACAGCAACACAGCGTAAAGAATTCAATGGGTGCATATTACATTAAGCTAAATTTTATACAGAGCCACAGAAAATGTACGTGCAAGGCTTTAACCTGTAACATTCATTCGTTGCCTTAAACAGCTGCTTCATACATTCGCTTGAAACATGCAAAGCATCGCCAACGAACGAGCGAAATTCAAGTTGAATTTGGTTTTCTGCGCGCTTGGTTCACCATTTTACAATACTAGTATGATCGAAATTCAAGTTGAGTTTGAACATACATCTATAGCTGCAGATATTACATATCGATATTACAAGGAGCTCATCGTAAGCAAGTTAATTGTATGAACTCTTCGTCGCAAAATACTGTCTGAAACTAAATAGAGTCAGACTGAAAAAACTCACAGAAGTGATTACAGGCCACGGACGCCTGAGAAGTCACCAAGCTCTTCTGCAAATAGTGGACGATGCATGGTGCACTAGATGTGAGGAAGACGAGGAAACAGCGGCACATTATGTGGGCTACTGTCCCGCGTTCTCCAGACACAGATATAGAGCCCTTGGCATGCCTCAAATAGGAGACAAGGCGTTCCATACCTTAGCCTTGGACGACCTGATGAGGTTCATCATCTCATCCGGAAGATTCAAGACATAAGCATTAACTCCAGAAAGGAAAAATATGAGGATAGTACAATCGACCAGCAGGTCGCAGTGCTAGGGCTGCAATGCCCACCTCCATGTCATGACGACGACGACGATGCTTTCCTCTGCTGTTACGATCGAAATTCAAGTTGAGTTTGAACATACATACATACATTAATATAGTTTCTTTTGCAAGTCTCTCTGTTGATTCGGAAGCGAGTTAATTAATATTCACGACATCGCCAATGAACGAAATTCAAGTTGAATTCGCACATGAAGGTACAGGGTATGGGTATGGGGTTTTCTGTCTGGTTTTCTGCGCGCCTGTTTCGCCATTTTACAAAAATTGACTTTAGCAGCCTTTCTAACGTACTCTAAGCCTCTTAACAACCAACCAGTTATGCACACAACATCTCCCAACACATGACACATCTCACAAACTACAGAAAAAACATCTGACCCTATTTCTACCACCTTTGAATACCTGACGCACTCAACCGCAACACCCCGACTCCCTATAGCCTTACATCAACGTTCAAAATCAGCGCCAACCACCTGATTTGCTATTGCCTTCTACCAGCGCCGCCAATCAACACCACACACCTGATCCTCCACACCCTACCACATCCTCACGCAACCAACCAACCACAACACCCTTCTACCAACACTGTAAATCACAGCCCTAACCCAGACCCTCCATAGCCCTCTACCAACGCCGCCAATCACCGCCACACACCTGAACAAACCTCTACACCCTTCTACCAACCACGCTCGGGAACCCCTCACAACACAACACAAATCACCGACACACACCTGAACAAACCTCTACACCCTTCTACCAACACTGCAAATCACCGCTCACCACCTGACAACCCCAACCAACCAACCGCAGCACCCCTCTTACAAACAACAAATCAACGCCACCACGCGACCGTACCGCAGACTCAAAATGGCACTGATTCCCCATCTAAACCCCTTGTAACCTAGTACACCAAGAGCCCAGCTGCAGAGGTTGGTTGTGATTGAAAAAGTGGTTCCCACCCATAATAAACCCGGTTCAAAGGTACGTCACTTACTACTCACGTTGTTTATTAGCTGAAGCATAAGTAGATAAAAGATTTTGGCCCGAAATTATATGGGCAGCAAAATATTTGAAAAATCGTGCACTAGCAAATACAATAGAAAAGAATACTCCGTATGAAATATTCTTTAAAAGGAAGCCAAATGTTGAAAATTTAAAATTGTACGGGAGTAGATGGGATAAGAAAGCAGATATGGGAATTTTGCTAGGCTATAGTGATGTTGGCTATAGAGTACTTTTAAATAATAAGATTATAGTTGCGAGACATGTTGATATTGTTGAGAAAAATATAAAATGTATTAATCTTGATGAAAATGATAATATTACTGATAGTGAAAGTGATGATAGCTTAAATGATAATGTTTTTGGAAGTGCTGATGAGGATGAAAAAGCACAAGAAAGTTTAGAAAATGAATTAGATGATTTTAAAAATGAGCAAAATTCTCTAAAGCCAAAATCTCCACGTAGAACTGCACGTGAAAGGAAAAGTCCGATTAGATACCCAAACAATGCTTCGCCTTCATATTTAAAACAACATTCGGGGAAGTTTAGAAATGGTAGTAATAACGATATTCATGTAAACTCTTGTAGAGTAGATACTCCCTGTACATTTGAGGAGGCGCTGAGTAGCATTGATATTAAAAATTGGGAAAAAGCCATGAATCTAGAAATAGAGTGTATAAATAGAAATAAAACTTGGCAATTAGTTGATAAAGTAAAGGATAAAAAGGTTTTAGATGTTAAATGGGTTTAGACAAGAAAATTGGACGATAGATATAAGGCTAGGTTAGTAGTACGAGGCTTTCAACAAACAGATATATTTGGTGACATATACGCTCCAGTTGCAAAGAACCAAACTTTAAAATTTTTGTTTTCTTATTGTTGTCAAAATAGTTTAAAAATTGAACAAATGGACGTAGAAACTGCCTTCCTAAATGGCAAAATAAACTCGGAGGTATATGTCTATCAACCAAAAGGTTACGAAGATGGAACGAATAAAGTATACAAATTGTCAAAAGCGTTGTATGGATTGAGAGAAAGTCCTAGAGACTGGTATAAATGTTTTGATGAGTGCATTACAAAATTAGGTTTTGAAAGAAGTAATGTAGATCTCTGTTTATATAAAAAAGGAAAAGAAAATGATGTAATCTATATTTTGATTTACGTAGATGATTTGTTAATTTGTAGTAAAAGTACAGATAAAATCCAAAGTATTAAAAAACACTTGTCAGATAAATTTAAAATGAAAAATCTAGGAGAAATCAAAGAGTATCTTGGAATAAATATAAATTACAATTGCCTAGAAAATAAACTCACTTTAAGCCAAACGAAATACATGAGTCTTTAGCTGATAAGTATAAAATAATAGATAGTAGATTATATAGTACTCCTATGGAGACAAATTTGAAACTTGAAAAGGCTGAAAATTGTGAGTCAAATATGAAGTATAGAAACTTTATAGGTGCCTTGTTATATATAAGCTCAAGCAAAAGACCAGATATAAGTTACAGCGTTAATTATCTTAGTAGATATCAAAATAGTTACAGTGAAACACATTGGAAATATGCTTTGCGAATTTTGAAATATTTGTATTTAACGAAAGACTTAAACTTGCATTATAAAAAGAATGAGAATTGCAACATTATAGATTGTTATGCTGATGCTGACTGGGCAGGCGATAATATTGATCGAAAATCTACGTCAGGTTATGTAATAAGAATGTTTGGAAATGTAATAGATTGGAAATCACGAAAACAAAAATGTATAACAAAAGCTTCGACATATGCAGAATATGTAGCATTATCTGAGTTAGTAAGCGAGATAAAATATGTAAGAGAACTAGTAAAAATATTCGACATAGATATCAGAGAACCTATAAAAATTCACGAGGATAATTCTGGAGCAATAAATATTGCTACACTATCATTTTGTACATGAGAGTGTAAAAGAAAAATTGATCGCCGTTTGTAAAATCGACTCAAATGAAAATGTTGCGGATATTTTTACTAAAGCATTATGTAAACAAAAGTTTGTAAAATTTAGAGAATTATTAAATGTAAAAACATAGTATACAGCACAAATGTAAGGAGGCGTGTTGAAAATATAGTACATTTGGCTGTACAGTATAGACTGCTGCACGGCTAAGTCAGTCGTCGCTGTACGCTCAAAGAGAGTAAACCTTCTTTTTATCATCACTATGCTAGAATTTTCGATAAGTTTCACTATAGGGGGCATAAGCGGATCAAGAGAACTTGGTTTACTGACTAGGTTAGAGTTCGGTTGGGTCGGTAGGTGAATTGATCCAGAAGAAGACGGAATAAGAGTGTCACCGCGAATGAAATTTCGATACGAGGTGTTCCTAACTGTGGCTTTTGCAGATGTATTATTAGGAGAAGTAATAATGTATGTTGTCACTATGCTCTTAGTTGTCTTCGTAGGTGAACTTGATGTTGTAATTTTTCCAGAAGAACACGTGGAGGGATTCAAGCTAAGTTGCGAGACGGAACAGTTTGTTGTCGATTTGATGTTAGCTGTTGTATCACGAGAAGGAACTATTGGAGCATGTCCGGAAATGTCGGATGAGGAAGTTTTAGGTTTTAATTTAGGATTATTGATGACATAATTTCCTTTCTCGCCAACTAACATAGCATGCGTAATCCTCCTTTTGCTTGTTTTGGAGATAGATTGATATTTACACTGACTGAAGGCCATTCCTTTTCAAAAGTAGGTTTGGATGTTTGCTCTCGAATTAATTAAGAGCCAGGCATACTTTGTTGGCACAGATAGCTTGAAGCACTTATGTGAGTTCGGTTTTCTTCTGGTCGGTATCTTTTCGCAGTAGCAATCGTCAAACTATAGTTCCGTATTGATATTTCTACACAGCCAGTCCTCGGTAGCGTAGCGAGGAGCACCTTTCACAAAGAAACTTGTTCTGTCATGTGCATTATCATACTCATACTCATTAAGCGCGTCTGCGCTATGTTCAGACGCATTATTGTTGACATTGGATGAGTGTAGTTGTTTTATTCGTCTGTTCCATTCAGATTGACTCCAAAAAGTACCAAAATGAAAAATTGGGGAACTTTGTTCAGGAAAAATAGAGATACTAGTGTTTTTAGATCTGTTTTTATCCGTAATAGTTTGCATTTTCTTCATAGATGATGTTGTTTGGTTGGTTGTTAATATCTGGTGTTTGTTAGCTCCAGCTACCATCGAATCGGCTATTCATTTCTGTATAAGCTTCCTCATTAAATCTTGTTTGAGCTCGCTGTTTGGAAATTAGGGTGTCTTTTTCCACGTTTAAGTTGTCTATGTGACCCACAATGTTGTCGTAAAGACATTTAATTAGTCTTTTCGTGCTTTGAAAATCACTACAGATAAAGTGATTATCTATATATGGGTGATACCAGTCCCATGGTGCATCCATACAAGCTCCATGTAGTCTGCGTTGACAAAACGCTTTGCAGGTCACTGCCGCGAAAGTATTGTTGTGAGCAATACAGTTTTCGAGTGTACATTTTACACTCTTTCACCAGGGGCAGAAAAAGATACTGTTAAAAAATGCTAGGGTTATGCCTACAATGCACAAATAACAAAGTAGCACTGTTGCAACCAGCCTACGGACCTTTTGGTGCCTACACTCGCTAAACAGCAACAGAGTTCCGTGGCTGAGTAATAGTACTTTAAACGGTCGCGTGAGAGGCCTGGGTTCAAATCTAGGTGGAACTGCGTTCTATATTTTTTTTCCTTCGCTTTCCTCAGTGCAAGGGTCAGTTTAGGTCGTGGCACGGCCGCTGACCTTTCCGACAAGGAAACAGCTACCAGCAACGGAATAGGGGGTCAACGACAGATGTGACCCGCCGTTGTCGGACAGCTGAGAAACAAAAAAATGAATGTGGGGAGGCAGTCAAGTTTTGGCGACAAAAGGTCGCACATCGGTGAAAGATTTGATAAAAACTTTTCCCGTAGCCGGGATAAAACAGAAAGTGACTGATTGTAAGACATTGAAAATCGGAAATTGAAAATTAAAAATTAGGAAAGGAGACAAGTTATCGTGAAAAAAGAAGGAAAAAAAAACTCTGAAAATATTAGTGAAAAGAAAAGGTGAACTCTGAGAAGACTGAATTGTTTTATATGGTGAAGTCATGCAAATTGCTAAATACCAACAACGTTGTGCTGCTGACAAATCAAAGCGAAAAAAAAGTGTATTACAAAATAACAATTGAATTTAACAACCTAAAGTAGGAAGAGAAAAAAAAACAAAAGTGAATTAACAATAGATTTTCTAAGGAGTATTGTCTATAATTGAAGTATTGTACAAGGGAAACAGAGAAAAAAAAATTAATTAATTTTCAATTTAATGCCGAATCAACGGCACCATTGGTTTCAGGCTTGAGCAGACCACGCAGATGGAGAGCGCTCCTCATCGGCAGCTTAAACGTGAGTTTAATTATTCTATTGATTTTGTTTAAGCATTTGAAGCATTATTATTTGATTTTATTATAATTTTTTTTTGTTTCTTTCCATTTTATTTTTTTTTATTTTTACATATACCCATTTAAGTTTTTTTTCTTTTTCTTCCTTTTATTTTGAATTTTGTTTATACATCTTAATCTAGTATTAGTTGTATTATTATTTTTCTTGCTTTTTGTTCGTAATTATATATTTTTTTTGGTCTTTCATAAATTTTGGCGTTTCACTGATGGAGTAAAAAGCGAGTGATTTTTTTCAGGCTCACTGAACTCTCCCTCATCCCAATCCCATTCCTTCTTTTTCGTTTTTTTCTTTTTTTTCTCTCAGAGGATGGTTCGGCACGGGCCTAGTTCTTCCTCCCCTAAAACAACCCACACCCACGCGCTGAAGCTAGCCGGCTCAGTTGCGCCATCCTGGGGTGTGGGAGACTAGGCCAAACAAATTGTCCGCGACCGCAGTGCCATCACTGTGGGTTGCAACATATGGCGCCCAAACTATTGTGGTAATGAGGTTTTGACTAGTTAACTTCGTTGGTTCTAATGTAGAGTAGAGTAGTTTCAACATATCTATATGGCAATTTTCGCATTTCCATTAAATAGATTTTTATTTTCGTGTTAGTATTATTTTAAATTTTTCCTGTAGCAGTAATGTTTTTCTTGTAATTTTTTTTACTCGTTTAATTTGTTAAAATATTGTGCAAACGCTTAACTTTTATAGTTCTTGAGTTTTCTTTCTTTTCAAATAATTAATGATTTAATGATTGGATACTGCGGTCGCGGTGGCGCCCACAAGTGTCGCATATAGTAGTGATAGTCATGCTAATGTGACTTTGGTGGGTATGTTGGAGTGGTTAACAGGTGGGATCCATCGAGTTTTGTGTCGCGTCTACATCTCCTGATTTGGATTGAGTTAGACGACGCTCTCGATACACCTGGGGACTATTCATTGTGTGAGGGAGTCGTCCTGCGACTCTTGTCCGGCTTATTCCATCATATAAAATGTAGAATAAGACCGTAGTCGGCCTACATGAAGACATTAGAGGGAGATACGTAGGGAAGCTTCCTCGCACTGTAATACACATGCAACTTCTTGTTTTTTTCCGTTATTTTCCAATATTATGCAATTCAAGTTTCAACCTTTCCATCCTTTCTTCTTCCTTCTTCTCCTTTCTACAGGGTTAGGGGCGCTGAGTCTGAAAAAAAAAAACTTAATCTATCCAACGCATTTTAAAACACGGTTTTTTTTGAGTTTGGTTTCGTTTCAGTTTAAATTTATCTATTTTCTTAATTTCGAAAGGAAAATATTTTATTGAGGGTTTTTCATTCATTGATTTAATTATTAGTTTAGAACCTTTGCAATGCCGAACACAGTGCGTCGTCCGGACGACTCGGGAATAGTTCGTCTCACACGTGGTTTGGACCGCCTCACGCTTTCACCCGTAGATACAGCTGCACAACAGCCCCATAGGGAGACACGGGACGCGGAAGTGATGTTTGCTCCATCTGGCAACCAAACTTCAAGTGCCACCACGACCCCAGTACTAGCGCGAGAAGGTCGAGAGTCCACACCTCACCGACCCAATCCAGCACCATGGTGCATCCCAGCCGATCTGCAATTCATCTTCCGATGACAAAGTGGAACCTGAAGTGCGATGGAACTTCTCAGGGAATGGGTGTTGACTGATTTATTTTTCGGGCTACACATTTGGCCAATATTTATGGTGTGTCCCGAGAAAATTTGGCAATGGATCTTCATATCCTCCTACAAGGGCCAGCTGAAGAATGGTACTGGCGATATCTGGAAATAACTCCTATACCACTCTGGAGTCACCTGTCTGCAGGTTTACGCGAGCGATTTGAGGCCAGACGGTCGGACGTGGACATACGAAGAGCTATAGATGCTAGGACCCAGCGGCCGAAGGAAGCTTTCCGAGATTTTTACGATGCCGTCGAAGAGCTAATGGTGCAACTAAAAAATCCTCTTCCGGATGCCGACATTCAATATGTTCTATTAAGGAACATGGATCCTAGGTTGAGTCATCATTTGGCCGGACTGGGATTCCGATCAGTTCGAGAACTAATTCGACGATGCGTTGCTGTTGAGGCGACATGGTGGCCCGACGGGAAAAACACAGGCCAGAACAGCGCTTTCCATCAAAATCGACCCTCTCACAGACGATCACTAGCATTAAATGAAGTATATGCAGAAGAAGACTGGATGCGAGAAGATACAGTCGAGGCGATGACAGGCTGCCATTTCGATCCCACACCAGCTCGGACTAGACTTCCGATGCCGCCTGACTAGTCTGGTTATCAAGCACAGCGTCCACACCAAGAATTCCACCCGCAGGCTGATCGACGCCACGGTGACGCGAACGAGTACCGTGTGTGTTGGAATTGCCAGGATTTGGGTCATTCTTTCATGGAATGTCCGCAATCACACCAGCGGCAATTTTGCTACGGTTGTGGAAGACCCAATACCGTGAAACCATCTTGTCCGAATTGTCGATCGGGAAACGGGCAATGGGGAATGAGGAAGGCCGGAACCTCAAGTGCTCCCTAGAGCCGGAGACCAACAGCGAAGACGACCGAAGCTGCTGCCAATACGGATCCCGAGCTAAGGCGGAGGGTCTAATAGGCACCCCTTTTATGTGTGACGTTGGAGTCCAGACTGTGGAGACGGTTGACGCTGCTACCCAGACTGTATTATCAGTAAACAGTTCTCCTAAACAACCTCAAACTCCTCGAGCACCACGTTTTTTTCGGGCTTGGAAATATTTTGAAGATCGTAAACACCTACGAAGTGCCTGCCTGGAAACTATCGTAGCGCAGCACGGAGACAACCGCCCTTTTGCTCAAATCACAATCAAAGGGCGGAAACTTATCGGTCTGTTGGACAGTGGGGCCACTGTCAGCATACTAGGAAAAGGGTCCATTGAACTCATCAGGGATTTAGATCTCTACCTGCACACCATGAATGGCAAGGTTCGAACTGCCGCGGGTCAAAGTGCCTCTATCCTGGGATTCGTCAATGTTCCAGTGCAGTGCAATAACCGCATACTCCCTTTCGTATTTTTGGTAGTGCCCACGCTAGCCAATCCCATTTATCTTGGCATGGATTTTTGGAATGCCTTTAAAATTACCCCTGTATCCTTAGCTGTCGTTGATGCTCTTACGACACCGACATCCAGTGGCTTCCATCACTTGTCCCCGGAAGAGCAGAAGCGTCTCGATTTCGTCAAACAGCAGTTTCCATCATTTAATAAGTTGGGTTTGGGAAAAACTGACTTATTGTCACACTCTATTGATACCGGCACAGCAGTGCCTATCAAACAAAGACACTATGCGGTTTCCCCAGTGGTGCAGAAACTGATGTATGACGAACTCGATCGAATGTTGTCTCTGGGGGTAATTGTAGAAAGCCACAGCGCTTGGAGTTCCCCCGTCACGCTGGTAAGAAAACCTGGAAAAGTGCGCCTATGCTTAGATGCCAGACGCCTGAATGCAGTGACCCTCAAAGACGCATACCCGCTTCCTCTCATTGAGGGCCTGCTGGCCAGGCTGCAAGACACCAGATACATCACCAGTCTGGATTTGAAGGATGCTTTCTGGCAGATTCCGCTTGACGCGAGCGCTAAGGAAAAAACCGCCTTTACCATCCCTGGGAGACCCCTGTACCATTTCACAGTCATGCCGTTCGGCTTGTGTAATGCACCGCAGACAATGTGCCGGTTGATGCACAAAGTGATACCGCACGAACTGCATGATCAGGTTTTTGTATACTTGGATGACTTGCTGGTAACAAGCTCAACCTTGGACGAGCACCTTAAGCTGTTGTCCACAGTTGCCCACTTACTCCAAAAAGAAAACCTCACGATAAACGTTGAGAAGAGCAAGTTCATTCAAAAGGAGATCAAATACTTAGGCTAGGTAGTTAGTGATGGGGTACTCAGTACTGACCCCGAGAAAGTATCTGGCATCCTGGCCTATCCCGTACCGCAAACGGCCAAAGATATCCGGAGGTTCATGGGTATGGCAGGCTGGTACAGACGGTTTATTCAGAACTTCGCAGCAGTTACAGCACCACTAACTGACCTTCTTAAAATCAAAAAACCATTCGTGTGGTCCGAATATGCTAACCTGGCCTTTATCCAGACGAAGGAACTACTCGTGTCCGCTCCAGTCCTGACCAACCCAGATTTCACGCGACATTTTTACATCCAGTGTGATGCCAGCATTACGGGCATCGGAAGTGTCCTCTTCCAAAAAGATGACGATGGTGAGGAGCACCCGATCGCGTATATGTCCACCAAGCTGAACTCTGCCCAACGAAACTACAGTATAACTGAACTTGAATGTTTGGCTGCCGTGCAGAGTGTCAAGCGTGTTAGAGCCTACGTTGAGGGGTTGCCATTCACCATCATCACGGATCATGCCAGTCTTAAGTGGCTTATGTCACAACAGGACTTACCTGGCCGATTGGCCCGTTGGAGCTTGAAGCTGCAGGGGTTCAACTTCAACATCGAGCATCGAAAAGGTACGCAAAACGTGGTACCTGATGCACTATCAGATCGTATACCTTGAGTGAACTCGTCACGGATGTAGCTGAAGTTATCCCAGATACCGCCTTTTTAGATCCGGAGTACCTGGACTTGATCACACAGATTAAGGCAAGCCCAGAGCGTTACCAAAATCTGTTCACGGAGGAAGGGCGAGTCTACATCCAGACCACTTCTAACAGTTCTTTGTTTTTGGACATACCGCAACGCAAATTATGGGTTCCTAAAAGCTATCACAGGGAACTTATTTCCCAGGCCCATGATAAACCTATGGCTTCGCACCGAGGAATAAAAAAGACACTGGAGCTATTACGTAGGAATTATTATTGGCCTAGTATCGCTAATGATGTTCGTTACCACATTGCTTCTTGCCTTACGTGCAAACAATGCAAGCCATCTAACCGCACGATGAGACCTCCAATGGGTTTACTGCGATGTTCCGAACGACCAATGCAGCGAATTTTCATTGATTTTATGGGGCCCTACCCACGTTCTAAGAGTGGTAATGTCTACTTGTTAGTCGTGCTGGACCACTACACCAAATTCATTTGGCTCAAGCCCATGGTGAAAGCCACCGCAGAAAACGTGGTCAAATTTTTAACAAGTGAAATATTTCTAACCTATGGGGTACCGGAAATCCTGCACACGGACAACGGCGTTCAGTTCACCTCCAAAATTTTCACCCAGCTGCTAAACAACTTTGGGGTCGAACATTGCTTCACGCCCTTATATAGCCCCCAGTCAAATGCCGCAGAACGCACCAACCAATCCACGCTAGCCGCTATACGCTCATATGTTGGCGAAGATCATCGCGAGTGGGATGAGCATCTTGCGGAGTCCTGCGCCGCGTTCCGACATGTGATACACGATTCAACAGGATACTCGCCGCACTTCCTGATGTTCGGTTATCAACCAGTAAGGCACGGATCAGAGTATGCTCTGCTGCGTAAATTAAAGGCTTTCGAAGATGGCGAGGTAACGCTCCGACCCTGCGACAGGCAGCGTATCGCATACGACCGAGTCAAAGCGAAACTAAGCGAGGCGTACAGGAAGGGAGCGCAACGTTATAACCTGAGAACGCGTACACAACAGTTTACTCCCGGGCAAAGAGTCTTTGTACGTAATCACGTACTTAGCAGTGCGGCAAACCGCTTTGCAGCCAAGCTAGCGCCTGTGTTTTATAGCGCAGTAGTCCGTCGGAAAATTGGGCAGGTGTCATATGAACTGGCGGATGAGGGTGGAAACCGGATTGGTGTATTCCATGCCCAGGATATTCGCTGCTAAAGCTATTTGCCCGGCGTGATGAGACCCACCTCCTGGGTCAGGTCGTCCCCACGTTTGTTGCAACCAGCCTACGGACCTTTTGGTGCCTAGACTCGCTGAACAGCAACAGAGTTCCGTGGCTGAGTAATAGTACTTTAAACTGTCGCGTGAGAGGCCTGGGTTCAAATATAGGTGGAACTGCGTTCTATATTTTTTTTTCCTTCGTTTTCCTCAGTGCAAGGGTCAGTTTAGGTCGTGGCACGGCCGCTGACCTTTCCGACAAGGAAACAGCTACCAGCAACGGAATAGGGGGTCAACGACAGATGTGACCCGCCGTTGTCGGACAGCTGAGAAACAAAAAAATGAATGTGGGGAGGCAGTCAAGTTTTGGCGACAAAAGGTCGCACATCGGTGAAAGATTTGATAAAAACTTTTCCCGTAGCCGGGATAAAACAGAAAGTGACTGATTGTAAGACATTGAAAATCGGAAATTGAAAATTAAAAATTAGGAAAGGAGACAAGTTATCGTGAAAAAAGAAGGAAAAAAAAACTCTGAAAATATTAGTGAAAAGAAAAGGTGAACTCTGAGAAGACTGAATTGTTTTATATGGTGAAGTCATGCAAATTGCTAAATACCAACAACGTTGTGCTGCTGACAAATCAAAGCGAAAAAAAAGTGTATTACAAAATAACAATTGAATTTAACAACGGAAACAAATGCATAGTGAACACAGTAGAACAAAAAAAAAAACAAGTTTAACTAATAATCGAAGGGCCAAAGGGAAATAGTACATAGTTGATAATATGGAACAGAGCCGGAATTCCTAAAGTAGGAAGAGAAAAAAAAACAAAAGTGAATTAACAATAGATTTTCTAAGGAGTATTGTCTATAATTGAAGTATTGTACAAGGGAAACAGAGAAAAAAAAATTAATTAATTTTCAATTTAATGCCGAATCAACGGCACCATTGGTTTCAGGCTTGAGCAGACCACGCAGATGGAGAGCGCTCCTCATCGGCAGCTTAAACGTGAGTTTAATTATTCTATTGATTTTGTTTAAGCATTTGAAGCATTATTATTTGATTTTATTTTAATTTTTTTTTGTTTCTTTCCATTTTATTTTTTTTTATTTTTACATATACCTATTTAAGTTTTTTTTTCTTTTTCTTCCTTTTATTTTGAATTTTGTTTATACATCTTAATCTAGTATTAGTTGTATTATTATTTTTCTTGCTTTTTATTCGTAATTATATATTTTTTTCGTCTTTCATAAATTTTGGCGTTTCACTGATGGAGTAAAAAGCGAGTGATTTTTTTTCAGGCTTAGTGAACTTTCCCTCATCCCAATCCCATTCCTTCTTTTTCGTTTTTTCTTTTTTTTTTTCTCTCAGAGGATGGTTCGGCACGGGCCTAGTTCTTCCTCCCCTAAAACAACCCACACCCACGCGCTGAAGCTAGCCGGCTCAGCTGCGCCATCCTGGGGTGTGGGAGACTAGGCCAAACAAATTGTCCGCGACCGCAGTGCCATCACTGTGGGTTGCAACATATGGCGCCCAAACTATTGTGGTAATGAGGTTTTGACTAGTTAACTTCGTTGGTTCTAATGTAGAGTAGAGTAGTTTCAACATATCTATATGGCAATTTTCGCATTTCCATTAAATAGATTTTTATTTTCGTGTTAGTATTATTTTAAATTTTTCCTGTAGCAGTAATGTTTTTCTTGTAATTTTTTTTACTCGTTTAATTTGTTAAAATATTGTGCAAACGCTTAACTTTTATAGTTCTTGAGTTTTCTTTCTTTTCAAATAATTAATGATTTAATGATTGGATACTGCGGTCGCGGTGGCGCCCACAAGTGTCGCATATAGTAGTGATAGTCATGCTAATGTGACTTTGGTGGGTATGTTGGAGTGGTTAACAGGTGGGATCCATCGAGTTTTGTGTCGCGTCTACATCTCCTGATTTGGATTGAGTTAGACGACGCTCTCGATACACCTGGGGACTATTCATTGTGTGAGGGAGTCGTCCTGCGACTCTTGTCCGGCTTATTCCATCATATAAAATGTAGAATAAGACCGTAGTCGGCCTACATGAAGACATTAGAGGGAGATACGTAGGGAAGCTTCCTCGCACTGTAATACACATGCAACTTCTTGTTTTTTTCCGTTATTTTCCAATATTATGCAATTCAAGTTTCAACCTTTCCATCCTTTCTTCTTCCTTCTTCTCCTTTCTACAGGGTTAGGGGCGCTGAGTCTGAAAAAAAAAAAACTTAATCTATCCAACGCATTTTAAAACACGGTTTTTTTTGAGTTTGGTTTCGTTTCAGTTTAAATTTATCTATTTTCTTAATTTCGAAAGGAAAATATTTTATTGAGGGTTTTTCATTCATTGATTTAATTATTAGTTTAGAACCTTTGCAATGCCGAACACAGTGCGTCGTCCGGACGACTCGGGAATAGTTCGTCTCACACGTGGTTTGGACCGCCTCACGCTTTCACCCGTAGATACAGCTGCACAACAGCCCCATAGGGAGACACGGGACGCGGAAGTGATGTTTGCTCCATCTGGCAACCAAACTTCAAGTGCCACCACGACCCCAGTACTAGCGCGAGAAGGTCGAGAGTCCACACCTCACCGACCCAATCCAGCACCATGGTGCATCCCAGCCGATCTGCAATTCATCTTCCGATGACAAAGTGGAACCTGAAGTGCGATGGAACTTCTCAGGGAATGGGTGTTGACTGATTTATTTTTCGGGCTACACATTTGGCCAATATTTATGGTGTGTCCCGAGAAAATTTGGCAATGGATCTTCATATCCTCCTACAAGGGCCAGCTGAAGAATGGTACTGGCGATATCTGGAAATAACTCCTATACCACTCTGGAGTCACCTGTCTGCAGGTTTACGCGAGCGATTTGAGGCCAGACGGTCGGACGTGGACATACGAAGAGCTATAGATGCTAGGACCCAGCGGCCGAAGGAAGCTTTCCGAGATTTTTACGATGCCGTCGAAGAGCTAATGGTGCAACTAAAAAATCCTCTTCCGGATGCCGACATTCAATATGTTCTATTAAGGAACATGGATCCTAGGTTGAGTCATCATTTGGCCGGACTGGAGTTCCGATCGGTTCGAGAACTAATTCGACGATGCGTTGCTGTTGAGGCGACATGGTGGCCCGACGGGAAAAACACAGGCCAGAACAGCGCTTTCCATCAAAATCGACCCTCTCACAGACGATCACTAGCATTAAATGAAGTATATGCAGAAGAAGACTGGATGCGAGAAGATACAGTCGAGGCGATGACAGGCTGCCATTTCGATCCCACACCAGCTCGGACTAGACTTCCGATGCCGCCTGACTAGTCTGGTTATCAAGCACAGCGTCCACACCAAGAATTCCACCCGCAGACTGATCGACGCCACGGTGACGCGAACGAGTACCGTGTGTGTTGGAATTGCCAGGATTTGGGTCATTCTTTCATGGAATGTCCGCAATCACACCAGCGGCAATTTTGCTACGGTTGTGGAAGACCCAATACCGTGAAACCATCTTGTCCGAATTGTCGATCGGGAAACGGGCAATGGGGAATGAGGAAGGCCGGAACCTCAAGTGCTCCCTAGAGCCGGAGACCAACAGCGAAGACGACCGAAGCTGCTGCCAATACGGATCCCGAGCTAAGGCGGAGGGTCTAATAGGCACCCCTTTTATGTGTGACGTTGGAGTCCAGACTGTGGAGACGGTTGACGCTGCTACCCAGACTGTATTATCAGTAAACAGTTCTCCTAAACAACCTCAAACTCCTCGAGCACCACGTTTTTTTCGGGCTTGGAAATATTTTGAAGATCGTAAACACCTACGAAGTGCCTGCCTGGAAACTATCGTAGCGCAGCACGGAGACAACCGCCCTTTTGCTCAAATCACAATCAAAGGGCGGAAACTTATCGGTCTGTTGGACAGTGGGGCCACTGTCAGCATACTAGGAAAAGGGTCCATTGAACTCATCAGGGATTTAGATCTCTACCTGCACACCATGAATGGCAAGGTTCGAACTGCCGCGGGTCAAAGTGCCTCTATCCTAGGATTCGTCAATGTTCCAGTGCAGTGCAATAACCGCATACTCCCTTTCGTATTTTTGGTAGTGCCCACGCTAGCCAATCCCATTTATCTTGGCATGGATTTTTGGAATGCCTTTAAAATTACCCCTGTATCCTTAGCTGTCGTTGATGCTCTTACGACACCGACATCCAGTGGCTTCCATCACTTGTCCCCGGAAGAGCAGAAGCGTCTCGATTTCGTCAAACAGCAGTTTCCATCATTTAATAAGTTGGGTTTGGGAAAAACTGACTTATTGTCACACTCTATTGATACCGGCACAGCAGTGCCTATCAAACAAAGACACTATGCGGTTTCCCCAGTGGTGCAGAAACTGATGTATGACGAACTCGATCGAATGTTGTCTCTGGGGGTAATTGTAGAAAGCCACAGCGCTTGGAGTTCCCCCGTCACGCTGGTAAGAAAACCTGGAAAAGTGCGCCTATGCTTAGATGCCAGACGCCTGAATGCAGTGACCCTCAAAGACGCATACCCGCTTCCTCTCATTGAGGGCCTGCTGGCCAGGCTGCAAGACACCAGATACATCACCAGTCTGGATTTGAAGGATGCTTTCTGGCAGATTCCGCTTGACGCGAGCGCTAAGGAAAAAACCGCCTTTACCATCCCTGGGAGACCCCTGTACCATTTCACAGTCATGCCGTTCGGCTTGTGTAATGCACCGCAGACAATGTGCCGGTTGATGCACAAAGTGATACCGCACGAACTGCATGATCAGGTTTTTGTATACTTGGATGACTTGCTGGTAACAAGCTCAACCTTGGACGAGCACCTTAAGCTGTTGTCCACAGTTGCCCACTTACTCCAAAAAGAAAACCTCACGATAAACGTTGAGAAGAGCAAGTTCATTCAAAAGGAGATCAAATACTTAGGCTAGGTAGTTAGTGATGGGGTACTCAGTACTGACCCCGAGAAAGTATCTGGCATCCTGGCCTATCCCGTACCGCAAACGGCCAAAGATATCCGGAGGTTCATGGGTATGGCAGGCTGGTACAGACGGTTTATTCAGAACTTCGCAGCAGTTACAGCACCACTAACTGACCTTCTTAAAATCAAAAAACCATTCGTGTGGTCCGAATATGCTAACCTGGCCTTTATCCAGACGAAGGAACTACTCGTGTCCGCTCCAGTCCTGACCAACCCAGATTTCACGCGACATTTTTACATCCAGTGTGATGCCAGCATTACGGGCATCGGAAGTGTCCTCTTCCAAAAAGATGACGATGGTGAGGAGCACCCGATCGCGTATATGTCCACCAAGCTGAACTCTGCCCAACGAAACTACAGTATAACTGAACTTGAATGTTTGGCTGCCGTGCAGAGTGTCAAGCGTGTTAGAGCCTACGTTGAGGGGTTGCCATTCACCATCATCACGGATCATGCCAGTCTTAAGTGGCTTATGTCACAACAGGACTTACCTGGCCGATTGGCCCGTTGGAGCTTGAAGCTGCAGGGGTTCAACTTCAACATCGAGCATCGAAAAGGTACGCAAAACGTGGTACCTGATGCACTATCAGATCGTATACCTTGAGTGAACTCGTCACGGATGTAGCTGAAGTTATCCCAGATACCGCCTTTTTAGATCCGGAGTACCTGGACTTGATCACACAGATTAAGGCAAGCCCAGAGCGTTACCAAAATCTGTTCACGGAGGAAGGGCGAGTCTACATCCAGACCACTTCTAACAGTTCTTTGTTTTTGGACATACCGCAACGCAAATTATGGGTTCCTAAAAGCTATCACAGGGAACTTATTTCCCAGGCCCATGATAAACCTATGGCTTCGCACCGAGGAATAAAAAAGACACTGGAGCTATTACGTAGGAATTATTATTGGCCTAGTATCGCTAATGATGTTCGTTACCACATTGCTTCTTGCCTTAAGTGCAAACAATGCAAGCCATCTAACCGCACGATGAGACCTCCAATGGGTTTACTGCGATGTTCCGAACGACCAATGCAGCGAATTTTCATTGATTTTATGGGGCCCTACCCACGTTCTAAGAGTGGTAATGTCTACTTGTTAGTCGTGCTGGACCACTACACCAAATTCATTTGGCTCAAGCCCATGGTGAAAGCCACCGCAGAAAACGTGGTCAAATTTTTAACAAGTGAAATATTTCTAACCTATGGGGTACCGGAAATCCTGCACACGGACAACGGCGTTCAGTTCACCTCCAAAATTTTCACCCAGCTGCTAAACAACTTTGGGGTCGAACATTGCTTCACGCCCTTATATAGCCCCCAGTCAAATGCCGCAGAACGCACCAACCAATCCACGCTAGCCGCTATACGCTCATATGTTGGCGAAGATCATCGCGAGTGGGATGAGCATCTTGCGGAGTCCTGCGCCGCGTTCCGACATGTGATACACGATTCAACAGGATACTCGCCGCACTTCCTGATGTTCGGTTATCAACCAGTAAGGCACGGATCAGAGTATGCTCTGCTGCGTAAATTAAAGGCTTTCGAAGATGGCGAGGTAACGCTCCGACCCTGCGACAGGCAGCGTATCGCATACGTTCGAGTCAAAGCGAAACTAAGCGAGGCGTACAGGAAGGGAGCGCAACGTTATAACCTGAGAACGCGTACACAACAGTTTACTCCCGGGCAAAGAGTCTTTGTACGTAATCACGTACTTAGCAGTGCGGCAAACCGCTTTGCAGCCAAGCTAGCGCCTGTGTTTTATAGCGCAGTAGTCCGTCGGAAAATTGGGCAGGTGTCATATGAACCGGCGGATGAGGGTGGAAACCGGATTGGTGTATTCCATGCCCAGGATATTCGCTGCTAAAGCTATTTGCCCGGCGTGATGAGACCCACCTCCTGGGTCAGGTCGTCCCCACGTTTGTTGCAACCAGCCTACGGACCTTTTGGTGCCTAGACTCGCTGAACAGCAACAGAGTTCCGTGGCTGAGTAATAGTACTTTAAACTGTCGCGTGAGAGGCCTGGGTTCAAATATAGGTGGAACTGCGTTCTATATTTTTTTTTCCTTCGTTTTCCTCAGTGCAAGGGTCAGTTTAGGTCGTGGCACGGCCGCTGACCTTTCCGACAAGGAAACAGCTACCAGCAACGGAATAGGGGGTCAACGACAGATGTGACCCGCCGTTGTCGGACAGCTGAGAAACAAAAAAATGAATGTGGGGAGGCAGTCAAGTTTTGGCGACAAAAGGTCGCACATCGGTGAAAGATTTGATAAAAACTTTTCCCGTAGCCGGGATAAAACAGAAAGTGACTGATTGTAAGACATTGAAAATCGGAAATTGAAAATTAAAAATTAGGAAAGGAGACAAGTTATCGTGAAAAAAGAAGGAAAAAAAAACTCTGAAAATATTAGTGAAAAGAAAAGGTGAACTCTGAGAAGACTGAATTGTTTTATATGGTGAAGTCATGCAAATTGCTAAATACCAACAACGTTGTGCTGCTGACAAATCAAAGCGAAAAAAAGTGTATTACAAAATAACAATTGAATTTAACAACGGAAACAAATGCATAGTGAACACAGTAGAACAAAAAAAAAACAAGTTTAACTAATAATCGAAGGGCCAAAGGGAAATAGTACATAGTTGATAATATGGAACAGAGCCGGAATTCCTAAAGTAGGAAGAGAAAAAAAACCAAAAGTGAATTAACAATAGATTTTCTAAGGAGTATTGTCTATAATTGAAGTATTGTACAAGGGAAACAGAGAAAAAAAAATTAATTAATTTTCAATTTAATGCCGAATCAACGGCACCATTGGTTTCAGGCTTGAGCAGACCACGCAGATGGAGAGCGCTCCTCATCGGCAGCTTAAACGTGAGTTTAATTATTCTATTGATTTTGTTTAAGCATTTGAAGCATTATTATTTGATTTTATTTTAATTTTTTTTTGTTTCTTTCCATTTTATTTTTTTTTATTTTTACATATACCTATTTAAGTTTTTTTTTCTTTTTCTTCCTTTTATTTTGAATTTTGTTTATACATCTTAATCTAGTATTAGTTGTATTATTATTTTTCTTGCTTTTTATTCGTAATTATATATTTTTTTCGTCTTTCATAAATTTTGGCGTTTCACTGATGGAGTAAAAAGCGAGTGATTTTTTTTTCAGGCTTAGTGAACTTTCCCTCATCCCAATCCCATTCCTTCTTTTTCGTTTTTTCTTTTTTTTTTTCTCTCAGAGGATGGTTCGGCACGGGCCTAGTTCTTCCTCCCCTAAAACAACCCACACCCACGCGCTGAAGCTAGCCGGCTCAGTTGCGCCATCCTGGGGTGTGGGAGACTAGGCCAAACAAATTGTCCGCGACCGCAGTGCCATCACTGTGGGTTGCAACAGCACCCGCGATAATTCGATATATTTACTAACTATTGTGCTGATTAACATACTATGAATGGCACTGGAGGAAGTAATTATGTTAACACTTTTCGTTTTATTTTTATTACTTATCGCGTTCGAATTAATTCAAGCTATTGAGAGCTCTGCGGAAACACGTCCAAACTCGTCAACGGTGCATAACATTCTCGTTGTTGAATGCACCTTCGATGCCTTGAAAAAACACCTGCGTGTATTCTAAATGGCTTAACGATTTTTCGATGTAGCTGGTGAGTGAATATAGAGTGATTTCAATGGACCCCTTTTTCGTCTATACGTGCTGCGCATTGGAGAGTGGTTTTAGAGCAGCTCTCAAATTAATCTCCATCAGCCGTTCCAGAGATTTCAGCAGAAAAGAAGTGAGGCTGATAGGTCTACAATCGTAAGGTGAGGGATGGGATGTCTTGCTCGCTTTGGGTATGAAGACTATGTTGACTTAATTCCACCGCTATGAAATGTAAGCCATCTGTATACATGCTTTAAAGATGGCTTTTAGCTATTGCAGTGCTATTTTTATTCGCAATAGGTGAGATGTTGTCTATTTCAAGGGATTTAAAGGATTGAAATGAGCTGATTGCCCAGCGTAGAAGCTCGTTTACAAACACAGTGGTTGACAGGCAGTTCGGAGGCGTATGTAGATCAGCTTTGTCAGCCACATCTTCTTTTCGCGAGAATTGCGTGTCTATGAGAACAGCCAGCGTCTCCGAGCTGGATTTAGTCCAGGTCATATTTGCGTCTTTGACAGACCCACTGAATTCGTTACCTGTAACAATTTTTCTTTTGGTTTTGCACTTTTCGGAAAATGATTTTTCCTCTATGCTAGTTACATGATTTCTGTCCGTGAGGTAGAATACGGCTCCAAATTTTGAAAATTTGTCAATTAGTGTTAGGAAACTCTGTTTCATTATAATACCTGTATATATGTCTACATGAAATATTTCGTTGATTTTAAAGGCGAGCTCTGTATATTTAAATTCTGGCATGATGGGCCGTCTATGATATTTTTTCTTTGACATACTTCACATTGGTTTATTACAATTGTGATTAGTTCTAAAAGTTTTGGAAAATATATTTTATATTTCAATGCATGCATATGATTCCTGTATTCCTGAGTGAATACTTTCTCTCGCATTCAGTAATTTTGTTGTTTGTAAGAATAAATTGATTTTTATATTTATTTGCAATTTCATGTTTAATGGGGATTTGTTATAATAATTCCTCTTCTGCAGAGTGAATTGTAGCCAAGTCTGAACTCTAATCATTCTCCATGTTCCAAATGCCTAAGTCCGAATATAAATTTGTATACTTATCATCTTTATTCGGATCTTTTTCGTTGGATGGTACATTTTTAATCCTACTAAGGAATCCAACTATTCGGTTCTCCTTTAATTTAAGATATTCAATTTCGGATTGGTATTCCCCGAATTTTAAAAGCCAACGTTGCTGGCATGGGGACAAATCTTTACCTGTGGTCTATGTAGATAACAAATTTGTTTTGGTGCAGATACGGCCTGAAATAATTGATGGACCACATGATTTCCAGAAATTCTTTGATAGTCACTGAGTAGTTTTGCCCGTAACAATTGAGAGTTCGTGTTGCAAAACACAAAGGATGCCCATTCTGTGAAAGTACCGCGCCTATTGCAAAATTTGAGGCATCGGTTGTCAATTGAAACTGTATTTTAAAACCAGGAAAACGAAGGATAGGATGCGTACTTATGAGTGGTGTAAGCTTTACAAATGCATCTATGTCATTTGGGTCTTTAGAATTTATTTTAACGTTCTTTTTGAAGTATTTTGTGAGTGTTGCGCCACTTTCGCATAATCCCTGATGAAATTGTGATAATACCCAGTTACTCCTTAGTACCTTTTTAATTCCTTTTCGGTCTGTGGAACCTTTAGTTTCTGGATCAATTTAATTTTGTCTGGGTTTGGCTTCAATCCGTTTTTAGTAATGATATGCCCTAGAAATGATGTTTCTTTTTTCATGAAAGAACACTTGTCTATTTGAGTATTCAATCCATGTTTTTCTAAAATTTTGAATATTTGTGTTTAAAATTGTAGGTGTTCCTGAAGCGATGTGCTAAATATTAATACTTCGTCAAGGTACACAACACAAAATTTGTTGATAACATCGTGAAAGATGGATGGCATTCATGGGTCGTTGAAATGTCGCCGGAGCGTTTTTGAGTCCGAACGGCATTCTAACAAACTCGTAAAGCCCGTGCAGTGTGACAAATGCCGTTTTACGGAAATCTTCCCTGTTTACTAGAATCTGATGATATCCTTTAGCAAGGTTGAGAAATACTGTGCCCTCTCTAACTTGTCTAAAACGGGCTCGATATTTGGTAGGGGTACTTATCGTCTACCGTTACCTCGTTCAATCTTTGGTAGTCGATGGCAATTCTATACTTTCTGGTACCGGAGTTGTCTGATTACTTAGGGAATATAAACAAGGGACTTAAATATCTAAAGTTGCTTTTTTGGATAGTAACCTGTTTTTCCATATCCGTGATTTGCTAGCGAACTTCAGCCTCATGTTTAGGAGGGTAGCGATGCAACTTCGAATTAATTTGTTGATTCGTGGTTGTTGTTATATGGTGTTCAATGGTCGGCATGCTCGTTAGTCTGTCACCTTTCTTGCATAATATACCCTTCAAGGACTTTGGATAATTCTTTATTTTTTTCCCAATTTAATGTCCCAATTTTAATCTGTTGATATAGTCAGATTCTATTGTTTCCAAAAAGCAAATTTCTTCAAATGAATAAGGAATATTTATGAATCTAATCGTTTGACTATTGAGAGTGATGGTCCTCTCTTCAAAGTCATTAAGTGTTTCTAGATTATTCAAAAGGTGTGCTACGATTATAAATTCATATTTATTTATTTCGCCAAAGGGAGGCTATCAAATGTTAAAATATAAATTGCAGCAAATACTTAACCCTAAAATACATGATACACTCAACACTAGTTTACACTATTGTTAGCACGTCACAATTTACGGATGGATAATTAAGGGCTTTATAACTGTAGGATTTAAAATTGAACTTGGAGATGGTAGGTGAGTACTGTTTGCTAAAAGTGTTGAAGATCTTACAGCACCTATTAACAGGTTCATTATCTACAAACGTAGTAAGAAGCTGGTATTCTGTAAGTTAACGTGTGTTACGCGTACTTCTTGCAGGCACTTTAAGCTTTATTTTATTTGTCAAATACTCTAAATTTATGTGGTTCCTAATCACGTCAAAGGCGAAACAAAGAGGACAACACTGCTCTTATGACTTTAAAAGTTGACAAATTCAGAAGCTCCAATCTGACTACATAAGAAGGTGAGATTTGATAGTCATCAGGGCTACAGAGGTCTTCCAAAGCAAACAACAAGAATTGCTTTTGGACTGATTCTATTCTAGCTGCATGAGCTCCAAGAATTGGGTTCCATACATTACTGGCATATTCTAGTAATGGGCAAATCAGTGAGGTAAATAATGATTTAGTTCCTCACACATTTTTAACTCTTTGGCTCGTCTTGTAATAAAGCCAAGCTGTTTATTAGATTTGGAGAGAATAGTATCGTAGTGCAAATTGAAACATAGTTTCTTGTCTAGGACAACTCCAAAGTCAACAATGTTTTCTTTACTATTTAAAACAGTATTGTTGAGAATGTATGCATTGTTCAAATGATTACATGACATTTCCCAACGTTTAGATAAAGTTTGTTTACATCACACCATTGTTGGAAGGAAGTTAATTTTGATTGGAGGAAAACAGCATCAGATTGAGACTTAATGGTGTGATATATCTTCAGATCGTCACCATTAAAAAGATATGATACGTGCGAGAGCTTTCAGATAAATCTGATATAAAAACATTAAAAATAAAAGGGCCGAGGTGACTGCCTTGAGGTACACCAGAATGTACGAGAATTGGTTTGGACAAATATCCCTGAAATTTTATTAATTGACTTCAGTCGCGTAAGTAGGAACTGAGCCAATTGAGTATAGAGGCTATGATTCCTATTTTCTGCAATTTGGAAATAAATGTGGAGTGATCAACCCGGTCAAATACTTTACTAAAGTCAGTGTAGATTGCGTCAATTTGGTAACCCATCTTCATTTTACATAGGACATCAGAAACTAAAACCATGAAGTTGGTTTTAGTTGATCGGCCCTTGCGGAAACCATGTTGTTGCTCATTTAAAAAAGGCTCAATAATAGCTGAGAGTTTATGGCAAACGAGTTGTTCAAATAGCTTAGGGATTATAGATAGAATGGCAATACCTTTATAGTTCAAGACAGAACGCTTGTCACCACTCTTAAAGATAGGAATTATATGGGCAGATTTTCAATAAGTTGGGAAACTCCCATTTGTCAAAGATTTATTAAAAAGAAAGAAAAGAGGTATTTCAAGCTGACCCATACACTGTACCACAAAAAATGGAGAAAGTAAATCTGGGCCAGGACTCTTATTAACGTCAAGGTTGTTAATAGCTTGAGCAACATCTTCCCTTGAGAGATACATGTCCATAAGTAGTACCACTGGATTAACTTTAGAGGACTCCGTATCTACCGAAATATTTGGCAGTGAAAAAGCTTCTTAAAAATAGTCAGCAAAAAGATCACAGATTACTTTCGGAGAAGAAGGAACGATAATATTTTGGGCCATTGACGCTGGATAACCCGAACCCGATTTCGTCTTGAGATAAACAAAATCAAAGAACTTAATATTTCCGATTGTTCAAATTTTTAACTTTCCATTTAAATAGGGCATGAGAGAATGCTCTAAATTCGAATGGTGCTGAGGTGCGAACCTTGAATTCAAAAGTGTCTTTACCAGTAATTGTTGCAAAAGGAATTGGGCTTATTTTGATTTTGGGGAAAATTTCAATAGAATCATCCATTAGGGCAAATGATGACCCTGTATCGATTAAAGCTGTAAATTTATAATTTTTAATGGTAATTTCAATGGTTGGTAGTTCTTTCGAGGCAAATT
Source organism: Oxycera nigricornis (assembly GCA_963942545.1). Taxonomy (NCBI): domain Eukaryota; kingdom Metazoa; phylum Arthropoda; class Insecta; order Diptera; family Stratiomyidae; genus Oxycera; species Oxycera nigricornis. The sequence continues at coordinate 72,152,101 of OZ012662.1, forward strand.
GAGCAAAAAATTGTTTCGTTTTTTTTTATAATTTATTTCTGGATCCGGATTTTGATCTAGTTCCATGCTTTTTACATCAGAATTTCGAAATTTATTATGCCTGTTGGTCCATGCGCTTGCCTATGCGGCTTTGAATATTGAAATTTCTATTATTATCAGTTATAGAAAGTTGTGTGTACCCTTGGTGAGCCAGAATGGAATAAAATATTTATAAAATGAAACGTTTGCTTTTTTGACTTAGAAATTTTTATTAATACGTCGCGTTTTGGGCTTAAGATCATCTTCAGGTTTAATACAGTTTACAAATATTTGCTGGTTTTATTCTTAAATAATTGATGTTTGAAGGAGTGGTGATCAGGTCATTATTTTAGTATTAAAATTTTTAATATCCTCCATAATATAAGCAAGGGGAAAAAGTTGGACTACCTGGAATGCCTTGAGATTATGCGGGCAACAAAGAGAAAATAAAAACTGCTGAATGAAATTACCCTTCCTTTGCAATCACCACTCCTTCAACCATTAATTATTGAAGAATTAAACCAGGAAATATTTTTAAACTGTATTAAACCTGAAGATGATCTAAGGATTGAAACACGTCGTATTAATAAAAATTTGTGATTCAAAAAATTAAGGGTTTAATTTTATGAAGATTTTATTCTATTCTTATGTCTAAAAAATTTACCAGAATCACAATCGTTCCGATTGTTTTCTTGAAACTTGTTAGGGTTGTAGATATTGTGGCTGGTCTGTTGTTTATTATATCTGTTGAAATATCTAGTCTGTTCAGAACTTTGTCTATTATAAGACTGTCTGTTATCAAACTTGCTAATTTTTTGAAACGATACTTATGAGAAAAAATTGGATTTGAATCCGAAAAAGATTTGTTACTAGCAAATTGTTTGATTCTGAAATCCGGCCTGATGCAATACTCTTCGAACTTGCATTATTTCTAGAATTAGATTTAAATTGTGTTCTTCGAAAAAAAATTCATACAATACTCCATGAGTCATTTATTTGATTGTCCGACCAGTAAAGGATTTACACTACTTAAATCTACATGCAAAGTATACTTGTGATACAATTTTAATTCGTCAGGTTTTATTTTAATATTCTGAATATTTTGTGCAAGATCACTTACATTTTTAACTTACAGGTTGCAGATTCTTCTATAGACTTCCGCTGCCTCCGTATCCAGCCTGTAGAGAGGTTTGAGTGCTGTCTTGATTTTTTCCCAATTTTATGTTTGTTCCAAAGTTATAATTCTTTCCTTTGCTTCCCCTTGGATCTTCTCATAAAATGTCGTTCTTGTGGCTGCTTTCCTGGTTTCGTCGTTGCTGATGCCTTCCAGATAAAATTCTATATTTGATATGAAGGAGTTTATTGAGACGTCTGATGTGCGCGTGAAGTTCGATATGAACCTTATTTCTTTTAGGATATTTTCTCGAACTTTCGTATCATTCACGTATTTTTCAATTTTTATCGCTCGCAAGGCTGCTGCCAGTTGATTTATTTGCATTTCGCGTGCTTTTACTTTGCATTGTAATCTTTGAATCTCTTACTTCATCGTTTCTTCCTTGCTGTTTCTTGTTTTGCAAAACGATTCTGATCTTTTTTCATTTACTTCACAAATTCCCTTTTTTCTTGTTTCACCTTGACACTGTATATAAAATTTGGTATCATGTGCGGCCTCACACACAACTTAAGAGTTTTTTCTTGGTTTATCCTCCAAATGCAATGTTTTTTAAAATTTGTTTTGGTAATCCTTTTCGGAGTCTCCGATTTATAATTTTATTATTAATTCAGCTGCTTCTCAGTTACGCACTGAGGTTAGAGGCGAATCCTCCTAAAATCCTGCCGTGGGCTATTCAATGCTCTCATTTAATAATCGTGGATTTTTATCACGTATTTCTTTTTCCGCGTTTACCGACTACGCCAGTTTTGAAGGTTTGTCGTGACCACTACAAAAAAATAACCTTTTTACGCAAAAGGTAATAAAAAACTGATTGCTACTTTTAAGAAAACTAATTGTTTATTTGGCAAACCGAACGAATTGGAAAATTAACTTAAAGGTGGCTTTAATGTATCCGAAAGGCAACTAAGGCAAGCCGGCAGGTATACGTACATATTTATGTGATATATTTCCTGTCGATATGTCTGCGATACGGCATGTGTCCTTTCCGAATATTAGACGTTGCAACTTGCAGAATGAGGTAAATGCAACGTCTGCATCAATTCTTCTATAGAGTTTCGATGGTTTTTGTTATTTGGTTATGGCTTATACATGACCAGCTCTCCGTATATCTGATGTGTAAAGAGATACTTTCTTGTATCCTTTCATATTGATCCCAGAAACATGGTTGCCTACAACTCATGGTTCCTGGACCATTATAAGCTTCTCTCCTTTTTGGGCCAGGTGGAGGAGCAGTGCGATAGATGCCGCCTTAGATTGACGGAAATTTATCTGGAGAAACCGCCTTCTCGCCAGATAAGGACATCTCCTCCTCCTCGAGTAAGGCGAAGGATTACAGTATGTCCCCAGCAAACTCCACAGTGAAGGTGGTGCTTTTTTCGTCATCGAAGAAAAGATCTGATTCTGAAAGGTCCACGGTCAGGTCTACTGATGTTTCACCAATCACCCCACCGTACTGCTTTCCCAGTACGGTCCTTGCAATTTACTTGCAGGGTGATGGCCGAGAAACCGTAGCTTATCTCCTTACGCTTCGACTCCAACGGAGCTAGCGACTCCTTGTTGAGGATTATCGCTGAGCTCGTTCATCTTGGCTACCCTCCAGTTGTCCACCGAGCTGAGCTTGATAAGCTCAACAGTTTCCTCCGGTGTGGATTGCTCCGCTAGTATCCATGCCCTGGACCGAAACCGATTCGGGATGTCTTCTCAGGAGACAGCTTTCAGTTTTGCTCTGGACTTCTCCTAAAATGTCGTAAGCCTGCTTATATAGATCGACGGAGCGTTGATCTGTGCAGGCTATCAGATTAACGTACCAACCAGCGTCACGACAACTAGATGGAGGGCGTGAAATTGCCTCCAGTATGGGTTTTTAAACCGAAAGAAGTGCAATTTCCACCTTTTTCCAGTTTGGCGGTGAAATGGTTCCATCGCTACTGCTCCTGTCAATGACAGCCAATACCAGGCTGCCTTTGGTCACTTCACTAAAACACCTTCCCTTGACAGAATTGCGCGCGACCGATTCAGGCAGCTTTTGTCCTTCTCGGAAAGGTCTTCTGTGAGAGACCTTCAGGGCTAAATTTTTCAGCCTTTTCAGGACTTTGCAGGGAGATCTTCTGTCCCTGTGAGACATAACAAAGGGTTTTTGTTGCGTTTTGACACCTGAAGAAGAGGCGGTGTTAAAGGACGTGCCAGCAACAGTGCGCATCGGCTTATTCGCCATTGCCATGGTGTTGCCGCTAACGTCAATCGGCTCACCCGAGGAGGTGCTTGCCCTCGAAGAAGTGGGAGGTAGGCTTGTTGTTGTCCAACTGCATATCGCAATCTTCTTTCACAAAGAAGGACGCGCCACCTTCTTCCACTTCCCTTCTGCACTAAATGGATCCTTGCTACTATCATTAAAATTCATTGCAATAGGGCCCCACCTCCAGCCGCTATCTCCACTCGTTATGCAGTTTCCCTGAAACCCCATGGTTGTCTATGCTAAAGCAAGGAGACCATGCGAGGTTTGGTACATTCCCTTATGAGAATATGTGCTCGGAGACAGGCCAGGAACTAATCTGGAGTCTGCACCCAACTGAACCTACACTGCCGGACTAGTGGCGTCGAGTTTCGAACATATCGTGAGGCATACAAATTGGTTTGGAGAGAAACAAAGACTCCCATTGCAGAAAATCATCCTGAAATCTTGATGGATTCGTGTGAAACCAACGACACAATATTTTTTTTATCCGCATGCCAAAGTTGTGCAAAATTATATAATATTATTCTCCAAAAAAATTAGGAGTATGATCACAATCACACTGGCGAGTCCATAGTTGGTGAATTGGTAGGTACTCCTCTCAGATTGTAGAAGGCTGATTCTTTTGGTATTATTGATGTGAAGATCAGTCATAGCAATCCTTTACAATTTCGAAAATTTTATCTTGGTATTAAACGATTTTTTCAAATTGATTCTCGTTAACTTATTATACTAATTTTATCACAATTAATTATTTTTTTCAATTAAAATCAAAATTTAAATAAAAAAATTAAATATTATTAAATAATGTATATATAACTATAATAAATTTTAACACTATTACGAATAATTGCTAATTCTAAGCATACCTGATTATACGAGGGGCGTTTGAATAGTCCGTGCAAAAATAAAAACTGCTTACGTGTTTGCGGTAAACCTTTTTTATTTTTCGACATAGTCTCCTTTTAGGCTTGTTCACTTCGTCCAACGATGTTCTAGTTTGTTGATCCCTTTCGAATAATAGGATTTGTCCAAGTCTGCAAAATGTCCATTAGTGTCTGCAATCACCTCCTCGTTTGAATGAAATCTTTGTCCCGCCAGCAATTTCTTCAAATTGGGGAACAAATAGTAGTCCGAGGGAGCCAAGTTTGGAGAATAGGGGGGAAGCGAGCGAGTTGGGATCCTATTTCCATTAATTTTGCGACCACAACTGCTGAGGTGTGTGCTGGTGCGTTATCGTGATGTAAGGGACTTTCTTGTGGGCCAAGCGCGGGCGTTTTTCTTGCAGCTCGCTTTTGAAACGGTCCAATAACGATAAATAATGTGCACCTGTAATAGTTTTACCCCTTTCCAGATAGTCGATGCGGATTATCTCTGACGAATCCCAAAAGACAGTCACCATAACCTTTCAGGCTGAAGGAACGGTCTTCGCCTTTTTTGGTGCAGATTCCCCCTTGGTTACCCATTGTTTAGATTGTTGTTTTGTCTCAGGAGTATAGTAATGTATCCAAGTTTCATTCACAGTGATGAAACAACGCATAAAGTCCTCCGGATTCTTTTGAAACAGCTGCAAACCATCCTTGCAACACTTCACACGATCCCGTTTTTGGTCAAGCGTGAGCAATCGTGGCACCCATCTTGCAGATAGCTTTCTCATGTCAAAATGTTTATGCAAAATATTATGTACCCGTTCAATCGAGATGCCCACAGTACTAGCAATGTCACGCACCTTAACTCTTCTGTCATCTATCTCCTAAAATTTATGGATATTTATGATCAATGATATCTGGAGTCGTAACCTTCACAGGCCGTCCAGAACGTTCAGCGTCACTTATGCCCATATGGCCAGTCCGAAAATTTTGAAACCACTTATAAACTGTTCAAATTGAAGGTGCAGAGTCACCATAATGTTTATCAAGCTTCTCTTTGGTCTCCTGAGGCGTTTTGCCTTTCATAAAGTAATGTTTAATCACCACTCGAAATTCTTTTTCTTCCATTTGAAAATCACTCGACTTCTTTGATTCACACGAATGCCATACACAAAGAAATAGACCAATATGGCTGAAACTTGGTGTGCGTTCATTCACTAGATGCTAGTAACTAAACATGACCTCGATACGTGCCGGTGGTGCCATCTTTAGGACTTTGAAATTACAATGCCAGCTTTGGCCCCATGAATCGCATAGTTAGTATTAATTAGTTCCTCTTTCACAATTTTTAATTGAAATTGAATTTCAAAAACAATGTTGTTATTTACTTGACAACTCTTTTTTAATTGGTTATTTCGGTTATCTTGTTTATGCGGTCATTGTACAACTGGTTTATAATTACTTATTTGTTAGAATTTTGTAATACAGTAGAAATCTTTTTCCTTGATGGTAGTGAAATCCTCGTGATCTAGATTACCAGCCAACTGTTTCCAAGCCGTACCTATAAAATCAAGTGAACTTTTTACTCCACGAGGCTTGGGGTTACGAACGCGGGTTTCTGTTTGCTGTTCTTCATGTGATAGGTATTTCGCCAGGAGATTATGCGGCACTATAGACAAATTTAGGAATATACATATGTGCTTACGATATGAAGTGCTTATATTGATCCAAATTGATTTTGTGTATCAGCTTAAAGCTTCCATTGCGAAGTCTAGCTTGTCCCAAATGGAGGGTCACTTTTTACGAATTCGTGAAGTCCAGAATTTGTGATTTCGTACAGACCAGCCGGAAGATACATCTGAAACAATTAATTACGGATTTTGTCTTTATGGACTATTTTACCGGAAGCTGTTTGTATGATGGTATGTCTGATTTTTATGACAGTTTCTTTGCGATATCTAGGCGTCAGTTTTGATCCATTTCGCTTGTTTTGCCTAACATAAACTATTTCTTCTATCGGGTTGCCTTTAAATTGGCTGCCTAGGTTTATTGTGAAACCTTTGCTTCATTTTCAGTTTTTCAATATTTTTCAACGGAATGTTGTCGCGCTCTTCGGGAGAGGCATTAGAGAAGCGTCCAAATAACAAATCTACTGATTTTTTTCGAGTGACTGAGTAGATTGAATGATTGTATTCATTAACTGATTTTTCTAGAAATTCGTCGAATGTGCAAGAGGGCTCTTTTCTTCTAAGGCACCTCATCTTTTCTGTTAATGTAAAGTTCCATCTTTCAACATGCCCATTTACTTTACTCTTATATGGTGGAGTCTGGAACGTTTTGATTTTAAGCTCATCTTCCATCATTGAAATTAAAGTTGGAGAGCAAAGAGCTCCTTCGTTGGCAATTACTATATTAGCTGGCACACCGAAATAGAAAATAATCAAGGGATATCAACCTTTCACGGAATTAGACGATTTTTTAGTTAAAGCAAATTTAGAAAATGTATCGCGCGAAGTTTTTCTGTAGCAAATAAATCGATGTGTTTCGTGTGCCCTGGATACATTGGATTAGGGTTTTTGCTAATGACAGGCTTATTTGAATGACTGTCATATTTGCACTCTTTGCATATGGTACAACCCTGAACTTTTTTTGGATGACATTTGGAGGAAATAGAAATTTTTCAATAATTGGAGACGATTCTCTTCGGTGTTCCTATGGGCTCTTTTGTGTACTCGAAGTATTCTTTCCTCTTGCTCTACTGTGTTAGAGATATCCTCAGCCATTTTTCTGGTAAACCTTACTTTAACGTTTCGGAAATGAACAAGGTAGATTCTCTGGATAAAGTTGAATGTAGCTTCTTCTGTAAGTAATCCGTTAAGGATGCTCGGCACTAAGTATCTTTTAAAAATGTGCACTATGTCTTGAACTGTGAAATTTTTCTGTGGGAGTCAATGAGTCTATCTGTGAAAATTTTGAAGGCCTGGAGAGTGAATCGGCAACAATATTCGCCTTACCTGGCTTATATTTCAATTCATAGTTAAATTCCTCTAAAATGGCTATCCAGCACTTCATCTTAGAGTTGTTGTTTCTGTTACGTAACGCATATGTTAAAGGCTGGTGATCTGTGAAAATCTTCACTTCTTCGAACCGTAGAGGAAGTTTTGTAGTGCGCTAAGTGCCCATATGGTCGCGAGAATTTTTTTCTCATTAGTTGTGTAGAGAGAGAGAGAATACGCGACAAAAAGGATGTTGGTTTGTCATTGTGCGACAATACAGCACTAATTGCGTTCACCTCGAATGGCTTACTAAACTCCGTATGAGCTAAAATTACCTCTTTAGAAACAAGACAATTTTTTATTTAGTAAAAGCTTGAAGTGTTTTACTATCAAGAACTACGGGTTTGTTTTTTGAAAGATGTTTGGACACATGTCCATTTTCCCCTCTTAACAAGTTTGTCAAGGGTTAACTGATTCTGGCGGAGTCCCTAATGAATCGCCTATAATACTCTGATATGCCACGGAATAATCTGAGCTGCTTGAATTTTGCCGGGGGTGGAAATATGGCAATAGCTTGTGCCTTTTTGGGGTTACTTTTTTCCCTTGGATACAGCGTGGACTGAAGCTTAGTAGTCTAGTGTTTGTGAATAGTCTGCATGTTTTAAATGAGCCGTCTTGTATGTACACTTTTGATGGACCCAGGGGTTGTAGTGACAAAGATGTAACATCAGTTAATGACTCGGCCATGTCTTTTGATTTTGTCTGGAGGGTTTCTGGTTGGGGTGTCAGTGATCACAACCCCATTGAGATCACTTTGATCAGAAATCGTGATGTGGTCCCTGATGCACATCTTGTCGTCAGGAGCTGGTGTGCTCGCCAATGCAACTGGGCAACCTATGGAGCTCTGTTTAGCGATACTGCTGACTGAGTTTCAAGCCTCCAGTGTTGACGAGCGAGTGCGAATCTTGTTAGAATGCATGAATAAGGTGAATGATAGTATGCGTAGCAGGTCTTGCCAGTCGAACTCTAAGCATGTTAAATGGTGGACGAGGGACCTTACGCAAAAACGGCGCGATGTTCGCCGCTTTAGAAAAGCTTTCCAGCGTGCCCGTTTTCGATGTGATTCTTCCGTCGATCAGCTCAGGGTTGACTTTCACCGCTCTGTTAGGGAATATCGCTGAGCGAGACGAAGGAAGCTGATTGGAGGCGATTCGTGAGTGAAAGTTCTGATGATCCGTGGGGACAAGCATATAAGGTTTGTCGAGGTAGGAGCAGGAGACATGAAATCTCATGTCTCAGAGTCGATGGCAACCTGCTCACCACAATGGAGGCATGCATTCGCACACTCTTGAATGAGTTCTTTCCTGATGCTGCGCCGGAGATGCGGTTTGTACCCCAGATTGGGCCAGTGGAAAGCATTCCACAGGTACGATTTGAGAAAATCGATTCTAGCATAGCTAGGTTGCGCGCCAGGAAGACGCCTGGTTGGGATGGTATGACCGGTGAGATGTGTAAAAGCATCTGACGGGTCGTGCCTGAATATATACAGTGTCTTTTCGAGAAGTGTGTGAGTGAGGCTTACTTTCCGGCAGCCTTTAAGCTTGCTCGAGTAGTCATCCTCCTGAAGTCACCCGAGAAAGACAGGAGCAATCCTAGATAGTACCGAGGCATTTCACTCTTACCAGCACATGGTAAAGTGTTGGAGACAGTGATGACTCATCGTCTGGAGGAGCTTGTGTCTGAGCGGATGTCGGATATGCAGTATGTCTTCCGTACGGGGCGCTCCATTGAGGCCGCCTGAATGAGAAATAATGCGTTGCCACATCTAATTCCAAATATATGTTTGGCACATTTGTCGACTTTCGGGGCGCATTTGATCATATGAGCTAGTAGGCTATTCTGACCTTGTTACGTGACCTGTGTTGTCCAGAATTATTGCTCTGGGAAAGCTAGTTCTCTGGCAGAAAAGCCTTTGTTCAAAATGTGAATGGCCCAATTGAAGTGAATGCTGAGCGTGGTTGTCCGCAGGGCTCCATCGCAGGTCCGTATATTTGGAACCTGGTGATGAATGAGCTTCTGTGAGCCCTTGAGAATGAATATTTTGTAACTGCTCATGCAGATGACCTCCTGTTGTGTGTTGAAGGTAATTCAAGAATTGTTCTTGAGAGTGTTTCTACCCGATTAATGTCTAGTGTGAATGATTGGGGTGAGAAGGTAGGAGTTGATATTTCTGCTGACAAAGCTTGTTGCATGATGCTAATAGGCAGTCTGTCAGCAAATCGACCGCCGGTTGTACGACTAAATTGTGGTAGTCTCAGATACGTGACCTCGGTCAAATATCTGGGAATACAGGTTGGCGAGCGACTCAACTTCTTGCCTCACATGAGGAGTATGAAAGAGAAACTTCTGAATGTGGTTGGATGCCTGAGGCGTGTTCTGAGGAAAGAGTGGGGGTTAGGAAGACGAGCGGTTAGAACCGTCTATAATTATCTTTTCGTACCATGTGCCACATATGGTACATCTGTCTTTGTTGGGTGCATGAGATTGGCAAGTGGTGTGAGGATGATGCTGGCATGCCAGCGTACATTGCTCTACGCCTGTTTGCCGGTGTGTAGAACGGTGTCTACTGAGGCAATGCAGGTACTCATGGGGTTTCCCCCCTGGACCTGGAGGTCGTCCGAAAGGCTCTGGCTTTCCAGGTTCGGAGGAGACTCCCCATGGACTGCTTTGACTGGCTTCATGGTGTAAATATTGCATCACTCAGTCTTTCACAGGGGCGCAAGCTTCTGGACAACCGTATGATGTTTGAGTGTGATAAAAGGTGGAGCGCATCTGTATATGGCCGAGTTACGTATGTCTGGCTACCATGTGTACTAATTGCACGAGGGGCTTAAAATTGGACTTTAGTCTAAGTTTGTGCTATCTCCTCACTGGACATGGTAGCTTAAATGTTTTCTTGCACAGTAGGAACCTTGTAGAGTCAAATGTTTGTCCTGCATGCAAGGCCGCCGAGGAGGACTGGAAACATGTTTTGTTTGACTATCCAGTATACTCTGATATACATGATAGAGTTGGTCTTCCTGCTGCGCAAGATTTGCATGCCTTGCATGATTTGCTTGTCGGAGATGACGGTTTATGTAGGTTGAATGCATATGCTCGTGGGGTCTTTGCATTGCGGAGGCACCTGTTGCAATCTGCGGGTGATCCCTAATGGTGTGTCAGTGTTCTGACCGCTGACTGCTTATTTGGGGTGGGTATACGCAGGGAGGTGATGCGCGGCCATCAGCGCTGGTCAAAGTCCTTGGATGATTCCAGTGCAGCCTTCGGGGAGTACCGTCCCTGCGTACCTGAGGTTGGTGATCGGTCCAGTGTCTGCAGTCGGACACAACCGAAGTGGACTTGAGCGGGACTCTCGCCCACGAAGCCTTACCAGTGGTCAATCTGGTACCATGAGGCCGGGGCCCTGGGAGGTTGTATACCTCCCTCCGGTCGTGGTGAGGACCTCCTATAGGGGGTGAGGGAACGTGGTGGCTGTGGTTAAGACCCATATGTGAGTAGAGCCTCCCTTGATGCGCTTTGAAGTCTTCATGCTTCCGATCATGGAGACTTGAAGCATCATTGGGGGCTCGGCGTGGAGTTACGAGGTAACCCAGTGCCGTGACGGAGAAATCGGCAGAGGATTAGGTGGGCCTCGCTTCCACCAGTAAGGTCACTGAGCCTACACTCAGTAAGCAAACTGGTACTCCCAAGTGGTGGTGGGAGGGCTTTGGCAGCCGCATGGTTGCTGCTGGTTGTCCGACCGTGGACCGTGGAGTTAAGCCCAGTCGGCAGGCCTCCACGTAAAGCACACACGACATTCTGTACCTAGCGTATCTGCTTTTCGCGAGGATTTCAATTTTGCAGGCACTTGTTTTTCGCCCATGTACAAAATTGCAAAAGGCGCGTACTTGGCTCGCACCGTGAAATTGTGTATTTTTTAACTAGTGAACTTGATTCTCGTATCGCGAAAAAAATTCAAAACGTATACTTGACTTTCGCAGCGTTACTTGTTTTTCAGCGTGGCGGAACGCGGTCCCTACTAGGGAGCCAGTTAATTCACAAAACCTTGTTCGTGCTTTCTGAAAAGTGCAAGACTCCTGTCTTGCGTCTTTATTGATTTAAATTCAAATTACAAAGAAGGTAGTCTAATGTGCATTTATGCTAGTTATTTGCTAAATACACTGACTTTGAGTCGGTGCAGCATTACATTGTTGCATGGTGGCGTCGTGTGTCGTGTTAACTAACATACAACAACATACATACATATATATACATACTTATATATTTATATATTACTTAAAATTACCATTCTATTATTACATTAATGCATACACACATAGCATATCTTTATTATATACCATTTCACTATTACATCCGTTATAATATGTTTAAAATTATGATAATCTTCGTCGGTTTGCAACAGTAGTAGATTGATGTGATGCGATTTTTCTTGTTTTGTGATATGATATGGGCCGATAGCTTTTTTTTAACTTCGCATCGTATCCAAATAAATTTATACTAATTATTTGGTTTAATTTCTCAAATTTGACTTTAGCTTGCACCTGTAGCGGGAACTCGAAACCTAAAAAATATAACACTATGCCATTTCGAAGATGTATTACGCTGTCAGCAATGTCATCAATTCGGAATGATGTAGTTCTTTGTGAATTATGATCTATCCGACAAATAGAGGAAATTATGCACCATTTAAAACAATAACTATCACGGTTCATAATATTAATGTAAACATGCTTATTGGCCAAATGTTTTGGTAGTGGGATATAATTTGTTCCTCTCAATGGTTTAAAATCATTTACATTTAGTTCACAATGAGTAATTCTTATGAGAGCCCATCTACTATTTTTTCCCTGGAATTCTTCCATTTTCATTCGAATTTCATTAGCCTTATTTCGAAAGCTAATTCCAATTCTTTTTTTAAATAGCGCTTGCGTTTTCGTATTGAATGACCAAATGCCTATTATGCATTCGCTTTCATCATCATCCATTTTAATTAGCTCAGCAAAAAGCAAAATGTTGAATTTTAGCATTACGCGTTGGTCTAGTGTTCTTATCAGATATTTCACTAACGGATGTTCCATTCTCTTCAAAAACTCATCCGAATTTAAAAGGCTTTCATCTTTGTTTTTAAATATTAGAGTTTCCATTCACGGGCCAAATCAACTTTTTACCCTCTTAAAATGATCGCTAATCTCTGCAGAATTTTTTTGTGAATATTGGTTTGCACATGTTAGTTCCAACGAGCACTACTCACTTCGATATTTCAAAACTCGCAAAACATTTTTTAATTTAAGGACTACATTTCACTTCGTGTTTCTTCACTGAGAATCGAATTTTTCTCAAATTAAACTACTGCAATTTCTTTTATACAATATAGAAAACCGCAACCATTTCCTTAGCAAATAAGAATATACTTTCTTCCCATGTATGAATAATCACATTAAAAAATTTTTATCTGCTATTTATATATATAAATTTTGAACTAACAGTACAAGCTGCAGTTTATTTTATACAATATAGAAAACCGCAACAATTTCCTTGGTAAATAAGAATATATTTTTCTCCAATACATGAGTACTTACATTGAAACCTGCAACAGCATGGCGAATTCACATGCAAAATTATCTCGTCAAATTGAAATTTTAATTGCTATTTATATACATTAATCTAAAAGTAACAACTTTTACACGCTTAAATGCTGAAATTTCCCGATCAGGAACTATCTTTGCGGTTGGCTATTTTTTCAAAACAATATTGGCCAGATTATTGAATAAAAGTCGTGTTGTTGCTTTTCACCAAAAATATTATCTATTTTCTCAAATACGTATTTCGGTTGCTATTTGCAACATTCTTCAGTGTTTCGTACACGACGAGTCGTGTTTTAGAGAAAAGCAACAACAAGACTTTTTTTCAATAATCTTAAAACACCACCAAAAGACGCTCAAAACATCCAAATAAAATATTGATCATTCGTTACTCCAAACTTTACCAAAAAACAACATATTCTCCAATCAAATGAAAACAGTCCCTTTTAACCATTGAAAACCTGCGAAACTGCAATTACACAAAATATTTCAAATCCAAACACCTAATCATTCCAAGTGGCCTTCATCCAAACCCTTATCAACAGCCGCTTACCAAACACTATTATTATTCCCCTCTTATCAACAGCCTCACCAGCCACCTAGAATCCAAACTTACATGACCTTCACCATACATATGCCATCCAATCTCTTATCTACACACCCTCACCGCAAACATTTTCCGTAAAAAGTGCCCCAGAACACATCCCACCCCGTCACACACAGCCTTTATCACACCGCACAACCACAAGAAGCGTGCCCACTACTAATTTATCTTCTTGATTAAATGCCGCTAACCACAAGCAATTTGCTACCAGTTGAATCTGAAGCCCCTTATATATACTACTGCCATCATTATTACCAGATGAATGGGCGAAAAGAGATTCAGATCAGATTTTCAAAATCTGATCTGAATTTCTTTTCGCCCACTCGCATGGTAATATTTCACTACCGGACTATTTAGCCACACAAGCTATCGTCTGTCGAGTCCCCAAGCCAACTTTATTGAAAATTTGTTTCGCTGTTAGTATCCATTCAAGTTTATAGGATTTGTAAGGTCATCTTCACCGAATTTTATCCCACTTACTATTAGTAACAATGCAATAAAATCATTAAGGTTGATTGGGGATGGTATCGAAAGCTCTACGTTAAGTTTCACTCAATGATCCTTAAGGTTAAAAGTATGGGAGGTGGGTTCAATTCCTTTCGCCTTTTCTCGTATGCATCAATCATTCTCAGCAATTTTGCATGATTTTTCCTCCCTCGTGATATCTGTCCTGTTATATTATCAATGAAGTCTCGAAGCGTATCGAATTTTGTGTCTAAATTCATATAAGCTTTATCAGCATTCTTCCCTCCTTGATAAATATGTATAAAAAAACCCCACGCTCTTCATTTCACTCAAATCACGAATTGTACTGCTATCTCTATCATACTCAATGTGATTGTAAATTATTTTTCTAACATTTGTTAGATAATAGATGTACCAATTGGGTTGCACTGCTAAGATGAAAAACGATAAAAAACTTGAAATGTTTATGTTGTTTTCATAGAACATTGTGTGTACACTTGATGAGCCATAATGAAATAAAATCTTTATAAAATTAAACACTTGGATTTTTGACTCACAAATTTTTATTAATACGACGCGTTTTGATCCTTAGATCATCTTCAGGTTACAAACAGTTTACAACTTTAACTAACTCTAGTTGTAAACTGTTTGTAACCTGAAGACGATCTAATCGCGTCGTGTTTATAAAAAATTTCTTTCAGGATGGCTCAACGGCGGAATGTTTTAATTGTATTTTCTCCATCTATATTTTCAGAAAATATGAAACATTAAGAGGTACTATTCTGATGATGGCGTTTTGGCAACATGATTTCAGTTATTCCGACTTTCCAACTATCACCTAGCTTGCAATATTTCGACAATATGTTTTCAAATGACGAAAAAGTGTTTTCCGGGTATGTACCCAAATAATTGTTACGCAAGAGACACACAAAGAACTCATCATGTATTATGTTTACAGGCATTTTTAAGTCCTATCACAATTTAAGTTTGGCACGCTGGAACTACGCTTGCTTCTTAACCTTAACCGTTCACTTTGTCGTGTGGGTTTTCTTATGGGAAAGTCAGCCTCATATTGAGAAGAGTCTAGACGACAGGGTCTTAATATAGATTGCTTCTAAGGTTTTTTGCAAATTCACGCTACAGAATCTCTGTCATTCGCTTCATCTAAGTCATTGAAGACATCATCCAGTTCATTAATACTCATATCTTTTGGAACCGTATCCTGTGTAATCCCATCAACAGCCACTATTATCCTATAGTCCTGGGCAGACTCATCATATGAATCGGCTATACTTTTTCTTATTTTGCAAGCTGGTTTAAGACTTTTCACTACTTCACTTGCCGACAAACGCTGGTTTCAAGTATATGGAATTCCTGCTTAAGTCGTGTCGTTTTGTTTACTGATTTGCGTGGGTTGTTCATTTTTAAGTACAAACCTCGTCTGAGTGATGTTATCGCGCAGATTTTTATATTTTTGGGCTGTCATGTGGTCCTTCAACGAAATATTTTCAGCTGTCATTTCCATAACTGAACTTTCTGTTGGCCTTGCGTTTAAAAATTTGATAAGCACGTTCCTATTCTGATACCATTTCGCCTTATCATAGAGGTTTTTGCTGTTCAGTATCTTGTTCATGTTTTTGTTTAGTATGTGTACTAAAATTCTCAATTATTTCCTTTAAGCATTCAGATACATCCGGAGATATAAGAAGCATTTTATTAAAACTGATGTTCTTATACATATTTCTCAATTAAAGAACCTATCACACCTTAAAATACACTTCCTTACTAGGAAGCCTCCCTTTACCTATGTTACTACATAGGTAAAAATCCCCCTTGTTGAACTAATACTTTACACTGCCCAGAAACAGTTTTTTTTGCATCAGCAAGTCTACGCATGCTCTTTTTATATTTACACACCCGTGTGAAAGTTTTTCTAGATCGTCAATCGATCAATGTCTTTTATGTGATTTCACAAAGAGTTTTGATTACTTCAGGATCCGCTCTTTTCAGTATATCCTTTTTTAAACACGGACTTGCATTTATAAGGACATACAACATATGTTTGTTGGCCTTCAATCGTTTCATTCGTGACACCATTGGCTTCCATCAAGCTATCTGGGGAGCAATAACACGCTAAAAACTTTGTATTAAATATGTCGGTGCGAAAACGCAAGGTGTCATTTATATCCTGTGTTAGGTCTTTTAACAAATAGCTATGAGGCTGTTGAGTTATTTCTTTATATATTCCCATGAGCTCCGTACTGTTTTTAGGGTATATCTGTTTAGCGAGATGATGAAATTGATTTCTGTCTCGTGGGTTCTTGAAGCATACTAACTTACAGTCTAGCGAAATCTCTGGACAAAATTTTTCTTGATGGAAAACATTCTGAGTCACCAGAATGGCAGAAATGTTACGATGAGGTGACATTTTTGTAATCAACTTACATACCTGTTTTTAAAATGCATTTAACACCATGTCGTCCAGTATAATTAGCATTGGTTGATTCGTACTGTTTTGAAAATCTTCAGCAATAAAGGTCATATATTCTACATTTATTCTTATAGGATATATGTGTTGGTATTGCATGCCTCTCAGCATTGCAATAAATAATTTTCTTCACTGACGGTTGCATCATCGCACCGTTTCTAAGATAATTTTGTATAAATGTCGTCTTCCCACAACCAGAAGGTACGGTACAGCCAGGGTTGCCAAGTTGGGGGTTTTCACCCCCATTTTGGGGTATTTTACATACCTTTGGGGAGAAATTGGGGTCAGTTAATTATATTTTTATTTTGGGGGTGAAATTGGGGTTTTATCAAATTAATCAATTGTTTGCAAAATGTGATTTATGAAATCTGATTCACTTATTGTACACTAAAAATAATTTTTATTGTGCCATTCGAAGACTTCAAGTATTGGCATATCCAGCAAGTTCTCATTGATACCATGGCTGAGATTAAACTCCACACTAGCAAGGAGCTTGCACCAAATTTAATTTATTATTTATATTTTTTTTATTTTTTATTACTTTCAGTGTCCGTTATGCTATTATAACGTTTTGTTTTGTTCAAGACTGTTTTGGGAGCTCGACCAATTATTTCAGCGATTTTTTGCACAATCTTACCGATTTCAGATTGCCAAATTATGGCTTTTTTTAATTCAATTGAAGTTTGAGTTCCTCTTGGTGTCATATTGCAGCCGTAATGTTTTAAACATAGATTATGCTCAACAAATGATGAAGAAACATGTTCTGATGATTTCCCACACCCTTCAAATTATAAAAGGGAAGTCAGCTCTAGTTCGTTAAGGCAACGCAAATCATGTTAGTGCGTGTTCCATTTTATCTTTAAATTTAAAATAAATTTATTTGTTTCAACCCATCTACAATTTAAGAATATCATTTAATTTTACACATTTCAATAAATTACACATGAAACTCCAAAAATATATTAAAAGTTTTTCTTTAATTTCATTATGCTGCTACTTGTGTTAATTTTAAGTCTCGAAAGTTTATTTGTTCTATTTTGACTTTAACTCACTATGAAATACAGATGAAAATTTACTTGTTACATATAGTTATTTGACAATATTTTTTTTGCTAATTATTAATGTTTTTTGTATGAACTTTGTAAAAAAGATTGTTTTCAAATTATTTGGGGTTTTTTAAAAGAATTTCGTCCGATTTGGGGGTTTTTATTGAAGTTTTTTGGGGCGAAGAGTGAGAAAAACCTGGTAACCCTGGGTACAGCTACCATCATTGTTAAAGGGTTGTGGCGTGTGTTCCATGATCGTCTTCACAAATTGTAATTGGAATGCAACATTCTAGATGCACGCGAAACATATCATCGTTTGATATGCCCACGTAAGCTTTCAAATGTGCATCGAATTGTTGGGTAAGGATTTCTACGATTATGTTTATCTCTAATTACTCGCCAGACGTGGATGATCATGGGGCAATAACTCCTGCATATCAGATTCGTGGGTGCTGACGCTGCAGAGTCAGCATTTACGAGCCCTATAAGAACGGCCCGCGACTGAGCACGGTCTTGCCTTATTACTTGTCAGTCGCAGTGTGCTCCCGTGTGAATAAAGTTATCGTTTTAATTACCTGCGGTGTTTATCAGACCAAAGGGTGTGTGAACTGCAGCATCTTTTTTGTTTAGAAAACAAAAATTTCTTATAAAAGCTATTACAGAACTTTTATACACATTTTTCGAGATGAGCGGAAGACAAATTGTAGATGAGCTTCATAGACTCGCATGAAAAAACTTAAACGTCGACGTGTTGTTATAAGGGGAATTGATGATCTTGGTTGATATGACTGCGCTTGCATCTGAATATCGCGGTTATAAATTTCTATTGATACTAATTGATATATTTTCCAAGTACGCTTGGGCTATGCCCGTCAAAAGTGAAAATTCTAATGATGTGGCTAAGACTATAGAGTAAGTTCTTAACCCATTAATACCTAAGAGTGAAAATAAAAGCATTTTAATTGGTTTTATTGTTAACAACAATTATAAATACATTCAAAAAGAGAAAATTATGGTCAGAAAAAATATTTATTATAAGGTTTACATTACGCAAATTGTTGCGTCTACGCAACGTTGGGATTACTGATGAAACAAAAATACTAGTAACTCAGTTTCAAAATGCATGCTACATTATTAGCGTGAGTGGAATATGTTAAAAAAATCAGCATGAAGATGCACTTGAAATTTTTTACACATATAAATTGTTGTACTTCTACACTGACATCTTCTGCGACGTTTACTTTCATGCTCTTCTGATGTGTCCAGCGAATATTGGAAGGCAACGCGTTTTTGGATGGCCTTCCTAGATTTGAATTTGAAATACACAAAAATTGCGAATTATCTGCAAGCTGGACTTCTTCAGTTTTCAACAAACTTACAGTAACGTAAGATTTGAATTCTAATTGGCTGAAGGATCGCTCATTGGCCAGATTGTAAATTTTCCATGAGTTGACCAGAACACTGTCTATCAAATTGATGAACAGTGGCCACCACCACTTTTTCTCTCTTACTCGAATCTTGTAATTCGCTATGCCATTATCGTGGAGATCTGCTCCTCCCATATTTTTATTATAATCTACTATTACTTGGGGTTGTTAAACATTCACCATCTTTTTTATTTTTCTATCGTAACGTTTTGCTGTAACCAATGGTTCTATTTTAGCGTTATTAGTAGCCACATTTACCACAGAATTATCATTCCATCGAGCCAACAGTACTTCATGTTTTTTGTCGAAGCAATAGTCAAATGACCTTCTTTCTTGTGTCTGAAGACTTTTCGTATCTATCAAAGTTTTATTCATAGTTCGATTTTCTCTGATAGTACCAGTGGCGAAATAGCCTTTTTTTGCCAGTTGCAGAACAATTTATGTGAAGAAAAAAAATTGTCAAAAAATATGCGATGTTTGCAAGTGAAGAGTGAATGAGTGAAAATACTATTTCACTCTGGCCAGCAGTTCCACAATGAACTAACTGAACTCATTTATTAACTTACAATCTGCTTTTATACAAAAATTCTTATTCTAAACAAAATACAATACTTACTTAAAATCATGTACAGGGCAACATTATAAAAAAAAGAATATTGAAATGTGGACGAAGTTGTTTATATACATCCTTCAACTAAACGTTCATAAATCACTTTTTGTCCTAAACATTCCTATGCAGATATGCATAAACCCTCATTGTTCTAAATGTGCACAAACGTTCATCGTTCGATGTCCATAAATATCTTGGACTCGAACGATGTTTGTTTATCAACAATTTGAAGAGCATGTCGTCTGATTAATTGTATCGGGCGAAAGGCTCAAATTTCGCTTGGACAATTTGCCGAAAAGAGTTCGTTTAGAAAAGATATTCAAAATGATATATATGTTGCACATGTGGAAAGATATGCAAAACGATATATATAATGCACATGTGGAAAGATTGGAATAAAAATCTTTAGAAGATATACATGTGGAAAATGCCAAATTGGCTAAATGAAATGTGTTGCCATAACTCACATGTGTGAAGTACAAAGGTGGGCTAAGTGAAAGGTGTTGCCGCAACTAGGCTGAGTGAAGGTTGTTACCATAACTTGCATGGGTCTTGGATGACGTACAATAGGTCTAAAACGGTATTTTCTCCCAGGCCCAAATCATTCCTAGTGATGTTACTAATTTTACCACCATATGGAATAAACTGGTATAGGTAACCATTTGCACTACACAAGCACTACAACTTGAATCCAAATCGTACAGATTTTCCTTTGATGAACATTTTGCAGCCATGACGTCCAAAATAAGACACCATTTGCTCGTCAATTGACAAGTTGTGTGAAAAAATTGCAAACTGCACTTTTTTTCGTTTTTAATATCGAAATTAGGACGCAATTTAGCGAATTTATCATTTTGATCCAAGTCAGCATTATGACATAAATGGATATTTGCCTTTATAGAGTCGAATTTGTTACGACTCATACATTTCCTCACAATTGATACATTTTTGTCTTCATCTTTTGACCAGTATAATTTCGTAGCAGGCAGAGAATGATATCCGGTCAATAGCAATATACCGATGATCATTTTTCCTAACGTTGCGTGTACGCAACGATTCTTGGAAGTCCTAAGATCAACAACATGTGTTAATAGTTTTGTTCAACAAAGGCGTTTATATCATAAAGCAGATGTTGCTAAAGGTTTGTAGGATTTGAAAAGTTACGAATTATTTCAATCAATAACTTTTATGACTAGATGAGTCTGTCGATCTAGAGATGACTCAATTATCATTTTTTGAAAAATTCGAATAACATGTATTTTTTTTTGAAACTAAGCATTTAAAAAATTATAATTCATGTATAAGCTCTTCTTTTCGAGACTGGCTTACATGTCATAAATTTATTTTCTTATTTTCAATACAAAAAAAATCAAAATCAAAATGTTGCGTTTACGCAACGATGAGGAGAAATGGGTTAAACAAAGATATACGCAGAAATCTACACACGAATAATGCAAAAGAATTTTTAATAAAATATTTCATTTCAGAAGACGCAATACTAGGTAATAAACCATTATTTCGCATTCAGTGCATTAAAAGCATCAATTGTCGAAAGATTTAATCGCACTCTGAAAAGTAAAATGTGGAAAGTGTTCAGCAAGAACGGAAATTACCATTGGCTCAGTCATCTCAGTAAATTGGTGAATAAACACAATACAACAAGGCATCGCACCATTAATATGCAACCTGCCCGTGTTAATTCATCAAAAGAGGTTTATCTACTGTCAAAATAATATAGGAAGGTAAGTCACTTCTAAACCTAAATATAAAATTGGTAATCATGTTCGCATAAGCAAGCACAAACATTTTTTTCAAAAACGCTGCACCCCGAACTGGTCGACAGAGATATTTAAGGTTAATGCAGTAAGGAAAACATAACCACGCACATACTTGCTTGAAGATTATCAAGGAAATATCATCTAAGGGGGTTTTTATGAGACAGAAGTGACAAAGGCCAAACACCCCGATGTTTATCGTCAGGAGAGAATTTTGAAACGTAAGGAAAATCACGTGTCTGTAAAATGGATGGGATTTCCATCATCTAATAATTCTCTAATACTCGGAAATTCAGTCAATATCTTGAACTTCAGGCATGAATACGACTGTCTAATGGCATTCAAAAATCTGGGTCTGATGGAGAGGAGAGTACTTAAACTTGTGAAAAGCGGTTTCTTTTATATCAACTTGAAGGACCACGTGAAGTGTTTCTTCTGCTCACTGATAATGAGTGCTTTTTCTACATCATTTTTTGTTGAAGCCGAACATTTACGCAAATTTCCAGATTGTGTGTTTGCTAGCGGTAAAGACGTTCGCGGACCATATGAAATGCCACTTAAAAAATCATACAAATTACACATACCGTCTTTTTCTACTATACTGAAAATTGTTATGCTGGCTTTCCTGATATCGTTTTAGTGACCGAATTCGTCAACCTCCACGATGTCATCTGCAGATTATAAACATGCTCGTTTTACATTTGCAAATATGCTTATAGGAGTAATAAAAATAGTAATTGACAACTTGGTGAACTTGATAGACTAAGGTTTAAATCAGATCGTTGCTGTCACATTTATTATAGAAAATAGAAATAGACGAATGCACATTTTTCAATAATGGTTGGTTGGTTGTAGTGGCAGCACCCTCTATCCAAAGATGGCTCACTTAGGGCACAGTATGCTCATTGTGATACCACAAAAGATTGAGACGGCACTAGAACCTACTGGATGTCGAGAACCATTTCGATTCTCGTATGAAGTTGGCTATGTAGTTAATATTTAAATCAGCTACTTACGTGAGGCTGTCCAGGAAGGTTGAGCCTAAGGTTTTCATGCGTTTCCTGGCTAGTGCTGGGCATTCACACAGAAAGTGTTGGATTGTCTCTTCCTCTTCTTCCGGTCTGCAACTCCGCCAGAAATCGTTGAAGTGAACGCCCAACCTTTCTGCGTGTCTGCCAATTAGCCAGTGCCCCGGCAGTATGGACACGACTCGTGTTCAGGAGCTGCTTGGTGCGTGTGGGACTCAGTGCGCGCCAAGTTTGCAGGTTTTGCAATCTACTGCCGTGTATATTGCAATGACCTCTGCCTGAAAAACACTGCAGTTGTCTGCAAGCCGGAAGGATAGTTTCAGGCTTTGCTGTTCTGAGAAAACGCACAGTCAACTTTTCCGTCCATTTTTGATCCATCAGTGTAGATGTCGATCGATTCCTGTATCTCACTTCTTTCTTTGGTCCAGTCATCCCTACTCGGGATCATTGACTTGAAATCATGGTGAAAACAGGGAATCGGAGAAGCGAGATCTACCTTTCCTGGCGCATAGTCTATGGATACACTAGTCGTTAAACTTAGAGTAAAAAGTGGACTATCAATTTTCAACGCCGAGTAGCTCCGAGGAACTACCACGAGCTTTAAGCTTTAAGCACGAGCATATGCTCTACTCTGCTTTACACCTGTATTTCCTATAGTTATTTAGCTGTGGTCTCTGTTAAATTTCTCTTAATGCTCTGTTAAATTTAGTTTTAAAGCACAGTGTATTTCATTTCCCCACCTAGAGTTTTCCCACTGTATATTGTATACACTGTGCCCTGGCGTTGGTCCATCAATCCGAAGTATGGTGGAGTGGCCAACATTTGCTCCTTGCCAGAGATGTAGTGCTTTTAATCGAATAGCAGAGCACTTGGCCTGCTGTCTCGTGAGTAGCTCAACCAGGAGCCAATTTAATAGCATAAACAATGCCTTTGTCGGGGTGGTGCGTAGAGCCCCGGTAACTGCAATAGCTGCAATCCTTCTGACCTTTGTTAGCAGGTTTACATTTGATGACTTCACCATAGCCAGCAACCAAATTACTGCGCCATACAGAAGGATTGGTTCCACTATCGCCGTATAGAGCCATGATACAATTTTCTAATTCAATCCCCACCTTCTTCCAATGGCTCTTTTGCAGCAGTAGATTGCGCATATCGCTTTGCACACTCTTTCTTCTATGTTCGCTTTCCACGTGAGCCTGGAGTCCACAATTAGATCAAAATATTTAACTTGGTGAGACGGTATGAGGCTTATCTCATCGAGTTTTGTGGGGGAAATCGTGGAATTTTGTACCTTCTTGTGAAGAGCATAAATTCCATTTTCTGCGGATTAACCTTTAGACCGCATTCTTTGCCCCACTGGGTAAGAATACCCAGGGCAAAGTTTAGTCTTTCTGATAGGGTGTTAACGAATTTACCCGATATTGCCATTGCAACATCATCGGCATAGGCTACGACTTTGCAGCCAGTCATTTCTATTGTTGACAGGAGTTTGTCCACCACTAAGTTTCATAGAAGGGGTGATAGTAAGCCACCTTATGGGGTGCCGCTGCACGTCCGCCTTTTTAAGATGCTGTCTCCTAGCGTGGAGTTGATGTTCCTGCTGCTAAGCAGCTGTCCGATGAACCCCATCTGGTTGTCATCGGCGTTGCTTTCCCCGAGAGCTTTGCCAATAGCCTTATGCCTGATATTGTTGAAAGCCCCTTCAATGTCTATAAAAACCGCTTGCGTGTATTTTTTGACGCTAGTTGTAGCTGGTGAGGGAGTGAATGGCTGTTTCAACCGATCTCCCTTTTGTGTATGCGTGCTGCGCATTAGAGAGTGGATTCAAAATAGCTCTCAAATGAATCTCTATCAGCCGTTTCAGAGGTTTTAGCAGAAAAGAGGTGAGGCTGATAGGTATATAGTCCTTAGGTGAAGAATGGGATGTCTTGGCCGCTTTAGGTATGAAGACTTCTTTAGCTTCTTTCCACCGCTGTGGAATGTAAGCTATCCGTAGCCATATATTGAAAATGGCATTAAGCCATGGCAGTGCCGTATTGATTCCCTGCTGGATCTCAACAGGTGAGATATTGTCCATGCCAGGAGATTTAAAAGGTTGAAATGAGCTGATTGCCTAGCGTTGGAGCCTGTCATTTACAGGCACATTGGTTGGCAGACAGCCTGGGAGTGTATGTGAATCTGTTTTGTCAACCACATACCCACTACAGAGGAAGTGCGTATTCGAAGCAAAATCATAGCTAATGGTAAGATCATCCTTTGTTTCTAGAATCAACCATGCTTCCTCTTCGTGCCTCAAACCCAAGTCGGCAAAAGGCAATAAACCAGGGTGACGCCTATTGTATCGAGTCATAAATGTTATGGTGGTCAATTATTCAACACCATAGCGCCACCCTGGTTTATTGCTTTTTGCCGACTTGGCAAGGAAGAGGAAGCAGGGTTGTTTCAAGGAACAAAGGATGATCTTACCATTAGCTATGATTTTGCTTCGATTACAATAGTTTTTAAGACGCTATCCTTTCAACAATGAGTTTCTTGTATAATTTGCATACATAAATGATCGAAAAATTTGCTGATTTCTCAAAATGAATGTTTTTGCATTTGAACATTGCTGGTTTGCCTTAGAATAATTACATCCACGAGTATTGAAAAGAACAGTACCCACCGGTGATCGAACACACGACGACGTCAATTATTCAAAAAGAAAAACAATACCCCGACGGGAATCGAACACACGACCCCGTGATCGCGAGCTAGTAGTATTGCTACCTACACTGCACCGCTTCTGCTAGCTGTAAAAACTTTATAATCCATTAGCGACGCTAAAAACTTTAAGGACGTTTTTCTCAAAAACGGAGGAGTGTTGCGCTCTAATATTTTAAGGATCGAATATCCTTGACGTCTTCTACTTATGTGCCAAATTTCGTGCAAATCTGAGATTCCATAACCTGAGCCTCTCCTAGTAAGACGTTTTTTCTCAAAAACGGGGGCGTGTTGCGATCTTATATTTCAAGGATCGAATATCCCTGACGGCTTCTACTTATGTATCAAATTTTATCCAAATCTGAGATGGCGAGCCTATGGCCTCTCCTTGTTAGATCGAAGTTCAATTTGCTACTAGATGTTTCACGAGTTACTTGTTTTGTATCATAATTGTAACCAGATCATTTATATGCAAATATTTTTTTTTAAATATAATATCTAGCATATAAATTAAGTCGCTTGCCACCTTCGTGGGCACCAAAATAAAACAGAATTTAAAATTCGGATTATTACTTTATTGAGACCAAACGGTTTGACTGTGAACGTAAAACTTACTACAAACTACTTTAATAAGATTAAATTTAAAAAATTACTTTAGAGAAAATCTACATGTAAGCACTTGAGATTTTACTCGAGCACCGGGGAATTATTTACTTTTCAAATGAATACCATACGCACAGTTTTTAAAGTGCAATGCGACACTTGTACAAGAATCCAGGATTTTTTGCAATTAGTGTTGAGATTTCGTGGGGTGACGATTGTGGGTTGTCAAAAAAAGAAAACAAAGATGCAAAATGACCTCACCTTCAGATAGAGCGCTTTGGTTATTGAGACTAAACTCGCGCGCGAAAGAACGAGTCGAACACGCAGCGGAATTTCTCAATGAGGAATTGGGCAAATGTATCGTGGCGAGACCACAATTATGTCAGCAATTTGTGTACGTATACACACCGCGACCGAATTAGTGTACGAAAGCATGTGTACCGATGCAAATTAGAACACTACTACGCGCGCAAGGTTCCACGCGGCGAATTTTACAACAGAGTTGAGGCAATTTGGTTCCAGTGTCCGTGTTATATATTCTTATGCAATGGCCAGAATTTTCAGACCTGTACGTTGGAGAATTGGAGTGAATTTATGTAACCCTGAGCCTCAATCATAAATGGTGACTTCCTTGATGAGCTAGTGCCTACAACCAATACCATAACATTTAGATGTCTCTGAGCTGCTACTCAAGCAGAAAAGGCCAGTAGTGTTTATGAGATAGATGTGCCAGGAAATCCGTCCCTGATGAATCAACACTGAAAAAACTGTCAAGTTCAAAATCAAAATTATTAATTTTTTTACGCATACGAGTAATGCTCGTACTCAAGATATGGTTGAAGCCAAATCGAAGTGTAATGTATGTAATGAGATGTCAGGATCGCCATGTAATGTATGTAATGAGATGACAGGATTGCCATGTAATGTACGTAATATGTGTAATGTATGCGATGAGATTATTGTTGTCTCATCGTGCAGGCCGAGTGATGAACGTCTTCTTTTATAATCCTCTAAAGTTATAATCTTCTTCTCACTAGAAAAAAGTTATACTCAGAAAGGATAACAATATATGCAAGGAGGACCTACCGGCATTCCGAATATTGCCACATGTTTGGCGCAGTTCAAAAGAACAGGCGGCCGATATTTCTAATAATCGTAATTGCCGAAATTTAAGGCAACTTGTAATCTGCCGAACTTTCCAAGGCAGACTTTGCTTAAATGTTCCTTTCAAACACTTTGCCGATATGAAGGCAAGGGTTGCTGATTAAAACAAGCAACTTGTTACGTACCATAAAGTAAATTCAAATTATCTTCGCGCCTTTTCTGCCCGAAATAACTAAAGCTTATAACTACCTACCTGGCAATGATTATTTGACAGTGTAAAGCTCGCCAAGTTCCGAAAAAGTTATTCAAACGCGTCATTTCGCTCCAACCCTCGGATCGTGCTCAAGCTTTCGCGAATACAAGGATCGATCACACCACGCTACGCGAAAAAGTAGCTTTTGAATGTTGGAAATGCCGGAAATAGGGCGTGTGGGAGAGTTGCGAGGAGTCTGGCGAACGAGACGGAGGTCTCGGATTTTGGTGAGAAAAACAAAATTTTGTATAATTCATATAGGAGACCTGCCGTGTTGATTTTACGGGCGAACAGATATACCAGCTTGTGCTGAATCACGCTATAATAGCCGATTTCCAAAGGGGAACCGATGTACGCGAGGGAAAATCCTACTGTTGAGGAGCTGGGAACGATGCAGAAAATCCCTCACAGTTGGAGCATTTGGCCGTCCGCTTCAAGAAGGCCTATTTAGCGAAGCGACGTGAAAACGAGTTCTGAAGTGTGTGGAGAAGGCGAAGCAACGGTGCGCGTAGCTAGAACCTGAAGCGGATTGAAATACGAAAACATGAACAACAGAAAGTGTGGTTAGGAATTTCTTTTCGTAACGTGATTATCTCATAACTATTATCGAATTTCTACGTTTAATTTGCCCCGATGATAAGTGAATGCAAAAACAATCGATCGTTGAAAACTTCATAAAGAGTTTATATTTGTCACGATTAAATAAAACGACAAAAAAAATGGCCGCGCATTGATGATGTGGCGATGCTAATGTCTCGAACGGTTGTCATTGTAATGTATGGATTTTGTGAATCTCCTAGTTATAGACTATTATGTGCTTTCTAATCGACATTGTTGTTAATATTTTTATCGCACATGATGAAAGCGAACTGAACTACAATAATAATTTATTGTTTCCGTGAAAAAAAATGGAATAAAAATAACCTAAAAGTGATGTGATTGTTTTCCTGGGCATGGGTGGTGTGTGTGCGAACGTGGTTCGTGGCGACTCCTTCTTTTGTTCTAAACCCACGACTCGGTGAGCTAGTCGCGGAAAAATGTTAAATCGGGACCGCCACTATGCGGTCGTCTTGGTAGCAGTCCCGGCGGCGCGTGTACTCACTAGGCATCCGGGGTCGAGGAGCGTCCAAAATGGTGGGGCACTCGATCTTGGATCCTCGGGTTTGCGCGCGTGGTCGGGATTGTGACAAACTTTGTCTGGCTATGGAACAATTCTGTTCAGTGCTAGACTCGTTCCTTCCTTTTATTTACAAATTTTTCTGTACATTGAATTTGCTTATTCTATAAAAATTTTACTCTTGTTTTAAATCTACTAACTATAACCAACCGAACGCGTTTCAAATAGGTTCCCACGGAATTTGTTGCTTGCAATATTGCTTGTTTTGCAATGACCCAATTATACTTTTGCTTACTCTGGGTTCAATGCTCTACTAAGAGTTTCTCACGGTACTTTAGATTGACACGCGGGTTCGAGAATGTGCTTATTACAGAGCTTACTGAAATTTGTGTAGGACATCACAAAAGTTTGTGTAGGATAAGGTAGGTGTAGGTGATAAGGAGTTGAAAAGATTTGTTTCATATGTAACAGTTCGCAAATGTTCTTTAGGAGATTATTAGTAAATTCTGTCCCTAAATCGGTTTTGCAAAATTTTGTAGTATAAAATTGTTTACTAAGGCCTTTGCTACTGTCTTAGCTTCCTTACTTTCTAAGGGTATAGCCATGATATATTTCGTTAATTCGCATTGTATAGTTAATATATATCGAAAATTGTTTGAAAGTCTTAATGGACCTACGATGTCAGTGCTTACTATTTCAAAAATAGTAGAGGGTGTATCGGTTTTTATCATTCTTTCCTTTGTGTGCCTTGTGATTTTGTTATATTTGCATTTGTCACATTGGTTAATGTAGTGTTTTATCATTCTATTCATGTCCCTCCAACAGTATCTTTGTTTCAATTTTAAAAGTTTTTTACGGACTCCTGTATGTCCTCCGTGTGGTGATTCTTGGAATTCTTTTATAAGTTCATTTTGTTAAGCGATGTCATTAATTCTTTTGGGGGGTTTATATATCATAACCTTTAACTGGATATCCATTTTTCGTTGCAACGTATTGAATAATTTGTTAAATTCTTCTTTGGGTACGTACCTGAATATTATATCTTCCATAGATAGAGCTAGCTCGTTTATATTATGATTCCGCGAATAATTCAGTAACCTCTTCACTACAGAAACTAGTTTCGTGTTTGAATTATCGTTACAGTTATTGTGAGATTTCACACTTTGCTTGTCGCTGGCGGAAACGTATTTTTCGTGAGCTTTATGGCTAAAGTGGACCATTAAATTATCTTTCTCCTTTGAGATTATTATACTTTCTTTATCGTTGCGCAACATATTAAATTTTAGTTTTAATGCCCCTATTATATCGGATAGTAAAGTACAATCGAACGCATAGAGGTGATCAATCTCCCGTTTTCTTTTGTCGCTTTCGTTATCGATTTTTGTGCTTGTTTTATCACTTTGTTGTTTTGTCGCCATGCTTCTTGTTATCGCCATAAGTTTCTTGTTGATACTTTCGTCATTGGTTGGGGGTATCATCGATTTTAGTATTTCTGAGTCTATTTGTATCCTTGATAATGCATCGACATTTGTGTTGATATTACCCTTTTTATACTCGATTTCAAAATCATAGTCCGATAAATCTTATCTGATTTTTGTCAACTTCGAGGATGGGTTTTTGTGTGTGAACAACGATACTAAAGGTCTATGGTCTGATACTACTGTAAACTTTCGTCCATAAAAATATGGTCTGAAAAAGTTTATTCCCCAGTGTATCGCCAAAAGTTCCTTTTCAATGATTGGTTTGTTCAGTTCATGTTTGTTCAACGATTTTCTCGCGTATGAGATTGGTAAATCAGAACCGATCTCTCCTTGTGACAGAATCGCACCTAGTGCAAAATTTGATGCGTCAGTGGTCAAAATGAAAGGTTTTTCAAAATCTGGACACTGTAGTATTGGTGGTGGCATCAATTTTTGTTTTAGTAGATCGTATGCTTTTTGCTGTTCTTCTTCCCAAATAAACGGTGATTTTTTCTTCAATAAAGAGTTTAAACTCTTTGCCGTTTCTGCAAAATTTAGGATGAAGCGTCGGTAATAGTTACGAAAAGCTACGAATCTCCTGACGTCATCCGCGTTTTTAGGGATGGGATAATTCTTTATTAATTCGTGTTTAGCAGGGTCTGTTCGTATACCGTCTGCTGTAATTAGGTGTCCTAAATAGACTACTTCCGATTTTAAAAATTTGCATTTATTCGCATTCAGTTTGAGGTTGTATCTGCGTAGTCGTTGTAACGCTTTAGATAAATTCTCGTTATGTTGTTTGATGCTGCATCCAAAGACCATAATGTCATCGACATATAAAAAATCTGAATGACTTAAACCAGTCAATGCGATGGTGAGCATTTTTGAAAACTGTTTGA
The DNA here is from genome assembly GCA_963942545.1 of Oxycera nigricornis. Classification (NCBI taxonomy): domain Eukaryota; kingdom Metazoa; phylum Arthropoda; class Insecta; order Diptera; family Stratiomyidae; genus Oxycera; species Oxycera nigricornis. The sequence goes on from OZ012662.1 coordinate 72,182,612, forward strand.
GGATATTTTAAGTCCAAAAGGTAGCCTTTTAAACTGATAGTGTCCGTTGCTAGTGGAAAATGCTGTCAAAGGTCTGGAGTCTTTCTCTAGTTCAATTTGGTGGAAGGAACTCGTCATATCTAAGGTGGAGAAGTATTTTGCTCTACATAGTTTGTCGAGCACATCTTCCAGCCTTGTCAATGGGAATTTGTCATTGACTATCTTGTCGTTCAACTTTCTGAAGTCAACAACAAGTCTCCATTTCTTTGTATCGTCAGAACTTTTCTTTGGTACAACTAGCAATGGTGAGTTGTATGGGCTTATTGAAGGTTCAACAATGTCGTTATCTTCCAATTCTTGGACTTGTTTTTGTATTTCCTCGTTCTGAGTGTGAGGTAACCGATAATTTTTTATGTATACTGGTGCATCGTCAGTGGTATTGAGCCTTTGCTTGTAAAAGTTATTCTTACTTAGTTGTTCCCCTTCAAGGTGAAAAACATCTTGATATTGTTTAATAATATCTAGCAAGCTCGTGTTTGCTTGTTCATCTAAGCTATTTGTGTTTATGACGTCCAGTAATCGGTTCAAACGTTTGTTGTCGAATGTTTGTTTAGTTTTCAAAATGTTATAGTTTTTCAAAGGTTCTCGTTCTAACTCGAAGTTTTTGAGTGTTATATTGTGTTCACTAGTGTTTAACACTTTAACGTGGCATACACCTCTTGCTGGAATAATGCAGTTCCCTAAGAATACTCCGTTTTGGATTTCCTTGTTAAAAATGACGCTGTCTTCGGATCCGTTAATTTCTATTGGAATCATGGCTTCAGTTCTTGCCGGGATGACAATTTGTGCCATGTTGATTTTTCTGGTGTACATAGGTATTGTAATGTCTTTGTCAAGGATGCAAAAGGTAATAGTATATGACTCGAAATCTATTTTGCACATATATTCACTGAGTAGATCTCTTCCTAATATACCATCAGTTTCAATACCAACGCAAGCCCACCCAACGAGCCACTCAATGTCACAATTAACAAGCTTTTGGGCACGGATCCTCTCACTGTTACTTGCCTACAAAATGTCTGATTTGCGGACTCGACCACGACAAATCCAACTGCCCCGCCAAAAACACCAAGGACATTAAGTGCGCAAATTGTTCTGCTAATCACATAGCGAGCGATACACAATGTCCAAAACGCACGGAATATCTCCGCATCAGAAAGACTACCTCGAAACACAAATCTAACAGGGAATACAACAAAATCGAGTTTGCAGCTCCGCTTGATTCCACCGTGCAATTTTCAGCACTACCAGGTACATAAAATCGTCCACAAAGCTCAAGAAACGTTATATCACCTCAGTCATTCAGCTCCGTGCTTCGAGCCCCATTAAACGCAATGTATGCCGATCGCTCTCAAAGCGCTCCATCGCACATACAATCACCCAATGAAAATCTGTTCTCAGCCAGTCAGATGAGCATGGCCAAGGAACTTATCACTAGACTAGCACAATGTAACAATCGTAATGACCAGTTTATAGTTTTAACAGAAATTGCAATCAAATTTCTATATGAGTAAGGCAAACGTTGACTGTATACTTTGGAACGCGCAAAGTATTCGCAACATAATTTAAAACTACGCATAATTTAAAACTACTACAACATGACTGATTTTGTATGCGATTATCTCAATAAGAATGAAACAACTAATAAATAAACATCTCAACCAACGGAATATAGAACAATTCTACCTGATTCAAAACTTTCGATATTACACCTAAACATAAGGAGTATAAAAAAACACATTAATGAATTACGAGCACTGATAAGTGAGTTTAAGAATAATTCAATGCAGTTGCACATAATAGTGTTAACGGAAACGCATCATCATAGTTACTTGCTTCCACATACTAAATTTAATGTTGCCTTCAACTTAGAAAACTATGATTTGCATTTCACTTTGAAAAACAAAATAAATGTGAGGGAGTGTTTATCTATATTAATAAAAAATTTGAATATAGCGTCAAAGAGGTAGAAAACCTAAGCCTCATAAATGGATTACAGATAAAACTGAAAATAGAAGGTATAAATATAGGGATTTTAGGACTATATAGATCACCGCACACAAATGCGCCAGAATTCATAAGAGAACTATCAAATTATATTTCAACTAGTATCAAAAATAACATGGACATCATAATAGGGGATGTTAATATTGATCTCTTGGATAATATTAACGAGAACCAAAATAACTATATAGCAAATCTACTTAGTGAAGGTTTCCTTCAATTCATCAGCCAACCTACAAGAATACAAAATAATAAAGGAACATGTATAGATCATGTATTTATCAGACGAACAAATATAACAAACAAGATCAGTGTATTTGCAAACATCCACGAAACATATATAACTGACCATTTCGCTCAAATATTAGCTTTGAAATGGGGCGCGAAAAAACCAAGTAACCGTGAAAATACTGGGAATGTGACTAAAATGAAAACAGATAAAGTTAAACTAAGACAAATATTTGAAGAAGACTCTGAATGGAAGGCGAAATATTTAGTATGTGGAAACGTAAACAATTTCATCCAAAAGCTAACCGAGGATATTAGCGCTAAAATAGAAAAAGCTTCTCATACTTAATTATTTAAAGTAAAGACTAACATTTTAAAACTATGGATAACACAAACAATTGTCAAGTCCATAAGGGCAAGAAACAGATTAGGACAAAAGGTCAGACGACAACCGCATAATGAACTACTAAAGACTCACTATAAACAGTACAGAAATATATTAACGCAGACGATCAGGCAAGCGAAACAATCATATTTCAAAACAAAAATAGATGTAGCGGGAACAGATATGAAAAAGTACTGGCAGATTATAAATGAACTAACGTACAAAACGAAATCAAATCAATCGTGCACCAGATTAAATATTCCAGGGACTGGACTAGAAACATATGGCAAAAAAATTACCAATGAATTTAATGAATACTTCAATAATGTTGGATTCAACGTTGCAAGAGATATAGGAACAAACTATTTAACAGTAGATGAAGATACAATCAGTTTTAATGTAAAATCGGAGCTTCATTTCTACAAAATCACTGAGGACGAAGTAGCATCAAATATAAATTACCTTAAAGACAAAACTGCGCCAGGGGAAGATAACCTTTCGACGGAAATAATAAAATATTTACAGTCATACTTAAAGTGACCTATAACGGTGCTCTTCAACAAATGTTTTGATTTGGGCTTATTTCCAGATAAATTAAAAAAAGCTATGATTGTACCAATTTTCAAAGGTGGTGATAAGACTATCACGAGCAACTATAGGCCAATCTCTTTACTTAACGCTATTGCTAAAGTTTTTGAAAGATGCATAAAGTCAAGATTGACGAGCTACATAGAAGAAAACCAAATCATCCTCGATACTCAATACGGTTTTAGGAAAGGAATAGGAGTTGATGATGCTTTGGCAGACCTTACCGACACAGTAATCAAAAACTTTAGAAATGATAAAAAAAACAATGGGCATCTTTCTAGACTACTCTAAAGCATTTGACTTTATAAATCACACCAAACTATTACGTACTCTATATCAAATAGGCATTAGAAATAAGCCCTTGCAGCTACTCACAAATTATTTGCAAAATAGATCTCAAATGGTAAAATTGAGAAGACTCGTTAGTGACGTGGTCACAAACAAGAGCTACGGTATCCCACAAGGTTCAGTACTGTCTCCAGTTATTTACACCATATATGTAGCTTCTCTGTTTAAATTTTCTGAAGATAACATTAAATTTATAGGATTTGCAGATGATACGGCCATTGTCGTGACAGGAATCAACTGGTCAGATACCTACCAAAGAGCTAATTGCATTTTAAATAAAACGATAAATTGGTCAAACAACCACTCCTTAAAGCTTAACATTGATAAAACGAAAATTTTACCATTCGCTATAAATAAAAAGTCTCTTCCAAACCAATCCCATATGATTAGAATAGCGGTAAGACATAATGGAAAACATCACAGCCTAGAACTCTGCAATGAAAGAGCTACTAAGTACTTGGGAGTGACCATAGATTGTCATCTAAAATGGAAGGAGAATATAGCAAATCTAAATAGTAAACTTAGAAGTCTAATCTATATATTTTATAGCCTTAGGAATATACTTAAATTGGAGGATCTGATAGTGGTATACAAGTCGCTATTTCAATCAATCTTGACTTACGGAATACTTGCATGGGGTGGTAATTACGATTCATACATAAACTGTATACAAGTAACCCAAAAACGACCATTGAAAGTCCTTGCCAAAGTACCCATGGTATATCCTTCTAGACAAATATACTACGTGACGAATACTCTGGACATAAAAACCTTTACACCCTGAAAATTTTAACGTATATGACTAAAAACAATAGACTCACTCCATACCAACACAATTACAACACTAGGACAGTAAATAAAAATGTAACAACAATATGTGCAAATAAAACAATAGAGCAAAAACACCACATGGTTGGTTGGTTGGTTGTAGTGGCAGCCCTCTTTATCAAAAAGATGGCTCACTTAGGCCAGGATAGCCCCATTGTGATACCACAAAAAGACGAGGGCGGCACTAGAACCTGTGAGATGACGAGAACCATTTCGATTCTCGCATGAAGCCGGCTATGCAGCCGATATTTAAATCAGCTACTTCCGTGAGGCTGTCCAGGAATGGTGAGCCTAAGGTTTTCATGCGTTTCCTGGACAGTGCCGGGCATTCACACAGAAAGTGTTGGACCGTCTCTTCCTCTTCTTCCGATCTGCAACTCCGGCAGAAATCGTTGAAGGGAACGCCCAACCTTTCTGCGTGCCTGCCAATTAGACAGTGCCCCGTCAGTATGGATACGATAGAACTCAAGGTTTCCCGACTCGTGTTCAGGAGCTGCTTGGTGCGTCTGGAACTCAATGCACGCCAAGTTTGCCTGGTTGTCCTGCAGGTTTCCTCCAATAACCAGGGTCTATTTGCAGCCTTGATGTAATGCTGCTTAAATCCTAGCTTTAGAGAAGCTAGAGGTTGACCGACTTGGGGTGTGAGTGTATACTCCTGGAGCACAGTGCCAGCTCTCGCTAAGGCATCCGCTTCGCAATTTCCCGGTATATCACTATGTCTCGGTACCCAGTGTAGAGTCACTTCACAGTGAAGTGACATCACGTTCAGCTGTGTACGGCATTCCATCACCATCATGGATGAGGTGTACACGTTGGACAGTGCTTGGATAGCAGCTTGACTGTCAGAGAAAATATTCAGGTTTCTTATGGAAATTTTCTGATTACTTAGCCAGTCTACTGCCTTGTATATTGCAATGACCTCTGCCTGAAAAACACTGCAGTGGTCTGGAAGCCGGAAGGATAGTTTCAGGCCTAGCTGTTCTGAGAAAACGCCACAGCCAACTTTTCCGTCCATTTTGGAACCATCAGTGTAGATGTCGACCGATTCCTACATCCCACCTCTTTCTATTGCCCAGTCCTCCCTGCTTAGGATGACTGACCTGAAGCTATGATGAAAGCAGGGAATCGGAGGCGCAAGGTCTACTTCCCCTGGCGTTGGTCCATCAATCCGAAGTATGGTGGAGTGGCCAACATTTCCCTCTTGCCAGAGATGTAGTGCTTTTAATCGAATCGCAGAGCACTTGGCCTGCTGTCTCGTAAGGAGCTCCGTCGGGAGCCAATTTAATAGCATAAACAGTGCCTTTGTCGGGGTAGTGCGTAAGGCCCCGGTGATTGCAATAGCTGCAATCCTTCTGACCTTGTTTAGCAGGTTTGCATTGGATGTTTTTGCAATAGCTGGCCACCAAACAACTGCGCCATACAGAAGAATTGGTTCCACTATCACCGTATAGAGCCATGATACGATTTTGGGTTTCAATCCCCACTTTTTCCCAATGGCTCTTTTGCAGCAGTAGATTGCGCATGCCACTTTTCGCGCTCTTTCTTCTATGTTCGCTTTCCACGCAAGCTTGGAGTCCAGAATTAGACCCAAATACTTAACTTGATGAGACGGTATGAGACTTATCTCATCGAGTTTGGGTGGGAGAAATCGTGGAATTTTGTGCCTTTTTGTGAACAGCACAAATTCCGTTTTCTGCGGATTAATCTTCAGACCGCACTCTTTGCCCCACTTGGTAAGAATACTCAGGACAAAGTTAAGTCTTTCAGATAGGGTGTTTACAAATTTGCCCGATATTGCTATTGCAATATCGTCAGCATAGGCTACGACTTTGCAGCCAGTCGCTTCTATTGTTGACAGGAGTTTGTCCACCACTAAGTTCCATAGAAGGGGTGATAGCACCCCACCTTGCGGGGTGCCTCTGCACGTCCTCCTTCTTAGGATACTGTCTCCTAGTGTGGAGTTGATGCTCCTGTTATTTAGCAGTTGTACGATAAACCTAATCAGGTTACCATCCACATTGTTTTCCTCGAGTGCCTTCTCAATATCCTTATGGCTGACGTTGTTGAATGCACCTTCGATGTCTAGAAAAACCGCCTGCGTATTTTCTTTGATGCTTAGCGATTTTTCGATGTAGCTGGTAAGCGAGTGAAGAGCTGTTTCAACCGATCTCCCTTTTGTGTATGCGTGATGTGCATTAAAGAGTGGTTTCAGAGTAGCTCTCAAATGAATCTCTATCAGTCGTTCCAGAGTTTTCAGCAGAAAAGAGGTGAGGCTGATAGGTCTATAGTCCTTAGGTGAGGAGTGGGATGTCTTGCCCGCTTTGGGTATGAAGACTATTTTAGCTTTTTTCCACCGCTGTGGAATGTAAGCCATCTGAAGACATGCTTTAACGATGGCTCTTAGCTATGGAAGCGCTATATAGATTCCCTCCTGGATTTCAACGGGTGATATGTTGTCAATTCCAAGGGATTCAAAAGGTTGAAATGAGCTGATTGCCCAGCGTAGGAGCCTGTCATCTACAGGCACAGCGGCTGACAGGCAGTTCGAGGCCGTATGTGGATCAGCTTCATCAGCCGCATCCTCACTGCCCGGGAAGTGCGTGTCCATGAGAATGGCTAGCGTCTCAGAGCTGGATTTAGTCCAGACCCTATTCGCATCTTTGACAGACCCCAAAAATAAGGGGGAGCTCGTCATAACTTTACGCAGACGACTGACATCCTTGGAGTGTTCTATTTCTGCACAGAAACTTCTCCACGAGGAGCGTTTAGCTTTTCTGATGGAGCATTTGAACTCCTTCAGTTTCAATTTATAGGAAGACCAGTCATTGGATTCTTTAGCCCGATTGAAGGACTTCCTACATTCCTTCCGCAGCTCCGCAATGTCACTATTCCACCATGGGGGCTTATATTTCCCTCTAGGCTTCGTTGGACTACATGCAGATCTTGCTGCTTCATTGAAGGCGAATGTAAGGGTCCCTACGGCTTCCTCCAGACCACCTATGTCTTCAATCTTTGGAGGTCCACCTTCTTGTGTAGACTCGAATACTGATTGGTATTTGACCCAATCCATCCTCCTTTTGTTGATGAAAAATGGATTTTTTGGAGGGTCAAACGCCACATCGAACATTATATATAAATGATCGGAGAACGAGCACTCCTGTGATACATGCCATCCTTTGATAGCGTGATGCAAGTGCTCGTTCGCTAAAGTGATATCCAAAACTTCCCTACGGCTTGCCGTAATGAAGGTAGGATCCTCACCTTTGTTTACTAGGGCTAAGTCATGCGTTAGAATAAATTCGAAGAGTGACTCACCCCTTTTGTTCGTATCGGTGCTTCCCCAAATGCGATGATGGGCATTGGCGTCCGCCCCGATGACGAGATGGATGTTCCGTGCAATGGCTCCTTTGACGATCCTCTGCAGGTTGATGGGAGGTGGCAGAACATCGTGTGCCATATAGCAGGAGACAGCCCAAAGTGGTTTGGACTGCCTTTCCACTGCTATGGCAACGGTGTCTTGATCACTGAAATTATACAAGGTAAGAAACTTCAAGCCTTCCTTTATGATGATACAAGCTCTCGGTTTACCTTCTGTACTGAGGGATACTGTATTGTATCCCTTCATGTTGAGCCCGCAGACCTGGTTGCCTACAACCCAAGGTTCCTGGGCCAGTATAATTCTCTCCTATTTGGGTCAGGTGGAAGAGCAGTGCGGCGGATGCCGCCTTAGAATGATGGAGGTTTATCTGTAGAAACCTCAGCATCACGACACAATGTTTTGTCCGCCTCCTCGTCAGAAAAGGACATCTCCTCCTCGACTAGGTCGAGGGTTTGGAGAAGGTCCCCACCCAACTCCGTGGTGGAGGTGGTGCTTCTTCCGTCGTCGGAGAGAAGATCTGACTCAGAGGGGTTCACGGTCGGGTCTACTGTTGATTCTACAGTCACCTCACTCCCACTCTCTTTGCTCGGTTCCCGTACTCCCTTCCCAGTACGGTCCTTGCGATATACTCGCAGGGTGATAGCCGAGAAACCGTAGCTTATCACCCCGCCCTTCGACTCCAACGGAGCTAGTGCCTCCTCGTTGAGGATAATGAGAGCCTCTCTCTGCCCATTGCTGGGCTCGCTTACCTTGGCTACCTTCCAGTTCTCCACCGGAAGATCAGCATTGCTGAGCTTGATAAGCTCAACAATTTCCTCCGGTGTGGATGGCTCCGCCGGTATCCATGCCCTGGATCGAGGCCGATTCGGGATGTCTTCCCTGGAGACAGCTTCTAGCTCGGGCCAGACTTCTCCCAGTCTGCTAATAGCCTGCTTATATAGATCCGCTGAGCGTTGATCCGTGCAGGCTATCAGCTTAACGTGACCCTGGTACCAACCAGCATCACGGCAACTAGGTGGGGGGCCTGGGTTTGCCTCCAGTATGGGTTTGTACACCCGAAGAAGAGCGATTTCCACCATCTTCCAGTTTGACGGTGAGATGGTTCCATCACTGCTACTCCTGTCGATGACAGCCCATACCAGGCTGCCCTTAGCCACTTCACTAAAACTCCTGCCCTTGGCAGGATTGGGCGCGACCAATCTTGGTCTTTTGGTGTCCTGCAGTTGGGCACTCGGTTGATTCAGGGCTGCCTCACTAGACCTACATCTTTTGTGAGTAGCCCCTTGCTTTGCTAAAGAGGCTTTATGAGCCTCTACGGTTGATGTTGCCCATTCAAGGGAAATTTTATCCTTATGGGAAAGCCTCTCAGGGGGTAAATCTTTCAGCCTTTTCAGGACTTTGAAGGCAGATCTTCTGTCCCTGTACGCCGCAATTGATGGGTTTTGCTGCTTCTTAACACCTGAAGTGGAAGCGGTGTTGGAAGGCGCAGCGACAACCGTACGGGCCGGCTTATTCGCCGTTGCCTTGGTGCTGCCGCTAGCGCCAATTGGCTTACCTGAGGAGGTGCTTGTCCCTGGCATAGCTGCCTTGGTACATGCACCCCTCGAAGAAGTGGGGGGTAGGCTGATTGCTGTCCGATTGGACGTCACGGTCTTCTTCCCACCAGAAGGCCGCGTTACCTTTGTCCACTTCCCTTCCGGGCTGAGTGGATCTTCTTTTATGTCATTATTCTTTGAATTCATTGCAATTGGGCCCCCCCTCGCAGCCGCTATCTCCACTCGTTGTGCAGTTTCCCTGAGACCCCATGGTTATCTATGCCGAAGCAGGGAGGCCATGCAAGGGTTGGCACATTTCCTTATGAGGATATGTGCTCAGAGCCGGGCCAGGAACTAATCAGGAGTCTGAACTCAACTGAACCTACACGGCCAGACTAATGGTGACGAGTTTCGAACGTTCCGCAAGGCCTGCCAGGGTTTTACCGGGACGCATGCAGCAGTGGCATTAGCCTGAAAGCCATTTCCGCAAGATATCACTCTTGCGTACTCAGGTGACAGAATACCACCACTACCAGCCCAAAGCATCTAAAAGAGTCGTTTAGACAAAAGAGTAGTCCGAGAACATTCGGGATCGTGCCATAGTAGATCATTTAGCGTTATCCGGGATGCACCACGGGGAGGCGATCTACATTACATCCCAAAAACACCACATACATTGCCCCTAAATACTTTAATGAATTGCCCCAATATTTGAAAAATATGTCAAATAGTGCAGAACAAAGCGGAATACAACTAAAATTATACTATACCATTCGAGATTATATAAAAGTTTATTAGGGATGTTTGTAAATTTATTCTTGTAATTTGTGAATCGCAATCTTGTTTTCTGCTATTCCCTTATTATATTATATAATAGTATAATTTTTAATGATCTTACTTTTCTATTTTTGTCTTTTCTTTCTATACTTAGTTCCTTACCTATTATATTTATATTATATATATATATGAATTGTAGACCTGTAAGATAAGATAAGAAATGTAAAAGGTTTGTACTATTACTCCTCCCTCCATGACACAAGTCACGGCTTACTTTGGAGGGAGTAATAAATAAATTAAAAAAAAAATTGGAAAGTCCTCATTTACTACGTGGAAAATGTTATTTATCATCTCGTTTTCGATGATAAATTGTTGCTTGGTAGTTCCTAGAGACATTGTTGTCTCGTCTGTTATGCCCGTAAGTTTGCATTTATTTTCGGGTTGTAGATCGATATTTTTGCGAAATAAACTATTATTCTTGAGTATCGAGATATCTGCACCTGTGTCTACTAGTAATTTCATGTATCTTTTTCATTATTGTTATATATTTTTACATAATAAATGCTAATACCCGTTATTCTATATATTCTGTTAGTTATATTAGATTTAGGTTTTACAATATTTTTGGCCAAGTTCTCTATTCTTCGTCCGGGAGGTTGTCGATTTCCTCTCGGGCGGTTGTCAAGTTTCCCTGATCTGATATTATGCGGATTCTCCTATTATTATCTCTATTATTGTAGAAATTTCTACTATTGTTGTTTATACTGTTTCCATTTCTGTTATTGTTGAAATTTCTATCTGTGTGCGAGTTTCTAGCACTGTTGAAATTTCTGCTGTTGAAATTTCGGTTATTGGGTGGTCTACCATTAAAATTTCGACTAAAAAAATTATTATTATTCTGAATACTATCGCGTGGTCTTCGTTGGAAGTTTTGAGTAGCATATCTAGTTCTATTATTATTATTGTTTGGGTATCTGTTGTTGAAATTTCTGTTATTTCTGTTAATGTAGAGTATGTTATTTTGTTGAGTTTCCCTGCTTTCTACTTCTATGGCTAGGGAGATTGCTCCACTCAGATTTTTAGGTCTTGCTGCGAATATCGTTTCCCTTATCTGGTCGTTCAGACCGTTTTTGAACACTGTTAAAGCGTATGTATCATTTACGCTGTGTATTGCTTGTTTTGCAGCCTGTATTGGGTTTGGACCTAGTTCATTTATTTGTAGTTGGTTTAGCTCATTAACCAAACTTAGTATTTTGTCTTTATATGTGGAAATAGGTAACCGTTTTTGTGTAATGGTTGATAATTGTGTGTGGATTTGAGGGACTGTTCTTGGGGTTTTATATTTTAGTCTTAGTTCGTTTTCGAAATTTTCTAAATCTGTTACATTTGATGTGTTTAATGACGTTCTTACATTAGGGCTAAGTTTCACATGTAAGATGAAATCTAGCAATTCGGTTTTTCCTTTTTGCGTTAGTTTTTTGCCAATGAGTTTTACTACTATTAAAAATGTATCGAGCTCAGAGAATTTACCGTCAAAACTTGGTATGGTTTTAATAGCTGTTTCAATGTTAAATTCCGCCATTGTAGTGTAGGTAATATCCTCATCTATTTTTACAAAAATATTTTCGGCGTTCAACCGTTGGATTAGACTTGAAATCAGTGCCTTACTAATGTTTGAGATTGATGATTTGAGTTCTATTTCTGTGCCTTCTTTGAGTTTGCTAAAAATATCTAGAAATTCATTCTCAATTTCTATTGCGGATTCTAATTTTTCTTTGAGTGTTCTTACCGTGTAGGTCTTTGTTTTCTTTAGATTCGATAAGGTCGTTTGTAGTTCGACTAATAACTCTTTCAATCTGTTTGTAGGCATCTGAGAAGATTTTTGTGTTTAATTTTCTAAACATTATTCCTGCCTAAGACAATGTTCCTATCTACTATTTTTCTAGCATACTGTTCTTGTCTGTTGTTATATACGTATAAGAATGTCAAGGTGACTAAAACGAAGACCGTAGTACTTATTGTTTGTTTATATTCAATGAATATATTTGAGTTTGTGCTACAATTATTGCCCATTTTTATTTACGATTTACTTCTGTTATTTCTATATAATTTTTACCCCTTATTTTTTTTATATTGAATTTTATTTTATACTATTTGTGTTTAAAACTATCTAACCTATTGGTGAATTTAATTTTACATTCTCCTGTCGAGATGTGAATTAATCGATGTAAAATCGCCTTTTCGCGCCTTTGATTGTAGGCTTTGCCTCCTCGTCGTCGTCGCTTCAACTTACTAATTTTCGGTGGTTCTGTTCTCGGCTTCCTTATAAATTCCTCAATATTCCTGGGTCGTGGTCCGGGTAGTGGTGTTGGATCGTACTTGGGTGCCTGGGATATTGGCATAGGCATGTACTCCTCGTGTTTATGCTGCTTTGATTCGTAGTATTTCGCGCCTTGTATCAAGCATCTTTCGAATGCTCGATTGAACTCCTCGTCTGTACCAATTTCATTTATCTCGCCTTCTTCTATGTCGTCTAGTGGGCCGGAACGTGCAGAATCGCGGGTCGCAGGATCGTGGGTCGCAGGATCGCCATGTAATGTGTGTAATGAGATGTCAGGATCGCCATGTAATGTATGTAATGAGATGGCAGGATCGCCATGTAATGTACGTAACGTGTGTAATGTATGCGATGAGATTATTGTTGTCTCATCGTGCAGGCCGAGTGATGAGCGTCTTCTTTTATAATCCTCTTAAGTTATAATCTTCTTCTCACTAGAAAGAAGTTATATTCAGAAAGAATAACAATATATATGCAAGGAGGACCTACCGGCATTCACTCGAAGATTGCCACATGTTTGGCGCAGTTCAAAAGAACAGGCGGCCGATATTTCTAATAATCTTAATTGCCGAAATTTAAGGCAACTTGTAATCTTCCGAACTTTCCAAGGCAGATTTTGCTTAAATGTTCCTTTCAAACACTTTGCCGATATGAAGGCAAGGGTTGCTGAATAAAACAAGCAACTTTGTCTGGCTATGGAACAATTCTGTTCAGTGCTAGACTCGTTCCTTCCTTTTATTTACAAATTTTTCTGTACATTGAATTTGCTTATTCTATAAAATTCTTACTCTAGTTTTAAATCTACTTACCATAACCAACCGAACGCGTTTCAAATAGGTTCCCACGGAATTCGTTGCTTGCAATATTGCTTGTTTTGCAATGACCCAATTGTACTTTTGCTTACTCTGGGTTCAATGCTCTACTAAGAGTTTCTCACGGTACTTTAGATTGACACGCGGGTTCGAGAATGTGCTTATTAGAGAGCTTACTGAAATTTGTGTAGGACATCACAAAAGTTTGTGTAGGACATCACAAAAGCTCGTTTGGGACATAGTTGTGTATTGGCTAGTTCCAGGTTTGGAACTGAAAATACACTACAAAAGAAATGTTCAAAAGGACAACTGGGAGGGTCTTTCGGAAAGACCCCAACACTGTTTATTTAGAAGAAAATACTATATATGCAATAAATGAAAGCATCTTGTTATTAGTTTTAATATTTATTAATCGCACTTTCACCACAGCTTAATACACAAAGCTTAAGCGAAAAATACTGAACTTGATTCATATATTTCTCCATATTCTCCTTACCTTGGATCTTTCATACAGTCAGAGAAGCTTCACGGTCTTCATATGCATTTATTCAATATTATAAGTAGTTCATGGGTTTTATTTCCTTGTCTTGACATTTTCATTGAATATTTGTATTAAATCTCTTAAGGAAATTAAGAGTTTTTTAAATTTAATCAATCTACGTTTGAAATATTTTTTTCCAATAACCAAATTTTATTGCAAACTTCATTTTACTTTTTAATATCGAGTACTACTGGATGATAATGTAGACGAAAAGGCAGTAGCAGCAGTTTCTTGAAATTGGCGATTTTGTATAAATCCATTGGTGAATTCTGCTTGAGCTTTCGCGAAGCTTGCTCCGGTACTTTTGTAAATAGAATGTATCTGAAACGTATGTTTCTAACAATTTTAAATTATTAATTTTATAATATTACCTTCGTTATCATCATGAGATCTCCAACAGCACATGAACCATATCCAACAGCTATAATTAAGATTAACAAACCAACAAATATTCCGGAAGCGGTACCATCCATTTGCATGATAGCTGTAATGAAACCGCAATAACCTGATCCGGGGATACCCACCGCTTGGAAAATTGACACTAGCATTTGAACAAAAAATACAAAAAAAAACACCATGAAATTGAAGCTCGAATCACTTCTAAATGCTTTATATGCTGGACGAAACCTTGAAAAAAAAGCAGTTTATTCACCATGTGTATTACATCAGTCAATTGTTACCAGCACAAGTAGGAAGTTGGTGTAAAGAAAAATGCATAGAGTACAGCCAACCCAAACGTAGCGAATTCGGATCGATGAACCATTAAAATAACTCCTCCAACAATATTTATGCACATAGTAAAGGAATACACTAGAATGATACAAAGATATTATTGCAAACTAATTTATATTGTAAATTTTCCGCATCTGCATTCTGTTAACTACTTGAAATTTTTTTTTTTTGTACATTCCTTTGACGATAATAACATAATAAACAACGATGACGAAACGATGAAACCGAGAGAGTGAGAGTGTAGAACAATTTATTTTCATCCAGAACCTAATACATAATTCAGGCTGTATAACTAGTATATTCGTATAAAAGTAGAGGAATATACTCAAACATTATCGTTGGAAACTTTTCAAATCTAATTAAAGTCACCTAATATTCTGATATAGGATTACATTTTACCAGAATATTAGGTGATTCAATAATATATATTTTTTATAAAGTTTGATCTCACATAATTTTGATAATTGTGTTTAAAGCTGGAAGTTTATGGCTGATAAAGAATACGAATGTTTTGTAACCTATTAAAGCAAACGAAAATATATCGCAGACGCGAAACGATTCAGTGTCCACCGAACCAAGATAGAATGAAGAATTTATGTTCTAGAATTTGATGGCATATTGAATGCTTGGAGAATACACTTTATTTTTCATCATCTCGATCGGTAGAATGCACAAAGATTTCTCAGCAATTGGTTACTGGAAATAAGAAATAGGTATGAAAAAACCTCACACTATTTGCAGGAGAAGAAAATGCGGAGAATCAACTTTGACAAGAGAGCTGCAACCGCAGAAGATTTTACTTTGCTTGTTCAAATAATGGCGAACTTTTCTACTGGAAGCTTCTTCAATAACAGCTGTGGTGTAATGTCGAGAACTGACAAAGGTCCAACATGTAATACGCAGAAAAAAATCTACACTAATTGTCTAACTACGACGATGCAGAGCGGCAACCAGTTTCATTCTCTGCATACAAATGATTGAACAAGGTATTCCCCAAATTTTATCTTACTGGTTTTTGATTTTTCACGATGTCTGCTCAATAACTTACAGAGGAATGCGATACTAACAGTGACGATGAAAAATAAAGTAATTCTACAACAGGAGCATAGAAAATCTTCCCGCTCAAATCTTTATTAACCCTCTCATGCCCGATGTTGCCTACAGGCAACATTACGTTACAAGCTAATAAGTCCCACTATTTTTTTTTTTGATTTTTGATTTTTTGCATTGTGTAGCCCTGTGTCTTGAGTATAACTATGCCATTTTTCATAAGAATTGACAAAGCACGTGTTCAGTTATTAGCCGATGTTCGTGGAGATAAGTTGTAAAGTTTAGCCCGCGAAAAAAGTGTCGTGATAAAAAGTGTTTAAAATTGATAAAGTGATCATTTATTTCCAAATTCGAGTACCTATCATAAATAAAGAAAGGTGAGAGAGTGATATAAAAAAAAATTGCATGTAAAAATTGTTTACTTTGTTTATAATAATTTTGTAAAAGTGCAGTTGCCTATAGGCAACACCGGTAAATTATGGCAATTTTCGAGAAAAAAAAATTTCTTTATGTTTTCTAAGATGCGTCCAAAAGGTTTAAATGCGGAGGATATAGAAAAAATTGTCAACTTTGATTGGAATAATTCCGAGGATGAGGATGAAGAAGAAGAGGACGATAACATCGTTCAATTGGAAAAAATCATAGAAAATAATTTGCATAATATGATTGAAAATGAAGAAAATATGGAAATGTCTGAGGAAATAATTGGCGAAGAAAAAGACGGAGAAAATGAAGCGATTGAACAAGAGGTAGTAAAAAAATAGATATGAATAGTTTGCGCTGGAGAAGTACAGAGTTGATGCAATGTGATGTCAATTGGAAAAGCGAAATGCGTGGAAATAGGTGAAACAACCGATTGAATATTTTAACCAGTTCTTTACGGATAAAGCTTGGCAGAAGATATGTCTTGAAACAAACTTGTATGCGGCACAAACTAATGGAACAGAGTTGAAAGGTGAAGTTTTTGAAATTAAAAAATATGTTGGAATATTACTATATCTCGCTATAATAAGAATTCCAACATACAGAATGGCATGGGCGCAAAATTTCAAGTTGTCGGATATTGCAAATTCTATGCCAAGAAGTAGATTTGATAAAATCAAGCGATATTTACACATAAATAATAACGCTGATCAACCTCAAAAGGGTCAACCTGGCTACGATAAGTTATACAAACTTCGCCCGTCGTCGTCGTCGTCATGACATGGAGGTGGGCATTGCAGCCCTAGCACTGCGACCTGCTGGTCGATTGTACTATCCTCATATTTTTCCTTTCTGGAGTTAATGCTTATGTCTTGAATCTTCCGGATGAGATGATGAACCTCATCAGGTCGTCCAAGGCTAAGGTATGGAACTCATTGTCTCCTATTTGAGGCATGCCAAGGGCTCTATATCTGTGTCTGGAGAACGCGGGACAGTAGCCCACATAATGTGCCGCTGTTTCCTCGTCCTCCTCACATCTAGTGCACCATGCATCGTCCACTATTTGCAGAAGAGCTTGGTGACTTCTCAGGCGTCCGTGGCCTGTAATCACTTCTGTGAGTTTTTTCAGTCTGACTCTATTTAGTTTCAGACAGTATTTTGCGACTTCAGGTCGTAGGTTTGGCAGAAAGAGCTTTGTCTGTCTGCATGTTGGTAGGTTGAGCCATCGTCTTCGATGTTCTTCCCTGAGTGTCTCATTGATCTTTTTTGAGATTAGATTTATGTTCGTTGGCAGAAAAGGCTCAGGACCAACCGGTGTGATCTCTGCTCCCTTCTTAGCCAGTTTGTTTGCCTCTTCATTACCTATAATGTCCACATGTGCTGGGACCCAGGTAACTGAGACCCTGTTTCTCTGGCTCAGCTTTTTGAGGCTGTTCTGGGCACACTCCACATTTGAAGTTTTCACATTGTGGGAGCCCAGGGCCTTGATAGCGGCCTGACTGTCTGAACAGATTTTTATCTGTTTGTTTTGTATTCTTCTGTCTTGTAAGAGGTCCGCGGCTTTGGCTATGGCGTGGACTTCAGCTTGAAAGATGGTTGTTTTTGTACCCAGAGGTATCGATATTTGAGCCTCATGTGGTCCAGGGCGTATATATATTCCCGCCCCAGCCCCGACGCTCATCACTGATCCGTCTGTGTACACTATGATATCAGCGGGCCTGTGAGAAAGGTGACCGAACTTAGTCCAATCATTCCTATCAGTCAAACTCGTTGTGAAATTTTTTCCAAAGAAGAGCCTTGGGATTATGCAGTCGTTGGGCAGATCAAGGAGTGAGTCCACTTCTAAACTCTTTAAAAGTTTGAGGTGTCCCTCACAAACTTCGCCCACTGCTAGATGTTATTAAAAAAACGCAATGAAATTCCCCAAGAAGAACACCAGAGCATCGATGAACAAATGATTGCATTCAAAGGTAATAAACTTTTACATAAAAATAGACATCTTTCAATTGCTTAAATATATTTTTATATTTAGGTAAACACAGTTTGAAGCAATATCTCCCGAATAAGCCAATTAAATGGGGCTTCAAAATGTTCACTAGAGCTGGTGTATCTGGCATTATTTATGATTTCACCCTCTACATTGGTGAAGGAACGTGTGAATCTTTTGGTTTGGGAATATCATCGGACATTGTCTTACATTTGGCATTCCTATGAATCAAAATTATAAATTATTTTTTGATAATTGGTTTACGTCAATAAGTTTGTTGATTGTTTTAAGACAAAGGGGCATATTATCCATTGGTACAATCCGAAGTAATCGTTTGAAACATTGTACTCTAAAAAGTGAGCAGGATCTTCGAAAAAAAGGCCGAGGATCATGCGATTTCAAATATGAGTCATCGCACAACTTGATTGTTTGTCGTTGGTATGACAATAAGAGTGTGCAACTGGTTTCTAACTACGCAGGTAAAAATCCAATGAGTGAGTGCAAGAGATGGTGCCGAAAAGAGAAGAAGATTATTACAATACCTCGACCAGGTATAGTTGAATGCTATAACAAGCATATGGGAGGCGTGGACCTTGCAGACATGCTGCTGGAATTGTATAAAGTCAACCACCGTTCGAAAAAATGGTATATGCGCATTGTATACTGGTGCATAAATTCTGCTGTGATAAATAGCTGGCTGTTGTATCGCAGAGACCTTATACATTATAACGGCAGTGTGAAGTATATGCCGTTGAAAAAATTTCAATTAAATATTGCCAATGAGCTGATAAATGCAAACCAAACATCACCGGTCGCAAAAAAAAAGTGGTCGCCCATCAAATCAATCACCAACGGAGTCCACTTCTACTTCAAGATGCTCTTCACCATCCAAATCAACGCCTTCTGGGTCCACTTCCGGCAGAAGAGTGTATGTTTCAGAGCCTGTAAAATCTATCCGTTTAGACAATTTAAGTCACTGGGTTCAATGGGGATCAAAAGGTCGATGCAGGCTATGCCATACTGGGTTTTCTCGTAGTAAATGCAGCAAATGTAATGTTTATTTGTGCTGCAATCCATTAAAAAATTGTTTTGTTTCGTATCATACTTGATTTTTAATAAAAACACTGTCATACTAGGCGTGTATTATTATAAAAAGAACACTCAAAAACAAAAAAAATATAATGAACATAGTATTAAATCTCATAAAAATATTTTATTAGATTAATCATAGTTGCCCAATGTTGCCTATAGGCAACATTCAATAACTAACAAACCGAGAAACCTATGAGTCTGAAAATTTCGTCAGTTCATATTTAGGTCATAATAAACATGAATTTGCTTCCAAAAATTTTTTACTGCCGCCCAATTTAATTCGGGCATGAAAGGGTTAATAATGGTGAATATATTATAAACGCACAATCAATAAATAAAGTACACTACAAAAGTTTTCTGCAAATTGGTCATAACTTTTTACATACCCAGTAATTCAAAGAACGGTCTTTGATTATTTGGCCTGTTTATCAGTGGCGTTTTAACTTTTGTAGCTAGTGAGCTTTGGTCCCACCACTTATTGATCAACAGATATCAGTTTAAATGTAATAGAATAACATTAAAAATTCTAATCAAGAATGCCAATTTGAAGCATTTGTATCATATTGAATAAATTATCCATTAAAAACTATTTGCGGGTTAATTGAAACACTATTTTTCCAATGGAAATCGTAAAGCATTCGATTTTTCGGAGCAATTTTTGAATCAGTGACAATACGCATTCGCGTAAATCAAATTCAAACAGAATAAACAAGTTTCACTTAAGGGGGGAAATACATGTAACTGCTCCAAAAATCAATTTTTGTCTCTTACATTAAAATGCTCCAAATACTCTAAGAATGCGCCAAAAAAAGGTTTGAAGCGATATTCGTATTATTTTTCGAGTTATAGTCCGTTGTAGGCAACGCGGCGTTCCCCAGTAAGTCGAGCACACCTGCTGCGCGTCTCTGTCTACTTTCTCTCCGGCGCTATGGGCGGTTCTCTAATTGTGTATCCCTACCATATTCTTATAAATCTGAAATTCTAAGGAAATAGTACTTGGAATCGCTGACTAATGAGTAAGTTATAAGTTTTTATCTACTGCAAACTTTAAACGCGTTTTTCTCAAAGTAGTACTTTTTCAAATTCCGTACAAAATATCTCAAAAAATATTCAACCGATCCGGCTTAAATTTATACCACATCTACAAAAGAGTATTATCTTCTCGTTGAACCTACATGTTTTTGTAATTTTCGAGAAATAATTTGATTATCATTGTTTAAAACGCGTCAGTTGCCTTAATTAGTGAAAAGTTAAAAATACTCGTACAACTGCGGACATCTAATTAGAAACCCTTGTAGCTCACTAAGAAAAGCCCAATCCGTTATTGACTCATTCGATATAACTAATTCGCGTTAGATTTGTTTTCTACCTGATTCAATGATAATTTAGGGATTCAATAAGGACGACAAGACAATAAAGTCTTAAAAAACCGAAGACTTGAAGCGGACACGTAATTAGAAATACTGCATTTTACTGTAAATAGAAAGGCATGCAAATTTGTTATGACCAGTTCGAAAAAGGCCAGTTACATTCGTGGCAGTTTAAACGCGATTTTCAAAGTTTTAAAATGTGTTTTCATATTAATAACGATGGGAAAGGCTAAGAGCTGCACTCCTCTAGTTGGACAAAAGATTGTAGAGAGAGAGAGTTAGGCTTGTCTAGAGTGTTCCATAAAAATGGGTTACGGATCACGCAAACACGTGGAAAGTCGCGAAATATCCAATATATTCCCCGGACTAAAAGAGCCGAAAGACAACTTATAGTTTGAATAGAAAAATTGTTCGCACATCGAAACGGAACTCAAAAAAATTTGCTATCGAAATTCGTCGCCGACTTTTCAGGGTATGTAGCAATATTTCGGTGAGAACAGTCAGAAGACGTCTTGTGAAAGCCAGACTACATGGCAGGGTAGCCAGGAAGAAGCCCCTGGTACCGGCAACTAACCGAAAGAAAAGAATCAACCTCGCACGGGAACATTTAACTTCGAAAAATAAGTAAAAATTCATCTTTCGGAGCGACGAAACAAAAATAAATAACATTGGCCCTAATGACAGGGGATATGTAAGGCCACCAAGAAGTAAGGAATTCGACTCTCACTACATTTCAACTGTTGTTGCGATGCAGGAGACTGAAATATTTGCCTAGATAAATTAATTTTTAGATAATTTTCATGTGTTTCTAATTACATGTCCGCTCGAAGTCTTGGGGTTTTCAAGACTATCCTGTCATCCTATTAGAGGTACATCGGCTAACGCTTTACTTCATCCGATTTACCTCAATTGCCATGAAATCAAGTGAGTGAGTGTATTACATCGAATGATTCATTGACAAATTGATTGAATTCTTGGTAAGCTAACATAGAAGTGTTTCTAATTATATGTCTACAGCTACATATGTGTGTATAAGTTAACACCTAACAGGCGCATTTACAAAATACATAATTCAACATTTCCCAACATGCACCCAACATATTCCAAGATGCAAATATCAAATTCTGTCAATGAGCCGTCCGTTTCCGTTCCCAACAAGCATCAGAAAATTCTTCTACGATCACGTTGTCACAGAAAAAATCATAGAAAATAATTTGCATAATATGATTGAAAATGAAGAAAATATGGAAATGTCTGAGGAAATAATTGGCGAAGAAAAAGACGGAGAAAATGAAGCGATTGAACAAGAGGTAGTAGAAAAAATAGATATGAATAGTTTGCGCTGGAGAAGTACAGAGTTGATGCAATGTGATGTCAATTGGAAAAGCGAAATGCTTGGAAATATGGTGAAACAACCGATTGAATATTTTAACCAGTTCTTTACGGATAAAGCTTGGCAGAAGATATGTCTTGAAACAAACTTGTATGCGGCACAAACTAATGGAACAGAGTTGAAAGGTGAAGTTTTTGAAATTAAAAAATATGTTGGAATATTACTATATCTCGCTATAATAAGAATTCCAACATACAGAATGGCATGGGCGCAAAATTTCAAGTTGTCGGATATTGCAAATTCTATGCCAAGAAGTAGATTTCAAAAGGGTCAACCTGGCTACGATAAGTTATACAAACTTCGCCCGTCGTCGTCATGACATGGAGGTGGGCATTGCAGCCCTAGCACTGCGACCTGCTGGTCGATTGTACTATCCTCATATTTTTCCTTTCTGGAGTTAATGCTTATGTCTTGAATCTTCCGGATGAGATGATGAACCTCATCAGGTCGTCCAAGGCTAAGGTATGGAACTCCTTGTCTCCTATTTGAGGCATGCCAAGGGCTCTATATCTGTGTCTGGAGAACGCGGGACAGTAGCCCACATAATGTGCCGCTGTTTCCTCGTCCTCCTCACATCTAGTGCACCATGCATCGTCCACTATTTGCAGAAGAGCTTGGTGACTTCTCAGGCGTCCGTGGCCTGTAATCACTTCTGTGAGTTTTTTCAGTCTGACTCTATTTAGTTTCAGACAGTATTTTGCGACTTCAGGTCGTAGGTTTGGCAGAAAGAGCTTTGTCTGTCTGCATGTTGTTAGGTTGAGCCATCGTCTTCGATGTTCTTCCCTGAGTGTCTCATTGATCTTTTTTGAGATTAGATTTATGTTCGTTGGCAGAAAAGGCTCAGGACCAACCGGTGTGATCTCTGCTCCCTTCTTAGCCAGTTTGTCTGCCTCTTCATTACCTATAATGTCCACATGTGCTGGGACCCAGGTAACTGAGACCCTGTTTCTCTGGCTCAGCTTTTTGAGGCTGTTCTGGGCACACTCCACATTTGAAGTTTTCACATTGTGGGAGCCCAGGGCCTTGATAGCGGCCTGACTGTCTGAACAGATTTTTATCTGTTTGTTTTGTATTCTTCTGTCTTGTAAGAGGTCCGCGGCTTTGGCTATGGCGTGGACTTCAGCTTGAAAGATGGTTGTTTTTGTACCCAGAGGTATCGATATTTGAGCCTCATGTGGTCCAGGGCGTATATATATTCCCGCCCCAGCCCCGACGCTCATCACTGATCCGTCTGTGTACACTATGATATCAGCGGGCCTGTGAGAAAGGTGACCGAACTTAGTCCAATCATTCCTATCAGTCAAACTCGTTGTGAAATTTTTTCCAAAGAAGAGCCTTGGGATTATGCAGTCGTTGGGCAGATCAAGGAGTGAGTCCACTTCTAAACTCTTTAAAAGTTTGAGGTGTCCCTCACAAACTTCGCCCACTGCTAGATGTTATTAAAAAAAACGCAATGAAATTCCCCAAGAAGAACACCAGAGCATCGATGAACAAATGATTGCATTCAAAGGTAATAAACTTTTACATAAAAATAGACATCTTTCAATTGCTTAAATATATTTTTATATTTAGGTAAACACAGTTTGAAGCAATATCTCCCGAATAAGCCAATTAAATGGGGCTTCAAAATGTTCACTAGAGCTGGTGTATCTGGCATTATTTATGATTTCACCCTCTACATTGGTGAAGGAACGTGTGAATCTTTTGGTTTGGGAATATCATCGGACATTGTCTTACATTTGGCATTCCTATGAATCAAAATTATAAATTATTTTTTGATAATTGGTTTACGTCAATAAGTTTGTTGATTGTTTTAAGACAAAGGGGCATATTATCCATTGGTACAATCCGAAGTAATCGTTTGAAACATTGTACTCTAAAAAGTGAGCAGGATATTCGAAAAAAAGGCCGAGGATCATGCGATTTCAAATATGAGTCATCGCACAACTTGATTGTTTGTCGTTGGTATGACAATAAGAGTGTGCAACTGGTTTCTAACTACGCAGGTAAAAATCCAATGAGTGAGTGCAAGAGATGGTGCCGAAAAGAGAAGAAAATTATTACAATACCTCGACCAGGTATAGTTGAATGCTATAACAAGCATATGGGAGGCGTGGACCTTGCAGATATGCTGTTGGAATTGTATAAAGTCAACCACCGTTCGAAAAAATGGTATATGCGCATTGTATACTGGTGCATAAATTCTGCTGTGATAAATAGCTGGCTGTTGTATCGCAGAGACCTTATACATTATAACGGCAGTGTGAAGTATATGCCGTTGAAAAAATTTCAATTAAATATTGCCAATGAGCTGATAAATGCAAACCAAACATCACCGGTCGCAAAAAAAAAGTGGTCGCCCATCAAATCAATCACCAACGGAGTCCACTTCTACTTCAAGATGCTCTTCACCATCCAAATCAACGCCTTCTGGATCCACTTCCGGCAGAAGAGTGTATGTTTCAGAGCCTGTCAAATCTATCCGTTTAGACAATTTAAGTCACTGGGTTCAATGGGGATCAAAAGGTCGATGCAGGCTATGCCATACTGGGTTTTCTCGTAGTAAATGCAGCAAATGCAATGTTTATTTGTGCTGCAATCCATTAAAAAATTGTTTTGTTTCGTATCATACTTGATTTTTAATAAAAACACTGTCATACTAGGCGTGTATTATTATAAAAAGAACACTCAAAAACAAAAAAAATATAATGAACATAGTATTAAATCTCATAAAAATATTTTATTAGATTAACCATAGTTGCCCAATGTTGCCTATAGGCAACATTCAATAACTAACAAACCGAGAAACCTATGAGTCTGAAAATTTCGTCAGTTCATATTTAGGTCATAATAAACATGAATTTGCTTCCAAAAAAATTTTACTGCCGCCCAATTTAATTCGGGCATGAAAGGGTTAATAATGGTGAATATATTATAAACTCACAATCAATAAATAAAGTACACTACAAAAGTTTTCTGCAAATTGGTCATAACTTTTTACATACCCAGTAATTCAAAGAACGGTCTTTGATTATTTGGCCTGTTTATCAGTGGCGTTTTAACTTTTGTAGCTAGTGAGCTTTGGTCCCACCACTTATTGATCAACAGATATCAGTTTAAATGTAATAGAATAACATTAAAAATTCTAATCAAGAATGCCAATTTGAAGCATTTGTATCATATTGAATAAATTATCCATTAAAAACTATTTGCGGGTTAATTGAAACACTATTTTTCCAATGGAAATCGTAAAGCATTCGATTTTTCGGAGCAATTTTTGAATCAGTGACAATACGCATTCGCGTAAATCAAATTCAAACAGAATAAACAAGTTTCACTTAAGGGGGGAAATACATGTAACTGCTCCAAAAATCAATTTTTGTCTCTTACATTAAAATGCTCCAAATACTCTAAGAATGCGCCAAAAAAAGTTTTGAAGCGATATTCGTATTATTTTTCGAGTTATAGTCCGTTGTAGGCAACGCGGCGTTCCCCAGTAAGTCGAGCACACCTGCTGCGCGTCTCTGTCTACTTTCTCTCCGGCGCTATGGGCGGTTCTCTAATTGTGTATCCCTACCATATTCTTATAAATCTGAAATTCTAAGGAAATAGTACTTGGAATCGCTGACTAATGAGTAAGTTATAAGTTTTTATCTACTGCAAACTTTAAACGCGTTTTTCTCAAAGTAGTACTTTTTCAAATTCCGTACAAAATATCTCAAAAAATATTCAACCGATCCGGCTTAAATTTATACCACATCTACAAAAGAGTATTATCTTCTCGTTGAACCTACATGTTTTTGTAATTTTCGAGAAATAATTTGATTATCATTGTTTAAAACGCGTCAGTTGCCTTAATTAGTGAAAAGTTAAAAATACTCGTACAACTGCGGACATCTAATTAGAAACCCTTGTAGCTCACTAAGAAAAGCCCAATCCGTTATTGACTCATTCGATATAACTAATTCGCGTTAGATTTGTTTTCTACCTGATTCAATGATAATTTAGGGATTCAATAAGGACGACAAAACAATAAAGTCTTAAAAAACCGAAGACTTGAAGCGGACACGTAATTAGAAATACTGCATTTTACTGTAAATAGAAAGGCATGCAAATTTGTTATGACCAGTTCGAAAAAGGCCAGTTACATTCGTGGCAGTTTAAACGCGATTTTCAAAGTTTTAAAATGTGTTTTCATATTAATAACGATGGGAAAGGCTAAAGGCTGCACTCCTCTAGTTGGACAAAAGATTGTAGAGAGAGAGAGTTAGGCTTTTCTAGAGTGTTCCATAAAAATGGGTTACGGATTACGCAAACACGGGTTACGTTACCAGAAATTCCACACTTCACAAAAAATTCTTCAGACACATGTGTCGGCAACGTGACCAGGGAATCAAATTCCAAAGATGCGGACTGGCAAATGTTTAGTCTGCAACTTTAGATTGCACAATTCTGGAAAACGCATTTTTGCAATTCAGCAAGTGTGGAACTCCTGGGAACGTACATAATTATTCATAGTTAGTCTTAAGACCGCATCCGAAGAGAAAAGACGCATTAAATAAAGAGTTTTATCCGAAAGTCTTGTGCGTTTTTATTATTTTTTTTTTGAGGTTTAATACCGTTAAACCTGTTACTGGCGCAGTCGGTAGGATCCTTCTCCGAAGAAAAGGATCCATAAAAGAACCTAACGAATAGTAAACAAAGTGAAGTGCAAATTTCGCGAAATTAGTTGGGCCGTTAAGCCATAAAAGTTTAGTGAAGCAGTGAAAGTTAACGTATGAAAATTGAAAGATCGAAAATATTCGACAAAAACAGAGCAGACATGGCAAACAACGACAACGCACAGCTTCCCGAGCTAGACGAATTGAATGCTCTGAGGCTGCAATTGGAACAACTTCAGCTTCGCTACCGAGAAGAGGTAGGCGAAATTCGCCAGAATATGGCACAACCGGCTAGAGTTTTCGAACTGACGGCGGACCAGATCCTGACTAAGTTCAACAGGCTAAGAACATTCACCGGGAACGATGAGTACAGCCTCCAGGAATTTTTCAACGCAGTGGAAAACGTGGCGGAATTATGCGGCAACAATCGGATACTTTTGAGACACGGCCTTCTTACAGTCGTCAAAGAAAAGATACAAGGCGAAGCGAGACAGTGCATCCAACATCTGGGTAACAACTTAACATGGGAAGCAGTGAAAGCAGAGTTGAAAGCCTACTTTAGACCAAGGAAAAGCTACACAAGCCTAATGAACGAGTGCCGAAACATCAAGGTAAATAATCTTAGGGAATTATTTAGTAAAATTAGATACATCAATTGTCAGTTAAACGATCAATATGAATTCGACGATAGTAAACCTATAAACTATAGTCCCGAGGTTAATGAAAAAAACCTCCTAGATATTTTAAGGGACATGGTTAGGGGTAGCTATCGGACGAACATTCAAAAAACTACAACACTAACTAGTGCATTTAACGAATTTGATGAATTAGGCCTTCTAGACGAACCTGATGTAATCCATTATAACTTCAGAAAGTCAAATAGCCCCAAAATTTTCAAAAATGATTCATTTAATAAACAAAATTATCAGAAACATCCCCAACCAAATTCAAAATATAGTGGATTCCAAAATTTTAAAAACCAGCCTCAACCTCAAAACAATAACCCGGCATATCCCAACCGGGAAGGTTATCCAAAGAATAAACCATTCGGCAATAATTCCTTCGCGTACAAAAATCAAAGTAATAACAATTTCAATCAATTCCGGCAAAATAATTACAATCACTCTGGACATTTTCAACAAAACAATCCCAACCGTTCTGGACATTTCAAACAAAATAACTATAATTCATCTAGACACTACAGACAGAACGTCAATAACACAAACTTTAGAAACAATAACCCAGGATACTTTAGACAACAAAATAACCCCCAACCAATGGAAATAGACAATATCCAAGAATCAGACGTAAATTTTTACATCGAGCCTCGGAAAGCAGACTTCCAATAGTTACTTTAACCATTAAAAATAGCAAACTGAAATGTTTAATCGATACTGGATCGGAAACCAGCCTTATCACACCCCATACCCTAACTAATTGTCGCATAGAGAATCTGTCAAAACCCCTCTATTTCACTACTCTCAACGGTATAAGCGAAGTTCACAAAAAGATTGAAACCCCATTACCTCAAGAATTCAAAGTCTCTGGTACTCTATCCTGGAAAATAATGGACTTAACTAAAAGAAGATACGACGCTATTATTGGTCAAAATTTCCTTATACCTCTAAAAGCTAAAATCAACCTCGAATTCGGATATTTAGAAGTGAATAATACTAAAATCGCCTTTGAATATAACGATTATCCCTTCATCATAAATCAAATTTGCAATATAGAATCTGGAACCATCGACCAACTCGAACTCGAACACTTGAACCAAATTGAAAAACAAAGCTTATTAAATGTCCTGCGACAATATAGAGAATCATTTTATAGAGAAGGCGAACAATTAACATTTACTCATGACGTGCAACATGAGATTATTACTACAACACCCAACCCCATTTACTCCAAAATTTACCGATACCCACAGGCACATGAGAAAGAAATCGAGAAGCAAATAAAAGAGATGTTGGAACAAAATATTATTACTCCCAGCAACTCCCCATACAACAGTCCATTATGGATTGTCCCGAAAAAACCGGACAATTCGGGCAAACAAAAATGGCGGATAGTCATCGACTATAGACGCCTTAATGAAGTAACTATATGCGACAGGTTCCCCATACCCAACATAGAGGGTATCCTTGATAAACTTGGGAGGGCACAATATTTTACGACCCTGGATTTGGCGAAAGGGTTTCACCAAATACTCGTGAGCCCACAAGATCGAAAAAAGACAGCATTCTCTACCCCCTTTGGCCACTACGAGTATATAAGAATGCCATTCGGGCTGAAAAACGCCCCCGCAACCTTCCAGAGGTTAATGAATAACGTTCTGAAAGGATTCATTAATAAAATTTGTGTGGTGTATCTCGACGATATACTAATCTTTAGTACATCGTTAGAAGAGCACATTGATAGCATCAAAAAGGTCCTAAACCGATTAAAAGAATCAAGCTTGAAAATACAGGTAGACAAATGTAACTTTCTAAAGAAAGAAACAGAATACTTGGGGCATATCCTAACGCCTGAAGGAGTTAAGCCCAACCCCAATAAAATCAGGGTGATCCAAGATTTGAAATTGCCCACTAACACGAAACAAATTAAACAATTTCTGGGAATAACTGGGTACTATCGGAAATTCATCAAAAATTACGCCAAAATTGCACATCCCATAACAAAATACCTTAAAAAGGGGATGCAAATAAACCGAAATGACCCCAATTACATTGCGGCGTTTGAGAAACTCAAAGAAATTTTAACTAATCACCCTATCCTTAGATACCCGGATTTTAACAAAAAATTTAAACTCATAACAGATGCAAGTAATTCTGCCATCGGGGCAGTTCTTACACAAGATAATCATCCTATATGCTATGCATCGAGAACCCTGAACGACCACGAAAAGAATTACTCCACCATCGAAAAGGAGTTGTTAGCAATAGTCTGGGGTACGAAATATTTCAGACCCTATTTGTTCGGCAAAGAATTCGACCTTCAAACAGATCACCAGCCGATTAAATGGCTCCAGACCAAATATACTGGAAAGGATATCAACCCAAGATTGCAAAGATGGCTAATATCTCTTGGTGAATATGACATGAAAATTGAATACATAAAAGGGAAAGAGAATAAAATCGCTGATTTTCTAAGCAGAATAAATACCGAAAAGAATGAAATAAACTTCCTAGAATCAGGAGAACACCACTTTGAACTTCATAAGCTATTTGAAAATCAATTGCTATATTCATCCGAAGATGAAATTAATGCAATCAATGAATCGCTGGAAGTGGAAACAACACACTCTCAAGAGGAGGATTTCAACGACCATATCCCTATTCTAGACACTGTAGTTAATAGATTTAAAACACAAATTATTCTACAAGAAACTAAAGAAATAGAGATCGAATACCCATTTAATAATAGAAGAATATTCATTGACATGGAAGATATGCAAACCGGAACTATTAACGATATCCTGAGAAGATATATTGCAAAAGGAAAAGTCGGTATTTATTCCGAACTAAACGATCACGAATATAACAAACTACAACAAGCTATTATAAACCTATTCCGGAATCACGAATCATTGAAATTTGTCAAATGCACCAACATTGCAACTGATATTGAAAACGAAGAAGAATTAAATAAACAAATATCTTTGTTTCACAAAAATGAAACAGGGCATGCCGGCATAATTGCAACTTACGAGGGAATCAAAAGCAAAATCTATAATCCAAAATTGAGGGAAGCAGTTCACAAGATTATTAACAATTGTGATATATGCACTGCATCCAAATATGATCGAAATCCAATCAAAAAGAAATTCCACTTAACTGAAACGCCTACTACTACTAATGAGATTATCCATATAGACATATTTTACGTTTGTAAACAGCCTTTTATAAATTTTCTAGACAAATTCTCCAAACATGTGACAAGTTTTTATTTGGAAGATAAGAATAACCGTACAATTCTCGAAAAAATAAGTCAATTCCTGTCAATTAGAGGAAAGATACAGAAATTCGTAATGGATAACGAGTTTAACACAGTCAGTATAAGAGACTACCTCAACAAGGAAAATATCGCGTACCAT
Source organism: Oxycera nigricornis (assembly GCA_963942545.1). Taxonomy (NCBI): domain Eukaryota; kingdom Metazoa; phylum Arthropoda; class Insecta; order Diptera; family Stratiomyidae; genus Oxycera; species Oxycera nigricornis. The sequence continues at coordinate 72,213,218 of OZ012662.1, forward strand.
TTTACAAAGCCTAATAGTCACACAGGAAATGCGGATGTCGAAAGATATCATAGTACGGTTTCTGAAAAATTTCGAGCTCTAAATTTGGAAGAAAGACTTCCGACTAGAATTCAAATGATAAAGGCAACGAAATTATACAATAATACATATCACTCAACAATTAAAGCTACACCTACAGAAGTCCAAGAACACAAAATAGATCATAAAATCATCCAGGAACGAATACAAAAAAATAAAGAAAAAGCAATAGTCAAGAAGAATGCAGAGAGAGAAGATTATACAGAAACAAGAGAAGAAGGCTTCATAAAAAATTACAAAGCTGTCAGGCATAAAGACCAGCCAAAATACAGGAAACACAAACTTAAAAACATTCACGAATCCAACATTAAAAGACCATTTAAGTACAGTCAAGATCCTGATCAAAGTAAGCAAAAAGAGACATCGATCAATAACGACAATAAGGATAATTCTCCTCCATCACAACCAAACGAACAGGAGTTCAAAGAATTTACCAATCAGCAAAAGGCTATCTTATCCCAAGTTAAAACTCAAGGCCCGCAAAACGAAATTTTAGCATCCAAATTTAAAATTAATATAACCAAGCAAGACATCGATATTTTGGCAAACGGAAAATGGCTAAATGATAATATTATAAATTTTTATTTGAACCTTATAATGGAGCGTAGCAAGAAACAAAGCTCTGAAATCAAAGTATACACTATGAACACCTTTTTCATGCCTAAGCTCATGGAATCAGGATATAACTCAGTTAGGAAATGGACCAAAAATGTCGACATCTTCTCCCATGATATCATTCTAGTACCCGTTCACGTTGGTCGTGTTCATTGGTGCATGGCCATCATCCATATTAAAAACAGGACTATAAAATATTTCGATTCCTTGGGAAAAGAAAATAATGAAGTTCTGGTAGCATTACAACAATACCTGAACGAAGAATCCCTAGACAAACGAAATATGGCTTTGGACACTGATCTGTTTACGAAAAAAAACGTACTGAATTCCGTACGCCAAACCAATAACAACGATTGCGGGGTATTTAGTTGCATGGTCGCCGAATACATTTCCAGAAACCAAGAACTGACGTTTACTCAAGAAAACATTCCGTACCTCCGAGAAAAAATGATATTGGAAATAATACAGGGACAATTGCTCCAATAATTCTCAACCCTAAATCCTTCTTTAATTTATTCCGAAACAATTTTTACAACTAAAAGAATAAACAATATTTACAACCTTGCAGGTTTTTTCCATCATCTTGTTGCTGTTCCTAGCGCTAATTCCTTTAACTACCCAAGCATTAATTATCGATAAAATTGACTCCGAGCTTGGATATGCCTTGATAAAAACAGACGAGGTCGAAGTAGTACGAAAATTCGAATTGATCCTTCACATCATTCATCCAAAAGAAATTCTAGACATCGTATCCAAACTAGAATCAGTAATCAACTCAACTCAAATAGACTCCAATAAAATTATGTTACTACACCAAGTCGAAAATGTTAAAAGTATGATCAGAACGCTAATACCAAATAGGCAAAAACGAGGTCTTATTAATATTGGGGGCATGGCAATGAAATGGCTTTATGGGACAATGGACAGCGATGACAGACAAGACATAGAGAATCACTTGAACATCATCGACAAAAACAGCCATAACATCATTGACAACATGAACCAACAAATCAAAATTAACGATAACTTTAATAAAACTTTTCAACTTATTAAACAAACCATAGATACGGACAGACAAAAAGTTTTGGATAATATGAACAAAATCGGTAAATCAAGCGATAGAGCTTTATCTGAAAGTTTATTTTTGGAAAACCTAATCAAACTGGACCTAATTCGGAAACAAGTTGAGGCTATACAAGAAAGCATTATTTCAGCAAAATCAGGAACAATATATCCCGCTATTCTTTCAAACGTAGAAATTCAGAACTATGAAATCGATTTCCATAAGCTATCCAATATCAAATCAGGTGTCGCTAAATTTGTTAATGACTCCATAATAATTGCAATAAAAGTCCCGATCGAAACACAAAAATTTGATAAAAAGCTAATTATACCTATCCCAAATTCAAATCATAAACAAATTGATCAAGAAATCGAACATATTATTCAAACAGATAATCAAACGTACACATTAGAAGAAAGAAAATCTTTCAAGGAACTTGTAATCAGCAAAAATTGTATATTTAGAAATAACTGTAAATATATTAAAAACAAAGAAACAGAATTTATTGAAATAGAAGAAGATATCCTAATAGTAATAAATACGAAAAATGTAAAACTGAATAGCTCATGTGACGAAAGGAAACCGTTTCTTATTGGAAACTATTTTATAAACTTTAAAAATTGTACAGTACAATTAAATGACAAATTATACAGTAACAAAATTACACAATTCATAAGTAAATTCATTATTACTGAAAATAAGTACCTACCTTCTCCCGGACCTAGTCTAACTTTTGACGAAATTGTGTTCACCCAGGAAGAAAATGTTAAACAGATCAATGAACTAAAATATCATAAAACCAAAACAAGCATAATTGGATCATGTACCATATTAATTGTTATTATTTCACTTTTACTTGCAATAGCCATATTCCTGAAGGTGAGAAAGTTCAATGTAAAGGTCAGGATTCAGGAGAATCCCGAATCTAACGGGAGAGGGGTTACGTTACCAGAAATTCCACACTTCACAAAAAATTCTTCAGACACATGTGTCGGCAACGTGACCAGGGAATCAAATTCCAAAGATGCGGACTGGCAAATGTTTAGTCTGCAACTTTAGATTGCACAATTCTGGAAAACGCATTTTTGCAATTCAGCAAGTGTGGAACTCCTGGGAACGTACATAATTATTCATAGTTAGTCTTAAGACCGCATCCGAAGAGAAAAGACGCATTAAATAAAGAGTTTTATCCGAAAGTCTTGTGCGTTTTTTTTTTTTTTTTTTGAGGTTTAATACCGTTAAACCTGTTACTCACGTGGATAGTCGCGAAATATTCAATATATTCCCCGGACTAAAAGAGCCGAAAGACAACTTATAGTTTGAATAGAAAAATTGTTCGCACATCGAAACGGAACTCAAAAAAATTTGCTATCGAAATTCGTCGCCGACTTTTCAGGGCATGTAGCAATATTTCGGTGAGAACAGTCAGAAGACGTCTTGTGAAAGCCAGACTACATGGCAGGGTAGCCAGGAAGAAGCCCCTGGTACCGGCAACTAACCGAAAGAAAAGAATCAACCTCGCACGGGAACATTTAACTTCGAAAAATAAGTAAAAATTCATCTTTCGGAGCGACGAAACAAAAATAAATAACATTGGCCCTAATGACAGGGGATATGTAAGGCCACCAAGAAGTAAGGAATTCGACTCTCACTACATTTCAACTGTTGTTGCGATGCAGGAGACTGAAATATTTGCCTAGATAAATTAATTTTTAGATAATTTTCATGTGTTTCTAATTACATGTCCGCTCGAAGTCTTGGGGTTTTCAAGACTATCCTGTCATCCTATTAGAGGTACATCGGCTAACGCTTTACTTCATCCGATTTACCTCAATTGCCATGAAATCAAGTGAGTGAGTGTATTACATCGAATGATTCATTGACAAATTGATTGAATTCTTGGTAAGCTAACATAGAAGTGTTTCTAATTATATGTCTACAGCTACATATGTGTGTATAAGTTAACACCTAACAGGCGCATTTACAAAATACATAATTCAACATTTCCCAACATGCACCCAACATATTCCAAGATGCAAATATCAAATTCTGTCAATGAGCCGTCCGTTTCCGTTCCCAACAAGCATCAGAAAATTCTTCTACGATCACGTTGTCACAGAAAAAATCATAGAAAATAATTTGCATAATATGATTGAAAATGAAGAAAATATGGAAATGTCTGAGGAAATAATTGGCGAAGAAAAAGACGGAGAAAATGAAGCGATTGAACAAGAGGTAGTAGAAAAAATAGATATGAATAGTTTGCGCTGGAGAAGTACAGAGTTGATGCAATGTGATGTCAATTGGAAAAGCGAAATGCTTGGAAATATGGTGAAACAACCGATTGAATATTTTAACCAGTTCTTTACGGATAAAGCTTGGCAGAAGATATGTCTTGAAACAAACTTGTATGCGGCACAAACTAATGGAACAGAGTTGAAAGGTGAAGTTTTTGAAATTAAAAAATATGTTGGAATATTACTATATCTCGCTATAATAAGAATTCCAACATACAGAATGGCATGGGCGCAAAATTTCAAGTTGTCGGATATTGCAAATTCTATGCCAAGAAGTAGATTTCAAAAGGGTCAACCTGGCTACGATAAGTTATACAAACTTCGCCCGTCGTCGTCATGACATGGAGGTGGGCATTGCAGCCCTAGCACTGCGACCTGCTGGTCGATTGTACTATCCTCATATTTTTCCTTTCTGGAGTTAATGCTTATGTCTTGAATCTTCCGGATGAGATGATGAACCTCATCAGGTCGTCCAAGGCTAAGGTATGGAACTCCTTGTCTCCTATTTGAGGCATGCCAAGGGCTCTATATCTGTGTCTGGAGAACGCGGGACAGTAGCCCACATAATGTGCCGCTGTTTCCTCGTCCTCCTCACATCTAGTGCACCATGCATCGTCCACTATTTGCAGAAGAGCTTGGTGACTTCTCAGGCGTCCGTGGCCTGTAATCACTTCTGTGAGTTTTTTCAGTCTGACTCTATTTAGTTTCAGACAGTATTTTGCGACTTCAGGTCGTAGGTTTGGCAGAAAGAGCTTTGTCTGTCTGCATGTTGGTAGGTTGAGCCATCGTCTTCGATGTTCTTCCCTGAGTGTCTCATTGATCTTTTTTGAGATTAGATTTATGTTCGTTGGCAGAAAAGGCTCAGGACCAACCGGTGTGATCTCTGCTCCCTTCTTAGCCAGTTTGTCTGCCTCTTCATTACCTATAATGTCCACATGTGCTGGGACCCAGGTAACTGAGACCCTGTTTCTCTGGCTCAGCTTTTTGAGGCTGTTCTGGGCACACTCCACATTTGAAGTTTTCACATTGTGGGAGCCCAGGGCCTTGATAGCGGCCTGACTGTCTGAACAGATTTTTATCTGTTTGTTTTGTATTCTTCTGTCTTGTAAGAGGTCCGCGGCTTTGGCTATGGCGTGGACTTCAGCTTGAAAGATGGTTGTTTTTGTACCCAGAGGTATCGATATTTGAGCCTCATGTGGTCCAGGGCGTATATATATTCCCGCCCCAACCCCGACGCTCATCACTGATCCGTCTGTGTACACTATGATATCAGCGGGCCTGTGAGAAAGGTGACCGAACTTAGTCCAATCATTCCTATCAGTCAAACTCGTTGTGAAATTTTTTCCAAAGAAGAGCCTTGGGATTATGTAGTCGTTGGGCAGATCAAGGAGTGAGTCCACTTCTAAACTCTTTAAAAGTTTGAGGTGTCCCTCACAAACTTCGCCCACTGCTAGATGTTATTAAAAAAAACGCATTGAAATTCCCCAAGAAGAACACCAGAGCATCGATGAACAAATGATTGCATTCAAAGGTAATAAACTTTTACATAAAAATAGACATCTTTCAATTGCTTAAATATATTTTTATATTTAGGTAAACACAGTTTGAAGCAATATCTCCCGAATAAGCCAATTAAATGGGGCTTCAAAATGTTCACTAGAGCTGGTGTATCTGGCATTATTTATGATTTCACCCTCTACATTGGTGAAGGAACGTGTGAATCCTTTGGTTTGGGAATATCATCGGACATTGTCTTACATTTGGCATTCCTATGAATCAAAATTATAAATTATTTTTTGATAATTGGTTTACGTCAATAAGTTTGTTGATTGTTTTAAGACAAAGGGGCATATTATCCATTGGTACAATCCGAAGTAATCGTTTGAAACATTGTACTCTAAAAAGTGAGCAGGATCTTCGAAAAAAAGGCCGAGGATCATGCGATTTCAAATATGAGTCATCGCACAACTTGATTGTTTGTCGTTGGTATGACAATAAGAGTGTGCAACTGGTTTCTAACTACGCAGGTAAAAATCCAATGAGTGAGTGCAAGAGATGGTGCCGAAAAGAGAAGAAAATTATTACAATACCTCGACCAGGTATAGTTGAATGCTATAACAAGCATATGGGAGGCGTGGACCTTGCAGATATGCTGCTGGAATTGTATAAAGTCAACCACCGTTCGAAAAAATGGTATATGCGCATTGTATACTGGTGCATAAATTCTGCTGTGATAAATAGCTGGCTGTTGTATCGCAGAGACCTTATACATTATAACGGCAGTGTGAAGTATATGCCGTTGAAAAAATTTCAATTAAATATTGCCAATGAGCTGATAAATGCAAACCAAACATCACCGGTCGCAAAAAAAAAAGTGGTCGCCCATCAAATCAATCACCAACGGAGTCCACTTCTACTTCAAGATGCTCTTCACCATCCAAATCAACGCCTTCTGGATCCACTTCCGGCAGAAGAGTGTATGTTTCAGAGCCTGTAAAATCTATCCGTTTAGACAATTTAAGTCACTGGGTTCAATGGGGATCAAAAGGTCGATGCAGGCTATGCCATACTGGGTTTTCTCGTAGTAAATGCAGCAAATGCAATGTTTATTTGTGCTGCAATCCATTAAAAAATTGTTTTGTTTCGTATCATACTTGATTTTTAATAAAAACACTGTCATACTAGGCGTGTATTATTATAAAAAGAACACTCAAAAACAAAAAAAATATAATGAACATAGTATTAAATCTCATAAAAATATTTTATTAGATTAACCATAGTTGCCCAATGTTGCCTATAGGCAACATTCAATAACTAACAAACCGAGAAACCTATGAGTCTGAAAATTTCGTCAGTTCATATTTAGGTCATAATAAACATGAATTTGCTTCCAAAAAATTTTTACTGCCGCCCAATTTAATTCGGGCATGAAAGGGTTAATAATGGTGAATATATTATAAACTCACAATCAATAAATAAAGTACACTACAAAAGTTTTCTGCAAATTGGTCATAACTTTTTACATACCCAGTAATTCAAAGAACGGTCTTTGATTATTTGGCCTGTTTATCAGTGGCGTTTTAACTTTTGTAGCTAGTGAGCTTTGGTCCCACCACTTATTGATCAACAGATATCAGTTTAAATGTAATAGAATAACATTAAAAATTCTAATCAAGAATGCCAATTTGAAGCATTTGTATCATATTGAATAAATTATCCATTAAAAACTATTTGCGGGTTAATTGAAACACTATTTTTCCAATGGAAATCGTAAAGCATTCGATTTTTCGGAGCAATTTTTGAATCAGTGACAATACGCATTCGCGTAAATCAAATTCAAACAGAATAAACAAGTTTCACTTAAGGGGGGAAATACATGTAACTGCTCCAAAAATCAATTTTTGTCTCTTACATTAAAATGCTCCAAATACTCTAAGAATGCGCCAAAAAAAGTTTTGAAGCGATATTCGTATTATTTTTCGAGTTATAGTCCGTTGTAGGCAACGCGGCGTTCCCCAGTAAGTCGAGCACACCTGCTGCGCGTCTCTGTCTACTTTCTCTCCGGCGCTATGGGCGGTTCTCTAATTGTGTATCCCTACCATATTCTTATAAATCTGAAATTCTAAGGAAATAGTACTTGGAATCGCTGACTAATGAGTAAGTTATAAGTTTTTATCTACTGCAAACTTTAAACGCGTTTTTCTCAAAGTAGTACTTTTTCAAATTCCGTACAAAATATCTCAAAAAATATTCAACCGATCCGGCTTAAATTTATACCACATCTACAAAAGAGTATTATCTTCTCGTTGAACCTACATGTTTTTGTAATTTTCGAGAAATAATTTGATTATCATTGTTTAAAACGCGTCAGTTGCCTTAATTAGTGAAAAGTTAAAAATACTCGTACAACTGCGGACATCTAATTAGAAACCCTTGTAGCTCACTAAGAAAAGCCCAATCCGTTATTGACTCATTCGATATAACTAATTCGCGTTAGATTTGTTTTCTACCTGATTCAATGATAATTTAGGGATTCAATAAGGACGACAAGACAATAAAGTCTTAAAAAACCGAAGACTTGAAGCGGACACGTAATTAGAAATACTGCATTTTACTGTAAATAGAAAGGCATGCAAATTTGTTATGACCAGTTCGAAAAAGGCCAGTTACATTCGTGGCAGTTTAAACGCGATTTTCAAAGTTTTAAAATGTGTTTTCATATTAATAACGATGGGAAAGGCTAAGAGCTGCACTCCTCTAGTTGGACAAAAGATTGTAGAGAGAGAGAGTTAGGCTTGTCTAGAGTGTTCCATAAAAATGGGTTACGGATCACGCAAACACGTGGAAAGTCGCGAAATATCCAATATATTCCCCGGACTAAAAGAGCCGAAAGACAACTTATAGTTTGAATAGAAAAATTGTTCGCACATCGAAACGGAACTCAAAAAAATTTGCTATCGAAATTCGTCGCCGACTTTTCAGGGTATGTAGCAATATTTCGGTGAGAACAGTCAGAAGACGTCTTGTGAAAGCCAGACTACATGGCAGGGTAGCCAGGAAGAAGCCCCTGGTACCGGCAACTAACCGAAAGAAAAGAATCAACCTCGCACGGGAACATTTAACTTCGAAAAATAAGTAAAAATTCATCTTTCGGAGCGACGAAACAAAAATAAATAACATTGGCCCTAATGACAGGGGATATGTAAGGCCACCAAGAAGTAAGGAATTCGACTCTCACTACATTTCAACTGTTGTTGCGATGCAGGAGACTGAAATATTTGCCTAGATAAATTAATTTTTAGATAATTTTCATGTGTTTCTAATTACATGTCCGCTCGAAGTCTTGGGGTTTTCAAGACTATCCTGTCATCCTATTAGAGGTACATCGGCTAACGCTTTACTTCATCCGATTTACCTCAATTGCCATGAAATCAAGTGAGTGAGTGTATTACATCGAATGATTCATTGACAAATTGATTGAATTCTTGGTAAGCTAACATAGAAGTGTTTCTAATTATATGTCTACAGCTACATATGTGTGTATAAGTTAACACCTAACAGGCGCATTTACAAAATACATAATTCAACATTTCCCAACATGCACCCAACATATTCCAAGATGCAAATATCAAATTCTGTCAATGAGCCGTCCGTTTCCGTTCCCAACAAGCATCAGAAAATTCTTCTACGATCACGTTGTCACAGAAAAAATCATAGAAAATAATTTGCATAATATGATTGAAAATGAAGAAAATATGGAAATGTCTGAGGAAATAATTGGCGAAGAAAAAGACGGAGAAAATGAAGCGATTGAACAAGAGGTAGTAGAAAAAATAGATATGAATAGTTTGCGCTGGAGAAGTACAGAGTTGATGCAATGTGATGTCAATTGGAAAAGCGAAATGCTTGGAAATATGGTGAAACAACCGATTGAATATTTTAACCAGTTCTTTACGGATAAAGCTTGGCAGAAGATATGTCTTGAAACAAACTTGTATGCGGCACAAACTAATGGAACAGAGTTGAAAGGTGAAGTTTTTGAAATTAAAAAATATGTTGGAATATTACTATATCTCGCTATAATAAGAATTCCAACATACAGAATGGCATGGGCGCAAAATTTCAAGTTGTCGGATATTGCAAATTCTATGCCAAGAAGTAGATTTCAAAAGGGTCAACCTGGCTACGATAAGTTATACAAACTTCGCCCGTCGTCGTCGTCGTCATGACATGGAGGTGGGCATTGCAGCCCTAGCACTGCGACCTGCTGGTCGATTGTACTATCCTCATATTTTTCCTTTCTGGAGTTAATGCTTATGTCTTGAATCTTCCGGATGAGATGATGAACCTCATCAGGTCGTCCAAGGCTAAGGTATGGAACTCCTTGTCTCCTATTTGAGGCATGCCAAGGGCTCTATATCTGTGTCTGGAGAACGCGGGACAGTAGCCCACATAATGTGCCGCTGTTTCCTCGTCCTCCTCACATCTAGTGCACCATGCATCGTCCACTATTTGCAGAAGAGCTTGGTGACTTCTCAGGCGTCCGTGGCCTGTAATCACTTCTGTGAGTTTTTTCAGTCTGACTCTATTTAGTTTCAGACAGTATTTTGCGACTTCAGGTCGTAGGTTTGGCAGAAAGAGCTTTGTCTGTCTGCATGTTGGTAGGTTGAGCCATCGTCTTCGATGTTCTTCCCTGAGTGTCTCATTGATCTTTTTTGAGATTAGATTTATGTTCGTTGGCAGAAAAGGCTCAGGACCAACCGGTGTGATCTCTGCTCCCTTCTTAGCCAGTTTGTCTGCCTCTTCATTACCTATAATGTCCACATGTGCTGGGACCCAGGTAACTGAGACCCTGTTTCTCTGGCTCAGCTTTTTGAGGCTGTTCTGGGCACACTCCACATTTGAAGTTTTCACATTGTGGGAGCCCAGGGCCTTGATAGCGGCCTGACTGTCTGAACAGATTTTTATCTGTTTGTTTTGTATTCTTCTGTCTTGTAAGAGGTCCGCGGCTTTGGCTATGGCGTGGACTTCAGCTTGAAAGATGGTTGTTTTTGTACCCAGAGGTATCGATATTTGAGCCTCATGTGGTCCAGGGCGTATATATATTCCCGCCCCAGCCCCGACGCTCATCACTGATCCGTCTGTGTACACTATGATATCAGCGGGCCTGTGAGAAAGGTGACCGAACTTAGTCCAATCATTCCTATCAGTCAAACTCGTTGTGAAATTTTTTCCAAAGAAGAGCCTTGGGATTATGTAGTCGTTGGGCAGATCAAGGAGTGAGTCCACTTCTAAACTCTTTAAAAGTTTGAGGTGTCCCTCACAAACTTCGCCCACTGCTAGATGTTATTAAAAAAAACGCAATGAAATTCCCCAAGAAGAACACCAGAGCATCGATGAACAAATGATTGCATTCAAAGGTAATAAACTTTTACATAAAAATAGACATCTTTCAATTGCTTAAATATATTTTTATATTTAGGTAAACACAGTTTGAAGCAATATCTCCCGAATAAGCCAATTAAATGGGGCTTCAAAATGTTCACTAGAGCTGGTGTATCTGGCATTATTTATGATTTCACCCTCTACATTGGTGAAGGAACGTGTGAATCCTTTGGTTTGGGAATATCATCGGACATTGTCTTACATTTGGCATTCCTATGAATCAAAATTATAAATTATTTTTTGATAATTGGTTTACGTCAATAAGTTTGTTGATTGTTTTAAGACAAAGGGGCATATTATCCATTGGTACAATCCGAAGTAATCGTTTGAAACATTGTACTCTAAAAAGTGAGCAGGATCTTCGAAAAAAAGGCCGAGGATCATGCGATTTCAAATATGAGTCATCGCACAACTTGATTGTTTGTCGTTGGTATGACAATAAGAGTGTGCAACTGGTTTCTAACTACGCAGGTAAAAATCCAATGAGTGAGTGCAAGAGATGGTGCCGAAAAGAGAAGAAAATTATTACAATACCTCGACCAGGTATAGTTGAATGCTATAACAAGCATATGGGAGGCGTGGACCTTGCAGATATGCTGCTGGAATTGTATAAAGTCAACCACCGTTCGAAAAAATGGTATATGCGCATTGTATACTGGTGCATAAATTCTGCTGTGATAAATAGCTGGCTGTTGTATCGCAGAGACCTTATACATTATAACGGCAGTGTGAAGTATATGCCGTTGAAAAAATTTCAATTAAATATTGCCAATGAGCTGATAAATGCAAACCAAACATCACCGGTCGCAAAAAAAAAAGTGGTCGCCCATCAAATCAATCACCAACGGAGTCCACTTCTACTTCAAGATGCTCTTCACCATCCAAATCAACGCCTTCTGGATCCACTTCCGGCAGAAGAGTGTATGTTTCAGAGCCTGTAAAATCTATCCGTTTAGACAATTTAAGTCACTGGGTTCAATGGGGATCAAAAGGTCGATGCAGGCTATGCCATACTGGGTTTTCTCGTAGTAAATGCAGCAAATGCAATGTTTATTTGTGCTGCAATCCATTAAAAAATTGTTTTGTTTCGTATCATACTTGATTTTTAATAAAAACACTGTCATACTAGGCGTGTATTATTATAAAAAGAACACTCAAAAACAAAAAAAATATAATGAACATAGTATTAAATCTCATAAAAATATTTTATTAGATTAACCATAGTTGCCCAATGTTGCCTATAGGCAACATTCAATAACTAACAAACCGAGAAACCTATGAGTCTGAAAATTTCGTCAGTTCATATTTAGGTCATAATAAACATGAATTTGCTTCCAAAAAAATTTTACTGCCGCCCAATTTAATTCGGGCATGAAAGGGTTAATAATGGTGAATATATTATAAACTCACAATCAATAAATAAAGTACACTACAAAAGTTTTCTGCAAATTGGTCATAACTTTTTACATACCCAGTAATTCAAAGAACGGTCTTTGATTATTTGGCCTGTTTATCAGTGGCGTTTTAACTTTTGTAGCTAGTGAGCTTTGGTCCCACCACTTATTGATCAACAGATATCAGTTTAAATGTAATAGAATAACATTAAAAATTCTAATCAAGAATGCCAATTTGAAGCATTTGTATCATATTGAATAAATTATCCATTAAAAACTATTTGCGGGTTAATTGAAACACTATTTTTCCAATGGAAATCGTAAAGCATTCGATTTTTCGGAGCAATTTTTGAATCAGTGACAATACGCATTCGCGTAAATCAAATTCAAACAGAATAAACAAGTTTCACTTAAGGGGGGAAATACATGTAACTGCTCCAAAAATCAATTTTTGTCTCTTACATTAAAATGCTCCAAATACTCTAAGAATGCGCCAAAAAAAGTTTTGAAGCGATATTCGTATTATTTTTCGAGTTATAGTCCGTTGTAGGCAACGCGGCGTTCCCCAGTAAGTCGAGCACACCTGCTGCGCGTCTCTGTCTACTTTCTCTCCGGCGCTATGGGCGGTTCTCTAATTGTGTATCCCTACCATATTCTTATAAATCTGAAATTCTAAGGAAATAGTACTTGGAATCGCTGACTAATGAGTAAGTTATAAGTTTTTATCTACTGCAAACTTTAAACGCGTTTTTCTCAAAGTAGTACTTTTTCAAATTCCGTACAAAATATCTCAAAAAATATTCAACCGATCCGGCTTAAATTTATACCACATCTACAAAAGAGTATTATCTTCTCGTTGAACCTACATGTTTTTGTAATTTTCGAGAAATAATTTGATTATCATTGTTTAAAACGCGTCAGTTGCCTTAATTAGTGAAAAGTTAAAAATACTCGTACAACTGCGGACATCTAATTAGAAACCCTTGTAGCTCACTAAGAAAAGCCCAATCCGTTATTGACTCATTCGATATAACTAATTCGCGTTAGATTTGTTTTCTACCTGATTCAATGATAATTTAGGGATTCAATAAGGACGACAAGACAATAAAGTCTTAAAAAACCGAAGACTTGAAGCGGACACGTAATTAGAAATACTGCATTTTACTGTAAATAGAAAGGCATGCAAATTTGTTATGACCAGTTCGAAAAAGGCCAGTTACATTCGTGGCAGTTTAAACGCGATTTTCAAAGTTTTAAAATGTGTTTTCATATTAATAACGATGGGAAAGGCTAAGAGCTGCACTCCTCTAGTTGGACAAAAGATTGTAGAGAGAGAGAGTTAGGCTTGTCTAGAGTGTTCCATAAAAATGGGTTACGGATCACGCAAACACGTGGAAAGTCGCGAAATATCCAATATATTCCCCGGACTAAAAGAGCCGAAAGACAACTTATAGTTTGAATAGAAAAATTGTTCGCACATCGAAACGGAACTCAAAAAAATTTGCTATCGAAATTCGTCGCCGACTTTTCAGGGTATGTAGCAATATTTCGGTGAGAACAGTCAGAAGACGTCTTGTGAAAGCCAGACTACATGGCAGGGTAGCCAGGAAGAAGCCCCTGGTACCGGCAACTAACCGAAAGAAAAGAATCAACCTCGCACGGGAACATTTAACTTCGAAAAATAAGTAAAAATTCATCTTTCGGAGCGACGAAACAAAAATAAATAACATTGGCCCTAATGACAGGGGATATGTAAGGCCACCAAGAAGTAAGGAATTCGACTCTCACTACATTTCAACTGTTGTTGCGATGCAGGAGACTGAAATATTTGCCTAGATAAATTAATTTTTAGATAATTTTCATGTGTTTCTAATTACATGTCCGCTCGAAGTCTTGGGGTTTTCAAGACTATCCTGTCATCCTATTAGAGGTACATCGGCTAACGCTTTACTTCATCCGATTTACCTCAATTGCCATGAAATCAAGTGAGTGAGTGTATTACATCGAATGATTCATTGACAAATTGATTGAATTCTTGGTAAGCTAACATAGAAGTGTTTCTAATTATATGTCTACAGCTACATATGTGTGTATAAGTTAACACCTAACAGGCGCATTTACAAAATACATAATTCAACATTTCCCAACATGCACCCAACATATTCCAAGATGCAAATATCAAATTCTGTCAATGAGCCGTCCGTTTCCGTTCCCAACAAGCATCAGAAAATTCTTCTACGATCACGTTGTCACAGAAAAAATCATAGAAAATAATTTGCATAATATGATTGAAAATGAAGAAAATATGGAAATGTCTGAGGAAATAATTGGCGAAGAAAAAGACGGAGAAAATGAAGCGATTGAACAAGAGGTAGTAGAAAAAATAGATATGAATAGTTTGCGCTGGAGAAGTACAGAGTTGATGCAATGTGATGTCAATTGGAAAAGCGAAATGCTTGGAAATATGGTGAAACAACCGATTGAATATTTTAACCAGTTCTTTACGGATAAAGCTTGGCAGAAGATATGTCTTGAAACAAACTTGTATGCGGCACAAACTAATGGAACAGAGTTGAAAGGTGAAGTTTTTGAAATTAAAAAATATGTTGGAATATTACTATATCTCGCTATAATAAGAATTCCAACATACAGAATGGCATGGGCGCAAAATTTCAAGTTGTCGGATATTGCAAATTCTATGCCAAGAAGTAGATTTCAAAAGGGTCAACCTGGCTACGATAAGTTATACAAACTTCGCCCGTCGTCGTCGTCGTCATGACATGGAGGTGGGCATTGCAGCCCTAGCACTGCGACCTGCTGGTCGATTGTACTATCCTCATATTTTTCCCTTCTGGAGTTAATGCTTATGTCTTGAATCTTCCGGATGAGATGATGAACCTCATCAGGTCGTCCAAGGCTAAGGTATGGAACTCCTTGTCTCCTATTTGAGGCATGCCAAGGGCTCTATATCTGTGTCTGGAGAACGCGGGACAGTAGCCCACATAATGTGCCGCTGTTTCCTCGTCCTCCTCACATCTAGTGCACCATGCATCGTCCACTATTTGCAGAAGAGCTTGGTGACTTCTCAGGCGTCCGTGGCCTGTAATCACTTCTGTGAGTTTTTTCAGTCTGACTCTATTTAGTTTCAGACAGTATTTTGCGACTTCAGGTCGTAGGTTTGGCAGAAAGAGCTTTGTCTGTCTGCATGTTGGTAGGTTGAGCCATCGTCTTCGATGTTCTTCCCTGAGTGTCTCATTGATCTTTTTTGAGATTAGATTTATGTTCGTTGGCAGAAAAGGCTCAGGACCAACCGGTGTGATCTCTGCTCCCTTCTTAGCCAGTTTGTCTGCCTCTTCATTACCTATAATGTCCACATGTGCTGGGACCCAGGTAACTGAGACCCTGTTTCTCTGGCTCAGCTTTTTGAGGCTGTTCTGGGCACACTCCACATTTGAAGTTTTCACATTGTGGGAGCCCAGGGCCTTGATAGCGGCCTGACTGTCTGAACAGATTTTTATCTGTTTGTTTTGTATTCTTCTGTCTTGTAAGAGGTCCGCGGCTTTGGCTATGGCGTGGACTTCAGCTTGAAAGATGGTTGTTTTTGTACCCAGAGGTATCGATATTTGAGCCTCATGTGGTCCAGGGCGTATATATATTCCCGCCCCAGCCCCGACGCTCATCACTGATCCGTCTGTGTACACTATGATATCAGCGGGCCTGTGAGAAAGGTGACCGAACTTAGTCCAATCATTCCTATCAGTCAAACTCGTTGTGAAATTTTTTCCAAAGAAGAGCCTTGGGATTATGTAGTCGTTGGGCAGATCAAGGAGTGAGTCCACTTCTAAACTCTTTAAAAGTTTGAGGTGTCCCTCACAAACTTCGCCCACTGCTAGATGTTATTAAAAAAAACGCAATGAAATTCCCCAAGAAGAACACCAGAGCATCGATGAACAAATGATTGCATTCAAAGGTAATAAACTTTTACATAAAAATAGACATCTTTCAATTGCTTAAATATATTTTTATATTTAGGTAAACACAGTTTGAAGCAATATCTCCCGAATAAGCCAATTAAATGGGGCTTCAAAATGTTCACTAGAGCTGGTGTATCTGGCATTATTTATGATTTCACCCTCTACATTGGTGAAGGAACGTGTGAATCCTTTGGTTTGGGAATATCATCGGACATTGTCTTACATTTGGCATTCCTATGAATCAAAATTATAAATTATTTTTTGATAATTGGTTTACGTCAATAAGTTTGTTGATTGTTTTAAGACAAAGGGGCATATTATCCATTGGTACAATCCGAAGTAATCGTTTGAAACATTGTACTCTAAAAAGTGAGCAGGATCTTCGAAAAAAAGGCCGAGGATCATGCGATTTCAAATATGAGTCATCGCACAACTTGATTGTTTGTCGTTGGTATGACAATAAGAGTGTGCAACTGGTTTCTAACTACGCAGGTAAAAATCCAATGAGTGAGTGCAAGAGATGGTGCCGAAAAGAGAAGAAAATTATTACAATACCTCGACCAGGTATAGTTGAATGCTATAACAAGCATATGGGAGGCGTGGACCTTGCAGATATGCTGCTGGAATTGTATAAAGTCAACCACCGTTCGAAAAAATGGTATATGCGCATTGTATACTGGTGCATAAATTCTGCTGTGATAAATAGCTGGCTGTTGTATCGCAGAGACCTTATACATTATAACGGCAGTGTGAAGTATATGCCGTTGAAAAAATTTCAATTAAATATTGCCAATGAGCTGATAAATGCAAACCAAACATCACCGGTCGCAAAAAAAAAAGTGGTCGCCCATCAAATCAATCACCAACGGAGTCCACTTCTACTTCAAGATGCTCTTCACCATCCAAATCAACGCCTTCTGGATCCACTTCCGGCAGAAGAGTGTATGTTTCAGAGCCTGTAAAATCTATCCGTTTAGACAATTTAAGTCACTGGGTTCAATGGGGATCAAAAGGTCGATGCAGGCTATGCCATACTGGGTTTTCTCGTAGTAAATGCAGCAAATGCAATGTTTATTTGTGCTGCAATCCATTAAAAAATTGTTTTGTTTCGTATCATACTTGATTTTTAATAAAAACACTGTCATACTAGGCGTGTATTATTATAAAAAGAACACTCAAAAACAAAAAAAATATAATGAACATAGTATTAAATCTCATAAAAATATTTTATTAGATTAACCATAGTTGCCCAATGTTGCCTATAGGCAACATTCAATAACTAACAAACCGAGAAACCTATGAGTCTGAAAATTTCGTCAGTTCATATTTAGGTCATAATAAACATGAATTTGCTTCCAAAAAAATTTTACTGCCGCCCAATTTAATTCGGGCATGAAAGGGTTAATAATGGTGAATATATTATAAACGCACAATCAATAAATAAAGTACACTACAAAAGTTTTCTGCAAATTGGTCATAACTTTTTACATACCCAGTAATTCAAAGAACGGTCTTTGATTATTTGGCCTGTTTATCAGTGGCGTTTTAACTTTTGTAGCTAGTGAGCTTTGGTCCCACCACTTATTGATCAACAGATATCAGTTTAAATGTAATAGAATAACATTAAAAATTCTAATCAAGAATGCCAATTTGAAGCATTTGTATCATATTGAATAAATTATCCATTAAAAACTATTTGCGGGTTAATTGAAACACTATTTTTCCAATGGAAATCGTAAAGCATTCGATTTTTCGGAGCAATTTTTGAATCAGTGACAATACGCATTCGCGTAAATCAAATTCAAACAGAATAAACAAGTTTCACTTAAGGGGGGAAATACATGTAACTGCTCCAAAAATCAATTTTTGTCTCTTACATTAAAATGCTCCAAATACTCTAAGAATGCGCCAAAAAAAGTTTTGAAGCGATATTCGTATTATTTTTCGAGTTATAGTCCGTTGTAGGCAACGCGGCGTTCCCCAGTAAGTCGAGCACACCTGCTGCGCGTCTCTGTCTACTTTCTCTCCGGCGCTATGGGCGGTTCTCTAATTGTGTATCCCTACCATATTCTTATAAATCTGAAATTCTAAGGAAATAGTACTTGGAATCGCTGACTAATGAGTAAGTTATAAGTTTTTATCTACTGCAAACTTTAAACGCGTTTTTCTCAAAGTAGTACTTTTTCAAATTCCGTACAAAATATCTCAAAAAATATTCAACCGATCCGGCTTAAATTTATACCACATCTACAAAAGAGTATTATCTTCTCGTTGAACCTACATGTTTTTGTAATTTTCGAGAAATAATTTGATTATCATTGTTTAAAACGCGTCAGTTGCCTTAATTAGTGAAAAGTTAAAAATACTCGTACAACTGCGGACATCTAATTAGAAACCCTTGTAGCTCACTAAGAAAAGCCCAATCCGTTATTGACTCATTCGATATAACTAATTCGCGTTAGATTTGTTTTCTACCTGATTCAATGATAATTTAGGGATTCAATAAGGACGACAAGACAATAAAGTCTTAAAAAACCGAAGACTTGAAGCGGACACGTAATTAGAAATACTGCATTTTACTGTAAATAGAAAGGCATGCAAATTTGTTATGACCAGTTCGAAAAAGGCCAGTTACATTCGTGGCAGTTTAAACGCGATTTTCAAAGTTTTAAAATGTGTTTTCATATTAATAACGATGGGAAAGGCTAAGAGCTGCACTCCTCTAGTTGGACAAAAGATTGTAGAGAGAGAGAGTTAGGCTTGTCTAGAGTGTTCCATAAAAATGGGTTACGGATCACGCAAACACGTGGAAAGTCGCGAAATATCCAATATATTCCCCGGACTAAAAGAGCCGAAAGACAACTTATAGTTTGAATAGAAAAATTGTTCGCACATCGAAACGGAACTCAAAAAAATTTGCTATCGAAATTCGTCGCCGACTTTTCAGGGTATGTAGCAATATTTCGGTGAGAACAGTCAGAAGACGTCTTGTGAAAGCCAGACTACATGGCAGGGTAGCCAGGAAGAAGCCCCTGGTACCGGCAACTAACCGAAAGAAAAGAATCAACCTCGCACGGGAACATTTAACTTCGAAAAATAAGTAAAAATTCATCTTTCGGAGCGACGAAACAAAAATAAATAACATTGGCCCTAATGACAGGGGATATGTAAGGCCACCAAGAAGTAAGGAATTCGACTCTCACTACATTTCAACTGTTGTTGCGATGCAGGAGACTGAAATATTTGCCTAGATAAATTAATTTTTAGATAATTTTCATGTGTTTCTAATTACATGTCCGCTCGAAGTCTTGGGGTTTTCAAGACTATCCTGTCATCCTATTAGAGGTACATCGGCTAACGCTTTACTTCATCCGATTTACCTCAATTGCCATGAAATCAAGTGAGTGAGTGTATTACATCGAATGATTCATTGACAAATTGATTGAATTCTTGGTAAGCTAACATAGAAGTGTTTCTAATTATATGTCTACAGCTACATATGTGTGTATAAGTTAACACCTAACAGGCGCATTTACAAAATACATAATTCAACATTTCCCAACATGCACCCAACATATTCCAAGATGCAAATATCAAATTCTGTCAATGAGCCGTCCGTTTCCGTTCCCAACAAGCATCAGAAAATTCTTCTACGATCACGTTGTCACAGAAAAAATCATAGAAAATAATTTGCATAATATGATTGAAAATGAAGAAAATATGGAAATGTCTGAGGAAATAATTGGCGAAGAAAAAGACGGAGAAAATGAAGCGATTGAACAAGAGGTAGTAGAAAAAATAGATATGAATAGTTTGCGCTGGAGAAGTACAGAGTTGATGCAATGTGATGTCAATTGGAAAAGCGAAATGCTTGGAAATATGGTGAAACAACCGATTGAATATTTTAACCAGTTCTTTACGGATAAAGCTTGGCAGAAGATATGTCTTGAAACAAACTTGTATGCGGCACAAACTAATGGAACAGAGTTGAAAGGTGAAGTTTTTGAAATTAAAAAATATGTTGGAATATTACTATATCTCGCTATAATAAGAATTCCAACATACAGAATGGCATGGGCGCAAAATTTCAAGTTGTCGGATATTGCAAATTCTATGCCAAGAAGTAGATTTGATAAAATCAAGCGATATTTACACATAAATAATAACGCTGATCAACCTCAAAAGAGTCAACCTGGCTACGATAAGTTATACAAACTTCGCCCGTCGTCGTCGTCGTCATGACATGGAGGTGGGCATTGCAGCCCTAGCACTGCGACCTGCTGGTCGATTGTACTATCCTCATATTTTTCCTTTCTGGAGTTAATGCTTATGTCTTGAATCTTCCGGATGAGATGATGAACCTCATCAGGTCGTCCAAGGCTAAGGTATGGAACTCCTTGTCTCCTATTTGAGGCATGCCAAGGGCTCTATATCTGTGTCTGGAGAACGCGGGACAGTAGCCCACATAATGTGCCGCTGTTTCCTCGTCCTCCTCACATCTAGTGCACCATGCATCGTCCACTATTTGCAGAAGAGCTTGGTGACTTCTCAGGCGTCCGTGGCCTGTAATCACTTCTGTGAGTTTTTTCAGTCTGACTCTATTTAGTTTCAGACAGTATTTTGCGACTTCAGGTCGTAGGTTTGGCAGAAAGAGCTTTGTCTGTCTGCATGTTGGTAGGTTGAGCCATCGTCTTCGATGTTCTTCCCTGAGTGTCTCATTGATCTTTTTTGAGATTAGATTTATGTTCGTTGGCAGAAAAGGCTCAGGACCAACCGGTGTGATCTCTGCTTCCTTCTTAGCCAGTTTGTCTGCCTCTTCATTACCTATAATGTCCACATGTGCTGGGACCCAGGTAACTGAGACCCTGTTTCTCTGGCTCAGCTTTTTGAGGCTGTTCTGGGCACACTCCACATTTGAAGTTTTTACATTGTGGGAGCCCAGGGCCTTGATAGCGGCCTGACTGTCTGAACAGATTTTTATCTGTTTGTTTTGTATTCTTCTGTCTTGTAAGAGGTCCGCGGCTTTGGCTATGGCGTGGACTTCAGCTTGAAAGATGGTTGTTTTTGTACCCAGAGGTATCGATATTTGAGCCTCATGTGGTCCAGGGCGTATATATATTCCCGCCCCAGCCCCGACGCTCATCACTGATCCGTCTGTGTACACTATGATATCAGCGGGCCTGTGAGAAAGGTGACCGAACTTAGTCCAATCATTCCTATCAGTCAAACTCGTTGTGAAATTTTTTCCAAAGAAGAGCCTTGGGATTATGTAGTCGTTGGGCAGATCAAGGAGTGAGTCCACTTCTAAACTCTTTAAAAGTTTGAGGTGTCCCTCACAAACTTCGCCCACTGCTAGATGTTATTAAAAAAAACGCAATGAAACTCCCCAAGAAGAACACCAGAGCATCGATGAACAAATGATTGCATTCAAAGGTAATAAACTTTTACATAAAAATAGACATCTTTCAATTGCTTAAATATATTTTTATATTTAGGTAAACACAGTTTGAAGCAATATCTCCCGAATAAGCCAATTAAATGGGGCTTCAAAATGTTCACTAGAGCTGGTGTATCTGGCATTATTTATGATTTCACCCTCTACATTGGTGAAGGAACGTGTGAATCCTTTGGTTTGGGAATATCATCGGACATTGTCTTACATTTGGCATTCCTATGAATCAAAATTATAAATTATTTTTTGATAATTGGTTTACGTCAATAAGTTTGTTGATTGTTTTAAGACAAAGGGGCATATTATCCATTGGTACAATCCGAAGTAATCGTTTGAAACATTGTACTCTAAAAAGTGAGCAGGATCTTCGAAAAAAAGGCCGAGGATCATGCGATTTCAAATATGAGTCATCGCACAACTTGATTGTTTGTCGTTGGTATGACAATAAGAGTGTGCAACTGGTTTCTAACTACGCAGGTAAAAATCCAATGAGTGAGTGCAAGAGATGGTGCCGAAAAGAGAAGAAAATTATTACAATATCTCGACCAGGTATAGTTGAATGCTATAACAAGCATATGGGAGGCGTGGACCTTGCAGATATGCTGCTGGAATTGTATAAAGTCAACCACCGTTCGAAAAAATGGTATATGCGCATTGTATACTGGTGCATAAATTCTGCTGTGATAAATAGCTGGCTGTTGTATCGCAGAGACCTTATACATTATAACGGCAGTGTGAAGTATATGCCGTTGAAAAAATTTCAATTAAATATTGCCAATGAGCTGATAAATGCAAACCAAACATCACCGGTCGCAAAAAAAAAAGTGGTCGCCCATCAAATCA
Organism: Oxycera nigricornis; assembly: GCA_963942545.1. Taxonomy (NCBI): domain Eukaryota; kingdom Metazoa; phylum Arthropoda; class Insecta; order Diptera; family Stratiomyidae; genus Oxycera; species Oxycera nigricornis. The sequence goes on from OZ012662.1 coordinate 72,235,879, forward strand.
ATCACCAACGGAGTCCACTTCTACTTCAAGATGCTCTTCACCATCCAAATCAACGCCTTCTGGATCCACTTCCGGCAGAAGAGTGTATGTTTCAGAGCCTGTAAAATCTATCCGTTTAGACAATTTAAGTCACTGGGTTCAATGGGGATCAAAAGGTCGATGCAGGCTATGCCATACTGGGTTTTCTCGTAGTAAATGCAGCAAATGCAATGTTTATTTGTGCTGCAATCCATTAAAAAATTGTTTTGTTTCGTATCATACTTGATTTTTAATAAAAACACTGTCATACTAGGCGTGTATTATTATAAAAAGAACACTCAAAAACAAAAAAAATATAATGAACATAGTATTAAATCTCATAAAAATATTTTATTAGATTAACCATAGTTGCCCAATGTTGCCTATAGGCAACATTCAATAACTAACAAACCGAGAAACCTATGAGTCTGAAAATTTCGTCAGTTCATATTTAGGTCATAATAAACATGAATTTGCTTCCAAAAAAATTTTACTGCCGCCCAATTTAATTCGGGCATGAAAGGGTTAATAATGGTGAATATATTATAAACTCACAATCAATAAATAAAGTACACTACAAAAGTTTTCTGCAAATTGGTCATAACTTTTTACATACCCAGTAATTCAAAGAACGGTCTTTGATTATTTGGCCTGTTTATCAGTGGCGTTTTAACTTTTGTAGCTAGTGAGCTTTGGTCCCACCACTTATTGATCAACAGATATCAGTTTAAATGTAATAGAATAACATTAAAAATTCTAATCAAGAATGCCAATTTGAAGCATTTGTATCATATTGAATAAATTATCCATTAAAAACTATTTGCGGGTTAATTGAAACACTATTTTTCCAATGGAAATCGTAAAGCATTCGATTTTTCGGAGCAATTTTTGAATCAGTGACAATACGCATTCGCGTAAATCAAATTCAAACAGAATAAACAAGTTTCACTTAAGGGGGGAAATACATGTAACTGCTCCAAAAATCAATTTTTGTCTCTTACATTAAAATGCTCCAAATACTCTAAGAATGCGCCAAAAAAAGTTTTGAAGCGATATTCGTATTATTTTTCGAGTTATAGTCCGTTGTAGGCAACGCGGCGTTCCCCAGTAAGTCGAGCACACCTGCTGCGCGTCTCTGTCTACTTTCTCTCCGGCGCTATGGGCGGTTCTCTAATTGTGTATCCCTACCATATTCTTATAAATCTGAAATTCTAAGGAAATAGTACTTGGAATCGCTGACTAATGAGTAAGTTATAAGTTTTTATCTACTGCAAACTTTAAACGCGTTTTTCTCAAAGTAGTACTTTTTCAAATTCCGTACAAAATATCTCAAAAAATATTCAACCGATCCGGCTTAAATTTATACCACATCTACAAAAGAGTATTATCTTCTCGTTGAACCTACATGTTTTTGTAATTTTCGAGAAATAATTTGATTATCATTGTTTAAAACGCGTCAGTTGCCTTAATTAGTGAAAAGTTAAAAATACTCGTACAACTGCGGACATCTAATTAGAAACCCTTGTAGCTCACTAAGAAAAGCCCAATCCGTTATTGACTCATTCGATATAACTAATTCGCGTTAGATTTGTTTTCTACCTGATTCAATGATAATTTAGGGATTCAATAAGGACGACAAGACAATAAAGTCTTAAAAAACCGAAGACTTGAAGCGGACACGTAATTAGAAATACTGCATTTTACTGTAAATAGAAAGGCATGCAAATTTGTTATGACCAGTTCGAAAAAGGCCAGTTACATTCGTGGCAGTTTAAACGCGATTTTCAAAGTTTTAAAATGTGTTTTCATATTAATAACGATGGGAAAGGCTAAGAGCTGCACTCCTCTAGTTGGACAAAAGATTGTAGAGAGAGAGAGTTAGGCTTGTCTAGAGTGTTCCATAAAAATGGGTTACGGATCACGCAAACACGTGGAAAGTCGCGAAATATCCAATATATTCCCCGGACTAAAAGAGCCGAAAGACAACTTATAGTTTGAATAGAAAAATTGTTCGCACATCGAAACGGAACTCAAAAAAATTTGCTATCGAAATTCGTCGCCGACTTTTCAGGGTATGTAGCAATATTTCGGTGAGAACAGTCAGAAGACGTCTTGTGAAAGCCAGACTACATGGCAGGGTAGCCAGGAAGAAGCCCCTGGTACCGGCAACTAACCGAAAGAAAAGAATCAACCTCGCACGGGAACATTTAACTTCGAAAAATAAGTAAAAATTCATCTTTCGGAGCGACGAAACAAAAATAAATAACATTGGCCCTAATGACAGGGGATATGTAAGGCCACCAAGAAGTAAGGAATTCGACTCTCACTACATTTCAACTGTTGTTGCGATGCAGGAGACTGAAATATTTGCCTAGATAAATTAATTTTTAGATAATTTTCATGTGTTTCTAATTACATGTCCGCTCGAAGTCTTGGGGTTTTCAAGACTATCCTGTCATCCTATTAGAGGTACATCGGCTAACGCTTTACTTCATCCGATTTACCTCAATTGCCATGAAATCAAGTGAGTGAGTGTATTACATCGAATGATTCATTGACAAATTGATTGAATTCTTGGTAAGCTAACATAGAAGTGTTTCTAATTATATGTCTACAGCTACATATGTGTGTATAAGTTAACACCTAACAGGCGCATTTACAAAATACATAATTCAACATTTCCCAACATGCACCCAACATATTCCAAGATGCAAATATCAAATTCTGTCAATGAGCCGTCCGTTTCCGTTCCCAACAAGCATCAGAAAATTCTTCTACGATCACGTTGTCACAGAAAAAATCATAGAAAATAATTTGCATAATATGATTGAAAATGAAGAAAATATGGAAATGTCTGAGGAAATAATTGGCGAAGAAAAAGACGGAGAAAATGAAGCGATTGAACAAGAGGTAGTAGAAAAAATAGATATGAATAGTTTGCGCTGGAGAAGTACAGAGTTGATGCAATGTGATGTCAATTGGAAAAGCGAAATGCTTGGAAATATGGTGAAACAACCGATTGAATATTTTAACCAGTTCTTTACGGATAAAGCTTGGCAGAAGATATGTCTTGAAACAAACTTGTATGCGGCACAAACTAATGGAACAGAGTTGAAAGGTGAAGTTTTTGAAATTAAAAAATATGTTGGAATATTACTATATCTCGCTATAATAAGAATTCCAACATACAGAATGGCATGGGCGCAAAATTTCAAGTTGTCGGATATTGCAAATTCTATGCCAAGAAGTAGATTTCAAAAGGGTCAACCTGGCTACGATAAGTTATACAAACTTCGCCCGTCGTCGTCATGACATGGAGGTGGGCATTGCAGCCCTAGCACTGCGACCTGCTGGTCGATTGTACTATCCTCATATTTTTCCCTTCTGGAGTTAATGCTTATGTCTTGAATCTTCCGGATGAGATGATGAACCTCATCAGGTCGTCCAAGGCTAAGGTATGGAACTCCTTGTCTCCTATTTGAGGCATGCCAAGGGCTCTATATCTGTGTCTGGAGAACGCGGGACAGTAGCCCACATAATGTGCCGCTGTTTCCTCGTCCTCCTCACATCTAGTGCACCATGCATCGTCCACTATTTGCAGAAGAGCTTGGTGACTTCTCAGGCGTCCGTGGCCTGTAATCACTTCTGTGAGTTTTTTCAGTCTGACTCTATTTAGTTTCAGACAGTATTTTGCGACTTCAGGTCGTAGGTTTGGCAGAAAGAGCTTTGTCTGTCTGCATGTTGGTAGGTTGAGCCATCGTCTTCGATGTTCTTCCCTGAGTGTCTCATTGATCTTTTTTGAGATTAGATTTATGTTCGTTGGCAGAAAAGGCTCAGGACCAACCGGTGTGATCTCTGCTCCCTTCTTAGCCAGTTTGTCTGCCTCTTCATTACCTATAATGTCCACATGTGCTGGGACCCAGGTAACTGAGACCCTGTTTCTCTGGCTCAGCTTTTTGAGGCTGTTCTGGGCACACTCCACATTTGAAGTTTTCACATTGTGGGAGCCCAGGGCCTTGATAGCGGCCTGACTGTCTGAACAGATTTTTATCTGTTTGTTTTGTATTCTTCTGTCTTGTAAGAGGTCCGCGGCTTTGGCTATGGCGTGGACTTCAGCTTGAAAGATGGTTGTTTTTGTACCCAGAGGTATCGATATTTGAGCCTCATGTGGTCCAGGGCGTATATATATTCCCGCCCCAGCCCCGACGCTCATCACTGATCCGTCTGTGTACACTATGATATCAGCGGGCCTGTGAGAAAGGTGACCGAACTTAGTCCAATCATTCCTATCAGTCAAACTCGTTGTGAAATTTTTTCCAAAGAAGAGCCTTGGGATTATGTAGTCGTTGGGCAGATCAAGGAGTGAGTCCACTTCTAAACTCTTTAAAAGTTTGAGGTGTCCCTCACAAACTTCGCCCACTGCTAGATGTTATTAAAAAAAACGCAATGAAATTCCCCAAGAAGAACACCAGAGCATCGATGAACAAATGATTGCATTCAAAGGTAATAAACTTTTACATAAAAATAGACATCTTTCAATTGCTTAAATATATTTTTATATTTAGGTAAACACAGTTTGAAGCAATATCTCCCGAATAAGCCAATTAAATGGGGCTTCAAAATGTTCACTAGAGCTGGTGTATCTGGCATTATTTATGATTTCACCCTCTACATTGGTGAAGGAACGTGTGAATCCTTTGGTTTGGGAATATCATCGGACATTGTCTTACATTTGGCATTCCTATGAATCAAAATTATAAATTATTTTTTGATAATTGGTTTACGTCAATAAGTTTGTTGATTGTTTTAAGACAAAGGGGCATATTATCCATTGGTACAATCCGAAGTAATCGTTTGAAACATTGTACTCTAAAAAGTGAGCAGGATCTTCGAAAAAAAGGCCGAGGATCATGCGATTTCAAATATGAGTCATCGCACAACTTGATTGTTTGTCGTTGGTATGACAATAAGAGTGTGCAACTGGTTTCTAACTACGCAGGTAAAAATCCAATGAGTGAGTGCAAGAGATGGTGCCGAAAAGAGAAGAAAATTATTACAATACCTCGACCAGGTATAGTTGAATGCTATAACAAGCATATGGGAGGCGTGGACCTTGCAGATATGCTGCTGGAATTGTATAAAGTCAACCACCGTTCGAAAAAATGGTATATGCGCATTGTATACTGGTGCATAAATTCTGCTGTGATAAATAGCTGGCTGTTGTATCGCAGAGACCTTATACATTATAACGGCAGTGTGAAGTATATGCCGTTGAAAAAATTTCAATTAAATATTGCCAATGAGCTGATAAATGCAAACCAAACATCACCGGTCGCAAAAAAAAAAGTGGTCGCCCATCAAATCAATCACCAACGGAGTCCACTTCTACTTCAAGATGCTCTTCACCATCCAAATCAACGCCTTCTGGATCCACTTCCGGCAGAAGAGTGTATGTTTCAGAGCCTGTAAAATCTATCCGTTTAGACAATTTAAGTCACTGGGTTCAATGGGGATCAAAAGGTCGATGCAGGCTATGCCATACTGGGTTTTCTCGTAGTAAATGCAGCAAATGCAATGTTTATTTGTGCTGCAATCCATTAAAAAATTGTTTTGTTTCGTATCATACTTGATTTTTAATAAAAACACTGTCATACTAGGCGTGTATTATTATAAAAAGAACACTCAAAAACAAAAAAAATATAATGAACATAGTATTAAATCTCATAAAAATATTTTATTAGATTAACCATAGTTGCCCAATGTTGCCTATAGGCAACATTCAATAACTAACAAACCGAGAAACCTATGAGTCTGAAAATTTCGTCAGTTCATATTTAGGTCATAATAAACATGAATTTGCTTCCAAAAAATTTTTACTGCCGCCCAATTTAATTCGGGCATGAAAGGGTTAATAATGGTGAATATATTATAAACTCACAATCAATAAATAAAGTACACTACAAAAGTTTTCTGCAAATTGGTCATAACTTTTTACATACCCAGTAATTCAAAGAACGGTCTTTGATTATTTGGCCTGTTTATCAGTGGCGTTTTAACTTTTGTAGCTAGTGAGCTTTGGTCCCACCACTTATTGATCAACAGATATCAGTTTAAATGTAATAGAATAACATTAAAAATTCTAATCAAGAATGCCAATTTGAAGCATTTGTATCATATTGAATAAATTATCCATTAAAAACTATTTGCGGGTTAATTGAAACACTATTTTTCCAATGGAAATCGTAAAGCATTCGATTTTTCGGAGCAATTTTTGAATCAGTGACAATACGCATTCGCGTAAATCAAATTCAAACAGAATAAACAAGTTTCACTTAAGGGGGGAAATACATGTAACTGCTCCAAAAATCAATTTTTGTCTCTTACATTAAAATGCTCCAAATACTCTAAGAATGCGCCAAAAAAAGTTTTGAAGCGATATTCGTATTATTTTTCGAGTTATAGTCCGTTGTAGGCAACGCGGCGTTCCCCAGTAAGTCGAGCACACCTGCTGCGCGTCTCTGTCTACTTTCTCTCCGGCGCTATGGGCGGTTCTCTAATTGTGTATCCCTACCATATTCTTATAAATCTGAAATTCTAAGGAAATAGTACTTGGAATCGCTGACTAATGAGTAAGTTATAAGTTTTTATCTACTGCAAACTTTAAACGCGTTTTTCTCAAAGTAGTACTTTTTCAAATTCCGTACAAAATATCTCAAAAAATATTCAACCGATCCGGCTTAAATTTATACCACATCTACAAAAGAGTATTATCTTCTCGTTGAACCTACATGTTTTTGTAATTTTCGAGAAATAATTTGATTATCATTGTTTAAAACGCGTCAGTTGCCTTAATTAGTGAAAAGTTAAAAATACTCGTACAACTGCGGACATCTAATTAGAAACCCTTGTAGCTCACTAAGAAAAGCCCAATCCGTTATTGACTCATTCGATATAACTAATTCGCGTTAGATTTGTTTTCTACCTGATTCAATGATAATTTAGGGATTCAATAAGGACGACAAGACAATAAAGTCTTAAAAAACCGAAGACTTGAAGCGGACACGTAATTAGAAATACTGCATTTTACTGTAAATAGAAAGGCATGCAAATTTGTTATGACCAGTTCGAAAAAGGCCAGTTACATTCGTGGCAGTTTAAACGCGATTTTCAAAGTTTTAAAATGTGTTTTCATATTAATAACGATGGGAAAGGCTAAGAGCTGCACTCCTCTAGTTGGACAAAAGATTGTAGAGAGAGAGAGTTAGGCTTGTCTAGAGTGTTCCATAAAAATGGGTTACGGATCACGCAAACACGTGGAAAGTCGCGAAATATCCAATATATTCCCCGGACTAAAAGAGCCGAAAGACAACTTATAGTTTGAATAGAAAAATTGTTCGCACATCGAAACGGAACTCAAAAAAATTTGCTATCGAAATTCGTCGCCGACTTTTCAGGGTATGTAGCAATATTTCGGTGAGAACAGTCAGAAGACGTCTTGTGAAAGCCAGACTACATGGCAGGGTAGCCAGGAAGAAGCCCCTGGTACCGGCAACTAACCGAAAGAAAAGAATCAACCTCGCACGGGAACATTTAACTTCGAAAAATAAGTAAAAATTCATCTTTCGGAGCGACGAAACAAAAATAAATAACATTGGCCCTAATGACAGGGGATATGTAAGGCCACCAAGAAGTAAGGAATTCGACTCTCACTACATTTCAACTGTTGTTGCGATGCAGGAGACTGAAATATTTGCCTAGATAAATTAATTTTTAGATAATTTTCATGTGTTTCTAATTACATGTCCGCTCGAAGTCTTGGGGTTTTCAAGACTATCCTGTCATCCTATTAGAGGTACATCGGCTAACGCTTTACTTCATCCGATTTACCTCAATTGCCATGAAATCAAGTGAGTGAGTGTATTACATCGAATGATTCATTGACAAATTGATTGAATTCTTGGTAAGCTAACATAGAAGTGTTTCTAATTATATGTCTACAGCTACATATGTGTGTATAAGTTAACACCTAACAGGCGCATTTACAAAATACATAATTCAACATTTCCCAACATGCACCCAACATATTCCAAGATGCAAATATCAAATTCTGTCAATGAGCCGTCCGTTTCCGTTCCCAACAAGCATCAGAAAATTCTTCTACGATCACGTTGTCACAGAAAAAATCATAGAAAATAATTTGCATAATATGATTGAAAATGAAGAAAATATGGAAATGTCTGAGGAAATAATTGGCGAAGAAAAAGACGGAGAAAATGAAGCGATTGAACAAGAGGTAGTAGAAAAAATAGATATGAATAGTTTGCGCTGGAGAAGTACAGAGTTGATGCAATGTGATGTCAATTGGAAAAGCGAAATGCTTGGAAATATGGTGAAACAACCGATTGAATATTTTAACCAGTTCTTTACGGATAAAGCTTGGCAGAAGATATGTCTTGAAACAAACTTGTATGCGGCACAAACTAATGGAACAGAGTTGAAAGGTGAAGTTTTTGAAATTAAAAAATATGTTGGAATATTACTATATCTCGCTATAATAAGAATTCCAACATACAGAATGGCATGGGCGCAAAATTTCAAGTTGTCGGATATTGCAAATTCTATGCCAAGAAGTAGATTTGATAAAATCAAGCGATATTTACACATAAATAATAACGCTGATCAACCTCAAAAGAGTCAACCTGGCTACGATAAGTTATACAAACTTCGCCCGTCGTCGTCGTCGTCATGACATGGAGGTGGGCATTGCAGCCCTAGCACTGCGACCTGCTGGTCGATTGTACTATCCTCATATTTTTCCTTTCTGGAGTTAATGCTTATGTCTTGAATCTTCCGGATGAGATGATGAACCTCATCAGGTCGTCCAAGGCTAAGGTATGGAACTCCTTGTCTCCTATTTGAGGCATGCCAAGGGCTCTATATCTGTGTCTGGAGAACGCGGGACAGTAGCCCACATAATGTGCCGCTGTTTCCTCGTCCTCCTCACATCTAGTGCACCATGCATCGTCCACTATTTGCAGAAGAGCTTGGTGACTTCTCAGGCGTCCGTGGCCTGTAATCACTTCTGTGAGTTTTTTCAGTCTGACTCTATTTAGTTTCAGACAGTATTTTGCGACTTCAGGTCGTAGGTTTGGCAGAAAGAGCTTTGTCTGTCTGCATGTTGGTAGGTTGAGCCATCGTCTTCGATGTTCTTCCCTGAGTGTCTCATTGATCTTTTTTGAGATTAGATTTATGTTCGTTGGCAGAAAAGGCTCAGGACCAACCGGTGTGATCTCTGCTTCCTTCTTAGCCAGTTTGTCTGCCTCTTCATTACCTATAATGTCCACATGTGCTGGGACCCAGGTAACTGAGACCCTGTTTCTCTGGCTCAGCTTTTTGAGGCTGTTCTGGGCACACTCCACATTTGAAGTTTTCACATTGTGGGAGCCCAGGGCCTTGATAGCGGCCTGACTGTCTGAACAGATTTTTATCTGTTTGTTTTGTATTCTTCTGTCTTGTAAGAGGTCCGCGGCTTTGGCTATGGCGTGGACTTCAGCTTGAAAGATGGTTGTTTTTGTACCCAGAGGTATCGATATTTGAGCCTCATGTGGTCCAGGGCGTATATATATTCCCGCCCCAGCCCCGACGCTCATCACTGATCCGTCTGTGTACACTATGATATCAGCGGGCCTGTGAGAAAGGTGACCGAACTTAGTCCAATCATTCCTATCAGTCAAACTCGTTGTGAAATTTTTTCCAAAGAAGAGCCTTGGGATTATGTAGTCGTTGGGCAGATCAAGGAGTGAGTCCACTTCTAAACTCTTTAAAAGTTTGAGGTGTCCCTCACAAACTTCGCCCACTGCTAGATGTTATTAAAAAAAACGCAATGAAATTCCCCAAGAAGAACACCAGAGCATCGATGAACAAATGATTGCATTCAAAGGTAATAAACTTTTACATAAAAATAGACATCTTTCAATTGCTTAAATATATTTTTATATTTAGGTAAACACAGTTTGAAGCAATATCTCCCGAATAAGCCAATTAAATGGGGCTTCAAAATGTTCACTAGAGCTGGTGTATCTGGCATTATTTATGATTTCACCCTCTACATTGGTGAAGGAACGTGTGAATCCTTTGGTTTGGGAATATCATCGGACATTGTCTTACATTTGGCATTCCTATGAATCAAAATTATAAATTATTTTTTGATAATTGGTTTACGTCAATAAGTTTGTTGATTGTTTTAAGACAAAGGGGCATATTATCCATTGGTACAATCCGAAGTAATCGTTTGAAACATTGTACTCTAAAAAGTGAGCAGGATCTTCGAAAAAAAGGCCGAGGATCATGCGATTTCAAATATGAGTCATCGCACAACTTGATTGTTTGTCGTTGGTATGACAATAAGAGTGTGCAACTGGTTTCTAACTACGCAGGTAAAAATCCAATGAGTGAGTGCAAGAGATGGTGCCGAAAAGAGAAGAAAATTATTACAATACCTCGACCAGGTATAGTTGAATGCTATAACAAGCATATGGGAGGCGTGGACCTTGCAGATATGCTGCTGGAATTGTATAAAGTCAACCACCGTTCGAAAAAATTGTATATGCGCATTGTATACTGGTGCATAAATTCTGCTGTGATAAATAGCTGGCTGTTGTATCGCAGAGACCTTATACATTATAACGGCAGTGTGAAGTATATGCCGTTGAAAAAATTTCAATTAAATATTGCCAATGAGCTGATAAATGCAAACCAAACATCACCGGTCGCAAAAAAAAAAGTGGTCGCCCATCAAATCAATCACCAACGGAGTCCACTTCTACTTCAAGATGCTCTTCACCATCCAAATCAACGCCTTCTGGATCCACTTCCGGCAGAAGAGTGTATGTTTCAGAGCCTGTAAAATCTATCCGTTTAGACAATTTAAGTCACTGGGTTCAATGGGGATCAAAAGGTCGATGCAGGCTATGCCATACTGGGTTTTCTCGTAGTAAATGCAGCAAATGCAATGTTTATTTGTGCTGCAATCCATTAAAAAATTGTTTTGTTTCGTATCATACTTGATTTTTAATAAAAACACTGTCATACTAGGCGTGTATTATTATAAAAAGAACACTCAAAAACAAAAAAAATATAATGAACATAGTATTAAATCTCATAAAAATATTTTATTAGATTAACCATAGTTGCCCAATGTTGCCTATAGGCAACATTCAATAACTAACAAACCGAGAAACCTATGAGTCTGAAAATTTCGTCAGTTCATATTTAGGTCATAATAAACATGAATTTGCTTCCAAAAAATTTTTACTGCCGCCCAATTTAATTCGGGCATGAAAGGGTTAATAATGGTGAATATATTATAAACTCACAATCAATAAATAAAGTACACTACAAAAGTTTTCTGCAAATTGGTCATAACTTTTTACATACCCAGTAATTCAAAGAACGGTCTTTGATTATTTGGCCTGTTTATCAGTGGCGTTTTAACTTTTGTAGCTAGTGAGCTTTGGTCCCACCACTTATTGATCAACAGATATCAGTTTAAATGTAATAGAATAACATTAAAAATTCTAATCAAGAATGCCAATTTGAAGCATTTGTATCATATTGAATAAATTATCCATTAAAAACTATTTGCGGGTTAATTGAAACACTATTTTTCCAATGGAAATCGTAAAGCATTCGATTTTTCGGAGCAATTTTTGAATCAGTGACAATACGCATTCGCGTAAATCAAATTCAAACAGAATAAACAAGTTTCACTTAAGGGGGGAAATACATGTAACTGCTCCAAAAATCAATTTTTGTCTCTTACATTAAAATGCTCCAAATACTCTAAGAATGCGCCAAAAAAAGTTTTGAAGCGATATTCGTATTATTTTTCGAGTTATAGTCCGTTGTAGGCAACGCGGCGTTCCCCAGTAAGTCGAGCACACCTGCTGCGCGTCTCTGTCTACTTTCTCTCCGGCGCTATGGGCGGTTCTCTAATTGTGTATCCCTACCATATTCTTATAAATCTGAAATTCTAAGGAAATAGTACTTGGAATCGCTGACTAATGAGTAAGTTATAAGTTTTTATCTACTGCAAACTTTAAACGCGTTTTTCTCAAAGTAGTACTTTTTCAAATTCCGTACAAAATATCTCAAAAAATATTCAACCGATCCGGCTTAAATTTATACCACATCTACAAAAGAGTATTATCTTCTCGTTGAACCTACATGTTTTTGTAATTTTCGAGAAATAATTTGATTATCATTGTTTAAAACGCGTCAGTTGCCTTAATTAGTGAAAAGTTAAAAATACTCGTACAACTGCGGACATCTAATTAGAAACCCTTGTAGCTCACTAAGAAAAGCCCAATCCGTTATTGACTCATTCGATATAACTAATTCGCGTTAGATTTGTTTTCTACCTGATTCAATGATAATTTAGGGATTCAATAAGGACGACAAGACAATAAAGTCTTAAAAAACCGAAGACTTGAAGCGGACACGTAATTAGAAATACTGCATTTTACTGTAAATAGAAAGGCATGCAAATTTGTTATGACCAGTTCGAAAAAGGCCAGTTACATTCGTGGCAGTTTAAACGCGATTTTCAAAGTTTTAAAATGTGTTTTCATATTAATAACGATGGGAAAGGCTAAGAGCTGCACTCCTCTAGTTGGACAAAAGATTGTAGAGAGAGAGAGTTAGGCTTGTCTAGAGTGTTCCATAAAAATGGGTTACGGATCACGCAAACACGTGGAAAGTCGCGAAATATCCAATATATTCCCCGGACTAAAAGAGCCGAAAGACAACTTATAGTTTGAATAGAAAAATTGTTCGCACATCGAAACGGAACTCAAAAAAATTTGCTATCGAAATTCGTCGCCGACTTTTCAGGGTATGTAGCAATATTTCGGTGAGAACAGTCAGAAGACGTCTTGTGAAAGCCAGACTACATGGCAGGGTAGCCAGGAAGAAGCCCCTGGTACCGGCAACTAACCGAAAGAAAAGAATCAACCTCGCACGGGAACATTTAACTTCGAAAAATAAGTAAAAATTCATCTTTCGGAGCGACGAAACAAAAATAAATAACATTGGCCCTAATGACAGGGGATATGTAAGGCCACCAAGAAGTAAGGAATTCGACTCTCACTACATTTCAACTGTTGTTGCGATGCAGGAGACTGAAATATTTGCCTAGATAAATTAATTTTTAGATAATTTTCATGTGTTTCTAATTACATGTCCGCTCGAAGTCTTGGGGTTTTCAAGACTATCCTGTCATCCTATTAGAGGTACATCGGCTAACGCTTTACTTCATCCGTTTTACCTCAATTGCCATGAAATCAAGTGAGTGAGTGTATTACATCGAATGATTCATTGACAAATTGATTGAATTCTTGGTAAGCTAACATAGAAGTGTTTCTAATTATATGTCCACAGCTACATATGTGTGTATAAGTTAACACCTAACAGGCGCATTTACAAAATACATAATTCAACATTTCGCAACATGCACCCAACATATTCCAAGATGCAAATATCAAATTCTGTCAATGAGCCGTCCGTTTCCGTTCCCAACAAGCATCAGAAAATTCTTCTACGATCACGTTGTCACAGACCTGATGGCGAGGTGTCTTCATAACTAATTAAATGATAGGAGTCTAGTTTAATTTCTAGGCGCGCATTGTAAACTAGTTAGATGTAGAATTTATTGAGTAAAATTGTATTTTTTGGTTTATCTGGCCGCGTTATCATTAACAATTGCCCGAGAAGGGACCCTGCAAAATAAAAGTAGTCCGCAATATAAAGGCTAAAGTGACTCCTTAACGACAAACGTACGAAAGTTGCCACGCGCTACGAAAGTGAACGTCGCGACTACTCAATGGAGGTTCAAACAAAAATTAAGTGAAAAACGCGAGCGAATTGTGCCGGAGAAACAGAGGCACCCGAATATCCCGAGGAAAATGGAATCAGTAAAGCTGACAGCCGCTCTCGCCGTCCCAGATAACACTAAAAACAGCATAAGCTTAAATGCAAAAATTTTTAATGTAAGGTATTAACGTCATTTTTTACTATATTCATTATTTGAAATAAAATTCTCACAAACCACTTCATTTTTTATCATAACTTTTTGATTTGATTGATGATGACATTTTATTTGATTTCCCGTGCGCGTGATTTAAAATTCGGTTTCTAAAGTAAAGTCTTTACAGCGAAGTGTTCAAAGTGAAGTGAATCGTTTTGTTCCTCTAATCCAACCCGAAATTTTTTATGTCTTTCCAATGTCGCGAAACGAAAATAATTTATTACGGCCACCAAGGCTTAACACAAATCCTGAATTTCCGGTTTGCCTCCAGTTGTGAAAAACCTACCGGTAGGAAATGTACAAGGCCAAATTGAACTATTGGCGTTTAGCATTCTTGCGAGAGAATGTCCAAGGATTATTAATTCGATCCTAAATCCACAGGACAACCTGCATCTAGACATTGATCAACCCATAAACCCTGACCAAATCGGAAATCTAGCTGGTAGGGACAGGGTACCCGACGTAGTAAAATATCTACGCGACTTTTCGGGTGAACCAGGAAAATTAAGTTCCTGGAAGAAGAGTGCCGAAAGAATTCTGACAATCTATGAGCCACAGAGAAACTCCGCAATGCTACGGTATCCTCAGTGTCATAAGCAACAAGATCATTGGGCAAGCAGATACAGCCCTCGAAGCTTACAATACTCCGCTAAATTGGAAACGAATTTCTAAGTGCTTAACGTTGCATTACGCGAATAAGAGATTTGGGAGCCCTAGAATATCAAATGACATGTTTGGTTCAAGGAAGCAATAGCATTCAAGGGTTCTACCAGGCCGTGTATCCACATTCATCATTAATATTGAACAAAATTTTGAGTTTGAAAATGAGTGCTGAAGCGAGAAGTGTTTTGGTTCAATCGTATCGCGATAAGGCGCGGTCTCAAGGGTGACCTCCTCAAGCTTTTAGGCATCAAAGAACCGGTCGCTTTGGCTTAGACTTGAAAACGTAAACTACCATGTGCAATATGCAAATAATGCAAACCCAAAAACACGCCAAAGTTACATACAACCGCTTATCCCGCCGCGCAATAATGCTGTGCAACATACCCCTTTCAACGTATCGAGACAATTTCATTATCCTGATCAATTTAACCCACCACCGCGACCGTATAAACCAAGTCACATGTATCGCCCATTCCGACAAAATCAAGTTCAGTAAAACCAATTCCAACAACCACGACATTTTACACTCGTGAGCCATAAACTATCAAAATCGCCCACAGCCAAATGGTCGGTTTAAACGCCCAACATCGCATTTAGTTCACCAACCCCGCAAATTTCAGAGAAACTGTCATACACAAAATTTTAACATATAACACGAGACTTGCATTGAAGCTCTCGATTCGAATAATCGTGATATGGACGCAACAAAAGAATACCTCCAAGAGAGCGAAACAAATCATTTCCCACCAGATGAAATAAATTACAGCGAACCAGAAATTCAAAGCCTAATAGAAACGCACGGCCCAAATACCAGTGAGCACCAAGATGTTCATTTTTTATGTTGACGGGCTCTTCGTTGCCTTATTTTAAGTGTAAAACGAAGAGCGGCAACACAATGAAAATCTTAATCGACACAGGATCAAACAAGAATTACATATATCCCAAGTACGCTAAAAACCACTATCCTAACGAAAACTTGGTCGGTGGCAACATTAAAATTACCCATTTTCTATCCTAAACCTTTTTGGCACAAATCAACTCAACTTAAAAAAATTTTATCCTTCCTACATTAAATGCTTTGCATGGGATCTTAGGTAATGAAAGCCTAAAAGAATTGGGTGCAGTCCTCTACACTACCGAAAACTATGTATATGGTTTTAAAACAACATGATTATCCCTATCAAACAGAGTGTTTCACAATCTTTTAATAGTATTGATGTTCGATCATCCCATTGAACTCGTGAACAGAAGTACAAACTCCTCAAAGTGTTGCAATCGCACCCAAACCTATTTTCTGAGCCTGACGACGAACTCGCTTATGCAACATCCGTTAAAGGCGAAATTTGAACAGCAGACCCTGTTTACTCAAAACCGTAGTCATACCCAATTGCATTGAAAGAAGTTGTATAGAGACAAATTAACCAACTACTCGCAAATGGAATTATCCGACCGTCCAGATTACCATATAACTTTTCTATATGAGTGGTCCCAAAAAAACCAGACGCATCTGGAGGAAGAAAATATCGCTTAGTATGTAATAGACTATCGAAAATTGAATTCGGTAACTATACCAGATCGTTATCCAATTCCAGAAATTAATGAAGTTCTTGCTAACCTACGTCAAAATAAGTTCTTTCTAATTATTGATCTTAAAAGCGGTTTTCATTAAATTCCATTAAAAGATTCTGATATTGAGAAAACTGCGTTCGCCGTCAACAATGGGAAGTATGAGTTTACCCGATTTCCCTTCAGTTTAAAGAACGCGCCATCAATTTTTCAACGGACTCTAGACAACATTCTTAGAAATCACATAGGCGTTAGGTGCTATGTCTACATAGATGATATTGTCATCTTTGGGAAGACCGAAACCGAGCACCTCAAAAATATTGACGTAGTTTTTAGACATTGCAATCAGCAAACATGAAGGTACAGATCAATAAATGCGAATTTTTAAAGGATTCTGTTGAATTTTCGGTTTTGTTATATCCACGGAATCAAGGAAAACCCGGAAAAGGTTAGCGCAATTGTGAATTTTCCTGCTCCTAGAACCTTAAAGGAACTTCCTCGTTTTTAGGGTTGGCAAGCTATTACCGCCGCTCCATACTCGACTATGCCAAGGTAGCGCATACATTGACGTCACTCTTACTTGGAGAAGAAGGACGGATATCAAAAAACATGCCCAGTAAGATCAAAGTAAATTTATCCCAATCTGCTTTCGAAGCATTCCGGAAAATAAAAAACTCTCTTGCATCGAATGATGTAATTCTAACTTACCCCAACTTCGAAAAGGGTTTCGACCTGATGACTGACGCGTTACAGCACGCAATTGGTGTAATATTATCCCAAGGTGGAAGACCTATTGCCTTTCTCTCTCGAACGTTGAGCAAAACCGAAACGAACGGGAAATGTTAGCCATAATTTGGGCGCTGAAATCTTTGCGCAACTACCCATACGGTTCCCGGAAGGTTAACATAAGGACTGTATCGGAAAAAATTAACCTTTAGTTTCTCCTGCATAGCTTCTGTTTGGGATAAGTTTAAGTCTTCATCAGGTATGCAAATTTAGCTATAAAATGCCACAAAAAAAGAACGTCTAATGCATTCGTATTGTAAGATCGCTCTTGAAGAGATGTCATCAAATCAAGAAAAGGTGCGTAATTTAATTGTGTGCAAATACTTGCAAATACTAGCAAACAAGACCAATTCGTCGATTGCAACAGTGAAACGAATGACTATAAACTACAAAAAGCACCTACCTGCTGCTAGAAAGTCTGGATTAGGTAGAAAAAAGACCCATCCGATAAAAATGAACCTAAAGGTAAAGAGGAAATTTTTGCAGCGTCCTAACACATCCAGATATGGCTAAAAAAGTGCAAACATCAAACACAATGATTCAGAGGATTAAGAAGCATTATAATTTTAGATCATACAAAGTCCAAAAAGTACCCGATCGATCCGAGGAAAAGGAGAAAGAATTGCAGAGAGCGTGCGAGCGCTTCAGACTACGAATGAAGGCCGTGATTGAAGCTGATGAAGGCATTGAATAGTTACAATGTCAATAGATGCACAAAATGCCATGTAAGACATTTTTGTACTTAACCCTCATCGGTTCTTTGTATACGACCGTATACAATTTTCGTATTTAAAATTGAATGTAGTGAAAAATTGATGTTTCAATCAATATTTTTTTCAAAAAAAATTTCATATGTATGATCATAAATTTGCCTTATAATAATAATAAACACTTTACAAATGACAAAAAAACACAATACATTTGTTGGTTTTCATTTAGATATATTCTGCGCAGGTAAGAAGTCGTTGTGTATATGATCGTATACGCAAGAACCAATTCGACAATGTTTTGGAGGGACCGATGAGGGTTAAGTTCATTTTTCAATAAATACCAAGATTTGAAGGATGTTCATTGATTTGTCCGGATTTTGTTGACACACCCTATATATATATATATATATATATATATATATATATATATATATATATATATATATATATATATTAATGATAACGCCATCAGATAAACCAAAAAATATAATTTTATTCAATAAATCCTACATCTGTAGCATTTTGGCCAGATTTAGCGACAAGTCATTATGCTCGATCAACAATGAAGTGGTATGAGGACAACGACATCTCCGTGGTACCGAAAGCAGCTAACCCTCAAAACTGTCCAGAACTTCGACCAATCGAAAGATATTAGACTTAAATAAAGAAAACATTAAACAAAACAAACAAAATTGCTTAAACCGAAAAAGATTTTCAAAATAAACCGTTGTACGGAACCTAATGCGTGGAGTAAACGGAAAGGTCCAAATTTTGTTTTCTTGAATTGAAAATTCATTGAATTTCTATGTAAATACTTGTTAGTATAATATTATAATAAAAGAAAAAAATTAGTTCGATGAAGCAATTAATACCACTTTTAGAGACATAATTATAAAGGTCAATTATTTCGATACACACCAAGATTAAACGATGGAAAACTACTCTCGAGGAATATAACCACGAAATAAAATGCAAACCTGGCAGATCGAATATTATAGCTGACGCTCTTTCTAGACCATCACAGAACAATTCTATGACAACAGACACTCATAGCGACGATAGTTCCCCACAAAATCTTATTCCCTCTGTTGAAACTCCGATAAACGCATTTCGTACTCAACTTATACTTAAGATTGGTAATGAAAAAAATTACCAACTCGAAAGGCCATTCCCAAATTAATTCAAACATGTGTTCACGGAATTTTAATATACCACTCAAAACTTAATTGAAATATTTAAACGATACCTTAATCCCAAGGTTATAAACGGAATAAAAATTAAAGAAGAGGTAATGGGCCAAATTAACTAAAGTCCACTATATTTTAGAAACTATAAAATTCGATTCACACAAAAAAAATTGAAAGTCTCCGCAATGTTGAAGAAAGAAAGAAATCATACTGAAAACCCATAACCACGCGCGTAGCCGTATTTTGAGTGCCAGAGATATCGAAGATGTTCGAGCACCACTTCGAGATTTGCTATTTTTCGTAGGAGTCTCTAAATGTATAGTTATAAATGGGAAACCTGCTCTAAACTAAGCATCGTTAACATTTATGATGCAAGAGCAACTAAAAATCGAATTCTTGAATAAAAACAAACTTTTTTCCTTAAAGTCGATGATTTCTTTATTTTTTCCAAATACGTTTTTCGGCAGCTATTTGCTGCCATCTTCTGTGGATTATGTTTGAATTTCTCAATCTTACTTCTATTTATATTACTCTTAAGTATAAAAGTTATAAATTATATCCTTATATCCTAATTATATTCCTAGCTTTTTCGCTTATTGTTTCTACCTGATGTCGATATTAGTTTTAACAGATCCGTGTATCCATTACCTAGGTGCGTGTTCAGCCTCGTCTCGGGGTTCTCCTTGGCTATGTAGTAACTCTCGTAGACATCTAATTGGTTTTTCCTCTGTGTTTTTGGTCTAAAACAGAGGATAGGAAGGGTTAGAGAAGACATTGGTTTTTTAAAAATAAGCTTAAGACACAAAATCACTCCCAAAGGATACCGAATCAATTTACATAGCCAAGGAGAACCCCGAGACGAGGTTGAACACGCACCTAGGTAATGGATACACGGATCTGTTAAAACTAATATCGACATCAGGTAGAAACAATAAGCGAAAAAGCTAGGAATATAATTAGGATATAAGGATATAATTTATAACTTTTATACTTAAGATTAATATAAATAGAAGTAAGATTGAGAAATTCAAACATAATCCACTGAAGATGGCAGCAAATCGCTGCCGAAAAACGTATTTGGAAAAAATAAAGAAATCATCGACTTTATGGAAAAAAGTTTGTTACCACGTATCCGATGCCAGCCGAAAATACATAAAGAAGGAAACGAGATACCTTTTTTTACAAAACGATTTGCAGCAACTTTGGCACTTGATGAAATATACGGAAATACATCATAAAATTGTAAAGCGATCCTTAAACTTTATAGAATCCGCGTGGAAATGGGTCGCAGGTAATCCTGACCACGAAGACCTAATTCTAATAAACAATCAATTTAAATGAAGTAATCGAAAACAATAATCAGGTTCATATAAATGATGAATATAATGAAAAAAATCAATGAAGTTACTAACATAACCAATGAGCTAATGAATGTAATAAAAAGAAATAGTTCCATATTAAACAAATTTGCAATAACATTGAGTTTTAAAATGAAAATGATAAAGAAAGAATCATTAAACATTATACAATCAATTCAATTAGCGAAAGCAAATATCGTCAATATAAATATTTTAGCTAAAGCCGAAATTCCAATGATCGACAAAACAAATTAAAAAAAAAATATTTTAATACCAGTAAAAAACATAATGCTATCAATGTAATTGACTTCGATTTTTTAAGAAATGACGAAAGAAAGTTCGAAATTAAAAAAATGTGTGAAACATTTGGAACTATTACATTTTGCAAGAATAGTGACATAGGAAACATAGGCAATACAACATGTATTCCAATTTTTTTAGATAGTAAGCTAGCTGTTTGTAATAAAAGTAACAGTCACCACATTGAAACCATCGAAGCAATCAGCCCAGGTATTGTACTGATCAACAATTTTAACGGAGCTATCGCAGTGAAAGGAATAAATCGCACGCTAAACCGAACTAACCTTTTAAAATTTGACAACGCAACAATCAAAATTACCAACACCATATTCAGAGCCGAAAAAAATAAGACCATGCCATCCTTACCACCCATCATAACCACAAACTCCGAATTAGATCAAATACAGGAAATCCTATCTTTCCAAATGTTCAAAGAACTTCATTTTAACAATTCAAAAATCATCAGTCGCATGAAAGACGAAAAAATCATCAATGAATGGACCAGTTATGGACTCTTTTCTATTATTTTCATCATGATTACAATGTTGGCAATTTCCAAAATCATAAAAGTAAAATCAAACTAAACCGACATAAATATCCAAACTTTAAGTTCAAATGCACCATTAAATTCTGGAATAAAAATCGAACCGACAAATATCCCTCTACAGCGTAACAAGCCTTTTCAACATTCCGTTTTTTTTTTGATGACCGAGGACGCTCAATTTAAATACGAAAGAGTTAACACCTAACAGGCGCATTTACAAAACAAGTAATTCAACATTTCTCAACATGCAACCAAAATATTCCAAGATGCAAATATCAAATTCTGTCAACGACTCGTTCGTTTCCGTTCCCAAGAAGCATCAGTAAATTCTTCTACGATCACATTGTCACACACCTGATGGCGAAATTAAATTATAGGAGTCTAGTCTAATTTCTAGGCGCGCATTGTATGCTAGTTAGATGTAAAATTTATTGAATAAAATTATATTTTTTTGGTTTATCTGGTCGCGTTATCATTAATACATAAATACATACATATATATATATATATATATATATATATATATATATATATATATGTGTGTGTGTGTGTGTGTGTGTGTGTGCAAGTGAATTGGTTTACAAATAGACTAAATTACAGTGTAGTGCATTTATATTCAATAATAAATTAGCATATTGAAATTCGTATTTATATTGAATTGGCATAGAACCCACTCTTGGCGGGGTTCTTTATGCAAGCACTGCAATGATGGTGAGAATTTATGAATGGACAGATTAGAATAAGTAACACTGAAAGCGGACATTTCGTGATTCTGAGCCATACCGTAGGTGTTCGATGACTTTTGCAGCGTGTTCGTAAATGTATTGGTTTGGTATTGATGTAGATTTAGGATAAGACAGAGCTTTTATTTTTGTGACGCCATTCAATTCTTTTCGCAGATTCTGCGGTTTAGAAATAACCGCCGTGAGTCATGTGGTCCACTCTATTTTATCTGCGGCCCCGAGCGAAAGTGAGGACAAGGAAGGTGAAATAATTGCATGAAAAGAACATAGATGCGTTCTTTAGCAAATGCCTAGCACTTCGCGGAATATAAGCCTGAATCCTAGCTAAGTTAATCCACCGCAACACATCCCAACGGCATTCGGAACATCAGATATAAGAGGGCCTAATGCAATAAGGGTAGAGGAATTCATATTAAGAATAAGACAACAATACTTACCAGCAGCCCACAAACAGCCTAGTACACATCCAAAGTAACACAAGTTAGCATGGTTGGTTGGTTGTAGTGGCAGCCCTCTTTATCAAAAAGATGGCTCACTTAGGCCCATTGTGATACCAAAAAAAGACAAGGGCGGCACTAGACCCTGTGAGATGACGAGAACCATTTCGATTCTCGTATGAAGCCGGCTATGCAGCCGATATTTAAATCAGCTAAATCAGGTTCCGAGATCGAGTGCTCCACCATTTTGGACGCTCCTCGAGCCCGGATGCCCCGTGTGCACCCGCGCCGCCGGGACTGGTACAACGTCGACCGCATAGTGGCGGTCCCGATTTAACATAATTCCGCGACTAGCTCACCGAGTCGTGGGTTTTTGGAAACAGACAAGAAGATTCACGAACCACACCCGCACATGCGTCACCACGGCAAAAGAAAACAATCACATCACTTTTATGTACTTATTCCATCATATTATTATTATTATTCTTTTTTTTCCCTACTTTTACAATAGATGTTTATGTGCATCTAACACTTAATCGAACTATTTTTTTTCTCTACTGTTACAATAGATGTTTATGTGCATCTAACACTTAATCGAACTATTAACTTTTTTTTGTTTTTGGTTATACCTTTGCTCGGGCTGCTGAGGCTGATATACTTGGTTGGTGCATTTTCCGCTGACGTTGGCTAGTGTTACACCGGTGCGGGGAGGTCGGCGTGTCGTCTAAGAAAATGGTTGCCTGCCAGCGCTGCCGCCGTGCCGTCGCTCGACCGTGGCGAATGTTTTCGTGCCCTGCGAACACGAGGCCAAGTGCGAACATCTCGCGGCGTGCAACGCCCGCTCCAAACGATCCACGAAACCATTCCCGAACGTTGACTCGCCAGCCCGCCTGTAGGCGCACAGCTTTTGAAGATCCTTTTTCGTTTTCCAGCGTTTTGCATTTCGCACGCGTTGACCCACCACAACTACTCGTTCGCGGGCCAAATCGCCCGTCCAAAGCGCCTAAGTAAACCTATCGACGGCGGTTTACTGAATTTTCAAACAAAATGAAACACTGGCGCGTTGGAAAGATGACTAATGAAACAGACTGAAGTACATGGCTGACGTTACGACAAGATAGCTGGGACAATACAATACACAAAAAAAACGAAATGCTGATCCGTCCGAGTTTTACACTGGGGTTGAGCTGTACTAACTACAAAGGATCGACCGTTGCCTTCTGTATCGAAACCCCATAGAGAACCTCAGGTCTAACCTGACAGATTTCAACCCCAGTCTCGGATCGGCCAAAGAAAACAAACTAGAAATTAAAAGACGAAGACAAATACATATATTTTGAGTTCACTATGAACCCCCCACCCCTAAGATAGTTGCCTAGCAACTGAAACGGTTGTATACCGGAGATGAAAAGATGAGGAATACTTGATTCCGATAGGTAAAATTGGCAATATTCGAAAGATAAAGAGCTATGGTGAGAATACAACAAAAAAATATATGGTCTCACTTCCTGTGAGCAATTATTAAGGGACCCCAAGGATCGTCACTGCCTTAGTTGTTTATGACTACAAACCCTAATATTCAAAATATAACCTAATATGATAAAAATATCTACATTATATACAGACGTCAACGCTCAACGCGGACTAGTTTAGGGACCCCAGAGGTCGTCAATTCTCTAGCATTTTATGACTCCAAACCCAAATATTCAAAATATAACCTAATATGATAATATATATAACACCAAAATATCTACATTATATACAGACGTCAACGCTCAACGCGGACTAGTTTAGGGACCCCAGAGGTCGTCAATTCTCTAGCATTTTATGACTCCAAACCCAAAATATTATACGGACCAAAGAATTGCAGATATACCTAATTAACTTTTCTTTTATATACACGATGAAGGATTAACGTCAACACTGATGCAACCAACGCTACGCGCGAGGCCACCAGGAAAACTCATTGGACCGTTAACTCCAAACCGATACTTGAGCCTAACCAAAATAAAAAGAGCAACATCCACACTGATGCAACCAACACTAGGCGTGAGGCCACCAGGAAAACTCATTGGACTGTTACTTTTATAAGGGACCTACGCCCTACCTAATTTACAACTACAAATGTTATATCTGCAACCTATTACTCAAACTAACTAACAATAATCCAACACTATTAACGATAATTAGAAGATACATAGAAGATAGGGGTATGTATTACTACCTACGATAAGATACTATAAGATACGATATGATATGAAGGCTAAAATAGATATGATACAAAGAGGATTTGATTTGATGGTGCTGTCTCGCCCTAACTCCAACGAATGGCTACTTTTAGACCGATTGTTAGACGTATTAGGTGTAGACACTTTATTAGGCCAAAATGCCATGGGAACGTCCATGTTGTTATTGAATATTATTTATAAAAATAACGTTAATACGAGGACCGAAATACTAATGTAGAATTATATAAAAACGATATACGATACGATATATATTAAATATTTCCGCAAGGGAATTTACATTCGACGAAATAATATTTACACGCGACGATAGTTGTATACAAAACTAATATGGCGATAACGATTACTCGCTAATAAGCACAACGCCCCAAAAGCTAATACTACCTAAAGTGATCAACCTCGTTATCATTACGCCGACGATATATTCAGGAACCGAAATATTAAATACGCGACACCGGAACCGATTAGTGTGTGTGAGAGGGTGTGTGCGATTTACAAGGTTTTACATAATTTGTACATAATTGTTTACAAAGTTTTACAAAGTTTTTACAAAGTTTTTACAAAGTTTTTACATATTAGAAATTACAAAGTTATACTTTTACTTAAAGGTACCTTAGCAGGTTTGTACAGATATTAAACCTGATTAAATGGAATATATTGGTTTTTGTTTCATAAATGGTGATTATTATTTGTTTTGGTTTTTGCACTTTAGTTTTATGTATTTATGATATTAAAGTGTGTGATTGCTCTCCTCTACAAAAGCAGCGACGTAGGAATGGGTAATTTTCAGACTTTACGTTAATATATTTTTGTACTGGGACCGGATGTCGAACACTCAAATTGCGAAGTACATGTGTAAGGAATTCACCCATGAATCGAACAATTTGCGCGACACTATCAATTTTCAGACAAAATTTACTAAATGCAAGAAGTTGGTTTAGATAAGTTGGAGAATCGTTAGCGACGGAATCAAAACGTATGAAGTGACAACAAGTGCTACAAAAGCTTACTTGACTCAAACTACTACGCGGCTAACACATCACAACACGATTTTCGAATTTACGAAGTAAAAATTGAAACACGAAAGAATTTGCAGATATACTGCCGTAGAATAGACACGAAGGAAAAGAATATGGGAAAGGTCCCATACTTGGGCGCCATTTGTCACAATCCCGACCACGCGCGCAAACCCGAGGATCCGAGATCGAGTGCTCCACCATTTTGGACGCTCCTCGAGCCCGGATGCCGCGTGTACACCCGCGCCGCCGGGACTGGTACAACGTCGACCGCATAGTGGCGGTCCCGATTTAACATAATTCCGCGACTAGCTCACCGAGTCGTGGGTTTTTGGAAACAGACAAGAAGATTCACGAACCACGCCCGCACATGCGTCACCACGGCAAAAGAAAACAATCACATCACTTTTATGTACTTATTCCATCATATTATTATTATTATTCTTTTTTTTCCCTACTTTTACAATAGATGTTTATGTGCATCTAACACTTAATCGAACTATTTTTTTTCTCTACTGTTACAATAGATGTTTATGTGCATCTAACACTTAATCGAACTATTAACGTTGACGCGCCAGCCCGCCTGTAGGCGCACAGCTTTTAAAGATCCTTCTTCGTTTTCCAGCGTTTTGCATTTCGCACGCGTTGACCCACCACAACTGCTCGTTCGCGGGCCAAATCGCCCGTCCAAAGCGCGCTCCGATATTCAATCTGCAACCACCAGATTTCCCGATAGACTCTTTCTTACTCCTATTCCATCGATCACACCTTACAACGTCCGGCGTGTTCGCCAGTCCAAACGCAACTCTCCACTCACTCACCATTTCCGGCACGTCCAACATCGAAAAGCTATTTTTCGCGTAGCGTGGCTTTATCGATCACTCGTATTCGCGAAAGCTTGAGCACGATCAGAGGGTTGGAGCGAGATGACACGCTTGAATAGCTTTGTCGGAACTTGGCGAGCTTTACACTGTCAAATAATCATTGCCAGGTAAGTATTCCACTGATTTAGTTATTTCGGGCAGAAAAGGCGCGAAGATAATTTGAATTTAGTTTATGGTACGTAACAATTTCACGACTCGTGTTCAGGAGCTGCTTGGTGCGTCTGAAACTAAGTGCACGCCAAGTTTTCCTGGTTGTCCTGCAGGTTTCCTTCAACAACCAGGCTCTATTTGCAGCCTTGATGTAATGCTGCTTAAATCCTAGCTTTATAGAAGGTAGAGGTTGACCGAATTAGGGTGTGAGTGTATACTCTTGGAGCACAGTGCCAGCTCGCGCTAAGGCATCCGCTTCGCAATTTCCCGGTATATCACTATGTCCCGGTACCCAGTGTAGAGTCACTTCACAGTGAAGTGACATCACGTTCAGCTGTGTACGGCATTCCATTACCATCATGGATGAGTTGTACACGTTGGATAGTGCTTGGATAGCAGCTTGACTGTCAGAGAAAATATTCAGGTTTCTTATGGAAATTTTCTGATTTCTCAGCCAGTCTACTGCCTTGTATATTGCAATGACCTCTGCCTGAAAAACACTGCAGTGGTCTGGAAGTCGGAAGGATAGTTTCAGGCCTAGCTGTTCTGAGAAAACGCCACAGCCAACTTTTCCGTCCATTTTGGAGCCATCAGTGTAGATGTCGACCGATTCCTGCATCCCACCACTTTCTATTGCCCAGTCATCCCTGCTTAGGATGACTGACCTGAAACTATGATGAAAGCAGGGAATCGGGGGCGCAAGGTCTACCTCCCCTGGCGTTGGTCCATTCCTCCGAAGTATGGTGGCGTGGCCAACATTTCCCTCTTGCCAGAGATGCCAAATTAGCATAGTAGAGAAGAATATGCGAGAAGTAATTGGCGCAATAACTATACGAATAATAGCAATGCAGTCTGGGCCTATTTTTTCAAAAAAAAAATCGAAATTCTAATAACATGATTTTTAGGTACTGCATATATGCAGAATTAGTGTTAAAACTTTTATTTTATTCGGCAAAGCTAAGAAATATATCTATATCCAGCGATACAATAGAGCATGTGTGAGCGCACTCAGCAGGTACTTAAATTTTATACACGTTTTTTGACCTGGTTGACACGATTTCGAAAAATCAATATTACCGATTGGGCTCAAATTATTACTGAGTATTCAGCACATGTGTAGTTTCAGCCTCTACCAGATTCAGAATTTCTTATAAACTTTTAACGAATTTATAAAACAATTTAATTGCAAAAAAGGGGTCAAAAAATTGAAAAATCCGCCATTTTGTTTTTTTTCGTCCAAAATGTTTAATTCTGCTACGGGCTATAGCCAATCAATTATATTTCAACATGCCATTCGGATTTTATGTTTCAGATGCTCCAGTGGTATCATGTCAATCAGTTTTTTGGGTGCTTCCGTGATAGTTGCCATTTTGTATATAAAAGTGAAAAAAATTCTTAAAGTTCAGTAGTTACTTGTTGATGTACAAAAGTTTTACACCATTTAAATTAATATTTATATTAAAAAAATTATTGAAATTTGGTCCAAAAGACCCAGAATGCCCCTTAATAATTGTAACAGTAATAGTGCTTATAATGGAAACATTTACAACAATCACAACAACAATACTTTCAGATTTCACACAAGAAATAGAGATAACATAGATATGAGTAATAGTAATAATAATCAGAGCAATAAAATAAGTACCACCAATAGATACCATAATAACACGAATATCAAGGCAAAAAAATAACAAAAAAAATTACAGAAGACGCCAAATAAATATAATGACGAACTAGGGAAACTCCCAAGGTTCCAACGAGGATGGAAGAAAATTCCCGGAACAAAACAATGTTAATAAAGAACCAGTACCTATAGGACAATGGATACCTGTGCAAATTTCGTCAAAATTTGTTACTACAATGCTTACAAGTATTTACACTGTTTAGTAGACACTTTTTAGCAGACGTTGACCTGCAAAGACATTATTTGCAACAATATATAATACGCACTAGAAAGTAAACACATGAAACTAACAGGGATTACAAATAAGTCACAACATCAATAGGAACTCGAACTTTATAATTACGAATTAGAGCGTGGGACCGTGATTTTTGGGAATTTACGCAACGCGTGGGAATGTTATTTGTTGCACGCTTTATATAACCTTGTGTTACCTCTTCCTCTCTTAAGTTTAGTGTCCTCACTCAATTAGAAAAATGGCAAATTGTAAATGTTGTAATTCAGATTTCTGGAAAGAATAATTAAGGTTCGTGAGGGAGGACTTTCTGGGTGTAAGTATTGATGACTCAGGTGTTTAAAAAGTAATTATGGTAATTCCTTTCGACGAGTGCTTGCAACAGAATTTAATTTTTAGATATAGTAAAATGATGAGTATAAATCCGAGGAACGCATAGTTGGTCCGGTTTGATTTTATTTGCTTGGTATTTTTAAGGTGAATTCATTTTATCATCTGGAGGTATAGGATTTCTTCAATTTTTTGATCACCGTGTTCGAATTGTGTGAGATTGTGTTAGCTCTGCAGCAGGAAATTTTTCTTCGTTGACGAGGATACTTGTAATTTGAAATTTCATAAGATATGTTCTTTTAAGTCCTTGTTCCAATTCGTTGATGTTAATTTTGCTAATGAAGCTATTTAAGAAAATTATTCCGGGTGCAAATTCTTCTATTGTTGGGTGATGGTGACTATTTATCCTAAAGAAATTTCTAATGTTATCCTTAAAAATTTCCCTAAAATATTTTACTTTGGTTATATCGGTTTGATTCTTACCTATTGAGTTTTCATTAATACTTTTATTATAAATGAAGGGTGATTTTCTTTTAATTTTTCTTTCCTAAATAGGGGGGATACTTTTGTTGAGACTCTTTACATTAATGATTAGACCTATTGCATAGTCGTTTGCGGGATCCCTTCTCTTATTATAAAAGTTTAAATCTCGTTTTTGTTTATTTCGTATTTGTTCGATATTATCTTTCCGTGACTTTTCTAATATTTCAGGATCAGTGAAAACGATTTGTTCGTAAAATAATTGATAGGCTTTTGCCTGTAGCGGAGTGAATACTACAATTGTAGTCATAAACGGATATTTCGATCAATTTGTCGAACGTTTTATTTATTCCATCAGTTTTCAGACATCGTATGATATCCAGCAAGGTAGAATGAAATTTCTCAACCTGTCCATTGACCTCGCTTTTGTAAGCAGAAATTCTGTACAGTTCGATACCGGGTTGGTCTTGTATCATAAATGTTATGGATGCTGAATTGAAAGATTTCTTACCGTTGGTAACTACACATTTTGGAATACCGAAGAATATCAACATTTGTCTCAGGTGTTGTCTAACGTCTTCAATTGCACAAGATTTTAGAGTTCTAATTCGTCTATCGCTGCCATTGTCAAACGGCTTTCAGTTATATAAATGTCTATATGAATAATATGGCCAGCATATTCAGGAATTGAGGTACTTTCTAAAATTGTTTTGTTAGAATGTCTTTCATTTCATTTATTTTCTTTATATACTGAACATTGTATTAGTATTTTTTTTTTATTCTTTGCTGTTATTTTGGAAAAGTGATATTTTTCTAAGATTTGAGACTTGTTTTCACTTCCATTGCGTTATACTTCATTAGTGACGTTTTCAATTTCTCTTCGAGTGAATCTAATTTTATATGGCGAAAAGCATAGACGACAAAGTTCTTGTATTTTTCCCATGACTTCCTCGATAGTCATGATTCCATTGATAGCAGTGGGATTTAAATAGCGTTTAAAGAGACCAGTCAAATTTTCTTGTGTGTATTGGGGTTCGATGAAAATGTTTGAAATAATTGGAAAACGGTTTTTAAGCTCATTGAGAATAAGTTGCGTTCGAAACGAATTGATTGGAGTTTTCAAAGTAGGTATTAAATTCTGTGACGAATTATCATCATCAACGTTTACTGGTACTCTTCCAGAATGGCTTTCCACCGCTTCGTTTTCTAAACGGAAGCCTCGTGAACTCAAATTTTGTGTGACAGATTGAAAATGCGATTTTATCGATATCAGATTCTTTTAATGGAATTTGATGGAAATCACTCTTGAGATCTAAAACAGCGAAAAATTTATTTTCCCCAACATTAGCTAACACGTTGTTAATCTCTGGAATTGGGTATTTGTCCGGAATTGTAACAGTATTCAACTTTCGATAATCGATGACAATTCTATACTTCTTTCCATTGCAAGGATTCGATTTTTTGGCAACTACCCAAATCGGTGAATTATACGGAGACCTAAATGACAGTATGATGCCATCTTCTAGTATTTTTTTATTCTTTTACGATTTAAATTAGACAGGGCTGTTATTAACTGTAGGAATTTTTGTTTTTACTGTGGCTCCGTAAGTCAACTTGGCATCGGGTTCGGGAAAAAAATTAGAATATTATTTTATAATTTCAAAAAGTTTTTTGGTTTGGTCCGTTGAAAAATGAGAGGTTTTAAGTTTAATTTAATTCACTTACTCTGAAATGTGTTATTTGATAGGAATTTCGACATCATTTCCGATCGTTATGTAGTCTACAGCAGTATTAATTGTTGCTCTCAGTTCCTTAAGACTATCATTTCCGATGATACCATGGAATGATTTAAAGGATAGAAGAAAATAAAAATTAAGAAGTGGCCAAGACGAAGCAAAGAGTTTTGTCGTGGTGAGTAATTTGTACATCACCTCCAACAAATTTGACTGTAAATATGTTTTTATTTGGGTATTGGAATAGAACACAAGATGGTTGAATATAAATTTTGTTTGATCCCGTATCGATGAGGAATTTATAAATTTTTGCGCTCTTCGCTATGTGATCTTTATATGGAAGTGAAAAGCTCACTCATTCTAAAAAAATAATGTCTTGTAATTCCGCTTGTACTGTTTTCGTGGACTTTGGTTCCTGATCCTTTGATAATTCTGAGTTGAGGTTCATATCCCTGAAACCATTAAAGTCTTGAAGCCATTGCTCATCGTCATTATCATAATAATCCGGCTATTGATAGTAGTTGGAAATTTCATCAGGATTGATGTTATGGCTTTCGGTGAACTGATTATTTTGTTGTTGTCAGGGACTGAAATTTGGACAGCAGTTGGTCTCTTAACTGAGAAACTTTCTCTTGGCCTATTTTGATAGTCCAAAAATTTAGAATGGATGCTCCCATAGGCTCAGGTCTTGGCTGGGGTTTGGAAAGCAATTGCTGTCTAGGAGAAAACGGACTATACAGTAAGTTATTCGGAGTAGGATGATTGAATCCAACATTATTTCTGGGACTAGTGTTCTGCGAATTTTGGGGTTTATATGGTGGTCCAGGGGTTTGGCATAGCTCTGTGTAGAATATTCGTCGTGGTGCCGGTATTGGTTTTTGCCTAATAGGAACGGAGAGGTGACGTTCCCCGGTTGCGCTCTCCTGGCATTGTTAGAATTTCAATGGGCATATTAAGTTTTGAAATTGAAATTTTGAACATCGCATCGAAAAGTCGACCTATCTCTATTTCGAACTCGTCGTGAAAAACCTCGAAGGTTTATCGTTTTGGCACAGGGTTGCCAAGTTGGGGGGTTTTCACCCCCATTTTGGGATATTTTACATACATTTGAGGAGAAATTGGGGGTCAGTTAATTATATTTTTATTTTGGGGGTGAAATAGGGGTTTTATCAAATTAATCAATTGTTTGCAAAATGTAATTTATGAAATCTGATTCACTTATTGCACACTAAAAATAATTTTTATTGTGCCATTCGAAGACTTCAAGTATTGGCATATCCAGCAAATTATCATTGATACCATGGAATTCAAGAATGTGAGGCAGAAATTCCTGGGATTCCCCTGACGGACAAAATCAAACGACAAATGTATGTAGGCAAACAGTGCAGTGAACTTGTTTTAGGTGTGTAGATAATGTGGTAAAATTGTTTAAAAGTTTTGTTTTCTCAATGTTTTGTAAAGTTTCATATTTCTATAGAACAATGTCTTCATCACACGAATCTTCGTTAGTGAAAAAATACGCTCGTTGGTATCGCAAAGAGTGGGAAAGTTTACCTGAGTTTTCCAGTTAGTTTTTAGACTGTGAATGATAATTTTGCATTCTTTTGTATTATACATTTTTGTGCTCGAGTTCAATAAGGACATTCAAACTATCCAATTTCAGAGTGGTTGCAGCAAGTGCCTGGCGATGATACTCGAGCTTTGTGTAAATTTTGTAAATGCACTTTACTGGCTCATAAAAAGGATTTAGCTTCTTATGGGAAAACAAAAAAAGCATTTAGAAGTTATTGAGTTATCAAAAAAATGCTCTACAATTTCTAAGTTTTTTCCAGTTCAAATTTCAGCTAAGCGAAAGATAACAGAGCTTAAAATAGCAGCTTTCATAGGGGAACATTGTTCACTAAGAACTGTTGATCATTTGGGGATCAGCATTAAAAATTTGGATCCAACTTCCGAAGTTTTATCCGATTTAAAGCTCCACCGGACAAAGTGCACTGCTCTTATAAGCAACGTCATTGCTCCATGTTTATTGCCAAATTTATTGAAGGATATTTCAGACAGTGCTTATTCATGTATAGTTGATGAGAGCACGTCAATAGACAAGAAAAAAGTACAAAGCATAATGATTAAATACTTTAGCCGACAGAAGCGAAAAATTGAAACTACGTTTTTCAAGATAATTGAAATTGAATCTGGCGACGCGCTTTGAAATCCCATTTATTGATCGCAGGACTCAAATTAGATCGCTTAATAGGAATAGGTGTTGATGGAGCAAGTGTAATGGTGGGAGTACGACATTCAGTCTCCACAATTCTTAGAGAGTCCTTACCAGATTTAGTGGTTATGAAATGTATTTGTCACTCTCTTCATCTTGCTGCTGAGCATGCATGCTCTGTTTTACCAAAGCATTTAAAATTCATCGTCAAAGAATCTCATAACTGGCTTTCAATGAGTTCGAAAAGACAACAGCTTTATAATCAAATCTATACAGCTATGGCAGAAAAAAATACTCCACTGAAAATAGACAAACTCTCTGGAACTAGATGGCTTTCTAGATATGCGGCGATAGTTAAAACTATCGAACAATGGGAACCTTTAAAGCTCCATTTTGCCATTTCTAAAGAAACAGAAAGATGTTACACAGCAGAAAGATTGCATTTTATGCTAAGCCAAAAGGAAAATTACATTTATTAAGTGTTTTTAAAAACTTCGCTCAAATCGATTACCGAGGTCAACAAATTGTTTCAGTCAGATAACATAGATCCCTTAAAACTATATAAGGAGTTAGGTGATTTACTGTATTTATATTTAGCTATGTTAGTTCCATCAGAGCGTTTGCATCAAGAAAGTAGACATAAACTGCATTCTTTTAAATTTCATGATATTTATAAATTTTGGTCATTCATTTCACATGGTTTCCACCGGTGTCCACGACGATGTACTCAACATTGGTAAAACTAGATGCAAGAGTTTTTTAGTCCGTTTGTGTGAAGAAATTCAGTACAAAATACCAGAAAATATAAATCTTTTGGAAAAAGCTGATTCTCTCTCGCCTAAAAATGCTAGGCCAAATATTAACGACCTAGCAATTAGTTTTAAACGATTTAGTGGTGACGTCGACGAAACTGTGCAAGAATGGAATTTGCTTCATAGGCAAGAATGGACAGGGTGTGAAATTAGTAACTCGGAAAGTTTTTGGAGTAAAGTACACGAAGAGTGCAATGCGCTAGGAATGCAGCAATTTAAGCATATTGCACATTTAGCTATTGCGATCCTTACCCTACCGATTTCAAATGCTGTTGTTGAAAGGGCATTTTCCGTGTATAATTTAATCAAAGATAAACTAAGAAATAAGCAAAGCTTAAATACATCAGAGGCAATATTACGATTAAGGTTTAGTTTGCGTTCAGAGGGAGGATGTACTGATTTTGTACCTAGCCAACAAATGCTAGATATGTTTACGGAAGCAATGTACTTTGCATTAATTACGTACGTACACACTAGAGGTGGCAAAAACATATCTTTGTTGTGAATGGATCATTTGAATCTGGCTCAGTAAAAAGATCCAGATCAGTGATATGTATCATTTGGATCATCTAGATCATTTGGATCACTGAGTCAGAAGAGATGATTGATATTATGAGTTAGGTATACAGAAAGATATGGTACGCTGTACGCTGTACAGAGTTACCATACAATTAGGTAAATCTGTAGATGTATAAGTTGTTTACTTGATTTTTGAGTTCATAAAACTCCAATACTTACGATCGTCGCTTTCCGAATCTTTAAGCCCATTTTTGACTGAAAAAACCTTAATAAAGTTACATTTTTGTATGAAAAATATATTAATATATAATTTCCACACAAAATATATAAAAGCACAATTGCGCCTTTACTGTCTGACAATGACAAAAACCTGTACTTTCAACTAAGATCATATTGTATAATTTCACATTTTAAACTACTACAATCGAAACTTTAAATTGCATCTTAATATATGCATCTATTTGTAAACTACTTCTGGCAGCCCTGCAAATTATTTACAAACATATCATCTCATGTGCATATTCATCGTTATGCCCATCCAAATGCGAGCTGCACCGTCTTTTCGCGTGAAAAGTGTATTTCTCTTTACCTCTCTTACGGAGGAACTTGTGAGAGATTACTGAATGGAACATGATCGCGGAAGATTGGTTTGTGTCTCGTGCTTCTGATCCACGAGATATGAAAGATTCACTGATCCAAATGAACTGAGTTTACTGATTCGAATCATTTGGATCTCTAAGATGATTCGGATCACTGAATCATATCCGCGATGAGCTACACATGCCTAGTACACACACATCTTTTTCTAAAAACTATTTAAATATACTCCATACACCTCAAAACTTAAAGAAATGATGAAAATTTCGATTTTCGAGACGATTACAAGAACTTTCCATATACTGAGAAGTTAAGGGGTTGTATACGTCTTGTAATTTGAAAAAATCGATGGAAGTTGGTGTTGGTGAACGAATGAGTGTATGGACCTGCAATCGGAAATTCGGTGTAACTCGCTAAAAAACAGCTTTCATTTATTAAATCACAGTAAAAAAACTTTAAACGCGTTTTTCTCGAAACTTTGTTCTTCCGTGCGGTATGCACGATTTCTCGAGAACGAATCGATCGATTTTGCTGAAACTTTGCAAGAGATTTTCATTCGGTCGACTCGTTCTTGTTTTATACGAAAGAAATATTTTAAAAACGATGAGAATTGGAAAAATGCTAAAAAAAAATATTAGACGAAAATCCATTCAAACTCATTTCAAAACTTTAAATTTCATTTTTTTAAAATTGTTTCGTTCAATCACTAGCCAAGGGCATAAACTGCAAGCAAATTTTTGAATTGAAATGAACCTGCACCGAGATATTCTGCCTACCGCAAAAAAGTTGGACGAGGAAAACTGCATAAAAATTGACAATTTTCAATATTTGTAGCTGAAATTTTTTTTACAGCTTCTTGAAATGCTAAACGTGTGTAAATTTTAAATAAAATAAATTTTTGGTTTTTAAAATACAATTTTTTGAAAAAGTTGTTTTCTCCCTTCAAGATCTATGTAACTCCTTAATAATAAATGCGATGACCATGATCGTGGAAGCTTGGCTATATTCATAAAGAGCATCATTAAACATACGAAACAACTAAAAAGCAACACCGAAAAATTGGTACAGGCCACGAGAGAAGCTAGGAACAACAAAGTATTCACTTTGCAGAAAACAAAAGAAAGCTGAACACACTATGCAATGAGTTCAAAGCTATAAATCGAGAAATTGAACATGAAACATTTGCCATTAACTTGCACAACCCCACTGCCAGAAAAGAGGCAATTATTCTCTCTACAGAGCTTCTAAATGACTAAAGCACCAAAAATATCAATACCCCCAATTAAACCAGAAGACGGATATTTGACAAAGGCAGATTGTTCGCAAACTACCTTGAAGAAACATTCACCCCGTTCCCCAGGCAAACTACAGAAGAGGATTCTACAATCATAAATTTCAGATGAGCTGAAAATTCGGCCTGTTACCATTCAAGAATTCAAACACGATATCATTTCATTTACTACCTCTGAATGATGACGTTTCAGATGTAGACTTGTTAACGCAAGCGCATTTCTTAATACAACGTCCATCTTATTTTGTACCTCAGCCTGACCTGCGATACGAAAAAATCCCACTTAGCAAAAGGTGGGAGTTGTCTCAATCGATTCAACATTTTTGGGATCGTTGGTCCAACGAATACTTAACTTCGCTCGATTAAAATAGGTGACGTAGTTAGGGTAAAAGATGAATTGTCGTCGCCTGGAAATTGGCCTCTTGCACGTGTATTAGCTGTACACCCAGGAAAAGATGGCTTAGTTAGAGTGGCACCAGTGAAGACCTCCCAATCTGAGCTCAAAAGACCGATAGTAAAACTCGTATTGTTGGAACGCGTTGAGCAATAAATTCAAGTCACATGTCTAAAGGTTAATTATCATGATCACCCCGACATGTTAGTAATATATTCACTGAAGGTCTCGGCATTGTAAATATAATTTTAAGAAATTTAGTACATTACAATTGATGATTGAGTAAATTTTTGTTGAAAATTTCTCCCATTTGCACACTTTTCATTGTAAATATAACTTTATGAAATTTAGTACATTATAGTTTAAGTGATTATAAAGTAATTTAGAATTTTTTGCAGATTTAACGAATTAGTCATTTATATCGAATTGTAAAATATTTTATTCGTCCGTTGGACGAAAAAGGGGAGTATCTTTAAGATAAATTAACATTTAAGTAGAATACCAATGATTGTAAGTTACCGTGTACGGTAACACGGATGAGTACCGGCAATTGAACAAGGAAGTACTGAGGCGCTGCGCCGAGTTGGTATTAATCAGGTGACGAGAGAGTGCGCATATCCCCAGAAAACCCTCCCAGTCAATACAGTCCACTCATCTAAATTATTTTAAACATAAATATTCTAAAAGTTTCTGTACATTAAAAAATAAACATATATATATATATATATATATATATATATATATATATATATATATATATATATATATATATATATATATATACAGTGAATTTCACATATAACGACGATGAAGGGACCACTCTAATTTCGTCGTTATATCCGGAAGTCATTACAGGCAAAGGTAGAGATACAGACACGTACATGTGTATATTTTATATTCATTTATTACTGAAAACATTTGCACACATCCACTGGTACATTTAAAAAATTGTGTAATGTTAGTTTGCTTCAATTTATTTTTTTGTGCTAGTGTACGCTGTTCTCTATTTTCATTAGTTCTTCAATATCTATAATATCCTTTCCATCACCAAATAAACAATATCTTTTAAGCTTTGTGACAACACCTAAGACATCCTCAGTTGTAGGAATCTCACTTTCCTTGCAATCTTCTTCCTCCTCATTTTCCTTATCTTGCGTCGTATGTGATGGAACAACAGTTTCAACAATGTCACTATCGGACAAATCGCTAGCAGTGATAAGTTGACTGTCAAAGCAGTGATAAGTTGACTGTCAATATTAACATGTTTCCCAGGCCGCAACATTTGTTCCGCTTGATGATGCTGTAGCCAGATTTGCCAATGGTATGTCCAATTCATCATCGGAGTCGTCGTCAATTGTTGTGATAGTCGAAGATTTACGGAACCCAGCTTGTAGAAAACACTTTTTGATTGTATCCGGAGTCACCCGAGTGGTAAAAATGCCAGTTTTATGTTGGTCAAATTCTCAATTTTAGGATGAGCTGGGCAATTGTCAATAAATAAAATGATCTTTTTGTTACTTCTTAACTGGGAGTCCAATTTGCGTAGACTTTTTCGAAAATGTCTGAAGTCATCCAGGCCTTTTTGTTTGCTTCGTAATCAACTGGCAAAGATTTAACATTTTTGAAACACCTGGGTTTTTTTGCCTTGCTTATGGCCAATAATTTTCTTTTTTTCCCTGCCATACTTGATGCAACAAGCACGGTGATTCTATCTTTTGATAATTTTCCACCTTCGCACTTTTCAACGTTTTTTCAGGAGTTAACTCAAAAAACAAACCTGTCTCGTCAGCGTTCCATATTTGGCTATCAGTGTAATCTTCAGTCAATTTTGGGAAAACTGTTTTTAGCCAGTTGTCACAGTAACTTTACGATACACTAGCGGCTTCTCCACAAACTTTGCCTACTACAATATCGTGTCGTTGACGAAATTGGTATATCCAGCTTTCCGAACACTCAAAATTCACTTTTCCAAATAGTCTGGCAAAATTATTAGCCTTTTCTTGCAGCAGACGACCGCTCAAAGGTACGTTTTGGCTTCTTTGGACTTTGAACCACTTTAGAAGGGCATTTTCGATATCTTGATGCGTCGGCTTGCGATTTTTCTTCATTTTATAGGATTTGGATTCAAAGCATTCTAATATTTTCTCACGGTTTTTCCACATCGTAGATATTGTTGAATGGGAAACTTTGTATTCATTGCACAAATCAACATTGTTTTCACCGTTTTCAATTTTGATATGATTTTCGCCTTTTCTTTAATAGTGAATGTGCGCCTAGCAGCCATACTTATTCAAAAGTTTACTTTACCCTGTTGCTACTCAGAATATCACTTTGAAACTGACCCATAAATTTAACTCCGAAACGTACACGCTTACCTACCTACTTAGCTGATATCTATATATGTCTTTGGCGGCTTACTCCGGTCGCAATATCTGCATGGGATTTCTAGGAACTTGTTAAAAATGATTCATTATATATATGTCTTTGGCGGCTGACTCCGGTCGCAATATCTGCATAGGATTTCTAGGAATTTGTTAAAAATGATTCATTAAAAACAGTCGCTACACCCGAACTCAGCGTTACATCCAATGTCGCTATAGCCACATGAATTTTGTACTAAAGTATGCTTGAAATTCAAGGGACTTAGATTTAACGTCGCTAAAGCTAAATGGTCGCTACAACCAAGGCCGTAATAAATGAAATCCACTGTATATATATATATATATATATATATATATATATATATATATATATATATATATATGTGTGTGTGTGTGTGTGTAAGAAAAATATATTTTCCTTAGTTTAAATTTTACCGCGCTCTGTCGGTAAACTCGAAATCTATACGCGCGGCCGATATGCTTTGCGGATTTGTTCTAGAGAGAGACGACGTGCAGACGAAGTTCATTTGTTGTTAGAGATTAAGTTAGAATTAAACTGATAATAATTTAATAGAGAATAGGGAAATTGTCAATTTAGATAGTAAACTTTAATTGTCGTTTCCTTGTTTTCATAGGTAAGATTTTATGTTTGTAATTAGCTTGTAACATATCGTCACCCTTATGCCAGAGACGCGAAAGTGTAAATCTGCAGTTTTGAGTTATTGCTAGATAAATGCTTAAACTGTCTCTAAAAATCAGATTTTTTCTACGCGTCCAATCTTTTTTTGAATATAGCTGTATACCACTTCAGATAAATCACATTCGTACTTCTGGGATAGCATCTTTGTACCATTTTGTATTAAAAAAACCCCTTAGCGCGAAAGTGGAAATTTGCACTTTCGCGTCTCTGGCATAAGGGTGACGATATGTAAATAGTGAATATAAAAAAAGTAAACCTTGTTTTTACAGAGCAACAAAACATCGTTTATTAACTTCCCAGTATATGGGAAGTTCTTGTAATCGCCTCGAAAATCGAAATTGAAATTTTCAACTTTTCTTTACGTTTTGAGGTCTATAGAGTATATATAAAGTGTTTTTAGAAAGAAGTATGTATGTGTGTGTGTGTATGTACGTACGTACGTACGTGCGTATGTGCGTTCGCGGGCAGTTTTTCTACGAGCATAACTCACGTAAACAAAGTTGTATCGACTTTGTTAAGGTGTCAATCGAAGCGTCTTTGTAATCTTAAGAGCTGATTAGTTTTTGGGAAACTTCGGTCGGGGCGTTTGCTGTTTTCACCCCTTCAAGGTCAACCATGTTATGCGCTATATCTCACGAACCAAACATGCGATTTTCATCATTAAGATGTCAATCGACGGGTATTAACATTTTTATGAATCTATCAAATTTTTTAAAAAATCGTTGGAGCCGTTTTTTAATTTTTTTAAAAAAAGTGCAAAAAACTAGGGTTTTTTCAAAAACACAAAATTTTTAACCTATTTTCAATCCTAAGTAATCAATGTTTATATTATTTATATACTCCAAATAGTTCTTGTGAAAAAATCAGCAAATTTTTTTTCATGTTTACATAAAAAAATTAAATAAAAAATAAAAAATCATTAAACGTTCAAGGTCATTTACGTCATTCATTATATCTCGAGAACCAAATATAATCTTTCCATCATTAAGGTGTCAATCGACGCGTATCAACATCTTTATGAATTTTTTTATATTTTAAAAAAATTGTTAAAGCGGTTTTTACGATTTATTAATTTTTTTTTTAGAAAAGTAGTGTTTTTTTCATAAAAAATTCCATTTTTAACCTGATTTGCACATCGTAATAATAATTGTTTATAGCATTTATAAATTTTTATAAATCTTTGTAGAAAAAGCAGCAAAAAAAATTCTCACGATTACAAACAAATTAAATAAAAAATAAAAATCATTCAAAGTCACCATGTAAAAAGGGTTCATTCGAATCATTATACCTTAAATCTCTTATTCTAAAGACATTGTTGTATAGTCAATCAAAGTTTATTAATATTTGCAAAATTTGAGCAGATTTTCAATAGTCTTTTTATGAGAGGTACATTTTTATTATTTGAAGTAGTATTATTTCCATAACTTTTATTGTGTTTAATATTTTTAATATCTATGTAGATATTACTGGGAAGTTGGCCGTGTGGACCTCATGGGTCGCACCTCACGGCTTGTTTATTGTCAAATTCCCACAAAATAGAATTGATCTTATAAAGCGACAATTCTAGTGATAGAAATGAAGAAGATAAAAATAAAATTTGTGGTAAAAGCTACGGAGGATGGAAAATCAAACTATATAGCTCTAACCTCAATAAGCACAGATGACAGCTTACATTATCAAATACCTACGGAGTTGCAAGCAGCAGCGCTGCACAAATCAATAACTGCATCTCCAATTTTTGTAAGCGTAAGGAATACTTTAAAGAGAAGACATCAACGTAGAAACGTATGTTTCAGCATTACGGAAGATATAAAAAAACATACTGGGATGATGATGGAAATGTTGTTTTCGAGGGACAATTATTAGAGGAAATCCCGGAGACAATTGCACCACACATTGCTAGTGCAAATGAAAGTCAGATTACACTCACTAAAATGTTGCAACAGGTATTGAATTTACAACAGGTAAAAGATAGACCGAGTTTAAGAAAATTGACAGAAAAATTTGTAATTGACAATTTTGACGGAAAGATTAATGCACATCGATGGCTGACAAATTTTGAGAATGAATGTCAAAGGTCGAAATAAATGAAGATAGAGAAAAAATAGAAATTTTGAAAGTTTTTTTTAGAAAAATCATGCTTGGATTGGTATTCAGATATGCTCATAAAGCAAACTATAAACTCAAATTGGGAATTGTGGAAAGAAGACTTCTGCTCTACATATGCAAATAAAGGATGGACAAACAGCAGATACACTCTCGCGTTCAGGTACCCATCCGGTTCATTGCTAGATTATGCAGTAAGAAAACAGAAGTTAATGTTGGAAGTAAGAAGCTCCATAGATCAAGGAACTTTGATTGATGTTATTGCCGCTGGTTTGCCAAACTATATAGCAGATAGATTAAACAGAGATGAACTAGAAGAGACAAAAGATTTGTTTAATCATATTGGAAAATTAGAACACTTGGTTAAAAAGAATATTGAAAAAAACCTAATAAACACTTTGAAGGTAAGGTAAAGAATAATGAGAGAAAGCCATGTAAAATTTGTGAGAAATTAGAAAAAGGTGAACGTTACCACCAGGAATCAAGATGCTGGTTCAATAAAAAAGATGACGGCAAACAAACATGTCTCTCAGTGAATCTGAATTGATTGACTCAGATCCAAAAAACGTACAGTAACACCATTAATAAAAGTCAAACTAAAGCTAAATGATACATTAGAATTACAGGCATATATGATTCTGGCTCAAATCTATCTTTGATAAACTCAAAATTCTTGAAAATAAAAAATGAGAATTTGAGTGAGTCAAAAATAATTACTTTTAATGGTGTTAACAGAACAAGTGGTTTGACTAATTTAAAAATAAAAATTTTTAACATAGAAGAAAGTACTGATGTATACATTATGAGTGAAAAAAAATTCAGTTATGAATTTCTAATTGGTTTGGACATGATAAAAAAGTTTAAATTAATTCAAGATGAAAATCTAGAAATAACTCCAAAATTCACTCCAGAATTGAAGAGAAGAGAGGAAAAAAATTTTGATCCTGAAATTTCTACAAGAGATAATAAAGAAAAAGAAAGTTCAGAATATAAAGTAAATTTTAATGAGCACTTAAAATGTGAAAATTTCGAAATGAAGATAGATCACCTTGATGACATGCAAAAATACGAGATAAGTAAGCTGATGGAAAAATATAATTCTGTTTTTGCAAAGAATAAATACGACATTGGAACAGTTAACGATTACGAAGCAAGAATAGATCTGACGATTGATAAATATTGTTCTAAACGACCATATCGATGCAGTGAACAAGATAATAAAGAAATTGAGGAACAAATTTCGAAATTGTTGGATTATAAGCTAATAGAAGAATCTTATAGTCCATTTGCTGCACCGGTTACTCTGGCGTTAAAAAAAGAAGAAAATAAAAAATCGAGATTATGCGTTGACTTCAGAGATCTAAATAAAATAGTGGTACCACAGGCTCAGCCTTTTCCACATATTGATGATTTAGTGGTTAAAACGAGAGATTGTAGATTCTTTTCGACTTTCGATATAAACTCAGCTTACTGGACGATACCT
Source organism: Oxycera nigricornis (assembly GCA_963942545.1). Taxonomy (NCBI): domain Eukaryota; kingdom Metazoa; phylum Arthropoda; class Insecta; order Diptera; family Stratiomyidae; genus Oxycera; species Oxycera nigricornis. The sequence continues at coordinate 72,279,527 of OZ012662.1, forward strand.
CTTCGTATTGAAGACAAAGAAAAGACGGGATTTGTCATGCAAACGGGGCACTTTCAATGGACTTGTCTTCCGTTTGAACTAAACACTTCACCAGCAATCTTCCAGAGAATTTTGAGTAATGTTCTGAGAAAATACAGATTAACAGATTTTGCAGTGAACTATATCGACGACATACTGATATTTTCCAATACTTTTAAACAACATATTGGACATTTAACGCAGATTTTTGATGCAATAAAAAAAGAGGGATTTAGATTGAAATTTACAAAATGTAATATTGCAGCTGATTTTGTAAAATACCTTGGACACATAATCCAGAATAATAGCGTAAAACCATTAACAGACAATTTAGTATCAATCAAAAACTTCCCAGTGCCAAAAACGCAGGAAAAACATAAGACAATTTCTGGGAAAGATCAATTTCTATCATGAATACATTCCAAAAAGTGCAATTTTATTAAATCCATTACACAACTTACTAAGAATAAAAGATTTGATTGGTCAGAAGAATGCCAAGAAACGTCTGAAAAAATAAAAGAAATGTTATGCTCTCAACCAGTACTGGAAATTTTTAATGATAAACTACCAATTGAAATTTACACTGATGCATCTTTAGAAGGTATTGGGGCAGTTTTTAAACAAATACAACCAGATGGAAAGAGAAAACCAGTAGCATATTTCTCAAAACAACTTAATGAATGTCAAAAGAAAATGAAACCTATATAGTTGGAATGTTTAGCTATAAAAAAAGCGATTAGATACTGGCAATACTGGTTAATTGGAAAGAAATTCAAAGTTCTTTCAGATCATAAACCGCTGGAAAACTTAAACCTAAAAGCGAGACCAGACGAAGAACTGGGTGACTTAGCTTATTATTTGTCACAGGATGACTTCACTATAGAATACAATCCTGGAAAAGAGAATGTAGAGGCGGATTGCTTAAGTAGAAATCCTGTACTAGATCCAGAAAAGAGTAATTAAGATCAATTAAAATTTTTAAACTTAATTAGTTCGAGAGACATACAATCAGACCAAAGAGAAAATGAAGAAATCCAAAGAAATTGCCTGATTGAGAGAAATGCCGTAAGTAAAGTAAGAAAGAGAGAAAAAATAATTCTTTCACAAAAATTAAGCATCAGCCTTCTGAAGAACATACATGAAAGCTTTTGTCACATTGGAGAAAATCGAATGCAAAAAAAAGTCGGTCCACACTACACAGCCATAAATTTAACGATAGAAGCTGTGAAGTTTGCATTAAAAATAAGACTAGAGGCCGTGAAAAATTTGGTTTGCTATTACAACTGGGCCCAGCGACGAAGCCTTACGAGATAATCTCCATCGATACGATTGGCGGCTTTGGTGGTTCCACATCAACAAAAAAATACCTACATCTGCTGGTGGATCATTTCATCCGATATGCGTTTATCATAACTACAAAAACTCAGAATGCGAATGATTTCGTGAAATTAGTAAATGGAATTACGAAAATTGATGAAATTGAGACGTTTCTCTCCAAACAATATCCAGATATAAATTCTGAAGAATTTAACAAGTTTCTTAATGAAAAAAACATACCAATAGTATTTACAGCAGTTGATGCTGCCTTTTCTAACGGATTAAATGAAAGATTAAATCAGACACTAATCAACAAAATTCGATGTAAAATAAATGAAACAGAGAAAAAGATTGCATGGACGACAATAGCACAAGAGGTCGTGAAAAAATACAATGAGACGGAACACTCGGTTACAGGTTTCACACCAAAGTACCTATTATACGGTACAGAAGTATCAGTTCTACCACAAGAACTGAGGAAAAATACAACAAAAGAAAATTCGTTACTTGACAGAGAAAAAGCATTGAAAAACACAATAAAAATCCATAACTACAATAAGGACCTTGTTGACAAAAGCAGAATAAACCATCAGTTCAACGAAGGAGATTGGGTGTATGTGGACAATGGTCACAAACTGAATAGAAGAAAATTAGATGAATTGAAAATTGGTCCTTATCAAATCGTTGAAAAAATATCAAACTCAATTTATAAAGTGAACACTGGACACAAAAAGAAGGAATCAAACCTTTTTCATATTACAAAACTCACTCCTTATCCAGAATAAGAAGAAAGAAGAGGTAAAGAAGAAAATTAATTTTAATTCAAGAAATTTTTTTGCAAATTTTCTTCCAAAGAGGGGAGATGTAAGAAAAATATATTTTTCTTAGTTTAAATTTTACCGCGCTCTGTCGGTAAACTCGAAATCTATACGCGCGGCCGATATGCTTTGCGGAAATTGTCAATTTAGATAATAAACTTTAATTGTCGTTTCCTTGTTTTTACAGGTAAGATTTTATGTTTGGTCAAATTCCCACAAAATAGAATTGATATATATATATATATATATATATATATATATATATATGGTATATATATATATATGGTATATATATATATATATATATATATATACCATCAATTCTATTTTGTGGGAATTTGACCAAACATAAAATCTTACCTGTAAAAACAAGGAAACGACAATTAAAGTTTATTATCTAAATTGACAATTGACAACCTTCGGGGCTTGATGCAGTCATCCAAAAATTGTAGAGCATTCCGCCAATTATTGTTTTTGGTTGCAAACTCGGAATAAATGTATTTTTACTTTGACTCATTTGTTTCTAACGTATGTAAATATTTTCACAACCTAAAACCACTTTATACATTAAAATTAACATGCTTGAATATCTGCAAAATTAAATTGTTCCTCTTACTCACTGCACTATTTCTCCTTTTGTTATGCAATCATGTAATTGCAATTTGATTTGGAATGCGTCTCCAGAATTTTTCTCACTTCGTCTATAGTTTGTTTTACATTCATTTTTTTTAACTTAGCTTTACAAAATTAGATCAAGCAACCCAAGTTATCGTGATCGCAATCGTTAAAAACATGCAATAAAAGAAAGGAAATTTCATGTACATGTTAGCTTTGCTTTGTAAAAGTTGAAATGTTGAATTCGTTTTCGTTTTATTTGAATTCGTTTGGTGAGGAAGCATTGAATGCCGATACGGGATACGGGAATATCTCTATGGTTAGCTTTGTCTAAGAAAAACGAAAAGTAAGCATGCTAACTGGGACACAATTTTCTGATAGTTTTAAATTATTTCATGCAGGCAGTTAATCAATTTAATAAATTTTATATTTACGCAGGCCATCTACATGAAGGATAAATATATTTTAGAGATTTTAATGCAGAAGAAGTGTTATAGCTACATACGTTGTTGCAATCAACCTTATTTCTTCAACTGACAGTTGCATGCTTGCTGCTAGTAACTAGCAGTAACGAGGCTAGGCAACTGTCAGACGGTTATAATATGTGTTTTCATTCTTTTTGGGTGGCTACAGCGAATAGGTTATGTGTAATCATTTTCACTGAATAAGTAGTTGAGTATTATCTCGCACAGTGTTACTCAACTTATTACAAGTTAGCAGTGGCTTTGACCATCCTGTAAAGTAGAAACCACGAGATAATTGGTAACCTCTATTTCATGTCAAAAACTCGCGTACCCGCCAAATTAACATTGCCAATAAACAATGTCTCTTGGAATTTCTCAGAACCAAGTATCCACCACCGCACATTCGTAATCTGTTTCCATTGCTGCATGGGAAAAAAATTTCAATCATAGATCTCGAAAAAGCATATCACCGAATTTGGATGCATGAAGACATTTAAAACCAGCATTAATTACAATATTGGGTTGATACATGATGCCATTTGGATTAAAAATGCAATTCAAAATGTTCAACGAATCTTCAGAAACTTGAATTTTATTTTCAACTTTATTGACGATATCTTGTCCGACAATGAGAAGTTGCACAAAGGACGTCTGAAATAAGTATTATATTCTGAAGGATTAATCACTTGCAATTATTATATTTTGGGCACAAACTAAACTTAGAATACTGAGAAAAACATGAAAGAATGCACAAATTCCCAAGACCAGCGGACAGTAGTTGAGCTTCAAAGATCCCTGAGAATGATAATTATTACCAGTCAGCTCATCCCAGAAGCTATTATATAACAACCACAGTGGCGGCTGCTGTATATGTGCTGAAGAGCTGCAGAATTCGTAAAAATTGTATTAAAATCCTCGAATTTCACTATATTGTATGAAACTATACGAATCAGAAAAAAAAACTATCTTATTAATTTTAGATTATACCTATAATTTAGATTATATAATTAACAACTGGGGCATTTCACGTGAAACCGACAACGAAAAAAAAGTGAGGTTCTGAAATTCGTTCATATTGGGCACATTTGTACTTCTAGGGTATATGAATGTGTACACATAATATTTTTGTTATTTGATGTTTAGTTGTTAAGATATGGGATTTTAAAGAATTCAAATTTTCACAGAAGGGTTTTTTGAAATTTTATTTTCATATTGAAGTAAATTATAATTAAATAATAAATGTAGTGTTTTTTATAGAAAATTTACTGTTCTTTTTGATTTTCAAATGATATTCCGAATTTGAATTTTTTTCTAGTTTTAAACCGGAAGTGAATATTTAAAATATTTTTTTCAATAACTTGGACCATTTTAATTTTTACTTTTTTGAAAATGGTTTCTACACATAATTTCTTTCAAAATATTACATTTTATTTTAAATTTAGGTATTCAATAACCTGAAAATGACACAAAAGGGTAAGGCAACAATAAATAATCAATTTTACTGGCTTATTATCAACGTTTTAATGTATTTTTACATCACCAAACAACTTTAACAAGCGACAGGTATCACGCTCAGAGCGACATGCACGCACTCTAATTGATACATCTCCTAAACTAATTTAAAACCGATTCTGAAATTTTTATGGTAAATTGTATACATGTCAAGCTTTATTTTACAGTAAAAAAAGTAAAAATTAAAATGGTCGAAGTTATTGAAAAAAATATTTTAAATATTCACTTCCGGTTTAAAACTAGAAAAAAATTCAAATTCGGAATATCATTTGAAAATCAAAAAGAACAGTAAATTTTCTATAAAAAACACTACATTTATTATTTAATTATAATTTACTTCAATATGAAAATAAAATTTCAAAAAACCCTTCTGTGAAAATTTGAATTCTTTAAAATCCCATATCTTAACAACTAAACATCAAATAACAAAAATATTATGTGTACGCATTTATATACCCTAGAAGTACAAATGTGCCCAATATGAACGAATTTCAGAACCTCACTTTTTTTTCGTTGTCGGTTTCACGTGAAATGCCCCAACTATTTTATATCTATGTATTTATCGTATATACATATATTTGCCTGACAATCCTTTTTCATAATATAGCTTAAGTTATTACATCTATGTTCTTGTAAAGATCTCTTAAGCACGCGTAATTTGTGTTCAGAAGTTCTGTGCACCTAAAACAATATTTTCTTTGCCCGTTTATCGCTTTGTTATCTTCAAAATTAGCTCTAAATTTTCGAAGCTGAAGCGATTTTCTTCCATAAATCATAATTGCAATCGCAATCGCTGGCGTTGAATTGTTCTCCGTCTATGCAGCACTTTCCTTGACTATATAGATAATATGGTCAAGTGAAAAGTTTCATTTATATACAAGCATATAGTCACAATAATGCTCCACAATAAACTGAATGTAATGGGTAACGTCTTAAGGTTGTATAAATGTAATGGGTAACGTCGTAAGGTTTTTCGAACCTGATTTCGTTGTAACGCTAAGCAAATTTTATACCGAAAAGAAAAATTACCTGTATTAGTAATATTATTTAAAGTCATTTTGGTGTATGAATAATTCTAATCAATGCGTTTTCTTAATAATGCTATAAGTCTTTTCATTTTTTTGGTGCTATAAGTCATTTTGGTGTGTGAATAGTTCTAACCAGTGGGATTTCTTAATAATGCTATAACTAGACTTTTTTTCGACATGTTACAAAAATATTAATATCCTCCGTTTGTCTGCCACAAGAATTTTGATCAAAAACTGCTATAGCTAGAAACATGAAAATTTCGCGGTAATCGAAAAATGCCATCAAATTATAATTTTTATATAAATGAAAATACTACTACCTGTATTGACATAAAAGCTATTAATTGATGAAAATATTGGAAAATCTCATATTTTATTTCCCAACACAAAATTTTAGTGTAAAGTGTATTATGAAAGTTATGTGATTTACAATTTGATTAATGTTAAAAAGATTGATGTCTATACATTAGAAGGGTCGAAATAAAAAGTAAAGGTAGACTTCTAATCTCATTGTTGAGGCAATAGGCAGTGGCCGTGGAAAACAATATAAACGGCAATTCAATAGTGATATTTACTGCAGAAACAATTGAATTTGTTGATGCAACAAAAAATGCATAATTTTGCTTTCCGTGTTTACTATTTGGTGATAAAAAGCTGTGGACGCAGGTTGAAGTCACTGATTTGATGCATTTCATCGGATGCAGAAACAACAATTCGACGCTGTTCAATTAAAAGCAAACATTGTTTCATTTGACAAGAAATCCGAAACAAAATTGACAGCATTGGTGGCAAAACATCTAATTCAAATGATATGGGACTTACAATACAGAGAGGAAAGCGACCTCGAAATAACTCTGTTGGTCATCGTCTCGCTGCTTTGGAAGTTTGCAATATAGTATTAAGCGCTGCCAAAGATAGATTCGCATTTGATGGACACCTCGTTGCTGCTTCCCTTTCTTACTCAAATCGCTTTCGAGAGTATCAATTGAATTTTCCCGATTTTTAATTGAATTCTACATGTGTGACTTATGAACCATCAATCATTTACTCAAGGAACGGCTGTAGAGACATGAACAAATGCCTAAATTTTGCTAAAATTTAAAAAAAAATTAGGAGAACTATTGAGGGAAACTAAAAAGTTGATGGAAATTCTTGCAACAATAACGATGAAAACAGCTGTAGCAGAAAGAAGCTTTTCAACCCTGAAACCTATTAAAACATTTCTCAGAAATGCTATGTCTGAAGAACGCTTGATTGCATCAGCAATGATTTTCATTAAAAAACATTTAGTTGCTGAGATTGGAAACTTCATTGAAAAAGTAATCGATAAGTTTGCGAATGCGCAGGATCGTCGACTTGAACTCGTATAATATACTATGAAAATACCAAATAGAAAATATGAACATTCATACCATAATACGTAATTTTAACTTCTGATCACCCTACGTAGTGACTATGGATTCTTTTATGAAACGTAAGTACATTCGATATTTTTTATGAATACTTTGCACCTTAGATGTAGCTTTATAGATAATGCGAATTATGCGCGAAATGTGTAGCGTCAATCAAATAGATTTGTACCTTTTGCTTCTGTTATGTATTACTCTTTAAATTGTCAATGCAAGCAAACCTAAGAGATAAGCTGCAGAACCCACAGTCAAAATTCTCAGGGGCCGCCACTGAACAACCATTATATGGACATTTGAAAAATGACTGAACCTAACTAGCCTGGACAAAAAAGAATCAATAAAAGCTTTTGATGCGTGTCAAATTTGCTTAACATTTTCCTACCCGCCTGACTTTCCAGTCATTTACTGCTATTCCAGCTATTTCTACTGATGCTTTCTCAACTGGCATTGTAGCAACGTTGGATCTATTTTAAGATAACATCTGGAGACCTGTAAGACATATTTCAACAAACTTAGCAGTTCAGGACACAGCTATAGTCCCTTTGAGCGAGAACTTATAGCAACGTTAACCGTGATAAAACACTTCCAAGATCTGCTCGATGCTTGTCATTTCATCATTAATACTGGCCATAAACTTCTCATGTATGCTTCCTAACAGAAATTGGATAAAGCATCTAACCGCCAGCTCTGTCAATTTGACTACTTCTATACAGTATACTAAGGAGATCGTTTATATGAAAGGCTTCGAAAACGACGTTACCGATGCTTTATCACGAATCTACACCAGTATGCACACAAAACTATTTTTTACATCATTTAAGAAGCCCAACAAAACGATGAACAGTTAAAGGATCTCATCGAGAAACGACCTTCTTTGCATCTTCAACAACTGGAAATGGAAGAAGACATCAAGAGTTGTTAGGACTTTTCAACAAAACAATTACGTTCGTATATTCCAAAGTCGTTTCGGAATTATGAAAGCCTTAAAATTTAACACATCTTGTACGCGGGGTACGTCCCGATTCGCGAAAAATCCATCCACAACAAATTTTAAGCAGAACACATCGAAGTTCCAGACAGTCGTTTCAACCACATTCATCTAGACACCATTTTCTTATCCAAGGCCGACAATTTCAAATACTGTTTAGCCATCATAGACCGTTTTTCAAATTGGTCAGTAATTGTTTCACTTCGCAACAGCACATCTGATACCACCTGAGAGTCCTCATGTGTTCGGCTTATCATGGACCAAAATCCTCCCTACCATAATATTAGGACTCAAATAAAGTTTTGAAGAAGACATCAAAGCCACACCAGCCGAGATGTTATATGGGACAAATCTTTTGTCCCTAAAAATATGAATGCAGATCTGGAAATTTTTATACAGCAACATCTACAATACATCCGTGCATAACGATCGACACCAACTGTGCACCACTGAAAATCCTGAATGACAATAATAAAGAAACTAGACACCTGCACACATACGTGTAGATCACGTCAAATCACCATTCGAACCTCCAGACATCGAACTGCATGAAGTCACAGAAAGAGTGGCTAGTGAACGTTTATCTTAAATCATTGCTAAATAAGTTGCTTTCGATTTGATTTCGGATTAATTATTTCACGGCGAGGATTCATCTATGCGGATCGAATTATAGTCGTCTAGAAGATTGCTTTGCAAAGGAAGCCATTTTATGCCACTTGATTTTCACTTGGTTTAATAGATTAGATATTCATGATACGTAAATTACGCGTCAGTCATCAGACTATTGGTGAAAGTGGCCGCTACCCTAAAAAGACGACAAAAACTCAATCCATCAATATATCGGTAACTCCCACAAAAAAATAAATAAATATTAGCAATGTAAATACGTTAAGCCAAAAACGCCTTTTATTTTCCATTTATTATAAAAAATAATATAATATGGAGAAAAATAACTTTGAAATTATTTTAACATTTTACATTTTGTTACATAGCAATTTGCTAGACCCCCCTTCTTCCCTCCATATCACGCTAAGTAACATTTTCAAATACCTCCCCCTTGAAGTGCTACGTAATATATGGATGACTCCAAATGTAGTGTTAAAAAAAAGTTGCATGTTCATTTAATAAAGAGCTGAGAAAAAATTCATAAAAATTCGCTATTTTTTGGCCTTCTAATTTGTACTTAAGTAATATGAGTCGCGAAACCTTAGGATTCGATATATCAAAATTGACAGGACACTTTTTAATAGGCAGACACGCAAAATACCTGAGTGTTTCCTCCAACGACATCTATCGCTAGTGCAGATCGAAAGAAGAAACGATTGAGCATTTTGTGTAAATGAACTGCACTTTTTAGAAGATGAATGAAAATTATAGGCTTCCCCATCCTGAAAAGCCGAACGAAAGTATCTAACATAAATGCTAGTAGTAGTAGCTCCATAAGATAATCTAAATGGTTCTCAGTTATAAAATCTAGGTTTTTTGCAGTCATTTGTATCACAATGGGGCTACAAAGGTCCAAAAGGCATCTAATTATCTAATTACCTTCATTCTTAAAATTAAGATTTAAATGTTGAAGGCGTTACTAAGAACTGTGAGTAACATGCACTGCAATTTATGCATTTTGAAAGTAACTTACACATCCAAATGTAATAAAGATTCCGAACCACTCGCTGAAACTCGGAGGGTATATCGACATTAATATCCTGATAAAAGCATGGTTGAAAGCAGCATGCCTGTGGTAAAGGTGGCCAATTGTTTAATCTTGTTGAATTCGCTTGAAGTTGTTGTTCTCTTCGGTCAAGTTCAGCCGCTTTTCGTTCAAGTTCTTCTTGTCTGCGCTGTAAAAGCCAAATATATGAGTTTTTATAAATTATTAATTAGTAACTTTTTTAAATTTTCGTTCTTATATTACCAAAGAAAATAAAAACCGACTAAATAAATAAATATCAAATGAAAATCATTTGAATAAAATTTTCTTCAAGCATTACGCAATTTTGAAAAGCTGTGGTCGAAATGACTATAAATATATAAAACATGTGCTCATTTTCGAAAACAAAATAATGAAATTCTCCGAAAAGAATAAAAAGAACTTATGTATTTCAAGTTTCCTCTTTATATGTTAAGAATATAAATGTTTCGATATATTTCTGTACTGTAATTACAGATCAAACTATCTATTGAATACCCCTTTAGAACGTTTAAAGAAAACTGGAAATCGCTTAGGTTTGGTGTTAGACTGGTTTAATTGTAACATCATTCAGATCAAAAGTGCTGTGCCATCCCTTTATTGAGATTATATTTCGGGTATCTAATTTGCGTTTATTTAACATTGTAATAATATTATTGTAAATATGTTAGTTCGTATCACTACCCTGTATAATGGACTTTGTCCGTGTATTGTAATAAATAAATTAACAAAAATAAGTGCAGTACAGTCGAGTGACTCTAATTTACGAATTACATAAATCAAAGACAAAAAAGCTTCTGACACCTGAAAACTACTTTGTCTCATAATGAAACAGGAGAGTTTCTCTCATCGCTTGTCCTAGCGCGGCCCAAAGAAGTTTATTAAAATAAAATACATCGACTAGTAGATAGACTGCAAACCATATAAATTAATGCAGCAAACAGTTCATTTTCAATTAGCTCATTTTAAAGAGCATAGATACCTTGTCACATGTTCGCGCTCGGCGAACCGACGCACTTGGTTTAAGATCTAATGCAAATAATTTTTAAATGATCTTTTTAAAGCCCAGTGCTAATGCAAAATGTCTAGTGTGATTGCAAACAATAAACTTAGTAGCAAAAGTATATAGTAATAGTAGTAGAAAAAAATTGTTTTTTTAATCGATAAAGCTTGTCTTAATGATCAATATCTCTTCTATTTTTTGCAAAGTTGTTTAAACGATTTTGACTTAGTTTCGAAATTTTTGAACGTCATTTTTGTCCACTTATGCTACGAGAACAATAATATACGAGGGTTGTCTGGAAAGTTTCCGGCCCAACAAATAAACAAGGCATTTTTCTTAAAATTTAGTTCTATTTTTCAACTTAAAAAGAGTCAATACATTTTTTCCAGCGATGCTTCAACTTTTTTAACGCTTCCAAATAATAGTTTCCGTCTTTCTCTGCAAAGTAGGCGTTTCTTCGTTCGATGAAAATCTCTGTCCTCCAAGCCAAGTTCTTAGGTTAGGAAACGTCACTAGGGGCCAGATCTGGAGAATACGGTGCATGGTCAACGAATTCAAAGCTCAATTCGTGAATTTTAGCCATGGCGATAACTGAAGTATGAGCTGTGTGATGGAAAAGCATTTTTTTCGTTTTCAAATGCGGTTGTTTTTTGCAATTTGTCTTTAGCCTATCAAGTAATGATGCATAATAGTCTCCCGTTACTGTTTTACCTTTTTGAAGATAATCGCTGAGAAAATTCCGCGGCTACCCCACAAAACATCGCCATAACCTTCCCGGCCGACGGAACTGTCTTCGCCTTTTTCGGAGCAGTTTCAGTTTGCAACTCATCGCTTTGACTGTTTTTTCGTCTCCGGTGTGTAGTGGTGGATCCAAGTTTTATCTACAGTTATAAATCGACGCAAAAATTGGACTCGTTCCGTTTAATCCACTCCAAAAGAGCTTTGGAAATGGTTATTCGAATGCGTTTTTGTTCCAAAGTGAGCAAACGCGGCACCCAACGCGTGGACAGCTTACGCATGCCTAGTTCTTCAGTCAATATATGACAAATACGTTCTTTAGATATGCCGATAGCCTCCGCTACCTCTCTAACTTTAATTCGACGGTCATCTAGTACCATTTGATGAGCTTTTTCGGTTATCGCAGTTTTCGGTCTTCCTGAACGCTCATCATCAGTCAAGCTGGTACGACCACGTTTAAATTCAACTACCCAAAATGCCGCAAATGATGGTACAGAGTCGCTTTGTACAGCATCCAACTTATTTTTGATTTGCGTGGGCGTGTTGCTTTCCCAAAACAAATATTTAATGACAGCTCAGTACCCATTTATTTCAATTCTTATGAAAACCCTCACAACGTCTTACTCAAGTGATTGCCAAACAACAACTGATCATGCAAAATGGCTTAAGTGTCAATGAGTATTTTTCAATACATACAGGGTTTCTTTAGAGAATCGCACACATTCGAAGTGATATTTTCGCCAAAAAAACGATTTACAACTTACTTTCCGGTAAACAAAAAACAACTAACATAAATTGTGAAATGATGCATCTTCAAAAACTTCTTGACATTTACTGAAAAAGACAACTCCGAAGACGAATTACATTTCATTGGAGAAATATTTGATGAATGAACATAAGGACTCGTTAACACCTAAGGACGGTAAAATGGTTAATCCGTGATCTTTAAAGGTATCGCACTTCTGGTGAGATTGAAATGGCAATTATCGCTGATAGCGTTGAGGACGTCTTAGCAGCCCTATGGGGCAACAAAATCACCCCGCTAGATTAAACAGCATTACCTCTGGCTGTTTTTATGTAAGGCGGGGTTTGATTTTGACAAATTTGCTGATATTTAATCCCTTCTAAATACGATAACTACGTTTGAAAGTGTCCATAATAATGACTTCGTCAACACAGAAACCACTGAGGAGAGTCCAGCCAGAACAGCGGAGCCAATTACCGAAACTGCACCACATTCACGAGATTCCGCGCTCGTGCTACACACCAAACCCCACCCAAAAAAACTTTTACAATACCTCACATAAATATCCTTAAACCGGCACTTTTACTCATACTTCATACTTACGCTAACGTCGTAAGAAACCAAATGCCAGAGACACATTCAGATTCAACCCTAGTCAATGCGCTACATTTGACTTCAATAAGATCAAATACATATTTAACACATGGCTATCCCACCAAACGCAATCCTTCATTCCGGCGTACTATTCCATCGCTTAACCGGATAACTATCAATGTCAACTTAATTCTGAGCTGCAAAAAACGGCACGAGTTGTTCGTCTATATCGCCTCAACTTCAAAATCCCGCACATTGTTCTTTTATCCGAAACCAAAATCCACCCCCAACATAAGACCCAGTCTCTCTAACACAATCTTTTTCGAACCAACTTCACTTCGAATTGTGGTAGTGATGTCGAAATTTCGACGACACAAAAGTTTGCATTAGACAAACACACATGGTTCGCCACTCAGCATAACCGATCAAAAAAAAGATGGGCTAAACAATCCACGCTGGAAGCGAAGATTATTCAAAGCGAAACTCAAGGTTATCTTGCCCTTGAAAACTCTTAACCAATATCAGTACATCGTGTAGGTAAACTTATATTGAATACGCGTACCACAGTTTACACAAGTCACTAAGAAGATCTTTGATTATATTGGATTATTAAGATATTGAATAATATGAATACGGAGTAGATTTACTTAGGTTAAAGGTATTGAATTATTCAAAATTGGAATAAATTTTATATTGAATTATATAAATTTGGATTTAAAAAAAAAAGGAATTGATATTGTTTTGAAATTAGAACTGTGCCCTCAATATTAATTCCTTTCAAATGATAGTTTGCAATAATGTGCAAATTGTGTTTAGTATCTCAGCTGGATATAATTTCTGTAAAAGAGATGCAATTTGTTAGTTGTAAATATATCGAAACCAAGATTTAAGGTCGCGATGTAACCATTAGCGACTCTTTTCTTATACTCAAATTTTGCCGAAATCGCTAACAACGCTTAGCAATTTGAATTTAACGCTTAGTTCAAGCTACACATCGATCCACCGATGAACCGACTCAGGTTGTAAATTAAATAATTAAAAACAGTGAATTTTATTACCGTATTGTAATACATTCTGTTTCGCAAGTCAGTTTATTGTCTATTCATATAAATAAAATTGATGTCTGTATGTTTATTCAGTACAGGTTCCGATTCGGTTGAATGAAATTTTATGAAACGAACGAAAACTGATCTTTGTTTCATCATTGATGTCTCAAGTGGGTTCAAACAAAAAAAAACAAATGTGACGATAGTTGACGAACGAAACGCTGTGCATTTTTGGCAATCTGAAGGGGTTCATCTTAGTTCATTGAATTTAATAACGATAAAATGTGTTTTTGCAACAAATTTAAAAAATACATTTCTTGTATTTTCGTGTAGCATACAGAAACTATTAGAATAATTTTGATGAAACCTGACATAGTGATGGCTTTAGTTTGGGTCCATATCTAGGATGTTTTTTTACCTTTTAACCCCTATATCCATGAACTATTTATCTCAGTTATATTTAACTTCACATTAATTTTACACATCACAGTTTTCATACACTTCCTACAATTTTGGAACACTTTTGGATGCATATTGGTAACAGGGTTGCCAAGTTGGGGGTTTTCACCCCCATTTTGGGGTATTTTACATACCTTTGGGAGAAATTGGGGGGTGAGTTAATTATATTTTTATTTTGGGGGTTAAATGGGGGTTTTATCAAATTAATCAATTGTTTGCAAAATGTAATTTATGAAATCTGATTCACTTATTGCACACTAAAAATAATTTTTATTGTGCCATTCGAAGACTTCAAGTATTGGCATATCCAGCAAATTATCATTGATACCATGGCTGAGATAAAACTCCACACTAGCAAGGAGCTTTCATCAAATTTAATTTATTTATATTTTTTATTACTTTCAGTGCCAGTTATGCTATTATAATGTTTTATTTTGTTCAATACTGTTTTGGGAGCTCGATCAACTATTTCAACGATTTTATGCACAATCTTACCGATTTCAGATTGCCAAATTATGGATTTTTTTAATTCAATTGAAGTTTGAGTTCCTCTTGGTGTCATATTGCATAAACATAGATTATGCTCAACAAATGATGAAGAAACACTTTCTGATGATTTCCCACACCCTTCAAATTATATAAGGGAAGTCAGCTCTAGTTCGTTAAGGTAACGCAAATTATGTTAGTGCGTGTTCCATTTTATCTTTAAATTTTAAATAAATTTTTATAGATTTATTTGTTTCAACCCATCTACAATTTAAGAATATCATTTAATTTTACACATTTCAATAAATTACACATGAAACTCCAAAAATATATTAAGAGTTTTTCTTTAATTTCATTATGCTGCTACTTGTGTTAATTTTAAGTCTCGACAGTATATTTGTTCTATTTTGACTTAAGCTCACTATGAAATATAGATGAAAATTTACTTGTTACATATAGTTATTTGACAACATTTTTTGCTAATTATCAATGTTTTTTGTATGGACTTTGTAAAAAAGATTGCCCTCAAATTATTTGGGGTTTTTTTAAAGAATTTCGTCCGATTTGGGTGTTTTTATTGAAGTTTTTGGGGGCGAAGAGTGGGAAAAACCTGTTAACCCTGATTGGTAAGGATGTTATTTTGAAATGAGAACTTTGCTTTCCTTTCCAATACTTCAATTTGCAGTAGACATCGCCTTCTCTTTTTTGTCGACATCTTCTAAGCTATGCAACCCGTTCATCCCATTACCTCAGCATTCCGCAGAACTACTTTCTCTTTGCCACTTCATTATCAATCCCTCCAAATCTGAATCCATATTCTTCAGAGGAAGAACTAGATTTTTTCGGAGTGATCTCTATGGTTTTCCTTTTAAATCACAAATTGTTCCCGAGTTCATATATCAACAAAATCACCCCATTATCACGCATGGCTTCCCTAAAAAGTCAGACCTGTCATACCACCAGGTAAAAACCCCGTGCGGTGAAAAGGAAAATTCTTCGCGACTGCCTCAACTTCAGGGATGTAGGGTAAATCGCCTCTTCGTGGTGCATCCTGGATAATGCTAAATGGTCTACCACGGCACGACTTCGTATATTCTCGGACAACTCTCTAAACGTCGTTATTTCATGTTTGAGGCTGATAGCTGTGGTATTCTGTCACCTGAGTACGCAAGAGTGATATCTTGCGGAAATGGCTTTCAGGCTAATGCCACTGCGGCCTCTGTCCCGGTAAACCCCTGGCTGGCTTCGGGGTACGTTCTCGTCGCCACTAGTCTGGCCGTGTAGGTTCAGTTGAGTTCGTACTCCTGAATAGTTCCTGGCCCGGCTTTGTGCATATATCCTCAAGGGAATGTGCCAACCCTCGCATGGCCTCCCTACTTTGGCATAGACAAACATGGGGTTCCAGAGAAACTGCATAACGAGGAGGGGCCCAAATGCAATGAGTTCTAATGATAGTAGCAAGGATCCATTTAGCCCGGAAGTGAAAGAAGGTGGCGCGGCCTTCTGGTTGGAAGAAGACTGCGATGTCCAGTTGGACAACAACAAGCCCACCCCCACCTCCTCAGGTGAGCCGATTGACCTTAGCGGCAACACCATGGTCATGGCGAATAAGCCGGCCAGCACTGTTGCTGGCGCGCCCTCCAACACCGCCTTTTCTTCAGGTGTCAAAAAGCAACAGAGATAATCTGTTATGGCTCACGGGGACAGAAGATCTCCCTGCAAAGTCCTGAAAATACTGAAAGATTTACCCCTGAGGGTCTCTCCCAGAAGGACAAAATTTCCCTTGAATGGGCAACCACTACATTAGACGCTCACAAAGCCTCTATTTCAAGGGGCACTTCATAAAAGATGTAGGTCTAATGAGGCAGCCCCGAATCAACCGGGTGCCAAATTGCCGGTAACCTAAAGACCAAGATTGGTCGCACCCAATCCTGTCAAAGGAAAAAGTTTCAGTAAAGTGGCCAAAGGCAGCCTGGTATGGGCTATCATCGATAGGAGCAGCAGTGACGGAAGCATCTCATGGTCAAATTGGAAGATGGGTGAAATCATTCTCCTCCGGATGTATGAACCCATACTGGAGACAAACCCTGACCGTCCACCAAATTGTCGTGAGGCTGGTTGATACCAGGGTCACGTCAAGCTGGTAGCCTACACGGATCAACGTTCAGCGGATCGATACAAGAAGGCTATCGACAGATTGGGAGAAGTTGGCTCGGAGTAAAGCTTGAAGCTGTCTCCAGGGAAGACATCCCGAATCGGTTCCGGTCCAAGGAATGGATATCAGCGGAACCATCCACACCGACGGAAATTGTTGAGCTAATTAGCACAGCAATACTGACCTTTCGGGGGACAATTGGAAAGTAGCCACGGTCAGCAGGCCCAGCAATGAATAGCGAGAGGCCCTTTAATCCTCAATGTGGAGTCTTGAGCTCCGTTGGAGCCTAAGAGTGGGGTGATAAGCTACGGTCTCGGCTATCACTCTGAGAGTATACCGTAAAGACCGTACTAGAAGAGCGGGGGTGAGGTGACAGTCGACCCGCCCGTGGACCTCTCCGAATCAGATCTTCAATCCCTCGAGTTGTTTGAGGAGGAGGAGATGTCCTTATCTGACGATGTGAAGAAAACCTTGTGTCAGGATGCTAAGGGTTCTCCAAATAAACCTCCAGAACTCTACGACGCTCCTCCACCTGGTTCAAAAAGGAGACAAGTTAACACTGGCTAACACTGGGTTGTAGGAAACCAGGTTTATGGGCTAAACATGAAAGGGTACAGGACAGTATTATTCAACACATCAGGTAAACCGAGAGCTTGCATACAAATAAAGGAAGGCTTGAAGTTTCTAACCTTGTACAATTTCAGTGATCACCGTTACCATAGCAGTGGAAAGGCAGTTCAAACCCCTTTGGGCTGTCTCCTGCTATATGGCACACGACGTTCCGCCACCTCCTATCAGCCTGCAGAGGATCGTCACAGAAGCCACTGCACGGGGCACTTAATTAATAATTTGGCGAAGCACTGATACGAACAAAAGGGGTGAGTCACTCTTTGAATTTGTTTTAACGCATGACTTAGCCCTAGTTAACAACGGTGAGGATCACCTTCATCACGACGTAGAGAAGTTTTGGACATCACTTTAACGAATAAGCACTTCCACCAGGCTGTCTATGGAACTTAGTGGTGGCTCCTGTCAAAAATAGAAACGACTGGCTGCAAAGCTGTAGCCAAGCCGACGATGTTGCATTAGCAATATCGGGCAAATTCGTCAACGCACTATCTGAAAGACTAAGCTTTGCCTTAGGTATCCTTTCCAAATAGAACAAAAATTGTGGTCTTAACACAAATCGCAGAAAACGTAACTTGTGCTTCACAAGAAGATGCAAAATTTCGCAATTTGTTCTACCTAAGCTGGATGATATAAGCCAATCTCATCAGGTCAATCACCTAATTCTAATTCTGGACTCCAAATTCGCGTTAGCAGAAAGAGCGCACAAAGCGGCATGCGCAATCTATTGCTGCAAAAGAGCTATTGGGGAACGATGGGAATTGAAACCCAAAATCGTGGCATGGCTCTATACGGCAATAGTGGAACCAATCCTTCTGTATGGCGCAGTTGTTTGGTGGCCAGCTGTTGCGAAAACATCCAATGCAAACCTGCTACACAGAAGGATTGCAGCTCTTGCAATCACCGGGGCCCTACGCACTACCCCGACAAAGGCATCGTTTATGCTAGTACATCGGCTCCTGACTGAGCTCCTTACAAGACAGCAGACAAGTGTTCTGCGATTCAATTAAAAGCGCTACATTTCTGGAATGAGGGAAATATTGGCCACTCCACCATACTTCGGAGGGATGGACCAACACCAGGAAAAGTAGACCTTGCTTCTCCGATTCCCTGCTTCCATCATGGTTTCAAGTCAATCATTCCGAGTAGGGATGACTGCACCATACAAAAAATTTGGATGCAGGGATCGGTCGACATCTATACTGATGGTTCTAAAATGGATTGAAAAGTTGGCTGTGGTGTTTTCTCAGAACAGCTAGGGCTGAAACTATCCTTTCGGCTTCCAGGCCACTGCAGTGTCTTTCAGGCAGAGGTCATTGTAATATACAAGGCAGTGGACTAGTTTAGAAACCAGAAAATTTAAATAAGAAATCTACGGTAAATATTTTCTCCGACAGTCAAGTTGCTATCCAATCATTATCCAACGTGTACACCTCATCCATGATTGTAATGGAATGTCGTACACAACTGAACGTGAACTGATCCTATACTGGGTACCGAGGCATAGTGATATACAGGAAAATTACGAACCAAATGCCCTAGCCCAAATCGGTCAACCTCTAGCCTCCATAAGGCTAAGATTTAAGCAGCATTACATGGAGGCTGCAAATATGGCACGCACTCAGCTCAAAAAGCACTAAGCAGCTCCTCAATACGAGCCGTGAAAAATGAAGTTGCGTCATGTTCATGCTGACGGGGAATTGTCTGAGAAAGAAACAGCCAACAGCACTGTTTAGGAAACGCATACAAACTTTACGCTCACCCTTTCTAAACACCCTCACGGAAGTAGCTAATTTAAACATTAGCTGCATAGCCGGCTTCATACGAGAATCTAATTTGTTCTCAACACCAGCAGCTAGGTTCTAGTGCCGTCGCGATCTTCTGTGGTATCACAATGTGGCCCAAGTGAGCCATCTTTTGATAAAGAGGGCTGCCACTTCAACCAAACAACTATCCAATAAATGGATGGACACTAGTTTTCTCGATTATTAATTTGATTTTGTCTCCGTTCTCGTACTTACTTTGACACCGTAAATTCACCAAGCGCGGTGGAACTTTAAAATCACTAGAACCATTTTCCAACAATTTGGCAACGAACATACCATAATATCGATCTTTCTAATCAACCAGTGTTGCGAGTATATTTTAAATCGGAGCAATATTTGTCTTTCGGGAGGAAAAGCATAATTTCTTTCTTTCTAAATATAATTATTTAAACCAATGATTGTTTTCTATTTAAAATAATCAATTAAAAAGTATTTTAAATGTATTTTATATATTATATTAAATAAATGTTATACGATTTTTTATTTCATTTTAAAAAATATTTGGTATTTTTAAGGGATTAGATGCAACCGGTTGTAATTTCTGTGGTGTTTATAATTATAGCCTAACTGAAAATTTTCTGATTTTGAATGAATAGACATGTTTTTTAACACTAAAGCGAATGAAAATCTATTTTTAAAAATAGCTCATCTAAGCATTAATTCGTTCCAGACACCGTGCAGTTAACAGCTTCGCGAGTTGACAGTAAAAAGTGTAAATACTTGCTCGTCTCTCTAGCAAATTGCGTAACAGTCTCCGTCTGTTGGAATCAAGAAATATGGCCCAATATAGAAGACAAAAAACCTTCAATATTTAAAGTAACTATAATTAAAGCCCCAGGTGCATTGGAAAGACATTATATTATCCCTGATGACCCCTTCTTAAAGGGACAAACAAAAACATTGTCCTAATTATGTAACTTGCTAGAGAAAGCAAATGCAGAATTCTCAGCACACGCAAAGACAGAGCTGAGGTTGAATCTAAATCAGCTTCGTTAGTTAAAACTGACTCCACCGATGAAGAAACGGAAAGCCACCATGTCACCTAATATGGCGACTTCTGCCTCAACCCTTTGGGATGAATAGGTAAAATTCTTTTAAAAAAACAGGAAAATGAGGAAAAACCTCCTCGGTAACATTATTGGCATCAATGAATTAACTACATTAGGCCCACTAATAAAATCTGTGTCGAATTCTGACTGTAAAGTAACTGCTCTCAACGTGTGAAAAATAAATGTGCAAGACGGACACGCATACTGTGCTGTGACTCAAAAATATCATTCTTAACCACCTCAAGACATTTTAAAATGTTAGAGGCGATCAACCTCGTCAAGAAAGAGAAACAACAAGGCGCTAGTTGTGTTAAGTACGCTGGAAATCACAATGCAAACAAGTGCCAGAATAACAAAAAAATCCTTCCTGGAGACATTTACTGCTCGCGAACTATTTGAAGTGTAAGGTTATTAAAGGTTATCAGTTATTTCAGTAAGACAAAACTTGGAAATAAATGCAAACTCTAAGTTGCTTTACTCAGCGCTGCGAAATCCAATTCAAAAACAAACCGCGAGCTACGGTCTTCACCGCCATCGACAACAACTTCTCGTGTGCTAATCGCCCACCATCAAGTTCAACATATGTTACATACCCTAGCGTAACAGCCCCAACTAAATATACTACATCGGCATCTACTACATCAGCATATACTACATCAGCATCTACTACACAAGCACCTATTGTTCCTGGATTTGATAGTGAGTCTATTCCAAATGCTTTTAAGGATAATCGGAACTCGCCTAAGTTAAGTCGTGGAGCCATACCCAAATCAACAAAGCCTGCTCCACGGCCCCTTAGAACTCTTGCTTTGAATGATTATGATGATGTTCCAGTCAAGCCACTACAGTTGATGCCACCTTCGTCACCAACGCCTGCACTACATGTTGTGGCTACCGCTGCGCCGCGGTATGCAATGCACGCTGCTGCTACTGCTGAGCCACAAGGTTTGGATTCGGTGCCATCTCTAAATCCGACATTGCATGTCGTTGCTCCGCCGATCCAAATTTTTATCTCTCGGCTAGCATACGTCCCGTGTGTCAGAGACGTACATAATTATATCATAGCAAGACTTGGATTTACTCCCTCCATCCTTGGTTGCAAAAAAGTAACTAAGGAAAATATTGCAAATAAAGTCATTGCCTCCTTTAAATTGACTGCGCCTTGCGAGCACAATTCGATACTTAAAAGTGACTTCTGGCTAAATGGAACACTGGTCAAAGCCTTTACCGTTCGTGGTTCTACGAATTTTCACCAGCCACGTCTTCGTCGATCCCAGCATTAGTTTCACCAACTACTTCAACAGATTCTGCAAGTGCTTCTTATCCTAATATACGTAATAAAATTAGTATTTATTATCAAAATGTACGTGGCTTACGAACCAAGTTGCAGCATCTTAATCTTTCGTGCCAGTTGTCAAACGACTCTATTATTTGTTTGGCAGAATCCTGGCGACACTCTGGCATCTTTAGCTCTGAACTTTTGCCTAATTTTACTATATATCGTAAAGACCGCTATCTTCACCTATCCAATAAAATTAATGGTGGTGGAGTCTTAATAGCTGTGAAAAATTGTCTTTCCATCGCTCTCTGTGAAGATTTCTACCCTCCCCATCCTATAGAATGTTTTGCCAAAGTATTCGCTAACCCTTCCACTCTATTGTATATAGCTTCTACATACTTCCCTTGTAACTCTCCTCTTGAGCTTTATGAATCTTTCTTCGAGGGTATTACCTCGTTTTGTCCCTCTCTTAATCCGTCGTGTTGTGTTATCATCTGTGGTGATTTCAATCTTCCCTCTATTGATTGGCACATTTTGCCTCATATTGAAATCGTCTCTTCTAATCGACCATCGAACCTTCTCTCCAATTTTCTCTCATTGTCGGGTTTTTATCAATTCAACCATGCCTTTAACTTGAACGGTCGATTTTTTGACCTTGTTATATCGAATATTGTTCCTGATAACTTAACTTTAACCACTGCTCCTTTTCCCTATGTTCTTTCGGATCCCCATTATCCACCTCTTCTGTTTGAACTCTCCTTTTTTCCCCAAAGCTCAGAATAGGCGCATACAACTTAAATTTAACTTTTGGAAATCGAATTACATTGCTTTGTCGGAAGAACTCAAATCGGTTAACTGGGCATCTTTTTTTGACAGTCTTGGCTGTGAAGATTCGCTCGTTAAATTTTACTCTCTTCTCTATGACCTTATCTCTCGCTTCACCCCCTACCATAGTCGTACCTCGGCATATGATTCTCCTTGGCTAACTCGTAATGTCTTAGCTATCTTGAAATTAAAAACGAAGCTTATCGGCGTTATAAATCTAATAGTACTCCGGATAACTATACTACCTTTCCAAATCAACGTGCTTCAGCCAAACTGGAAATAAGAGCTTTGCGTAACTACTTCGCTAATATCGAAAATTCACTGCAATCTAACCAAACAAAACCGTGTTGGTCTTATGTCAATTCTCTTAAGTCTTCGTTCAGTATTCCTAATACTGTTTCCTAGGACGGTAAGCAAGGCTCAACTCCTGAAAAAATCTGTGAGATATTTGCTCAGTTTTTTTCGTCTATATATCCTGATACAACTCTTTCAAATTTTTTAGATACTCCTTTTTGTTTTCCACCCATTCTTAATCTTATCTCCACTAACCCAGCTGAAATCCAAACTTTGATCAATTCTTTAGATTCCAGCGTAGGCCCTGGGCCAGATGGACTAACGTAACTAACGTATTCATTAAATCCTCGTCCTCCTTATTATGCATTTCACTATCTTATATTTTCAATGCTAGCTTATCCTCTAGTATCTTTCCCAATTTGTGGAAATTGGCTAATATTTTTCCTGTACTCAAATCTCGATCCTCTTCTGATGCTTCCAATTATCGTCCCATTTCGATTCTTTCCTGTTTTCCCAAAATTCTTGAACGCATTGTCTACAATAAAATATATCAAGTTCTTAATTGCAGGCTGTTCCCGTTTCAACATGGATTTGTTCCAAACCGTTCGACCGTCACGAATCTCCTTGAGCTGACCCAAACTGTCGCAAAAGCTTTCGACAGCCGTACTCAAGTTGATGTAGTATACACTGACTTGAGTAAGGCATTTGATACTGTCAACCTAAATTTTCTATTGCAGAAGCTAGCTCATTTTTTTTACTCTCCTGGCTTGAGTCCTACATCAGTTCTCGTTCTTGCCGTGTTAGCCTATGTGGAGCACATTCTTTTCTCTTCCATCCAACCTCAGGCGTTCCTGAGGGGTCTATTCTTGGCCCTCTTCTTTTTTTACTCTATATAAATGACTTTCCCTCTGTCGTAGCGTCTCAATGTCTTGTGTATGCTGATGACTTAAAAATTTACCGCGTTATTCGCTCAGAAGAGGATTGTATTGCTCTCCTCTTGGTGTGAAACTAATTTTCTCTCCATGAATGTTCAGAAATGTCACAAAATGCCCTTCTCCTTAAAGCCCAGTCCAATTGATTACACCTACGTATTACATGATATTCCGCTTGTGCCGTTTCCTCACTCACTCTACATTCATAAGCAGAATGTAAAGTGTTCTTTAACTAACTAGTTTAATCTATACTATGTATTTCTTTTCTCTAATTTTTACATTTTTTTCTTCTTCTCTTTTATTGTCTAGTAATTGGATTATGTTAGTCTGTAAGGCAAATTCTTAATAAATAAATAAATAAACTTCCTAGGAATATCTACATTAAAAATTCAACACAATAATATTTATGAAACTAATACTACTTTAAATAATAATAATGTACCCCTCATAACAATTATGGGAATGACTTAATATTCATCGTATCATCTCCGTCTATTGATTACGTAAGGATTTTGGTGCAAAGGTTTGATTGAATATTCACGCATATCAATCGAAGGGAGGGGGGACAGGTTACAAAGCCTTTTCTACGCTATTTGTTACTTTCATATCAATCATTGAAGGACAAAATAACGCCAGCAGAAATGAATACAGTTATTGTTATTACGCGCACTGAAGAGATTTTGTCGCATGGATACCGTTTTGAATAATTGCATTCAAAATTGCCATCACTTCGGCATAATCACAGATTTTCTCTCTCGATTTTAAATCAATGAGACTAATAATTATTTCTTGTTTTCATTTAACCTTGAAAAACATCGAATATGCAATGTATAACCGGTTTAATTGCATGTAAAAAATAGAATATATTACAAATGATGATGGAGAAAGTAATTGAAATCTTACGAACACTAAAGAACAAAACCATTAAAAATTACAATTTTTTATATGATGAAAGCTTTTTGAAGCATATGATCTTGCAAAGTATTGACTACAAAACATTTCACCATTCAAAGCGTTGATTAAGACAAATGCAAATTTGATTTGATTTTTTTTGGTTTTCAAAATTTAAACAGTTTTGTTTTTATTAAAATTAAACCACGGTACGGTGAAAACTATTCAGAATCTGTTGAAATTATGCAAATATACATAAATTTTGATTTTACAACAATGTCTTTAGAATAAGAGATATAAAGTGATATCATTCGCATGAACCCTTTTTACATGGTGTCTTTGAATGATTTTTTAATTGTAATTTAATTTTTTATTTATTGTTAGAACGGTCTGCGTTATCGACGTCACTCTGTTGATTAAATCGAGTGTATACAAGCAGGCCACGGAACATTCAAAGTCTATGAAATATGTTTTCATATTTATTCCTTGTAAAAATATTCTTCATGTCAGACGTATAATAAATATCGTGAATTAGAATGTTACGAGTATATCTGTTTCATTTCAACTCTCACTCATCAAATAGGTTATGGGCCCAGAGAAAACGCATGACACGATGCGTATCGAATTGCTGAATAACGAAAATTACAATACATGGAAGATCCAGATGCGAGCCCTCTTAACAAAGAATGAGATTTGGGAGTATGTAAATGTAGGTCGGACTAAGCCTGCACTCATTCCGGATAATCAGGTGTCAACGGAGAATGTTCGACAGTGGGAAGTCGCGGACGGCAGGGCGATGGCAGACATCATTTTATCAATGAGGCCTTCGGAATTGAAGATCGTTAAGGGATGCGTAACATCACGTGAATTGTGGCAAAAATTGCAAACGACTCATCAATGGTCGGGGCCAGCAATTAAATTATGCGCGATCATTTAGTGAAATTTTTTGATACGGTCGATAAGCTCAACGAGATCGATATCGAGATCAACAGAGATCTTCTCTCGATTATGTTGTTGCAGAGTCTTCCTCCGTCATTCGAAAACTTTCGGTGCGCGATAGAATCACGGGACTTATTGCCGGCGCCAGAAGCCCTTCGAATCAAGATCCTGGAAGAGAGCGACGCACGAAGTCAAGAAAGTAGAAATGGAAACGCGGGAGCCATGTACGCCGGGAAAAGGCATAGCAAGAATTGGAATACTTTGAAGCTAAAGAATGACGAAACAAGAAAGGAGACCAGCGAATCAAGAAAGAAAGTGGCATTTAAATTTAAGTGTCACAGGTGTCACAAAGTTGGTCATAAAGCCGCCCAGTGCCGAGAATTATTGACGAACTCGAATAACGCCAACGTCGTGGGCAACGTTAGCCTATGCGCTTTGACGGATCTGTCATTAGTCGACGGAACAAAAAAGGAAGCACTGAAAGTGGGAATTAGTGAGCCCCGCAGAGCATGGTGCATTGATAATGGCTGTTCAACACACATGTGTAGTGATAAAGAAGCCTTCCAAGACATTGATGAGTCTATTGCTGGAAAAGTAGACCTCGCCAACAATGCATCGACGGAGATTAAGGGGAAAGGATCGCTATCGTTTACAGTGAACGTCGATGGTGCCGAGAAACGCGTAGTATTAAATGACGCTTTATACGTTCCTGAACTGCGCTTTAATCTCCTATCCTTAGGAAATGCCTGCGATAAAGGTTTCGATGTCATTTTCGGAAGGAAAGGTGCTAAAGTTGTTGATGCGCAAGGGAGACCTATATTGGAAGCCAATCGAGGGCGTGGTGGTCTCTACTTCTTGAAAACACCAAAGATTAATGGGTCAAGTGCGAATGCTGAAAAATATGACAACACTACCAAGGGGTTGTCACTCGCTGAGATCTGGCACAGGAAGATGGGCCATTTGAATTATAGAGATCTGGAAAAATGCATTCTGGACAAATTAATGAGTGGAATGAAAATAAAAGGTGATTTTCCAAACAAATCGATAAGAAAGTCGGAAATTCTCGATATAATTCACTCGGATCTTTGTGGTCCAATGCGAACCGAATCGATCAGGGGATCGAAATACTTCGTTACCTTCATTGATGATGCGTTAAGATGGTGCGAAGTACGTTTTTTGAAAAATAAAAATGATGTCCTACAGGCATTTATTGAATTCAAAGCCTCTGTTGAAAATCAATCAGGCAGGCGAATAAAATACCTGCAGTCTGATAACGGCAGAGAGTACGTCAACAGAAACTTCGACATATTACTAAAAGAAAATGGAATTGGCCGGAGATTGTCATTATCGCATACGCCGGAGCAGAATGGAGTCGCAGAGAGAAAGAATCGAACGCTCTTGGACATGGCTCCGTGTTTACTTCTGCAATCTTCATTGTCGAGCTCTCTCTGGGCAGAAGCTGTCAATACGGCAAATCATATTAGAAACCATTGTCCAACGAGTCATCTCGAAGGAAGAACACCTTTCGAAATGTGGAAAGGAAATATTCCTAATGTCAGTCATCTGCAGGAATTCGGACACGAAGTTCTTTCTTTGAAACGCGAGCCAGGAAAGGGAAAATTCGAGGCAAGATTCAGAAAAAGGATATTTCGTCGGATATTCAGAAACGTCCACAGGGTACCGAGTCTGGTTACCTTCGAAGAGACGCGTTGAATTATCGAGAGACGAAAAATTTACCAGTACAAGAGTAATGTCATCGATGATGCAAAATCAGGATGAGTTGGAAATTTCGAACGACTTTGAGCCTGAAACAGTGGAGGTGGAGATTCGACCAAATCGAAACACACTCGTTGACCGAATGGCAGATACAACTAGTGCTATCGTTGATCGAATCGAAGATCCAAAAGTGCTATCGAGGGTGAAATTCATCAAGGTATCAGACCAAACGCGAATGAACATACTATTCGAGTACGCGGAGCTGGACGACCTCGCCTACTACAAACTGGACTTAGGGGGAGACCGAGAAAGATGTTTCATGACATCAACCAGTCAAACAATGACATGGAGTCTGATCAAGTAGAAGAACAGGAAACAAACAACCAGCAAAATAATGGAAGCCATTTAATTAATGAAAGTTGTTTAGTTGAAACTCCAGTCGAAGTGGCGATCCGAGGGTCAGACGCTAACGAGTGATGCAAAGCTATCGCAAATGAAATAGAGTCCATTTTGAAGAACGACACTTGGGAATTGATCAACAGACCTGACGATCACAGTGTGATTGGAAGCAGGATCGTGTTGCGGAATAAGTACGGTAAGGATGGATTCTTAGAGCGTCGGAAAGCCCGCATAGTTGCGTAAGGATTCGCTCAACGTCCAGGCGTGGATTTTGACGATACATTTGCTCCTGTATCAACAATCGAATCAATTCCAGTCTTAATGGCAATTGCCGCCAAGAGAAGCATGCACGTGGAACAATTGGACGTTACAACAGCATATTTGAATGGGGTATTAAATGAAAATATACTCATGGAACCACCAAAATATATTCAAAAGGGACTTGAGAACCTGGTTAGGGTTAAGCAAGACGACTGTGAAATCGGGAGAAGAACTCGGCAAATGCTCTTGGAGCTTCGAAACGGAGACAAAGTTTGTCTTCTCCGCAAGGCTCTCTATGGATTACGTCAGGCAGGTCGCTGCTGGAATGAACGTCTTTGCCAGATTTTGGGTGAATTTGGAGCCACAAAGTCAACGGCCGATCCTTGCATCTTCCAACAAGCGGGAAATTGCAAGAAGGCTTAATAGATGTGTATGTGTAATTAATAATTATATAAAATTGAAAGAATGGTACAACGCTTCGAGACGAACAGGCAGAAAACCTACCATAAATGAACGTCAAAAACGGCTAATACGGCAGAAAGCCATAAACAAAAGTATGAATGCGTCTCAAGTTCGAGCAGATTTAGACTTGCCTGTAACGGTGCGGCACGTAAGAAGAATCTTGAGTAGCAGCGACAATTTAATATGAACAAAAAAGAAGCCTAAACCACAATTACAGGAGAGACATAAAAGTGCAAGATTATTGTTTGCGGAAATCTACATGTCTTACAAAGATGAGTAGAAAACGGTTCTTTTTAGTGATGAAAAG
The DNA here is from genome assembly GCA_963942545.1 of Oxycera nigricornis. Lineage (NCBI taxonomy): Eukaryota > Metazoa > Arthropoda > Insecta > Diptera > Stratiomyidae > Oxycera > Oxycera nigricornis. The sequence continues at coordinate 72,308,419 of OZ012662.1, forward strand.
AAGTTTAATTTAGACGGGCCGGATGGATTTCAACACTTCAGCTTCCTTTGGCCACAATATCCACAAGGATGAATTCGAAAAAGCATGTTGAACTTCTCGAAGACTTGCTTATTGATCACGCAGTGTCAATTGTTGGACCAGATTTTGTCTTTCAACAAGACAATGCTGCCATACATGTATCCGGAGAGACAAAAGCTTGGTTCAACTCAATGGATATACCAGTTTTAGAATGCCCAGCTTGTAGTCCTGACTTGAACCCCATAGAGAATCTATGGGGAATAATATCGAGAAGAGTATATGAAAATGGAAGGCAATTTTCGAACACAAGAGAGCTAAGGGAGCAAATAATAAGAGCGTGGGACGAAATACCAGTTACAATATTACAAACCTTGGTGAATTCAATGCCGAAACCTGTATTTGAAGTAATTAAATCCAAAGGAAGCCACACGAAGTATTAACCTTATCATTTTATTAATAAATATGTGCCCCATTTCTGGTGAACTTATAATTATGTCCCCTAATTTAAGAGAAAAAAATTGAATTTTAATTTTTTAAATTTTGTTTACGGTTGAAATAATTTCATTTCATTTAAATTTTGTTACATATATTATTAAGTTTTTCTTGACATCTGTTCGTAATAAATATAATGAATTCGATGTGAATTTTATTTGAATTTTTTTGTGAACTTATAATTATGTCCTCCACTGTATGTCTCGTGGCAAACAAAATAATTTTATGCTCATCAACTGAGAGAGACATACACTGCTTACCATTGCTCGCTTATGCTAAGAGTGTGCTCATCGCGTAGCTTCTGTTTGCTAGATTTGAATATGACATATGATATAAGAGCATATTAAAATCACTGCGATTGTAGAGCTGCTCTTTATCACAGTTGTTGAAAAAATTGTCTAACAGATAGAAGGTCATACACAGGCTATGCCTTCATCCTCGGAGGAAATCCTGTTGCGTGGGAGTCGCAAAAACAAAGAACCGTGGCCTTATCTTCTACAGAAGCTGAGTACATGGCTCTGACGGAAGCGGCCAAACAAGCCACATTTATGCACCGTTCCCCAAGGAGCTAGGAGATATTAAAAGTGAAGAGGTTGTGATCTTATGCGACAATAATGGAGCGCAAAAGATCGCAGAGGACCCCGTCTTCCATAGTCGTACAAAACATATAGACATTCGTCATCATTATGTTCGCGAAGTCTTGAATCGTGGACATTTCAAAATTGAACATGTTTCCACAGAAAATATGGCATCGGACATGTTAACGAAAGCAGTTCCAGCACCGAAATTACAGAAATGTTACGCCTTCTTGGTATGGTCATCGATCAGAAAACAACTGACTGTCAGATCGAGGGGGAGTGTTAGAACGGTCTGCGTTATCGGCTGTTGATTAAATCGAGTGTATACAAGCAGAACACGAAACATTCGAAGTCTATGAAATATGTTTTCATATTTATTCCTAGTAAAAATATTCTTCATGTCAGACGTATAATAAATATCGTGAATTAGAATATTATATCTCTTTCATTTCAACTCTCACTCATCAAATAGTAATCATGGAACAAAAAAGGCTGGTTTTTCTTCAAAAACTGATAAGAATTTATTAATTTTATAAACACTTATCACCGCGATGTGCAAATCAGATTAAAAATTAATTTTTTTAAAGATAAAACCTAATTTTTCGCATTTTTTTATCAAATTAAAAAAGTTGGAGTATATAAATTTTATAAACATTGATTACTGTGTTTCGCAAATCAGGTTAAAAATTTATTGTTTATGGAAAAAAAACCTCAATTTTTTGCACTTTTTTAATAAATTAAAAAACGGCTTCAATATTTTTTTCAATATTTGATAGAATCACATAAATGTTAATGCGCGTCGACACCTTACAAAATTTTTTTGGAGTATATAAATTTTATAAACATTGATTACTGTGTTTCGCAAATCAGGTTAAAAATTTATTGTTTATGAAAAAACCTCATTTTTCCACTTTTTTTTAATAAATTAAATAACGGCTCCAACATTTTTTTTTTAAATTTGTTAAAATCACATAAATGTTAATATGCGTCGATTGACACCTCAACGATGAAAATTTTACGTTTGGTTCGCGAGATATAGCGCATGACAGAAATGACCTTCAAAGGGTTAAAACAACAAACCCCACCGAAGTGTCCCAAAAACTAATCTGCTCTTAAGATTGCAAAGACGCTTCGAATCTCAACAAAGTCTATAAGACTTTGTTTACGTGTTATGCTCGTAGAAAAAACTGTCTACGAACATACGTACATACGTACACAACGCATATCTCTCTCTCTCTTTCTAAAAACACTTTAAATATACTCTAAAGACCTCAAAACGTAAAGAAATGTTGAAAATTTCGATTTGCAAGATGATTACAAAAACTTCCCATATACTAGGAAGTTAATAACACATGCAGATGCTTTGAGCCGTGCTTCCGCTGAATCCGCCAATGAATCAGCAAAGTTTGTCGACCGTGTTATGCGTGTTAGGATTGAACAAGAGGATTGGTTGGCTATTTTACGATTACAGGACGCTAGATTAGCAGAAATAATACATAATCTAGAGACAATTGGTGAACAAAGATACAATGATAACTATACGTGGATAGGTTTACAGATTGTACAGGCGAACCAATCATAGTTTGAGGTTTGGGATCCGGCCGCCAACTTTGTGCTCCAGATAAGTAGTCTATACCCTCCCATACGGCTCCCATCGATAAAAATGAATATGTTATCGGAATCAATGACAGCTTGACGATACTAAAAGTACTATAGGCTACTAAATCAACCAAGACAAGGGGAGTAACAAAAGAGTTAGAGAATATATCTCAATACTTTGGAATGCTAGCTCGAGTTATTTTGGAAAGAGGATCTACTTTTACATTAAAAAGCTTCCCGAAGTTCTGCGAAAAACATACAATTCAACATGTACTGTCGGTAGTTAAAGGCGAATGGATACATTGAACGATATTTTAACTTTGTAGAAATTTTTGTAGCAGGAATGAGTGTCAAATTATATGGTGCAGATGGGGATAAATGCCTAAAAAACATGTTCGTAAGCAAAATCACGATTTTTATTGAACATGATGTAGCAGAAGATGAAAAAAACCTAACTTTCAGTAATCTAAAAACACAACATTACAAAGCATCGGAATTTGAAAACGTAAGCTCAGACATTCACAACGAATCACGCGTTGTGTATTGCGCCTACAAAAACCCCAACTAAACAATGCCATTGAATCCTATTCACCAAACGATAAAAAAAAACATCTATTTGAAAAACAATGAAATTAATATTTCACTCCATTTCACAAACGCCATATTAAGCTTCACAACAATAGCATGAACTCAGCTCGCACAGCCACATCACTGTGTCATCCAGTTCGGGAATCGAAAATATGTATAAATGTAATGTAAGAAAGAAATTGAATTCAATATAGAGCACTTATTGACTTCACACGTAGCCTACGGTCTTTCATTGAATTCCATTGGTACTCGTTGCCTCAAAGATTTGCGGAGTCAAACGATCACTAATCAACGGAGAGTTCGGCTTTTCATAATCTAACTAATTGTGCTACCAGTAGCTAAGGAGTTACGGAAAAGTACTCTCCATATTCTCTTATTAATGAAAAATATTAATCTAACATGCCTGCTTAATATAACTATATTGAACTTAACATGGCTGAACTTAACAGTTGAAGCATTCAAACACATACAGATAGCGCAACAAAAACAGATCGAAAATTTGAATAGTTATTACAAGGACTAAACTTTCGAATTGGACGTCAATACTGGTGATTTGATGTTGTCAACACAAGATCTCTACAGTGAATCTAATCAAAGAATGTGGAGGTAACGCTGGTTATGTTGCATTTTGCGGTCAAATTACAAGGCAACTGATCCTACTTTACAGGAAATATTGGTGACTATTGTCACGCAGCCAAAGTTGTCGTGCGTAATATAGTAGCGAACAGCTACATGGCAATATTGATAGTCTCGGCTAAGCTATCACACTAGTGATTTATTGACACGCATCCAAGCCACCTCGAGGCTACGTATTGCAAGGATTAGTACGGAAACTCGAAATTCGAAAGCTTTATCCTGCTCAGCGAGGACGCTGATGTTCTATATCCCGCTGCCTACCCGTAAATGGTTATGAATACAAAAATTGTAAAAAAAACTTATACTAACGTTTTCCCTTGAGATCGGTGAAAAGAAGGATGGTCGACTGGTGTGGACTTTATCACAGAGAAGAGAAGAACCCTCTCGAACATTCGACCGATATCTACCCCGACAGTCAATACGAGATCTTGTTGTATCGGTGAAGATAAAGATAAACGTATTCGACTCATTTCTGATTACAAACACCAATATACGAGAATCTAGCACACAAATGCTAATAGTGGTTCTACCTAAGCGGCGTCTCAGATCAGGAGTTCTTTCAGGAAAAAGAGGCTTGTTATCACACTAGGCGAAACAAGTTGACGCGTATTGTAGAATCGGCTCATAACATAAGTTCGACTTGAAGCATTAGTATATAGATACAGTGTATAAATATACTGCAATGACAAGAAGAAGATACAAATCAAGTGTTTTATTTTCGCTGGAAAATAAACTCGTAAATTTAGCAATTTCGGCTGCACCGAGCAAAGTTTTATTCGGTGCCAAACATGCTGCACTTACCGCCTCTATCGATTCAAAGAGCTTACTGTAGCGCTTCTTTTCTGCGTACGTTTCTATTGTCCAGCATACAGTCTCGTATTCCTTTCTGAAGATCAAAAGTCATTACATGACAACCCACCCAGTCCAACATCATTACATTGTAGTTTTCCTAAAGTTCTTGATCGTACTGTTCACTTATGTCTCTACACGGCCTTAGCACATGTTATTGTCCCTGCGTAACATGATAATCGTTCCACTACCTCTAATCTAAGCTCGAGCTATTTGGGGTTAAGTTTTTTATGTAGATTGATTCGAACTTTTAAAGCAAAGCTCTCACAGTTCTTGATGTGAAGTTGAGCCTTCTTTGACTATGTTATTGATACTATGCTATGTTGGTTAAATGAAAGACTCACTTAAGGGGGAACATCACTGTAGAGGTAAAAAAAGAAGTCATTTTTTGGGAATTTGTTTCTCAAAAACCAAACAAACTATCGAAGTTTAGTAAAAAGATCTATATTGTACAAGTGCTTGACATCCTCTTCGATTTTTTCAGAACTTTAAAAAAACAAAATGGCGGCTCCCTAGCATTTCTCCAGAAACGCCTTATTTTTTCATGGCTTCGCGGCCGGACCGTTTTCTTCTGAAATGTTAAGGTTATGGTTATCAAATAAATAATTTCCGATAAAGCATACTAACAACCAGAGAAGTAGGATTTTTGCTTTAAATTGATTTTTGACAGAATGGCGTCATTTTGACAAAAATATGACAACGTAAAAAAAAACGTTCGAAAATTGTTAATAACAATTGAAATATGCAACATATAAAATAACCTACGTACTTCGATGCAGACACTAGTTTTGAATGTATTGTAAAAATTTCAAGTTGGTTGGTTGGTTGGTTGTAGTGGCAGCCCCTTTTGTCAAAAGGCGGCTCACTTAGGCCAAGATAGGCCCAATTTCAAGTAAATCGAACAAAAATTGTTTGAGAAAAGAGTCGGGCCAGTTTGAAAAACGTTGTTCCGAGAAAAACGCGTTTAAAGTTTAAGTTATAGAAAAATCATTAATAATTGTGATATACCTTTAGTCTGAAAAATACGCACTTCAGCGTTTTCTGCTAACGTGCAACTAACAGAGCAATTGTACAGTTTTGAGAAATTTATATTTAAAATTATTCTAAATTTCAATACCAACAGCGCGCGGGGAAACGTGCGGGGAAACGCGCGGATTGCGCTCCGAAAGAGCAGTGAGAGGCGCCGCGCTAATTTAAAATTTCGAACACTTACAGATTTTACCACCATATGAAACTTTGCTACATGATTTCTATGATGATAAGCTATACTTTAGAGCAACAAAAAAAAATTGATTTAAAGAAAATCCTACAGTCGTGTTCCCCCTTATTTTCTTAATAATAAATTTTATTTGTGTTATTTATCAGTTTCTCTCACGTATTTTTATAATTGGAGTTCTCTCTGGTAAATGTGCTTCAATAAATAAATGAATCGAATCAGATATATATATATATATATATATATATATATATATATATATATATATATATATATATATATAGAGAGAGAGAGAGAGAGAGAGAGATTTGTCAATTAAAATTATAGAATCAAAAGTTGATGACTAACTAAACTACAGGCGGGTTACCCGAATTCAGACAAAAATTATTGTATTTTATGCGGGAACTAGTTTATCTTTTGTGCATTCAAATTTGGTCTTCTTAGTTGGTTCACATTATCTTAAACAGATAATTTGGCAAACCATGCAAGGAAAACCATGAATGTTTACAAATTGACCCGATACAGGAGATTCATATAGCATTGTTGGTTGAAATATCGTTTTATAAATGAGTAAATTACTATCGGCATTCAACGCAAAGTTGCGGTTATGAGGGGATATAATGCTTTTATCATAATATCACACTTGCGAGTAGTGGCCTCGACGTTATCTTTAAATGTCACTTTCGTATCGAGTTTAATACATAAGTATTTAATTTTTTTTTGTTTCAAAGTATTGCTTGATTACCAAAAAATAGGACAGTCGAAGAGAGAAATGTTGGTTTCCTTTATCTAGTAAAGAATGCCTCTGTTTCGAAGAGTGAGAATTTTGATTTTACATTTTTCAAAATATCTAGAGATTGGATATATATATATATATATATATATATATATATATATATATATATATATATATATATATGTATATATATACATATATATATATATATATGTATATATATATATATGTGTGTGTATATATATATATATATATATATATATATATATATATATATATATATATATATATATGGTTTTTATTGAATGTAACCATATAATAACAATGATAGAAATGTTTTCTGCGGGGTCTTCTCACAACTCCGTCCTTGCTCTAGCGATAGCTGATCACGACTCACCTCCAATGTGCTCCTCATCACCCGTGCCGGTTATCAATCGTACCGGTGTCTGTGGTGCCTGGTACAGCACCAGGGCCGGACTCTTTTGCTTCCAGGACTAGTCACTCTCCGATTCCAATCCCACATGGCCCTTCCTGAAAATCATCCGCCTCGGATGACGTTCCTGGCCATGGTTTCATCTTATCTGCCGCAGAATATGTTTGCGTTGGACCATCAAATTCACCTCGCTTGCCGAGTAGATAGCGGTCATGCATCAACGCCTCTTGCACCCGATATGGACCCATGTATTTGGGTCTACATTTTTGACCCGTAGCGAATTGCGTTTTCTCCACACCTTATGGGTTACATCGTTTGCCATCACCATCATCGTTGTTCTCGTCAAGGCATCTACGTGTCTCATCTTCTCTGCAGATCGATGTTCTACTGTATACGTGAACTCGGACATATTTACAGTGCTATTCTTGAATGAATCTCCTTTTTTGAAAGCGTCAAGTTGACTACTGCAGAATCCGTAACTATCTTGAAATTAATGCCGAGCAAGTATACTCTGAATTTCCTGACTGCCTCCACGATTGCCAAAAACTCTAATTCATACGAATGATGGTTCTTTTCCGCTTCATTGGTCATACGACTATAATAGTAGCACGGATGCATCTGATGATCCTCAGGCTGCTTTTGTAGAAGAATCGCTGCCAAGCACTCTTTGCTCGCATCTGTATGAAGTTCGGTTTCCGCATTCGGATCAAACAAATGTAGAACTGGCTTTTATGCTAAGGCGCCTTTGATGTCGATGAATGATTAAATCTGCTCCTCACCGAACTGAAATATCTTTCCCTTTTCAGCATCCTGCTCAATGGCTAAACCCGCTTCGCAAACTCTGGAATAAATTTCCTAAAGTAGCTCGCTAGACCAAAAAATCTTTGTAATTGCGTCACAGTTTTAGGTATTGGAACGTTCAGCACTTTATCAACCTTCTGCAGAGATGGTTCAATATGTCCTTGGCTTATCACATATCCTAAGTATTCCACTCTTGTCTGAAGGAAAGCACACTTTTTCCAGTTGAATTGTAAACCGTTTTCTTCGGCTTTCGCAATAACTTGCTTGAGTTTACTGATACCCTCTTCCACATTAATCGACGGAATGTTGAGATCGTCTACGAAGGTTAACACGATTCCATTTTTAACTGCATCTTTGATAAAACGTCCAATCGTTGTCCCACTGATACAGAGACCAAACGGTGTTCTTGTAAATTCGTACTGACCTTGGTGAGTTACGAATGCCGTATATTTCTGACTCTTCTTTTCCACAGGCACGTGGAAATAAGAATTCTTCAGATCAAGTGTCGTATATACTCGCGCTGACACTAGCCGACCAAGTTGATCCTCGATTAAAGGCATTGGGAATCTGTCCCTGATTACCTTACTGTTTAAATCACGATAATCGACACACAATCGATATGCACCGTCCTTTTTCTTGACAACAACGACGGGACTGGCGAACTCACTTGTTGATTGTTGAACTATCCATTCGTTGAGCCACTGTTCCACCTGTTTTTCTACGATTGTTTTCTCTAGTGGGGCTAAACGCCTTGGTCGGTGATAGATCGGCGTTTCGTCAGATAAGGAAATCACTGTATGAATTATGGAAGTTTCATTTTCTCGTATATGTGCAACTTTGACTTTAGCTCAGCTATAGTATTTGCTTCGTACAGTAACGATTTGCTTATCACATCGTCTGGGATTCCGTCGCATAAATATTCACATATAGTGGCTTCGTCTATATTCCCCGCTTTAGCGATGCGCTGCATTTCGTAAACGTATTCTAGAAAGCTCTCATCTGCCTTTTTCTGCCATTTCAGCATTTTGCCGTGCAACTCTAGTGAACTAAATCTCCTTTGAAATTTACTTTTCAGAGCACTTTTCAGTGCCTGCCAACTATCTATCCCACTCTGGGCGTATTTGCGTGCGGTTCCTGTTAACAGCTTCTTGCCGTATATGAACTTCTGTTGTTCTTTCCAACCAATACTAGCACATACGCCCTCAAACTCGTCGAGCCAACTGCCAATGTCTTGTCCGTTTTCCGCGCCAAATGCCTCCAGGCTATCTTTCATTTCACGAAACGAGTAAGTAGCACCTGTTATCCGAGAGTTACACTCTAGCACGTTGATGTTCCTATGGTGTTGGTATTTGTCGCCATTTTCACTGTCCGTTCCTACACGTTCCGTTATTTCATTAATCACGTTTTCCTCGATTGGATTTTGCCGATCAAACTCGATGATGCGGGCCGCCAGCTCCTCTTTTGAGCCAACTTCGCTTACTCCACGAATTACGCATTCTTGCATTAAGCCATTCTTTGTACAAAAGTCTATCCACTCATTTGCCTGTAGCACTTTCCGCGCCATTTTCTCTCTCGTAGTTTTCTCACTCACTATCCGACGCAAAAATGAATGCTGTTTCACACTGCTGCGGCAACGGTACTTCGCTTCAAACACGATATTGTCGACTTTTGTGCTATTACCACGGTTTAATAGACTCGAATTCCGGTTGAGCCCCCATGTGGTTTTTATTGAATGTAACCATATAATAACAACTAGGAGAACCCAGCACTCGAAATTCGAGGGCAATGATGATTTTATTATAACTGACTCTAGAAATTCGATCGAATAATCATCAATCAATATAATAAAACGGCAACCAAAATTTGTTTTTCTATTGTGATTAAATAATGTTTATGAATTTTAATAATGTTTAAAAATCATTATTCAATTATTGGCGCTTCAATGCGTCTCGAACGTATAACAATGCTAAGCGTTTTGCGCATGTCATCATTCGATTTTCACATTCTTGAGATCTACCAAACCGGTTGGTGTAAATAATGTTAGGAAAATCAAACATCGTTTGTAAATCTTGAAAGTTTTCTTCAACTGAAAACGTTTTTTTGTGGAATGTTAGACCTTCAGCAAAACAAACTAAAAAATATGACCAAATAGTGATGAAATGTGCGTATACATTTGCATAATGAACGGTAACGCTACAAAACACACGAATGATCCGCAGAAAGAAAGCTATCACACAACACCGAACCAGTGAACGGTCAAATACAATACACATGAATGGTGTAAAGTGAGAATGAAAATTTTGCTAAATATGATGAAATTTGATGATTTAATTAGCTTCCAAAAAGAAACTAAAACACTTGGAATAGTCATACATACGAACCTTCGACTCCCGCATGCAAGGACAAATTGCCGCGGCATACACTACACAACCCGTAGAAAATCAGCATTTCTATTTTGGTAGTGAAAGTTAGTATACCATTGGTATTTATCGCTGTGCGAACGTTCAACGCTGTGTAAGTATTGGTAAGAAAATTTATTTTCTATTTTTCTCTCTATATTTTCCAAACAGATTTTCACAAAAAAATACAATTCTGCACATCTACAGGATATTCTCTTTCCATTGATGTATTTATGAAAATCGGTCCAGAAACAACGGCTAAAATGGTACCACAAAATTCATGTTTGCCGTTTAATAATATAGATGATAGAAATGTTTTCTGTGAAGTCGTCTCACAACTCCGTCCTTGCTCTAGCGATAGCTGATCACGACTCAATGTGCTCCTCATCACCCGTGCCGGTTATCAATCGTACCGGTGTCCGTGGTGCCTGGTACAGCACCAGGGCCGGACTCTGTTGCTTCCAGGACTAGTCCCTCTTCGATTCCAATCCCACATATATACATACATATATATATATATATATATATATATATATATATATATATATATATGGGGCACAACCTGGATCGCCTCCTCGCGGTGTGCCCTGGATTACGCTAAATGATCCAGAATAAGGTTACAAACGGATTTGTCTTGGAACTACGATTCTGATTATACGATTATGAAAGCGCTTTCGCCACAAAAAGAGGGCAAACGAAAACTGCTAGAAGTACTCGGTGGATGGACAGGCAAGCCCACTTCAGCTCCAAAACAGGGCAATATTCCGGAAGGAAGCAGTGCCAATCCGGATGCTTGGACTAAGGTTCAATCTAGGGGAAAGAAGGTAAAGCCTAAGCAACGCGTGCTCCCGGACGCATTGGTTATAACAACCAAAGTGGAGACAACATACGCGGACATTCTCAGGAAAGTCAGAACCTATCCTGAGTTGAAGCTCGTGGGCGATAATGTCACTCGCATAAGGCGAACTCAAAAAGGAGACCTGCTGCTCGAGCTCAAAAAAGGGGACAACTTACCGGTTGAAAGCACTCACAATCAGATTGAAAAATCGATTGGAGCGGTGGCTGAAATTAAAGCTAGGAAGCAGGAGACCACGGTCGAATGCAAAGATCTGGACGGAATAACAACCAAGGAGGAGATATGCCATGCTTTGGCAAGTGAGCTAGGGCTGAATGTGATCCCCACATCGGCAGTTAAACACCTGAGAAAGGCGTACGGGGGCACACAAACAGCTGTTATTAGCCTCCCGATCGAATCAGCAAAGAAACTGATCGAGATAGGCAAGGTACGCATAGGGTGGTGTTACGTCTATAATTTTCGTAACGTTCTCCACTCTACCGTAGCCGATCCTAGCCACGGTTCGGGCAATCCCACCCGGCTTCACCCGCGAAGAGGGGTGTGGGAATATGTAATTTAAAAAAAGAAAGGGCGCCACCCGTTTCCGCGCCGGGACTGCCCTGTCCGTGAATCCCGAAACGGGAATCGGATTCACGGTGACCCAAAACCACCGACCGATAGGGGAGCACAAAAACACAACCAGGATTTCCGCCTCGCCACTTCACAAAATCACACAATTTATCTCAATTCAAGCAGAATTTATTTTGAAAAAAACCTAGCTAAACCCTACTACTCACTATCTACACTAAATCTACTTACAATTCTTCCTTCTTATACTATTCCCTCCGCTCGCTGTCCTCCGTCCTTTGAAAATTTCCCAACTCCTGCCGTGAAGCCGAAATCACCGAAACAAGAAACAATCCTCCCAGCGCTCGACGTCCAGCCACACTCCGCTTCCACCAGCGGTCGACGTGAAAAACCCAAAAAGCCTCGTCGCAATCTATTTAAGCCAAGCCCAGTCCCGTTCGGTTCGTAGGTCGACGACCACTCAGCTGGGCAGTTGACCCCAGCAGCTTTCAAAAGCTTTTCAACTGGTTTCGCCAGGGGTCAGTCGTTGTGTCTCGATGCGAGGGGATTTCCGATTGCCGCCTGTCCGGCGAAAAACTCGCGGCTGCCGCCAGCCATGGCGAATTGCCAGTGCCAATGGTTGTGGGTTTCACTGGCGCATAGGGGACTCCATTGGGGCGCATCGTAGACCGGGCGGAGCCTTGATTTGGGATCTGTTGCGACGATTGGGTGAGCGTTGTTGTTGTTGTGATCGTGGACAACTTATCCGCAGTGTCTGTGCCGTGAACTGTGATACATTTTGATGTTGATCGCTCACCATAAAAACTACTATTACTACTTAGCTATCTAATCTAATTTCCTAACCATACAACTTTATATTCCATCAATTCCAATAATCCTTATCTGAAGCGACCTATGCCCTAATTCTTATGTCTATGTACATATATTCAAACCTCTATCCTAAATTGATCTACGGATCACGGAAATGCTATCAGATCTCCCAGTGTACCCGGCATCCATTCCACCGGTAACTGAAGAGGAACTGATCAAAGTGTGCAGTAGGTTGGAGGACAACAAGGCACCAGGCCCAGACGGTATCCCTAACAAAGCGCTGAAAGTAGCGGTGAAGACAAGGCCGGATGAATTCGCCAGCACATTTGATGCGTGCATGCGTGAAGGGACCTTTCCTACCATCTGGAAGATGCAGAAACTGGTTTTGTTACCGAAACCTAACAAACCACCAGGGGAACCTTCATCGTATCGCCCCATCTGCCTTTTGAATACAACAGGTAAGTTGCTGGAGCGTATCATATACAACAGGTTGGCTCCCATTATTGAAGACCGAGGTGGTATATCCAACTCTTTTTTCGTAGAGCACGCTCTACAGTTGACGCTATCAACTCGCTGATAGGATTGGCAAAGAATGCCATGGCGTCCAAGAAATGTTGCGCTATAGTAACTCTGGACGTCAAAAACGCATTTAACTCGGCAAACTGGGAGAGCATCAACGCGTCCTTGATTAAAATAGGAGTCTCGAACTATTTGGCAAAATTGGTAAGGCGATATCTATCGGAAAGAACGCTTCTCTACGAAACGGACGAAGGGATTAGAGAATACACCGTGACCGCGGGAGTCCCGCAAGGCTCTGTGATTGGTCCTCTTCTGTGGAATGTGATGTACAACGGAGTTGTGGTGAGTTTGGTGCTATACCTGCTCCGTGCAGGTGAGGGTTCCGCATTAAATAGCTTCTTGAATTCGTCTTTCGGTACGTACCTAAATATATCATCATTTCTCGCGAGTGCTAGTGCCTTTATGATATTGTTCTGTGAATAGGTTAGCAATTTCTTCATAACAGAAACTAATTTCGTGTATGAATTATCATTACTGTTTTCACGAACTATCAGCTTATCGTTGACGGAAACGGATTTCTTGTCAACTTTATCACTGTAGCGCACTATAATATTATCTTTCTCTCTAGCTATGTATATATCATCATTCTTAACTCCACTGCTGCGCAAATTATTAAATTTCAATTTTAGAGCTCCTTTAATATCTGACAGTGAAGTGCATTCAAACGCATGGAGGTGATCAATCTCTTCGTTTTTGTTATCACTTTTGTTGCAGATTTCTGAATTATTAGTCCCCTTTTTTGTTTTACTTCTCGTAATCGCCAGTAGCTTTTTGCTAACATTATTATCATTTGTCGGAGGTATCACTGATTTAAGTATATCAGAGTTAATTTGTATTTTCGATTTCAGTTGCTAATGTAATAGCTTCGCTGAAATTTTGTGGTCGTGCTGCGAACACGGTGTTTCTAATTTGGTCATTTAAACCGTTTTTAAAGACAGTAAGTGCATAGGTATCGTTGATGGTTTTGATTGCTTGCTTAGCAATGTCGTTAGTGCTAGTACCTAACTCGCTGATTTGTAATTGGTTTAAGTCATTTACCAAGTTCAAAATTTTGTCTTTGTACGTCGCAATGGGCATACGATTTTGGGTGATATTAGCAAGTTGTGTATGGATCTGAGGTATTGTTTTATTATTTTTATATTTGAGTCGTAACTCAGTTTCTAAAGAGTTTATACTACCAATAGACGTTGTGTTCAGGCGCGTTCTTACATTGGGACTCAGTTTAATATGTATAACTAGATTCAGCAATTCTCTTTTACCTTCGGATGTTAATTTATTCTCTAATAATTTTATTATTGTCAAGAATGTGTCTAACTCTGAAAATTTCCCGTCGAAAGTGGGTATAATTTTCATTGCTGTCTCAATATTGAATTCCGCCATTTCTGTGTAGATTACGTTGTCTTCTATTTTTACTAAGATATTTGCAGCTTTTAGCCGATGTATTAGTTTTGTAATTAAGTTGTTACAGGTAGATGAAAAGATTGTTTTTAATTCTAGTTCTTCACCTTCTTTAAGGTTGTTGAAAACTCCTATACATTCGATTTCTACATTAATTGTATTTTCTAATTTGTCTTTTAGAGTTTTTACCGTATAAGTTTTCGTTTTTTTCAAATTTGTTAAATTAGTTTGTATTTCAGTTATAATTTCTTTTATTCTATCTGTCGACATTTGGAAAGAGAGTTATACCTTCGTTTTATATTACATATACATATTTGTTTTTTGTTTTTTAAACATTGTTCCGTCCTAACACAATATTCCTGTCAACAATTTTTCTCGAATACTTCTTTTGCTTGTTGTTATAGATGTATACAACAATAAATATGATGTAAAAAATAGCAGAAGTACTGAGTGTTTGTTTATAATCCTCGAAAATATTCGCATTGTTACTGCAGTTATTGCCCATTATTGCTTAATTTATTAAAAGAATTTTTTAAAGATACAATATTTATATTCCTTTTAATGATAGAAACTAATTTCAACAATTTTTATTTTTTTCTAAGGCTATCTAGTCTAGTTTTAAATGTTTTGCGTAGCTCTCCTGATGAGATGTGGATCATGCGATGAAGAATTGCCTTGTCGCGTCGCAATTTGAATGCTTGTCCTCCACGTTTTCTGCGTAGTACTTTTGGGATGAGTGGCTCCTTCTGATGCTTTTTCCGGCAAAATTCTTCAAGTCTTCTCGGACGTGGGCCACGATTTGGCGATGGCGTATATATTGGTGTCTGTTGATTAGAAGCCGCTGGTGCTACATATTCGTTTCGTCTTTTCTTTGTCGCGAATTCTTCTGTGAGGATTACGCATTTTTCGAAAACTCGTAGAAATTCATCCTCTGTAGTAATTTCTCCGTCTTCGATCTCTGTCGCTGTCGTTATATTTGGTCCGTGATTAGCAGGATCGCCATGTGGTGAGTTTGGTGCTATACCTGCTCCGTGCAGGTGAGGGTTCCGCTTTCTATACTCATCTATAGAGATGATGAGTTTCTTCCTGTAGAAATACAGACTTTAGTTTTGGGAAGGAGGAGGAACAATTGGAACCTACGAGCAATCTTTGGATTGCATCATGTTTGGCGCTGAGCAATGCTCGTGCAGCCGATATGTACCGAGTTAAAGGTTGCTAATGTAGAAGCAACACTTTGCCACTGTGAGGCAAGGGTTTTATTTTGCCGATGATAGGCAAAGTATCGCAAGGGGTGAGGCTGCCGATAACAAGGCAGGTATTAAATTAATCAACACACTTCTTGCGAGGTCTAAAAAGACTGTCCTTATTTTCTTAATTCTTTTCATTTTATACAATTTAAACTTACTCCCTACTCTAAAATCTATAACACAAATTTCTAATACTTAATCGAAATTCCCTTACTTTACATTTTAATATCTATAAACAATCCAACACTTATCATATGGGTTCTCATGAATACAATTGCCCTAATTAGAACTCATATTACTTGTCGAGGGCATTACTCTAGAATTTATCGTTACTAGTATTCATGATTCATATCCATTGTAGGATCATATTCATTTCATTGATAACCATTAGAGCTAAATATGACAGTGTCATGAATAGATCGGTTCGTGTACGTGTTACAAGCTTTAGCTCAATGCATTGTTTGTGAACATGCTACCAAGCTTTGTATGTTCATTTACCGATGGTTTATGACCATACTACAGAGTGCTTGAACTTCCCATTCCACGGGAGGCGACGGTTATTGGGTTCGCGGATGATATAGCTGTGGTAGTAGCTGCTAAACATCTAGGAGATGAAGAAGTTTACGCAAGTGAAGCTATCAGTGCTATAAAGTCGTGGCTGCAAACGTCCGGACTCAAATTGGCAGAAAAAAACGGAGGCAGTTCTAATAAGCAACAGACGAAAAAACAATATCCTTAGTGTCCGGGTGGGGAGGCATATCATCAACTCTCAACCCTTCATTAGGTATCTGGGGGTTTTGATTGATTCGAAGCTTAGCTTCAAGGCCCACATGGATTATGCAAGCTCCAAGGCTAGGCAGGCGGCCGCAGCTTTGACAAGCATGATGCCAAATGTTGGAGGCCCAAAAAGTAGCTGTAGAAGGGTAATCTCTCGAGTAGTGAGCTCTATTCTGCTTTATGCAGCACCTGTATGTGAGGAAACTTAAAATTGAAGTGAGCAGGAGAAAGATAGGAGGAGTCTATCGTCTCAATGCATTGAGAGTGTGCAGCGCTTTTAGAACTGTTTCCGACGAGGTCGCAGGAATGATCCCGTAGACATACTTGCGGATTAAATGACCCGCTTGTACCGGAGAAGGCGTTCGGAACCGTCCGCGATGCGGCAGGGAATAAAAAACGCGGAAAGGGAAGAATCGATCCGACAATGGCAAAGACGTTGGGAGCAATCTGAAAAGGGATCATGGACGCGCAAATTGATCCCACATATTGACGTCTGGGTGAAGCGCAAGCATGGCGAAGTGAACTACCACCTCACTCAGTTTCTGACAGGGCATGGGGGTTATCGGCGGTATTTGAATCGTTTCAAGTTGGACGATTCACCATATTGCCCTAGCTGCCCTAATGCTCCCGAAGACCCGAAGCATGTTGTGTTCCATTGCCCCAGATTTAATGTGGCGAGGCAATGCTTGGAGGGGGTGCTGGGAACGAACATCAACCCGCACAACTTTGTGGAAGAGATGCTGAAGTCGGAGCGGAATTGGGCGGTAGTAAACTCGACAATTGCGCACGTGCAGGGTGAGCTGAGGCGCTCTCGAGGCAACTTGGGAAAACAGTAGGCTCCACCTAAGATCAAGATTGCCGCTGTGGCGGAGCCGCCTCCACGACGTAATACCTAACGGTAGTCCCGTGGAGGAGAGAAAGGGGAAGAGGGGGTGGTTTTAGTGCGGTTAAAGTCCCACACTACTCTCCCATGAGAAACCGTAACCGGCCTTCTCTAGGGGAGTGCCTATGAGGGTTTCCACCTCCCAAATATATACATATATATATACACATATATATATATATATATATATTTATATATATATACAGGTATATATATATGTATGTATATATATATATATATATATATATATATATATATATGGGTTTAGGGAGTGAAAGATGCGAATGTAATTAAATTATGGATATATTAAAAATTTAGAATCAAATTGATACAATGTTTTGTGACTATTTAACGTGAAAACTCATCTCGTTCACTTGCGCGTCGGACAGTGGTTCGTGAGAGACTGCCCTGGCCACACGGCCATCCTACTCGTCATCGGTCTCCGATGAATCATTACACCCGGGCTTCATATAATTCGCTGACGTTGATGTGCGATTAGGGCCTTCTCCATGTCCTCGTTTCTGGACCTCATAACGCGCGTTCCGTTTAATTTTAGGAACTACGTAGGGTCCCAATCCGGTGCCAAACTGCGTTCTTTTTATGGCGACGAGATCATCAACTGCATACGTAGTAGCTTCTTTTCGTCCACGGTTAAACGAACGCTGTTGTTCCTCTTGAATTTCGAGAATTTTCTGCCTGGCGTGCGATCGAAGTTCATCTCGCGACATTTCGAATTGTTCTAGTTGTTCCTGTGCAATTGCCTCGAGTATCCGGGGATCTGCTTTGTTTTTCATCTTTACTCCTAGCATCAACTCAGTCGGTGTAGTATTAACGCTGCGCTGGTATTTAGAATTTACGGCTCTCTGTACACTTTGTACAACTCGAAACCACTTCGAGAGGTTGTCGATGGCTAACTTCGTTAAGACTGATATGATGGTTTGATGTAATCTTTCTACCTGCCCATTTCCTCTAGGCACTCCAGTCGTGATTGTGTGATGGTCTATCTGTCGTTCTTCGCAGTATTCGACGAACTCCAGAGAGGTAAATGTTGATCCTCGATCGGTAATCATCCTCCGTGGATCGCCGAATGTGGTCGCTTGCAGTTCCAACTTTTGCAACACTTCTTTTGCGCCCGTAGACTTTGTTGGGTATATCCAGCAGAATTTGGTAACACCGTCAATGACTGGGAGTAGGTAGTTAAACCCCTTTCCGGTCGTCATCATTGGTCCCAAGTGATCAATGTGATATGTTTGCAGAGGCAATTCGCCTTTCGGGATTGGGTGTAGCATGCCTTCCTTTTTACCGCGCTTGGCCTTCGCTAGAATACACGGCACAAAACTCTATTTGTCTCGACCGTCAGTTTCCCTTGTTCCAGCAATTCACTTCCCAGTATCATTTTCATGACCATGTTGCGACTTGGGATGACATAAAATGGAGTTCTGTAGGTTTCGCCATTCACGGTAATCGTTGCATCTAATCTTCCGATAGGACGTACTTTAGCTCCACCTAGTCCGGTGAAAATTTTTGTCATATACTTGCATAGCGGCATATTCTTGCTGTCATATGACAACTCATTCAAGAGGTTAACTGAACTTCCGGTATCTACTAACGCTTTAATCTTACTTCCACCCATCTCTACCACGGTTGTCATTTTATCGGATGATGTAACGCAGTTGGCGCTTTCTCTGTTAGTTCCGGCGTTGGTACAGTTCTTCGATAAGTGTCCGAACTTTTGACATTTGAAACATTTCGGTCCTTTTGCAGCTTCTGGACAGTTTTTTGATTCGTGACCGGCCACGCCGCAATTATAGCATCTATTTCGCTTAGGCTCCTTTTCGTTTGTCTTATTAGGAGAGGCTCCGACTTTGTAGTCTCAGATTTGGATGAAATTTGGGACACAAGTAGAAGACGTCAAGGATATTCGATCCTTAAAATACTAGACCACAACACTCCCCCCTTTTTGAGAAAAACGTCCCTAAAGTTTTAGCGTCGCTTATCGATTAGTAAGTTTTTACATCTGACAGAAGCGGTGCAGTGTAGGTAGCAGCGCTAAAAGCTGGCAATGTAGGGGTCGTGTGTTCGATCCCCGGCCGAGGGTATTGTTTTTCTTTTTGAATAATTGTCGTCGTCGCGTGTTCGAGCGACGGTGAGTATTGTTTTTATTTGAATAATTGTGGATTTAATTAGTTTAAGGTAAATCAGCAATGTTCAACTACATATACATTTATTCGTAGAAATCAGCAAATTATTCGATCATTTATACATGTAAATTATACTAGAAACTCGTTGTTGAACGGTTGGATAATGAAAAACGGTTGTAATCGAGCAATATCATAGCTCCCTTGTTTCTAAAATCAATCCTGCGTCCTCTTCGCGTCTCATAGCTTACTTGGCAAAAAGCAATAAACCAGGGTGACGCCCAACGTGGCTAGCTATGAATGGTATGGTGTAGAGTAATTGTGGCATAAAGTAATTATAAATATATAGATATAGTCTCGTGAGAGACTGCACTTTCCATATATATGTATATATATATATATATATATATATATATATATATATATATATATATATATATATATATATATATATATATATATATATATATATTGTAAACTCAAGGGACCAAGCAATTCCTTTCGTTATATGGAGTTTTCGTTTTATGGAGTATGGAAATAAAATACATAACTTTAAATGACTTCAAAGCGTTTATTCAGTTTTATTTAAAAAGATATATAGCCTTATCCTAACAGGTTTCAATAAGTACATACATATTCAACTTATTTGAAATAATCTGTTAATTTAGATTGAATTTGTTTACTATTCCAATACCTATTTTGTATGTTCTTATTTATTCTGTTTACATCTTGGGATAAGTTTGAATCATCGTCGTGAATTTTTCTATTATTTTAATTGGGTCAAGTGTTTCTTGCATAGTTGGTGGTGCGGGATCTTCAGTCTTATCCTCCTCTTCAGCCTCATTTTGCTCTTCATGACATTTTTTCGCAGAATTAATAATTTTAATTATTTAGGTTCTCAGGATTAAAATTTTGTGAGCTATTAAACTGCTTGATCCATTCACTTAGCGGCTGGTCATCTTCACTTCCTAATCCTGGTTCTACTTCGGTGCAGGCATAATTACTACAAAGTCCTGCATGACGAAAAAAAATTTTCATTGTTGCTGAGGTTACTTCTTCCAGGCCTTACTCAGAAAGGTCACGGCGTTCAGCATATTAATACAAACTTTGCCATCAGATTCGATTATGCTCATCAAAAGTTTCCTTCTGTAATGTCCTTTCAACCTTTTTATTACGTTCTGATCCATGGGTTGCAAGACACTAGTCGTGTTAGCTGGAAAAAAATGCAAGCTCTATATTTCGAAGATTAGGTATCATAGGGAGGGCAGGACAGTTGTCCACGAGGAGTAAGTTTTTTCGTCCTTTTAACTCTTCATCCCATCTTCGTACTTCCTCTTCAAAAAGTTGTGATGTCATCCAAGCCGACTTGTTCGCTTTATACGTGACCGGTAACCGATTGATGTTCTTAAAACACATTGGGTTTTTTGATTTCCCAATCACCATTAGCTTCCTTTTTTCTGCTCTACTTATATTGGCGGCTATAAACACC
>OZ012662.1:72329707-72413449 GCA_963942545.1 Oxycera nigricornis
ATTTGTTTTGAATGATTTGCAGCTTATGTTTGTGCGTTTGAGCGCAATCGGACCAAACCGGCGAGGCGTACAAAAGTATAGGCTGCATCACTGTTTTATACAGCAGCAGATTATTGGTTAGTGTTAGGCTAGATTTTCTATTGATGAAAGGGTAGAGGGAGCAGATGGATTTATTCATTTTTGAGCAAGTTTTGAGTGTATGTTCTTGAAAAGTCAGCTTCTTATCTAAATGAACACCAAGATATTTGATTGAATTTGACCATGCAACTGTTGTGTTTAGCAGTTGTATTGTTGAACTAGGTAAAAAAGGTTTAGCTCGTTTTTTAGTGAAAAAAATTGCTTGAGTTTTTTCTTTATTAATTTGGATTTTCCATTTGTGGTAGTAGCTGAATAATTTCGCAAATTGAATAAGTTAAGTATTCACTATTTCGTCCGGATTTTCTGCGGATGTATAGATGGCAGTATCGTCAGCATACATGGCAATATTGCAGTTATCAGTTGTGGGAGTGTCAGCTGTGTATATGTTGTAGAGAGTGGGACTGAGTATTGCTCCTTGGGGGACCCCATCCGGGATAGACCGAGGAGTACATAACGTAGAATGAATTTTCACTTGAAAGCTTCTCTCGGACAGGAAGGATAGAATTATTTTGACTTAGTAAATCGGGAATGAAAAGGCACAAAGTTTGTGAATCAGTCCTTTGTGCCATACTGAATCGAAAGCCTTTTCAATATCTAAAGCTATCATACCAGTGGACTGCTTGTTTAGTTGAGCCAATTTGACATGTTTCACTACTCGGCTTAACTGATGATTGGTTGAAAATTTCGGTTGAAACCCAAACTGGAACTTAGGGATTATCTCATGGGTGTTCAGTTTTCTGCGAATTCGGGTAAGGATAATTTGTTCGAAGATTTTACTTAAGCCAGGGGGTAGGCTAATAGGACGATAACTAGTGGGATTGCTATAATCTTTACCAGGTTTGCAAATGGGTATTATAATAGCATTCTTCCAGCGATGGGGGAAGTAGCCTATTTTGAGGCAGCAATTAAATAAATAGGTGAGAATTATAAGAGCATTTCTAGGGAGATTCTTTAGTAAAGTGTTGGGGATTTGATCACAACCCGTAGCCTTGTTGGTTTTAAGTTTACGGATTGCGCATTTGGTCTCAGAGAATTGCACATGATCTACGGGGGTAAAATTGGAGATAACGCTGACAAGGTTCGAAATAAAGAATCAACAGTTCTCACAGTATGCTCATCACTTAGGTTCTCGCTTATTCTATGGGAAACGAGAAAGCTATTAGCAAGAAGCTCGGACTTCTCAATATCATTGTGCACAGAAGAGCCATCCTGTTTACGTAGCTGTGGGATGCTATTCGGTTTTCTTTTGGTGGTTTTGTAAAGTTTCCATAAATTGGGAGAGCCTTTGTTCAGTGAGGAAAGGAGTGAACTCCATTTTTTATTCCGTAAATTTAAAAGAGAAATGGGGATATTTTCATTTGCGCTGTTTAATAATTTTTTAAAATTGGGGTCTCGTGTACGCTGCCATTGCCTGCGGATGCTATTCCGAATTTTAATCTGCTCTAAGATTTCTTTATTATGGATAGTGGGCTTTGGTTTGGAGGTAAATTTAGGCGTAAAGAGGTTACTGGCCTCCAGAACTGTTAGCTACGAGTACGTCAATTGCTTCCGGATTACAAGCGTCCGAAAAGTCTGCATTTTCATTGAATGCGCTCTATAAATACTTTCGGAACATTATCCAGTTGGTTTTAGAGTAATATGGATCACGCCTCACCGTACACCTAACCGATGGAACTTTTTGTTTTCTTCCACCAAGATTCTCAGAGAAAATAAAGAAACAGCGTCAAATTGAGGATCTTAACGATATTGCGGAAAACTTTCTGATTTTCGAAGGTAAATATGACGCTAGAGGTGGATATTTAAAAATAAAATTTGTTCAGCATAACATTTTTATTTCTATTTCACATTTTTCCATTTCACATCAGTGTAAGAAGAAATAAAAGACTGGTTCGAATGTTATTTAAAATTTTACTTAAATATATCTTTCAAAACTTTTCATTTCTCAATTTATAATAAAAACATATTCATTTTCTAATTCTGGCGGAGATTTTTTCCACATGGCAGCATTCACAGGTATCTGGTCCGGAATCGGCGTTGTCATAAAACCAAGGGCAGGATTTGTAATGTGATCCGTGAATTGATGTACCATACGGTATCGTCGAATACAGCTTTAGTGTGTTGATATCCTTTAACAGCATCTCACGATGTTCATCCAGAAGTACATCCTCGTAATCCGCAACAAAATCTTTAAATTCTCTAGCATTTTATGACTCCAAACCCAATAAGACAACCTAAAAATATATGAACAGATACTAAATAAGGTACAACCTAACTATATGCGATGCAGATATATATACTTATACAATACCCGTCCACACTAATGCAAACAATACGTCGCACGACGAGACCATTAGGAAAACTCATTGAACTTCGAAACAAAATTACTAATATACGTGTCCACACTAATGCAACCGATACGTCACACGACGAGGCCATTAGGAAAACTCATTGGATCACGAAACAAACTAACTAATATGGGATCACCCCTTAGCAAATACTAATGATTTCTGCAACCTCACCTAATAATCACAGACCTAATTGAATACAAAACTATGAGATACTTATATATGAAAGAGATATATACAAATA
Source organism: Oxycera nigricornis (assembly GCA_963942545.1). NCBI lineage: Eukaryota > Metazoa > Arthropoda > Insecta > Diptera > Stratiomyidae > Oxycera > Oxycera nigricornis. The sequence continues at coordinate 72,332,435 of OZ012662.1, forward strand.
GTTATCAACAAAATATACAGATATAAGTTAACTCTTAATGTCCTGTGCGTGACATACACCAAGAGTTTTTCCGGACATATCCTGAACTTCGTAGGAAACCTGTCCAACAGGTCGAACAATGATTCCCGGCACAAACTTTGGGGCAAGTTTGGCGGAAAACCGATCAACGGCCTTACTCAAGACATTATCACGGACATACACAGATTGAGTGGGCTGAAAAATTCGGGGCTTACTACGCAAGTCGTATCTGCGTTTACCCTTTAAGTAGGATTCTTGAAGTTTAGATTGGACCTTGATTTGAATATCGCGCATTTTGTCGTTGCGCTCCGTGACACTTAGTTGGCCATCAGCTAGAGAGGATAATTTACGTAAGAGAGTGTAGTCAGAGCCATGTCTAATAGCCTGAAATCCAAACATCAGGAAGTGCAGTGAACAACCAGTGGATTCATGCACTACGTTCCTAAATGCAGCGCATGTCTCCACCAGGGAACGGTCCCAATTACGGTCGTCACCAATATAAGAGCGAATAGCGGATAGAATGGATTGATTGGCACGCTCAGAAGCGTTGGAATGAGGAGAATATCGAGGATTCAAAACTTGGGTGATATTGTAGTCTGACAGAAGTTGCGGGAAAACTTTAGACACAAATTGCACGCCGTTATCGGAATGAATAAATTCGGGGACGCCAAAAGTATGGAAAATATTTTCGGAAAGAAAGTTCACAACGGATTCGGCAGTTGCTTTAGGCGTAGCCTTGAGCCATAGAAATTTTGAATAGTGGTCTAGCACCACGAAAAGTTGAGTATTTCCGAACTTAGAACGGGGATATGGACCCAGAAAGTCAATGAACAGGCGTTGCAGTGGACGCTCAGAGATACGAATTTGAAGAGTTTGGTTATAAGATTTTGTCTGTTTGCAAACAGAACATTGACTAATAAATTTACGGACGTCGAGTTTGAGACGAGGCCAATAGAAATACCGACGCAATATTTCGGCGGTTTTATGGACACCACCATGTGCGGATACAGGGGAGCTATGACTTTGAAAGATAAGAAGTTGTTGGACACTGTCGGGCACCCATAGTTTAGTTTGAGGGATATTTACTAGATCATCCGACAGGACACCGGTATTAATATAAATTTTTCCGTTTTGTACCCAAATATTAGAAAATTTATCGGGGTTTTGATGTATGAGATCGATACGCTCTAGATATGAAGGTTCACTAAAGGCTGACTCAGGAATTAAAGGATGCAGAGAAGCATGTTCCGGAAGAATTGAAGTTAAAGTTTGGTCAGAGAGAAAAGAGATATTTCCGGCTACAATACCTTCATGTAGGCGCGACAACGCGTCTGGGACGACATTTACGGATCCTTTGCAGTGTTGGATTTGAAAGTCAAATCCTTGTAGTTTGAGACTCCAACGAGCCAGTCTGCCGGAAAGATCAGTTTGCCGCATCAGTCACTTGAGGCTGGCATGATCGGTAATGATAGTAAAAGAAAACCCCTCAATATAGGCACGATTTTTTTTACACTTTGAACAGCCGCAAGGCATTCGAGTTCCGTGATAGTATAGTTACGTTGGGCAGAATTTAATTTACTGGACATAAAAGCAATAGGATGCTCCATACCATCCTCGTCCTTTTGAAATAACACGCTACCGATACCGGTAGTACTGGCGTCACACTGTTTGAAGAAGGGCTTACTAAAGTCTGGATTAATTAAAACTGGGGCCGAAATTAAGGCTTGTTTTATTTGTGAGAAAGCGTTTTCGGCGGAGTCGTTCCACTTAAAAGAACGCTTACTCTGAAGTAAATTGGTTAGAGGCGCGGTGATACTGGGGAAGCCAAGGATGAAACGCCGATACCAACCCACCATTCCCATAAAACGCCGTACGTCCTTAGCGGACCTAGGAGTGGGGTAGTCAACAATATTAGAAATTTTATCCGAATCCGAATTTTTAGGTCACTGACTATATATCCGAGATATTTGATTTCGCGTTGAAGGAATTTACTTTTTTCGACGTTAATAGTAAGGCCTGCAGAAGTGAGAAATTGAGCTACTTTACTTAATAGATCTAAATGTTCCTCAAAGGTGGCACTAGTAATGAGTAGGTCGTCTAAATAGACGAAAATTTTGTCATGATACTCGTGCGGAATGACTTTATGCTTGAGGCGACACATAGTTTGTGGGGCGTTGCGAAGACCAAAAAGCATAACAGCGAAATGATATAGAGGACGACCAGGGACTGTAAAAGCGGTCTTTTTGCGAGACTCCAAATATAACGGAATTTGCCAGAAGGCGTCCTTGGGATCTAGACTGGTTATAAATTTAGTAGATTGTAGACGAGATAAAAGACCCTCAATTAGCGGAAGTGGATATGCATCCTTGATAGTGACTTAGTTAACCCAACGAGCGTCCAGACATAGCCGATTTTTACCGGGTTTGCGGACCAAAGTGACGGGAGAACTCCATGAGCTCTGACTTTCCTCTATAACGCAGAGAGAAAGCATACGATCTAATTCGAAATATAACTAAGATTGAATAATAGTAGACACTGAATAGTGACGTTGTTTAACGGGTTTAGCAGAACCCGTATCGATAGTATGACTCAAAAGGGAAGTTTTCACCAAACCACGCTCGTTAAAGGACGGAAAGGTCTGGATAACAGATTGAAGCTGCATTTGCTGCGCTGTAGGTAGATGATGATACACATCGCCTTCAGAGCTAGCAACAGTATTGAGTATTTGTAGAGAAGGTAACTGAAAAGGTACGATATTAAATGCGTTCCAAAAATCGATTCCAAGATACACGGAATGTGCTAAAGAAGGGACTACTAAAAATCGAATAGGTTTAATTAAATTCCCGAAGGAGACTGAAGTGTCTACATACCTTAACGCGGAGACATGTTGCCCAGAAGCAGTACCAATGTGGAGTTTGGAAGAATGTAGATAAAGTTGTAATTTGGATATGAGGTTTAAGGCCCCGTGACCTAATACGCTAACGCTAGCTCCACTATCGAGTAACCCAGAGAGTTTATGCCCATTAATGGCTATTTCACGAAAAGGTCGGGAATCCGCTGAAGTATTATCGGAATATATGGAATGTATTACTGCCTTACGCAGTTGACGAAGTTTATAAGAATATAGTGCCGTACGTTTACACCGACTTAGGCGACAATTAGACAGTAGGCGACATTTAGATTTAATAGATGAATGACCTATATGGGGTGACGTTACGGAAACAGGATCGCTATGTATGGACTCAACAGGTACTAAAACAGATTTTAAATTTATATTGAGGTTCGTTTGGATGGTAACATCTCTAGTAGAGATGTCAGAGAAGGAAGGTACCGGATTTACAGACGAGGATTTGCTTCGGGTCGGACTGGGATATGCGGTTTTGGTCGGTCTGATCGATTCAGAAGCATGGGGTTGGCGATGACTGGAGTGGATCGATTCCCCGCAAACGACACACTCCTTCGCCGTTTCCCGAAGGATTGCATTTAGCACAGTTCCGTTTCAGGACACCATCGTGGCCACACCCAAAACAGAAAAGTCGATTTACCGGAATTGGACAATTTCCGAAGGAATGCCCACTACGCTTACAGTTCCAACAGAGAACTGAGTTAGAAAAAGTTTCGGAAGAGCGAACTGTAGGAGATACGTCTGCCTGTCTGAATGGATTACCAGAAGAACGACGAGAGCTGATAGGATCGACGTTTTGCGACCCAGACGTAAGATGAATTTCGTGCACAGAACGCCGCACGAAAGGAATAGTCCGTTTTACAGGAGTGTTGATGTTCCATACACTCTCGACGGGAATACAACATTGGACTAGTTCACGAGTGTTGTTTAAGGTGCGACCAGCTAGGTGATCACTCAGACGGGTAGACATATTACGGTATGAAATGACTTGTAGGTCAGTGTCCGGTAATGGATGCCGAAGCTGAAAGGTCAGTCCTTCAACAGCATCAAAGAACTCAATGAATGTTTCAGAGGGTTTTTGAATCTGCGCGTCAATACGTCATCGGATATCCACGTCAGAGGTAAGAGAGCCATACCGACTCAGAAAAGCGGCCTTAAAGCCGTCCCAATCAAAGGACTGGGGATGTAGTTGGAGATATTTCCAATACCAGACCGCTGCTGGTCCACGAACTAGCAAATGGAAACTCGCGATGAGTTCTGCAAATGAAACCTGATAGGTGCGAGAAAGAGTCTCGCCTTGGAATATAAAATTCTCGGCGTTGAGACTAGAGATGGTTCCATCAAACATGATGCCCCATTTAAAGATGGGTACATTATGACGAACAGAGGTGTTTAATGCTTCGCTCCCAGGTGGAGGAAAACTATGAATATAAGGAACGTATGGATACGTAGGGGGTGGAGAATGCACCTTCCCTACAGATTATGTCGGACTTACATACCGAAAGTGTTCACCTTGATTCAACATATGGGGCATTTCACGTGAAACCGACAACGAAAAAAAAGTGAGGTTCTGAAATTCGTTCATATTGGGTACATTTGTACTTCTACGGTATATGAATGTGCTTCAGTAAAATTGATTATTTATTGTTGCCCTACCTGTTTGTGTCATTCTTAAGTTATTTAATACCTAAATTCGAAATAAAATGTAAAACATTTCCATTCCATTTTACATCTAAACTTGAAGGAATTTTTCTTATATCTTTAAACTTTTGGAGCCAGAAAATTTAATGGATTAAAGTGCCGATCACCGTAGGGAGACAAAAAAAAGTCAATCACTAAGAGGTTAGAACAACATTGAAAAAAATAATGGAAAACAAGCGTTGCTTGCGTTCATGCTTTTATCTCTTTCTATTATGTAATTCTGATTCGTTTTGATGAAGTGATTCTTTTTGCAATTTAGTGGTGGTGTTTTTATTCGTATTTTGTCACCACAATATGAGAAAAAATCACGTAAAATAACGTTTTATTTTGAAAATGGTTCCTACACATAATTTCTATCAAAATATTACATTTTATTTTAAATTTAGGTATTCAATAACCTGAGAATGACACAAACAGGTAAGGCAACAATAAATAATCAATTTTACTGAAACATTATCAACGTTTAAATGTATTTTTACATCACCAAACAGCTTTAACAAGCGAGAGGTATCACGCTCAGAGCGACATGCACACACTCTAATTAATATATCTCCTAAACTAATCTAGATCCCATTCTGCAATTTTCATGGTAAATTTTATACATGTTAAGCTTTATTTTACAGTAAAAAAAAATAAAATTAAAATGGTCGAAGTAATTGAAAAAAATATTTTAAATATTCACTTCCGGTTTAAAACTAGAAAAATAAATCAAATTCGGAATCTCATTTGAAAATCAAAAAGAACAGTAAGTTTTCTATACAAAACAATACATTTATTATTTAATTATAATTTACTTCAATATGAAAATAAAATTTCAAAAAACACCTGCGGTGAAAATTTGAATTCTATAGAATCCCATATCTTAACAACTAAATATCAAAAAACAAAAATATTATGTGTACAAATTCTTATACCCTAGAAGTACAAATGTGCCCAATATGAACGAATTTCAGAACCTCACTTTTTTTTCGTTGTCGGTTTCACGTGAAATGCCCCATATATAAATTCGCAGTGTGGATAGGTTTTTCAGTCACAATATGTTTCGGACTGTTGAAAAGGGCAGGCGCCTGACATTGTTCGGGCGGAATATTGATCACCACGGATTGATTAGGTGGGGAACTGCCTCCCACTTCAGACACTTGTAGTGGATGATTAATAGAGAAAGGATTGCACTCACTCCCTAATTCGAGGGATGGTCTGATTTCCCGAGACGTAACTGGAGAAGACACCACTTTGGGCCAAAATGATTGCGGAACATCCATTTTTTAGAATAGAATGATAGAGAAATTACGCTAGTAGTTAGTTATTATGTGTTGAGTTAGGTGATAGCGCGACTGAGGTTTGAGTGAGGAAACAAAATTTTAAACTTATTTTACCGAATAAGATATTACACGAAACGATATTACACGATACGATATGATTCGATACGGTATTATACTATACTGTAGTACACGATACTTTATTTCAACTAACGATATTATGCCTAATTCAAAAGCGGTCCAAATTACTCGCTTATAGCGAAACGCCACAAAACTAAGATAAATATACCAATTATACGCCAATGGGCGATACGTACAACTATTAACCGCGGCGGAGATGCTAAACGCGTAATACCGAAACCGATTGTAGGAGTGTGAGTGTCAGTGGTTTACAATAGTTTTACATAGGTTCACATAAATTTTTGACTTAAAGTATTGTACATAGTGTTTACAAAAGTGTTTACAAAAGTTTTTACAAAATTTTTTACAAAAGTTTTTACAAAAGTGTTTTACAAAAGTTTTTACAAAAGTTTTTACAAAAGTGTGACTTATTATTATAGTGTCGATTCACATACCGAATCGGACTAACATGAAGTGATTATATAGTATATATTTTTTTCAAAGATAGATATGGTCTCCCCACCAACAGACATTACGCGATCAGATACAAAATTTTAATTAGACACTTAAATTGTGTGTCACAACAAAATGTGAAGTACGTAAAACGAGATGATTCACGATTCGAACAAGTTATTTGACGACTACAAGTTAAAAGTGAATTTTATATTAATTTTTTTTTAAAGAAGTGGGTCGAAATTGGGATTGCGAGGGTTCAAACATAGAAGCGATTACTAGGTGTGATTGAGATAATCACAATCCTGATTCAAACAAACTACGCGAATTAAACGACACTTTTCCGAATTTCGACACCACTATAGAACTTGAATTTAGACAGGCAGAAGGCCCCACGTTGGGCGCCATGTGTTGCGTGCCCCGCCACTTCGGACGCAACATGGAAGATGACCGCCGAGAGGAGGCCCCCGTGCGGAGCACCCACAAACTGTGGCCGCATAGTGGCGACCGTAGATAAAAATTTTCAAAACCGGCTAGCTCACCGAGTCGTGGGCTAATCACAAAAATGAAAAAAAAAACTCGCACAACATTTCGATCGCGATCACGCTGAGGAGGGGAGATAACCATCAAAACTCACTTCATATCAGATTTCACTTTATTTTAGAAAACAATACCCCAACGACATATATAACTCTTCTTAAGATCTACTTTAACACTGATCGTTACAATCCCGATGCGACACCATGTTAAAGTTCATAAACACTTCAAAACAATAAAACATGCGCGTTCGATGGGAAAGCTCTCAGCATAACAGGCGTTACACCTTTGTAAAGCGCCAAAGGTCCTTCACTTTTTATCAGCTCCCTGAAGATGTGACGAGTGCCGTTTTTATACGTTCCTTCGGGAGCCGTTTATAATTGACTGTTTTAGAACGTCGACAGACATTCCAATCACCCAATTTGCTATTCCCGCCATACCACCAGCGACTATCGTTGATCTCATACCCACTTTTGCTCCGGGGCCTGCCCGTTCCTTTACTTTCTCTTGGATATATTCGTAGGTTAGAAAATACATACCACTAGCCGGAACATTCCTTTATAGTGTAGCAAATGCACCCCTTGCATACTGGGCGGACTCGACTTGGACTTTTTCGTGATGACTTTACGCTACGAGGATGCGATCAATCCCACAGCCTCGATAATCCGACCTCGGACTTGTGCGATCGCCAAGATCGCTGCTGATTGCGCGAACGACCAAAGGAACGCAACAACTTCCAGGACAACTCCACACGCTAACCCCTTTTTAGCTTCGCCACTCGCTTCCCGCTGGCAAATGCGTAAAACTGCTCTCGAGACTTGCTACTCCTTCGTTGCCATGTCTTTCAATCGCTGCCTGTCTCGTTGGACCTTCATTTCGTTTTTTGTTGTTGAAGTTGTACCGAAATTCAAATTTGCCACTACATTTTACCTTCTGCGACTCTTGCTCACCATTTAACTTACTTTTATCAACACGTCCGTGCACCACGGCTCCTCGATTCACACTCCGTGCTCACACACACATATTCCACCCACTCGCGTCGGATCATTTTTATGACCATATATGGCAATCCGATACTTTTGTCCAATCAGATGGGCGACCGCACCCAAAAAAACCGCTTCTCGCTCGATCACCTGAACTCACCACATCAGAAACGCGTTTCTCACCTCTCGAGAGAGACAGTGCAAGTGATGGATTAGTAAATTGAGTTTGAGTACTGCCAATGGCGATTACTTGACAGTGTAATGATGAAATTTAAATTGATTATTGATTTGGTATAAAATAAAGAAAATTTTAATGAAATGATCCACAACAAGGCAGTCATATCTACTAGATCTGCTTGCCACAAATCATCTATACCTCTAATGGTGACCCTTCGACGTGCAAATGTTCTACGAGCGGGGCTGTAGAGTTCATTGACTACTTGTCGTCTACTCATCATACTCAAAAAGATATAAATATTCTTTACACCATTATATTTACGTACAATTTCGTCAAAGATATGCTTCACTTTAAACACCCGTTCACTATGATGATTGCAGGCCCGTCTGAGTGTGACAAACCGACTTTTATAGAAAATCTTCTTGCAAACCAGACGATGATTCAACCGCAAATAAAAAAGGTAATATGGTGTAATGCCGAACAGCATGCTATACCAGTACACAAACCTATTAAGAATATAGAATTTTTAAATTCAATTCCTGAAGAATTCCCGAATACTGCAAATGAACTGATACTAATTGTATTGGACGATATGATGTTAAATGCATTTTCAAGACAGGTGTGCGAGCTGTTTACAAAAGGCTCCCATCATCGTAATCTTTCTGTTATCTTGGTGACTCAGAATGTATTTCATCAGGGTAAATTTTGTCGTGACATTTAACTTAATTGTAAATACCTGATTTGTTTCAAGAATTCGCGTGACAAGAGTCAATTTCAGCACCTCGTTAAACAGATATATCCTGAAAATAGTACGGAGCTCATGAGAATATATAAAGAAATTACTTATCAACCTCATGGTTATTTGCTAATAGACCTAACACAGGATATCAATGATACATTAAGGTTCCGCACAGATATATTTAATACAAAGTGTTTAACTTGTTATTGCCCCCTACATAGTTTGCAGGAAAACAATGGTGTCAAGAATGAAACGATTGAAGGTCAACAAGCATATGTTGTATGTTCTTAGAAAAGCAAGTCCGTGTTTAAGAAAGGCTATACTGAAGAGGGTGAAACCTGAAGTAATAAAAGCTCTCTGTGAAATTACATACAACACACTGAAGGGTAATCATAGGCCATCAGGAAGAAGTTTCACGCGGTTGTGTGAATATAAAAAGGGTATGCGTAAGCTGCCGATGCAAGAAAATCTGTGACACGGCAACTTAAAGTGTTAGTGCAGCAAGGTGGCTTTTTACCTGTTTTATTAGTAAGTGTACTTTCAGGTGTGATAGGTTCTTTGATTGAAAAATATGCATAGAAATGACAGTCTTAACAAAATGCTTCTACTATCTCCGGAAGTATATGCACGCTTAAAAGATACAATCGAAAGCTCTTCTGCACAAAGTTTGTTTGACACATGAGCAAAATATTGAACACTAACAATCTTAATGATAAAGCAAAATGGTATCAGTATAGGAATGTGCTTATGAAATTTTTAAATGCAAGGCGAACAAAACAATCATTTATGGAAATGAAAGCTGAAAATGTTTCTTCGAAAGACCTTATGATGGATACATTTTTTAAAAACTTGCGCGACAACACCACTCAGACGAGATTTGCGATTAAAAATGAGAAGCCCACACAAACTTCACCTTCACCTTCACGGGCGAAAGAGATATCTGAATCGGTAAACGAAATGACACCACTAAAGCAAGAATTGCATGCAGCTGTAAAGCGACGATTATCAGCAAGTAGGATAGCAAAAAGTCTAAAATCTGTTCCCAAAATAAAAAAAAGTATGATTCGTAAGCTGATTCATTTCGAGAAACTGAAAAAGGGTATAAAGTAATAACTAGTGATGATGGAATGACATAGTATACAATCCCGATGGATACGAGTATGGACGAGCTGAATGATGTATTCACTGATTTAGATGTGTAATGTGGCACAGCCGTTGGGTTGGCCACCACTGCACCATGCCGCCTCATGGGCAAGCTGTGATACCGTCTGTAGTCGTGACAGGCCCCGAAAAAAGAGGGATCCCGCTAGGACGAGACTGGATTAGCGGGGAGTCGTTTTTTGGAACTCGGGCGGTTGACTGGGTACTACGGAGAAAGCAACTCCGCGTGGTGTGAAGCTGTTGGTGTTGGAAAATTCTGGAGAGTGTGGCGTGCACAAGTGTAATTAAATAAAAGAAAACTGTATGAATATCGCTAGTCGCGAAGAAAGGATTGTGTTTTCGCGCGAGTTATGTTGGGGCTATTTCCTAGCTCCAAAAAAATTATATAGTTCCTTACGCGGAACTTGAGAAATAACACACAAAAGTATCTTAATGACGTTTATTGATCACGACCAAACCGAAATAATTTTGTTTGTTTTTCTACTTCGTAATATTTATGATATTTAGATGTTCTATTATTTCTTGATAGTCATCATTGTCTACTAATCCGAATAACCATTTGTATACCTTGCCTACTGGATCGATTAGTCCACGTTTAATTTTTCGTTGTCCTCGTGATATTTTTGCAAATTTGTTTTTATTTGAGTGAGTATTTATGTCCATTGAAATTTTCTTACTTGCTTCGGTATCAAAATGAAGCAACTTTAGTTCTCCTTTTATAGTTTTTATTGTTTCTATGGTGTAAGAGTCAGGTTCTGCCTCTTTAGTTATTTGTTCCAGTGCCTTGTCGTATTGTTTTAAGTCGATTTGATGGTATATTCTATGGTAGTCCTTTATTAGTCTTACTGAATCCTTTTTTATGAGTATGATTCCGGATTCTGCGCTGACTTTTTCAATTGTTATTTCAGCTTGGTTAAGTTGTAGTAGGAAGAGAATTGTGAGTATAATTAGAGATTTTGAATTCAGATGTTTCCTATTTTGATGGTGAGCAATCTGTAATTTAGATTGAGTTTCTAGTTAATTAGAGGATTTAGTTTAACAGATTTTATTATTTTTGTTGTAGTTACGTTGTTAATTTTCCTTTAGCTAATTCTAGAATTATTTTCTGACGAAAATATGGCATATCGTTTTGGGTAAAATCCAATGGATGATTTCTTGCAGTATATTCGGCTGTTATGCAGCTAAATACGCCACAATCGTAGGAGTTCGTTTGTTTTGGGATATTTTCCATGTTTGTTTTGGTGAACATGTTTATATCGAAATTACGTATTTCTTTGGATTCCGCTTCTTTTTCTAAATATTCGGCTAAAGCGTTTAAAAGGGGTGTGTTTGGTTTTCCAAATGAATCATAGTAATTGATAGTTTTTTCCACAAGGTTTATAATTGCTATGCACCAATGTGTTTCATTCATATGCACTGGAACTAGTATTATGTCATACGAGAATATGTTTATTCTACGTGTCCATCGGTAGACTGCTTGGTATCCTGATAGGAGTAGTCGTATAGTGAAAAATGTATCGAAAGTGTATATTTTTGGTAGTTTATTTGTGATGTCTTGGTTGTTACGTTCTTTTATTAGGTTCATGTAGAAATTAAAAGTTTGATAGCTAGCCATTTATTTTGGTCAATCCTTTTTATATCTCCTCTGGTTATGCTTAGGCCAAATTTTGATATAATGTTTTCGTTTGGAGATCCTTCCGATGTTATGTTTTTGATGAAGGATTTGTCTGACTCTGATATGGTTAGTTTTCCAACAACTTTTGGTTCTGTGGTATATTTCTTTATTCTTTTTATTCTAATAGGATGTATTTTAATTTCGTTATTTATATCTTTCGTTATTTCCACTTTACGGTATTTAGGTTGTTCTTTATGTCGTTCATTAATGTAATTTTTTTATAAATACTTTATTATTAGGAATATCTTGTGGTTTTTCGCGGTTTTGATTATGGTATTCGATCCATTTAGCTTTCTTCGCTTTTAGTGACTCATATATTTTATTCCTATCTATATTTCCTAGTTGAACTTCTAATGGTTTGCATTCTATGCTAGTATGTATTGTATTATTATAGTATTCCGTAGGTTTGAGAACTTTTTCTTCGATGTTTAGATCTGGTTCAGTAAGTGTAAGGATTCTTATTGTTCCAGCAGTGTGCTGTGACAGCGATTCATGTCGGCGTTTCCGGTATGAGACTTAGGTGATGTGAAGTGCATTTCGACTTTTTCTCGTCTAAGGAAGTCTCTAACATTTACCGTGTTAAACTCGTTGTCTGCGATGATTTTCTTCGGTTTTCCCATAATTGCGTTGTATTCTCTAATCAGCTTTACGAATGTTATTGCATTTTTATCCAAGGTTTCCTTGGCGTATAAGTGTTTCGAGAATTTGTCTATTGCCGTAAAGAACTGTTTTTTCCCAATCATAAATATGTCTACATGAACTAATTTACTAATGTTCTCGGGTGTTTCTGATAAGAGAAACTCCGGTTTTACGAGTTTTCTATCGTATTTGGCAAGACTACATACTTCGCAATTGTTAATATACTTAGCGACCATTGTTCTCATGTCTTGGAAATAGTATAAGTTTTTTATTTCCTCATAGTTCTCTAGAATTCCTCTGTGGTTATTGCCTTCATGTATTTCTTTTATTTTTGTAAAACATTGATCTTCATCTAGTAGATCCTTTGCATGGTTTGTGCATTTTATGAATCTCATGTTTCGATTATTAGAATATAAACTCATAATTGTGAGCTGTATTCCATTCCATTCGGTATCACTTAGTTCACAGTAGATATCGATTTTGCCTTTGTCAGTTAAATATCGTCTCAATATGTCTTTCAAAATATGTTCTTCTCTAATATCTCTTTTATCTATGTATATTTTTCGTTTTTTGTTTATCATTTTAAGTTCTTTCTGCCTTCTTTCTACAATTAGTATTTGCGTTTTATAGATGTTAACAACTCCTTTCGTAATGGGTATGAAGTCAAGGTGATCTTCATCTCCTGAATGGATTGTTGCTCTGTCACTTAGGTTTTCGTTATCTGCATTGTCTTCGATGGATATATTAATTTCCTGTTGGTCAATGTTAATTCTGCTGAGGAAATCAGCAACTTTGTTATCCTTACCTTTGACATATTCTATGTTGAAATTATACTCGTTCAACTTAATCTTCCACCTCTGTAGCTTACTGTTTGGTTCTTTTAAACCGTTAACCCAGACAAGGGGTCTGTGATCTGTTTTGATGTCGAACTTGGTACCAAAAAGGTATGGTCTAAAATACTGCGTTGCCCATACGACAGCAAGTAGTTCTTTTTCTATCGTTGAGTAAATCCGTTCGTGTTCGTTCAAGGTTCTACTAGCGAACGACACTGGATGTCCTTGTTGTGAGAGGACTGCGCCTATTGCTTTTTCAGAGGCATCCGTTGTTAATACAAACTTTTGTTTGAAGTCCGGGTAATGCAATACAGGGTAGTTAGTTATAAGTTGCTTTAACTTTTCAAAAGCAGAAACGAATTTCGGGTCGTCTATGTCTATTTTTCTTTCCTTTTTTAATGCATCAGTTAGAGGTGATGCGATTTTTGCGTAATTTTGGATAAATTTACGGTAATATCCAGTGATTCCTAAAAATGATTTAATTCTTTTTGTAGTGTCGGGGACTTTAAGGTTTTTTATCGCTTCGATTTTGTCAGGGTTTGGTTTTATCCCATCGATGGATAATATATGTCCCAGGTATTCTGTATGTTTAGTGAAAAACTTGCACTTATCAATTTGCACTTTTAATTTGCACTTACGTAGGGCTTGGAATATTTTTGTAATATTGACGAGCATTTCCTGCAGTGAAGTAGCGAATATAAGAATGTCGTCAAGGTAAACGACAGCAATTTTGTTAATGTGTTCTCGAAGAACTTCATACATCATCCTCTGAAAAGTAGCTGGAGCATTTTTCAAACCGAAGGGCATACGATTGATTTCGTAGTGTCCTTGGGGTGTGGAAAAAGCCGTTTTGTGACGGTCGTGCTCTTCAATTTCAATTTGATGAAATCCTTTCGCTAAATCGAGGGTAGTGAAATATTGGGCTTTTCCTAATTTATCGAAGATGCTTTCGATATTTATTATTGGATACTTGTCTCTTATCGTTTCTTCGTTTAGTTTTCGATAGTCGATGACGATTCTCCACTTTGTTTTACCCGAGTTATCCATTTTCTTTGGAACAACCCAAATAGGGGCATTATATGGAGATGTCGAGTGCCTTATTATTTTTTGCTGTAGCATATCCTGCATTTGAACTTCTACTTCCTGTTCATGGATTTGGGGGAACCGATGTATTTTAGAATATAGAGGTCTGTTTGATTTTCTAACAATTTGATGTTTAGTTTGACTTGTACACGTTAAATTAGTTTTTTCTTTATAAAATATGTCTTCAAATTCTTTTAGGAGTTTTTGTAGGGCTCTACTTTCTTCTTTGTTTAAATGTTCATATAGTTTTGACATTGTTTGGTTGTTACTCGTTAGTTCGTTTTGGAAGTTTATTTCTTTTGGTATAGCATAATTGAAGCTAATTATTTTGTTGTTAATTTCCATATTACCGTCTCCTAGGTTTAGCTTTGCGTTTAATGGATAGAGTATATTTTGACCTATGATAGCTTTAAATTGTTTTTGGGAAAAGTCCATTAAGTTCCAAATAACTTTATGGGAATTGGGGAGTCCAAATTCGGTAGGCATTTCAGTTTTAAGTTTCCGTGTAACAAAGGAAGTTCCACCTAGGCCGTTAATTGGAATTGGATTATCTAATTCTCTGTATGTTCGGAAAGCTGTGTAAGCTGGACGTTGAGGCGCCTGTATCTATTAAGACAGGGAATTTTTCGTTTTCTATGGTCATATCAACTATAGGTAAAGGGTTTCCGAGGCTGGCATGGAAAAATTTGTATCCATGGGCTCAGGTTTTGGATAGTTGCGGTTTTGACGATAGATATTTGAATTATCTACCTGCATTGGTTCTGCTCGATTTTGTTCTCTATAGCGGTGGTAATTTTGGTTATTATTGAACGGGGGCCTATTACGATTATTTTGGTTATTATTTCTGAAATTGTTATATCCGAATTTGCTTCTGTTAAATGGTCTCCAATTTTGATTGTTTGGATTATTGTTTAACTGAGGATTATTAATGTGTCTGCTATTATATTGGTTATTGTTTCTGAAATTATTTCTATTATTATTTTTAGGATGTTTTTCGCTATGATAAGCGTCACAATTAGTATTTTGCTATATTTCTGACAACAGATTATATGCTTGATCCAAAGTTACAACATTTCGCGTTTCGAGAAGGAATAATTTGTATTCAGGTAATAAGGATTTCAACTTGTTTAGCATCAAATTTTCATTTCGTACTGGATTAAACTCACTATGAAGGGCACGTTGGGGGTCTTGTAGGAACTTAGTGTTTAGGTTATTTAAAAGGTTATTTAATTTCTGAAAAGTGTCATCAATATTCCTACTACTAGGACTCACCCCGTGAATTTTATTCACTATCGAATTGTATGATTCGTTGACTCCGTAGGTTGATGTGAGGATCGCCTTTACATTTTGCCAGGTTGGTTCAGGAATCTTTTGGATGGTGTTTCGCGCTGGTCCTTGAAGCTTGTTTATGATGAGCCGGAAAAGGTACGTCCTTTGATCTCCTGGTTGCGACAAATTCAGGATGATGTTCGCTTCATCCATCCAAGCGTTC
Organism: Oxycera nigricornis; assembly: GCA_963942545.1. Lineage (NCBI taxonomy): Eukaryota > Metazoa > Arthropoda > Insecta > Diptera > Stratiomyidae > Oxycera > Oxycera nigricornis. The sequence goes on from OZ012662.1 coordinate 72,348,211, forward strand.
AGTGCGTACTCCCTATTGTTCCCTGTGTAGATCGTTAGTCGTCTTGCTTCTTTTAGAAGGTCTTCGAAGCTCATCTCCAAGGGGACTACTGCTTCAGGTATTTGTTGGTCGTTTTGCTCCGCCATTATGGTGTCTGGTTCCTTTTACTGGGATGCAACAGTTTTCACCTTTCACTTTTGTTTTGTTATTTAGTTTTTTAAAACAGGATCCCTTGCAGCCTCTCAAGGAACTTGCGAGATCGTAAAGGCTTATGATCTCCTGTTAGATACCATTAACGATTAACACTTCGTTAATGTTTTTTATAAGTTTTATATTTATTTCGCGATTTATCAATTTATATCCGATTCTTTCCGTACCGGTATTTTCGATAAATCTGCTTCTTGTACAAATGTACTTAGTGAAGCCGCGTTACGTATTGTTTCGTTCTAAATTAGAGATTTCCTCCCTTTTTAGAATGACGACTGCGCCAGTTATGTTGGGGTTATTTCCTAGCTCCAAAAAAATTAAATAGTTCCTTACGCGGAACTTGAGAAATAATACAAAAAAGGATCTTAATGACGTTTATTGATCACGACCAAACCGAAATGACACTGAACTACAAGTACCTCGCTCGGGATGCGAGTTCATTCTTTTATATTAAAAAGATGCCAATGTTGCATTAATACCAAGTCTTTGTTATGCTGACTTCAGCTTCCCACGATCGGCTTATCTCCGATATTGAATTTGGTCCACAGGATGTTTTGTCTGTGCGAATTTTAATTAAGTTTCGTTTAGGCGACTTTGTATCTTGTGCAACATTGTATCTTGTACAACATTGTATCTTATGCTTCGGATAAAGACTTAGAGAATTTAGTGGTAATTAGGGTATCTTTACTATGAGTAACTCGCGCGAAAGTAGATCGACCCGAGTTAGATAAAATGGATAATAAAAAGGGAGTTGGTCGGGGTCGGAGATATAGTGTTTGTTAAATTCGTCGGATAATCCATTCCAATTCTTCACTTTTGTAGATCGCCTGTGGTTAATTGTGCGCGCATAATCTTTTCCGTGGCTATGGCCATGTGAAAATGAATTGTGGAGTCGAACTTTTGTGAAACAAAATATCAACGAACTAACAAAAATCGTAAGAGAACATTCGACTTTGAAAGGCTGCATCTGGGATTTGTGCAAAAACTAAATCTTTATCAGGATATTTTTCTTTTAATGCTGAATTTGGCAATATCTGTGCGGTGATCCTGACGCAGTGACATTTGTTCCGGTATAAGCTGAGGTGACTAGTGCGTCAGCCAGAGGAAGCCCCTTAGCCAGATTCTAAAGTTCAGAAGGATGCTCAAATCATAACCTAGAAACGCAAGGTCCAGTTACGACTAGCGAATGGAGTTTCAACGTGTGGTAAATATCCGAAAAAAAATTACATTGAGAACTTTGAAAAAAAAAATAGAAAAGAATTTAGATAAATAATTAGTTTTGAAAAACACTTAAATACACACATATATATACAATCTTGAGCAGTTTCTATTTAATTCGTAAAAATTTGCTGTCCTATCGATTCGAGCAAATAATTCTAAGGTTAGGTTATTTTGGAGGCGCTCTAATGCAGATTTAAGAATATTTTCATCAACTAATTTGCTGCCATGTTAATTTTCTTGTATTGTTAAAAGCTTCCCCTCAAGGCCTTGAAAGAAAGTTCCATAAAATTTTGTACACGTATAGCAAAAGAAAAGAAATTGTTAATATCTTTTAAATCGAAATGAAAATTTACGAAAAAAAGAGGAAAGAATACAATATAATAAGATTGAAAAATATATATATATATATTTATATATATTATCAATATTGTCTTTGTAATTGCTAATTCTAGCGAACCATGACTAGGTTAGATTCGAAAAAAAACAGTTCTATAAAAACATTTATTTTATTTTTATATAAACTAAGAGGTAAGACAATTTATCGAGTTATGATTATTATTGCTTAATTTGCTCTTATTATAATACAAAAAAAAAACATGCAAAAATAGAAAAACTCGCAGGGTGTGGATAATTTTGAGGACACGTACATAGTTAAATTTTCATTAATACTAATGTTATATGATAAGATTGAAATATATTTGTAAAGAGAAAATGTATTATACCGAACCTAGATGTGCCAATTTTTTTTGAAAAGAACGAAAATAAGAGAATAAAAATGGAATATTAAAACCTAATCAGCGAGAGTTTCCATAAGGCTCCTCCCTCCTTCAGACTTTAAGGAACAGGAATCACCTCGGCTGAAGTAAGTATTGGTGGGCCTAGTGCGCACAACACATGCGGACACGGAAGCACTAGGACATGGTAGGGCGGGCCCAGGCAGCGACATCTGCGCCTGGCGAGCTCCGCTGAAGCTCGGCTTCTAAGCGGGAGTGACACTGCCGCCCGAGAGAATTGTTTGCTCGTTCCGTAGTAGGTTTTTTGTCTTTCTCGTCTATCGCCGGATCAATTACGTGGATCGCGATTAAAGTAGCTGATGTGTTTACTCTCTCGGGTAGGTGTTGGAACGCGGTATTATCTCGGTATGCACGCGAGAATTCTTTGGGTAAAGTAAGATCACAAGATGAATAGTTTGCTTTGTTGGATGAAATTTTTTGTCGGTATGTAAGCGGGCAATTTGATGGCTGAATCTCTGGAAATGAGATTCGGGACTGATGCTAGAGAACGCACCCACAACGATACGCGCCGAGCTGAGCTGGCCTGCCAGCAGCCATCACTCCTCTAGCTAGGTAGAGGCCGAACCCGAATTCGTCTGAACGACACATGGGTTCGTAGCCTCATCCCGGGGACTTAACGTCCTTGAGGCCAACAAGACGAAAGTCCTGTTGGCTTGAAATTTCGAAGCGACATCGTTCGCTTTTAATCATTTCATTACAATTGGCGCCCAACGCGGGGCCCCAAACAGCTTATCGCCAGTCAAATGTTGACTTGGAAATTGATCTTATCGATCCAGGGTTTTCTAATGGGGTTACTCACAAAACGGAGATGTTGGACTTAGTGAGCAATAGCCCACTTGAGTAATTTTTTTTGAAGTGCAGGTCGTCCAACTCTCCTTCCAATTTTTTTTGATTCACGAAATGGAATCCCAACGTGATGTTCTGCGTACTCGTACGCGCAAGGAGGCTCGTCTCTTTTCCTTGAGAACTACCAACTTGGTGGGTAAAATCTACCTTGATTGGTCTCGTGAAAGATTCGATCTGTACCTTGCCTTTGTGTATTGGGAGTTCCCTATCATTTTTTTATGCGGTACAGGTTAAGTGAGCCGCGTACCCGGGATAACGGGGGTCGCAGGAATTACGAAGCACTGAGTGCTAAATCGCGCGTGCGTTCGTCCGCTCTTCTGGCAGCTCGGAGTTGTCTGCTCACTCGCTTCGGTAAATTATTGACATTTTTTTCGGAAACATTTTTTCTCTTTGTAATGACGTAAATGTGCACTCTCGATGGAAGATGAACTTCAGTGGATGCTAACTACTCAGCCAAGGATCCTTTCCATTGGTCGGAGGCAGGGAGGAACTAAAAATGAAACTTTCATATATTTAGAAAAAATATATATTCACATTTTTTCGACCATAATAACAATAAATCTAGGAGATCTTGTCGGTTAAAAATATTTTTTTTTGTAGTAGAAATTGGATATTAAAATGTCGGTTAGACACAGTCCGCTTGCAACAGTTCACCCCAGCGACATAGTATGCCCTATTTGCACCTGTGAGTACGTCGGAGAGGAACCAGCCGTGCAAGCCACTTGCTCTCACGTGTTCCACGCCGTGTGCATGGAGCAATGGTTGAGAGAAAATCCAAGCAGTCCCTTGTGTCGGCAGCTCTGCAATCCTAGAGATCTAAAACAGACCACGTTGAGAAACCGGAGAGGAGTTACGGGTCCTTCGGCAGAAGAGGAACCTCGACCTCTGAATCAATCTCAAGTGTAGTGTAATACAAGCCACAACAAACAAAACAATATTCATACATTGCCATCTGATATCCCGGCACGAGTCAAAACATTGTGAGTCAGGCTTTATGGGTATATCCCGAGTCCAATTACAAACAATGAAATTAGATTGACTCAGCAAAACAATCGAAGACTAACAATGTGCACTGGGAACAAATTCAGTATGGCATAGCAATGAAAATGATCCGGGGTTATTGGCATTTTATTGCTTACATCTGCGGTAAGGTTCTTGAAGCCAATAAACTACACTTTATTGCTTTCACTTGTATTTTTTGACCATGGGAAAATATTGGAAATAGATTTAGGTCAGGAATATGTAAATAATATTTGATTAGTTAGTAAGTTATACATAAGCAATATTTAAGTATAAAAGAAATGATAATCAACGAATAAATTAACATTCATACTAGAGAATTTGGACTGCCTACATCGGCACCCTTTTCTTTTGAATTGTTCATTGCGGTGCTTGCGCTGTGTTAGAAATATATGCAGCTAACGCATGCCAACAGCTTTGGCGCTAGACGCCGAAAATTAGGTGAGTCCCCTCTTTCCTCCAATTAAAAATCACTATGGCCCCTAACGAAGTATATTTCACAAAGAGCTATACCAAGATCATCTCGGTACCAAACTCGATCACAGACAGCTCGGCAAATGGTGTCCCCTACACCAGAGCGAGGAGCCGCAACTAATGCGAAGTCCCCTCTACGGCAAGTGAACGTGGAAAGGGATGAGCGCGCAGACATGATATCCAGCCAACCGGAGGCCGAAATTACTCCGGCGATTACTCTTCAACAATTACAGCAATGGTTGCCTCAACTGGTACGAGACGGAGTCAGGCAAGAGATAGCGAGTCTGACGCAGGCACACACTCCACCAGGTCCTGTGCGGTTGGAGGAAACACCTCCACAACATAGACGCTATCCTCCTGTGTTGGATGATTCAATCGACCAAAGAGTTCGTCTCAACCCGCTCTCCACCGAACGGGCCCTAACCATTATCCAAGATAGGTAGCGTGGTTTCGGGATAACGAATGGCTTCCTCTTCAGGTGCTGTCATATGCCATTCGTTATCAGACAACAAGACCACGGTTTAGGCTTGTTGATGGGTTAAGCTCGTTATATTTCAACTATTTTAATCTTTGCATCTGCGAAGTATAACGACTGTCAATATTTTTTCCCTTCGTATATTGTGCATACGTTGCAATTTGAAATGATTCATATTGGTATTTGAACCTCCGTTTCTAGTCGAAACAAATCGCAGCAGCGGACTGGTACTGGAGGTACTTACGTGGCGCGGAGTATATGGAATGGCACGCATTTTGCAAGGCGTTACGAGATCGTTTCGGAGATGGTATGTCCGAGTTAGAAATTCGAGAGTAAATTCGCAGCCGGAAGCAGGGTCTACATGAACCGTTCGATGTGTTCGGCGGCAGCATTCTCCAGCTTACGGACCGTTTGACGTTTCCCATAGGTGATGTTGAGCTGACGGAGTTACTGCGCTTAAACTTGCGTATGGACCTCCGTAACAGTCTGCTGCATCTTCCAATTACCTCGGTACAGATGCTGCGCATCTATGCGCGGAGACAGGAAAACCTAGATGCCCAGAGAGGTATCTTTCGCCCTCAAGCACGACACCCTTTTGGCCCACGACAACTAGTCTCGGAGTTAGGTACTGACCACTACACGCCTGTACCATCCGAATCCTCGCCGATCCCTGCTATTATGCAGCAAGAACCGGTTGATAGCAATTCTCCGAACTTAACCCTATCAGAACTACGGGATCAACGTCATTGTTGGAACTGTCGGAAGGCAGGACACTTTTACGATGAGTGCAAAGCTGAGCGCACCATATTCTGCTATGGATGTGGGAAAGCAGGTGTATACAAACCCAAATGTGAGTTGTGTATGCAGCGAAAAAACTAGAAAACGAAGAGGCCTCACCAACATCCGAGGTCTCTCCGAGTGTAGTACCGGCCCTTCAAATAAATCCCGTCGTAGCCCCTGTACTCTCCAGTAGTTCGGAACCAAAAACGGAAAACGTTGACTCAAGCAACCACGCTAATCTTATCCGCATCTTACCGCGAGATAATCATCCGTATAATCTTTCACCTACCTCAGAGGATTAATTTTTTTTGCAGGCCCGCAATAACTCCATGCAACATAAGCCTTATCACGTGCGTTTGCTCGAATACCGCCGAGCCAGACAGCGTATTTTTGGTGTGAAGGAGCTTCCTTCAGCGGCTTCGAAGAGGTCCACCCGTCGACTGAGGTGCTTCTGGAAGAAGATCCTGCGCACCAAAAGACGTTACTTTGCGGCCACTCTAGTGAACCGGCACACAGATGACCTCCGTCCACATGCTTATGTCACTTTATTTGGTGAAGAAAAAGTTCGTGGCTTGATTGACACCGGGGCTAGCGTTAGCTGTATCGCCGCAGATTTTGCGAAGAGGTTTCTTGAAAACAACCGACACCGCATAGAGAAGCTTCATTTAAGCCTGAAGACTGCGGACGGCACCCAACATCGCGCAGTAGGTAAAACCACAGGTACCATCACCTTCCGCGGTAAAACGAAAACGTTATCATTCGTGATTATCCCTTCCCTAAGCCAGGAGCTGTATCTGGGAGTGGATTTTGTGAGACTTTTCAACCTGGCGGCTGACTTATTTGTCGAGCCAACAACTTTGAACCCCACGACGGTGAACTCACTGGAACCAAAGAGTCATCGTCATATTATAACACCAGTTCAACAAGACATTCTCAATTCCGTCATCGCCAGCTTTCCGTCCTATGCTAGAGAAGGACTGGGGCGTACCACCTTAATCTTACACGTGATTGATATGGGAAGCAACAAACCTATAAAACAGCGGCATTTCTCTGTCTCTCCGGCGGCGGAAAAATTACTTTATGTCGAACTGGACAGAATGCTTGCGATGGGGGTAATTGAGGAGTCCCAAAGCAGTTGGTCATCTCCCGTAACGTTCGTAGTCAAACCAGGGAAGGTAAGACTGTGTCTGGATGCACGGAAAGTCAATCAGGTTACGGTCAAGGATGCTTACCACTCATCGATGGGATACTAAGTCGACTCCCAAGAGCTCAGTTCATAACCAGCCTCGACTTAAAGGACGCCTTTTGGCAAATCCCATTAGATGAAAAGTCCACGGAGAAGACAGCCTTCACCGTACTGGGTCGTCCGTTGTACCAGTTCGTCACAATGCAATGCACCCCAAACGATGCAACGGTTGATGGATAAGGTCGTCCCAGCACACCTACGCCACTAGGTCTTCGTCTACTTAGATGACCTCCTGTTGATCACAGAGACACTAAGTGAGCACTTCCAGCTACTCCAGGAAGTCGCAGTATGCTTACGAAAAGCCGGACTTACTATCAATATTGAAAAGAGCAAGTTCCTCATGAAAGAAATACGATATTTGGGCCACATAGTTGATCACGGCATGATTTGCACAGATCCTGGCAAGGTACAAGCCATAACGGAGTTCCCGCGGCCCACTTCCATAAAGCAGTTGCGACGTTTTCTTGGAATGTGTGGTTGGTATCGACGCTTTGTACCAAATTTCGCAGCTCTATCTATCGCACTCACGGATCTTCTATCACGGAAGCGAAAGTTTTTGTGGAATGATGTGAGCCTCAGAGCCTTCCAGGACTTGAAAGACGCTCTATGTAGAGCACCAGTTCTGCACAGCCCCGATTTTACACGCCCCTTCGCTATACATTGTGACATGAGTCAAAATGGAGAAGGCGCAGTGCTGATGCAGAAGACTGGAGACGGAGCAGAAGTCCCTGTGGCGTATATGTCACACAAACTAAACCCTGCCCAACGCAATTACACCGTGTCTGAATAGGAGTGTCTGGCCGCCGTATTAGCCATCAAAAAGTTCCGAGCCTATGTGGAAGGGCATGAATTCAAGGTCATCACGGATCATGCCTCGCTACAATGGCTTATGACGCTCTCGGACCTACATGGCAGGTTGGCCAGATGGGCTCTGAAGCTTCAGGGCTTCAACTTCACCATTTGGCATCGGAAGGGAAGCCAAAATGTAGTGCTTGACTCGCTATCGCGCGTCATTTCCCCGGAGAGTCTAGAACTAGAAGAAATTTCTACCAGCACCTTAGAGATCGACCTTTCCTCTCCCCATTTCAAGAGCGGAAAATACTTAGAGCTTGCAAAACAAATCTCCAACAATCAAGCTCAATTGCCGGATTTACGAGTCCTGGAGGGATTCGTGTACAAACGGTGCCAGTATGCCACTGGAGACATTTCCAAGGACCGAGACGCATGGAAACTTTGGGTTCCGGACGAACTGACTGCCTCCGTAATACAGCGATCACACGACCATCCGCTTAGTGCTCACGGGGGTATCGGAAAAACACTCAAGCGGCTTAAAGAGTTCTATTACTGGCCATCCATGACCAAACAAGTCACTGAGTATGTCAGTTCGTGCGACGTCTGCAAAATGACCAAAGCGCCCAACCAAACTCTACGAGCTCCCATGCGTCCTACGGTTGTTCCGGAACGCATCTTCCAGCGTTTGTACATCGATCTCCTTGGACCATACCCTCGATCTTCGGCAGGCCACACTTTCATTCTAGTAGTCCTGGACCATTTGTCCAAATTTTCGTTTTTAAAACCACTCCGGACCGCCATTTATCCCCCCAGGCAAATGCGTCTGAGCGCGTAAATCGCTCCGTGTTGGCCACGATACGCGCATATGTCCACCCTTGTCAGCGCGATTGGGATCGGAAGTTGTCTGCCATCAACTGTACGCTACGTACTGCCCATCATACTTCTTTGGGATCAGCTCCATATTTCGTGGTGTTTGGCCAAAACATGGTCGGACACGGGAGTTCCTACGCTTTGCTGCGAAAGCTGCAAACGTTAAATGATCCTGAGTCTGAATTGCTACCACACGAAAGAATGGCAAAAATACGCCGCGAGGTGTCAGACCGATCGCTAAAAGCCACACAAACTCAGCTGCGGATCTATAACCTACGCTCCCGTGAGCCTCGTTTCAGAGTAGAAGACACAGTCTACGTCCGAAATTTCGGTCAAAGTAAGGCTGTGGATCATTACAACGCCAAACTCGACAGTAAATTCCTTAAGGCCACCATAGCAAGCAAACATGGCAATGCTTGTTTTCGACTAGTGGGTCCCGACAACAAAGCCTTGGGAATTTACCACACGAAGGACATTCGGGCATAAGGTTCTCAGGCATGACTGCTCTTAAAACACTCGCCCTCATGCCTGTGTTGTAATGTGGCACAGCCGTTGGGTTGCCCACCACTGCACCATGCCGCCTCATGGGCAAGCTGTGATACCGGTTGCAGTCGTGACAGGCTCCGGAAAAAAAGGGATCCCGCTAGGACGAGACTGGATTAGCGGGGAGTCGTTTTTTGGAACTCGGGCGATTGACTGGGTACTAGGGAGAAAGCAAGTCCGCGTGGTGTGAAGCTGTTGGTGTTGGAAAATTCTGGAGAGTGTGGCGTGCACAAGTGTAATTAAATAAAAGAACACTGTATGAGAATCGCTAGTCTCGAAGAAAGGATTGTGTTTTCGAGCGCAAAAGTAGATCGGCCCGGGTTAGATAAAATGGATAATAAAAAGGGAGTTGGTCGGGGTCGGAGATATCGTGTGTGTTGAATTCGTCGGATAATCCATTCCAATTCTTCACTTTTGTAGATCCCCTGTGGTAAATTGTGCGCGAATAATCTTTTTCGCGGCTATCACCATGTGAAAATGAATTGTGGAGTCGAACTTTTGTGAAACAAAATATCAACGAACTAACAAAAATCGTAAGAGAACATTCGACTTTGAAAGGCTGCATCTGGGATTTGTGCAAAAACTAAATCTTTATCAGGATATTTTTCTTTTAATGCTGAATTTGGCAATATCTGTGCGGTGATCCTGACGCAGTGACATTTGTTCCGGTATAAGCTGAGGTGACTAGTGCGTCAGCCAGAGGAAGCCCCTTAGCCAGATTCTAAAGTTCAGAAGGATGCTCAAATCATAACCTAGAAACGCAAGGTCCAGTTACGACTAGAGAATGGAGTTTCAACGTGTGGTAAATATCCGAAAAAAAATTACATTGAGAACTTTGAAAAAAAATAGAAAAGAATTTAGATAAATAATTAGTTTTGAAAAACATTTAAATACACACATATATATACAATCTTGAACAGTTTCTATTTAATTCGTAAAAATTTGCTGTCCTATCGATTCGAGCAAATAATTCTAAGGTTAGGTTATTTTGGAGGCGCTCTAATGCAGATTTAAGAATATTTTCATCAACTAATTTGCTGCCATGTTAATTTTCTTGTATTGTTAAAAGCTTCCCCTCAAGGCCTTGAAAGAAAGTTTCATAAAATTTTGTACACGTATGGCAAAAGAAAAGAAATTGTTAATATCTTTTAAATCGAAATGAAAATTTACGAAAAAAAGAGGAAAGAATACAATATAATAAGAATGAAAAATATATATATATTTATATTTATATAATATCAATATTGTCTTTGTAATTGCTAATTCTAGCAAACCATGAATAGGTTAGATTCGAATTGAGATTGAAAAAAAAATTGAAAACTAAAAACAGTTCTATAAAAAACATTTATTTTATTTTTATATAAACTAAGAGGTAAGACAATTTATCGAGTTAAGATTATTATTGCTTAATTTTCTCTTATTATAATACAAAAAAAAACATGCAAAAATAGAAAAACTCGCAGGGTGTGGATAATTTTGAGGACACGTACATAGTTAAATTTTCATTAATACTAATGTTATATGATAAGATTGAAATATATTTGTAAAGAGAAAATGTATTATACCGAACCTAGATGTGCCAATTTTTTTGGAAAAGAACGAAAATAAGAGAATAAACATGGAATATTAAATCTAATCAGCGAGAGTTTCCATAAGGCTCCTCCCTCCTTCAGACTTTAAGGAACAGGAATCACCTCGGCTGAAGTAAGTATTGGTGGGCCTAGTGCGCACAACACATGCGGACACGGAAGCACTAGGACATGGTAGGGCGGGCCCAGGCAGTGACATCTGCGCCTGGCGAGCTCCGCTGAAGCTCGGCTTCTAAGCGGGAGTGACACTGCCGCCCGAGAGAATTGTTTGCTCGTTCCGTAGTAGGTTTTTTGTCTTTCTCGTCTATCGCCGGATCAATTACGTGGATCGCGATTAAAGTAGCTGATGTGTTTACTCTCTCGGGTAGGTGTTGGAACGCGGTATTATCTCGGTATGCACGCGAGAATTCTTTGGGTAAAGTAAGATCACAAGATGAATAGTTTGCTTTGTTGGATGAAATTTTTTGTCGGTATGTAAGCGGGCAATTTGATGGCTGAATCTCTGGAAATGAGATTCGGGACTGATGCTAGAGAACGCACCCACAACGATACGCGCCGAGCTGAGCTGGCCTGCCAGCAGCCATCACTCCTCTAGCTAGGTAGAGGCCGAACCCGAATTCGTCTGAACGACACATGGGTTCGTAGCCTCATCCCGGGGACTTAACGTCCTTGAGGCCAACAAGACGAAAGTCCTGTTGGCTTGAAATTTCGAAGCGACATCGTTCGCTTTTAATCATTTCATTACAATTGGCGCCCAACGCGGGGCCCCAAACAGCTTATCGCCAGTCAAATGTTGACTTGGAAATTGATCTTATCGATCCAGGGTTTTCTAATGGGGTTACTCACAAAACGGAGATGTTGGACTTAGTGAGCAATAGCCCACTTGAGTAATTTTTTTTGAAGTGCAGGTCGTCCAACTCTCCTTCCAATTTTTTTTGATTCACGAAATGGAATCCCAACGTGATGTTCTGCGTACTCGTACGCGCAAGGAGGCTCGTCTCTTTTCCTTGAGAACTACCAACTTGGTGGGTAAAATCTACCTTGATTGGTCTCGTGAAAGATTCGATCTGTACCTTGCCTTTGTGTATTGGGAGTTCCCTATCATTTTTTTATGCGGTACAGGTTAAGTGAGCCGCGTACCCGGGATAACGGGGGTCGCAGGAATTACGAAGCACTGAGTGCTAAATCGCGCGTGCGTTCGTCCGCTCTTCTGGCAGCTCGGAGTTGTCTGCTCACTCGCTTCGGTAAATTATTGACATTTTTTTCGGAAACATTTTTTCTCTTTGTAATGACGTAAATGTGCACTCTCGATGGAAGATGAACTTCAGTGGATGCTAACTACTCAGCCAAGGATCCTTTCCATTGGTCGGAGGCAGGGAGGAACTAAAAATGAAACTTTCATATATTTAGAAAAAATATATATTCACATTTTTTCGACCATAATAACAATAAATCTAGGAGATCTTGTCGGTTAAAAATATTTTTTTTTGTAGTAGAAATTGGATATTAAAATGTCGGTTAGACACAGTCCGCTTGCAACAGTTCACCCCAGCGACATAGTATGCCCTATTTGCACCTGTGAGTACGTCGGAGAGGAACCAGCCGTGCAAGCCACTTGCTCTCACGTGTTCCACGCCGTGTGCATGGAGCAATGGTTGAGAGAAAATCCAAGCAGTCCCTTGTGTCGGCAGCTCTGCAATCCTAGAGATCTAAAACCGACCACGTTGAGAAACCGGAGAGGAGTTACGGGTCCTTCGGCAGAAGAGGAACCTCGACCTCTGAATCAATCTCAAGTGTAGTGTAATACAAGCCACAACAAACAAAACAATATTCATACATTGCCATCTGATATCCCGGCACGAGTCAAAACATTGTGAGTCAGGCTTTATGGGTATATCCCGAGTCCAATTACAAACAATGAAATTAGATTGACTCAGCAAAACAATCGAAGACTAACAATGTGCACTGGGAACAAATTCAGTATGGCATAGCAATGAAAATGATCCGGGGTTATTGGCATTTTATTGCTTACATCTGCGGTAAGGTTCTTGAAGCCAATAAACTACACTTTATTGCTTTCACTTGTATTTTTTGACCATGGGAAAATATTGGAAATAGATTTAGGTCAGGAATATGTAAATAATATTTGATTAGTTAGTAAGTTATACATAAGCAATATTTAAGTATAAAAGAAATGATAATCAACGAATAAATTAACATTCATACTAGAGAATTTGGACTGCCTACATCGGCACCCTTTTCTTTTGAATTGTTCATTGCGGCGCTTGCGCTGTGTTAGAAATATATGCAGCTAACGCATGCCAACAGCTTTGGCGCTAGACGCCGAAAATTAGGTGAGTCCCCTCTTTCCTCCAATTAAAAATCACTATGGCCCCTAACGAAGTATATTTCACAAAGAGCTATACCAAGATCATCTCGGTACCAAACTCGATCACAGACAGCTCGGCGAATGGTGTCCCCTACACCAGAGCGAGGAGCCGCAACTAATGCGAAGTCCCCTCTACGGCAAGTGAACGTGGAAAGGGATGAGCGCGCAGACATGATATCCAGCCAACCGGAGGCCGAAATTACTCCGGCGATTACTCTTCAACAATTACAGCAATGGTTGCCTCAACTGGTACGAGACGGAGTCAGGCAAGAGATAGCGAGTCTGACGCAGGCACACACTCCACCAGGTCCTGTGCGGTTGGAGGAAACACCTCCACAACATAGACGCTATCCTCCTGTGTTGGATGATTCAATCGACCAAAGAGTTCGTCTCAACCCGCTCTCCACCGAACGGGCCCTAACCATTATCCAAGATAGGTAGCGTGGTTTCGGGATAACGAATGGCTTCCTCTTCAGGTGCTGTCATATGCCATTCGTTATCAGACAACAAGACCACGGTTTAGGCTTGTTGATGGGTTAAGCTCGTTATATTTCAACTATTTTAATCTTTGCATCTGCGAAGTATAACGACTGTCAATATTTTTTCCCTTCGTATATTGTGCATACGTTGCAATTTGAAATGATTCATATTGGTATTTGAACCTCCGTTTCTAGTCGAAACAAATCGCAGCAGCGGACTGGTACTGGAGGTACTTACGTGGCGCGGAGTATATGGAATGGCACGCATTTTGCAAGGCGTTACGAGATCGTTTCGGAGATGGTATGTCCGAGTTAGAAATTCGAGAGTAAATTCGCAGCCGGAAGCAGGGTCTACATGAACCGTTCGATGTGTTCGGCGGCAGCATTCTCCAGCTTACGGACCGTTTGACGTTTCCCATAGGTGATGTTGAGCTGACGGAGTTACTGCGCTTAAACTTGCGTATGGACCTCCGTAACAGTCTGCTGCATCTTCCAATTACCTCGGTACAGATGCTGCGCATCTATGCGCGGAGACAGGAAAACCTAGATGCCCAGAGAGGTATCTTTCGCCCTCAAGCACGACACCCTTTTGGCCCACGACAACTAGTCTCGGAGTTAGGTACTGACCACTACACGCCTGTACCATCCGAATCCTCGCCGATCCCTGCTATTATGCAGCAAGAACCGGTTGATAGCAATTCTCCGAACTTAACCCTATCAGAACTACGGGATCAACGTCATTGTTGGAACTGTCGGAAGGCAGGACACTTTTACGATGAGTGCAAAGCTGAGCGCACCATATTCTGCTATGGATGTGGGAAAGCAGGTGTATACAAACCCAAATGTGAGTTGTGTATGCAGCGAAAAAACTAGAAAACGAAGAGGCCTCACCAACATCCGAGGTCTCTCCGAGTGTAGTACCGGCCCTTCAAATAAATCCCGTCGTAGCCCCTGTACTCTCCAGTAATTCGGAACCAAAAACGGAAAACGTTGACTCAAGCAACCACGCTAATCTTATCCGCATCTTACCGCGAGATAATCATCCGTATAATCTTTCACCTACCTCAGAGGATTAATTTTTTTTGCAGGCCCGCAATAACTCCATGCAACATAAGCCTTATCACGTGTGTTTGCTCGAATACCGCCGAGCCAGACAGCGTATTTTTGGTGTGAAGGAGCTTCCTTCAGCGGCTTCGAAGAGGTCCACCCGTCGACTGAGGTGCTTCTGGAAGAAGATCCTGCGCACCAAAAGACGTTACTTTGCGGCCACTCTAGTGAACCGGCACACAGATGACCTCCGTCCACATGCTTATGTCACTTTATTTGGTGAAGAAAAAGTTCGTGGCTTGATTGACACCGGGGCTAGCGTTAGCTGTATCGCCGCAGATTTTGCGAAGAGGTTTCTTGAAAACAACCGACACCGCATAGAGAAGCTTCATTTAAGCCTGAAGACTGCGGACGGCACCCAACATCGCGCAGTAGGTAAAACCACAGGTACCATCACCTTCCGCGGTAAAACGAAAACGTTATCATTCGTGATTATCCCTTCCCTAAGCCAGGAGCTGTATCTGGGAGTGGATTTTGTGAGACTTTTCAACCTGGCGGCTGACTTATTTGTCGAGCCAACAACTTTGAACCCCACGACGGTGAACTCACTGGAACCAAAGAGTCATCGTCATATTATAACACCAGTTCAACAAGACATTCTCAATTCCGTCATCGCCAGCTTTCCGTCCTATGCTAGAGAAGGACTGGGGCGTACCACCTTAATCTTACACGTGATTGATATGGGAAGCAACAAACCTATAAAACAGCGGCATTTCTCTGTCTCTCCGGCGGCGGAAAAATTACTTTATGTCGAACTGGACAGAATGCTTGCGATGGGGGTAATTGAGGAGTCCCAAAGCAGTTGGTCATCTCCCGTAACGTTCGTAGTCAAACCAGGGAAGGTAAGACTGTATCTGGATGCACGAAAAGTCAATCAGGTTACGGTCAAGGATGCTTACCACTCATCGATGGGATACTAAGTCGACTCCCAAGAGCTCAGTTCATAACCAGCCTCGACTTAAAGGACGCCTTTTGGCAAATCCCATTAGATGAAAAGTCCACGGAGAAGACAGCCTTCACCGTACTGGGTCGTCCGTTGTACCAGTTCGTCACAATGCAATGCACCCCAAACGATGCAACGGTTGATGGATAAGGTCGTCCCAGCACACCTACGCCACTAGGTCTTCGTCTACTTAGATGACCTCCTGTTGATCACAGAGACACTAAGTGAGCACTTCCAGCTACTCCAGGAAGTCGCAGTATGCTTACGAAAAGCCGGACTTACTATCAATATTGAAAAGAGCAAGTTCCTCATGAAAGAAATACGATATTTGGGCCACATAGTTGATCACGGCATGATTTGCACAGATCCTGGCAAGGTACAAGCCATAACGGAGTTCCCGCGGCCCACTTCCATAAAGCAGTTGCGACGTTTTCTTGGAATGTGTGGTTGGTATCGACGCTTTGTACCAAATTTCGCAGCTCTATCTATCGCACTCACGGATCTTCTATCACGGAAGCGAAAGTTTTTGTGGAATGATGTGAGCCTCAGAGCCTTCCAGGACTTGAAAGACGCTCTATGTAGAGCACCAGTTCTGCACAGCCCCGATTTTACACGCCCCTTCGCTATACATTGTGACATGAGTCAAAATGGAGAAGGCGCAGTGCTGATGCAGAAGACTGGAGACGGAGCAGAAGTCCCTGTGGCGTATATGTCACACAAACTAAACCCTGCCCAACGCAATTACACCGTGTCTGAATAGGAGTGTCTGGCCGCCGTATTAGCCATCAAAAAGTTCCGAGCCTATGTGGAAGGGCATGAATTCAAGGTCATCACGGATCATGCCTCGCTACAATGGCTTATGACGCTCTCGGACCTACATGGCAGGTTGGCCAGATGGGCTCTGAAGCTTCAGGGCTTCAACTTCACCATTTGGCATCGGAAGGGAAGCCAAAATGTAGTGCTTGACTCGCTATCGCGCGTCATTTCCCCGGAGAGTCTAGAACTAGAAGAAATTTCTACCAGCACCTTAGAGATCGACCTTTCCTCTCCCCATTTCAAGAGCGGAAAATACTTAGAGCTTGCAAAACAAATCTCCAACAATCAAGCTCAATTGCCGGATTTACGAGTCCTGGAGGGATTCGTGTACAAACGGTGCCAGTATGCCACTGGAGACATTTCCAAGGACCGAGACGCATGGAAACTTTGGGTTCCGGACGAACTGACTGCCTCCGTAATACAGCGATCACACGACCATCCGCTTAGTGCTCACGGGGGTATCGGAAAAACACTCAAGCGGCTTAAAGAGTTCTATTACTGGCCATCCATGACCAAACAAGTCACTGAGTATGTCAGTTCGTGCGACGTCTGCAAAATGACCAAAGCGCCCAACCAAACTCTACGAGCTCCCATGCGTCCTACGGTTGTTCCGGAACGCATCTTCCAGCGTTTGTACATCGATCTCCTTGGACCATACCCTCGATCTTCGGCAGGCCACACTTTCATTCTAGTAGTCCTGGACCATTTGTCCAAATTTTCGTTTTTAAAACCACTCCGGACCGCCATTTATCCCCCCAGGCAAATGCGTCTGAGCGCGTAAATCGCTCCGTGTTGGCCACGATACGCGCATATGTCCACCCTTGTCAGCGCGATTGGGATCGGAAGTTGTCTGCCATCAACTGTACGCTACGTACTGCCCATCATACTTCTTTGGGATCAGCTCCATATTTCGTGGTGTTTGGCCAAAACATGGTCGGACACGGGAGTTCCTACGCTTTGCTGCGAAAGCTGCAAACGTTAAATGATCCTGAGTCTGAATTGCTACCACACGAAAGAATGGCAAAAATACGCCGCGAGGTGTCAGACCGATCGCTAAAAGCCACACAAACTCAGCTGCGGATCTATAACCTACGCTCCCGTGAGCCTCGTTTCAGAGTAGAAGACACAGTCTACGTCCGAAATTTCGGTCAAAGTAAGGCTGTGGATCATTACAACGCCAAACTCGACAGTAAATTCCTTAAGGCCACCATAGCAAGCAAACATGGCAATGCTTGTTTTCGACTAGTGGGTCCCGACAACAAAGCCTTGGGAATTTACCACACGAAGGACATTCGGGCATAAGGTTCTCAGGCATGACTGCTCTTAAAACACTCGCCCTCATGCCTGTGTTGTAATGTGGCACAGCCGTTGGGTTGCCCACCACTGCACCATGCCGCCTCATGGGCAAGCTGTGATACCGGTTGCAGTCGTGACAGGCTCCGGAAAAAAGGGATCCCGCTAGGACGAGACTGGATTAGCGGGGAGTCGTTTTTTGGAACTCGGGCGATTGACTGGGTACTAGGGAGAAAGCAAGTCCGCGTGGTGTGAAGCTGTTGGTGTTGGAAAATTCTGGAGAGTGTGGCGTGCACAAGTGTAATTAAATAAAAGAACACTGTATGAGAATCGCTAGTCTCGAAGAAAGGATTGTGTTTTCGAGCGCAAAAGTAGATCGGCCCGGGTTAGATAAAATGGATAATAAAAAGGGAGTTGGTCGGGGTCGGAGATATCGTGTGTGTTGAATTCGTCGGATAATCCATTCCAATTCTTCACTTTTGTAGATCCCCTGTGGTAAATTGTGCGCGAATAATCTTTTTCGCGGCTATCACCATGTGAAAATGAATTGTGGAGTCGAACTTTTGTGAAACAAAATATCAACGAACTAACAAAAATCGTAAGAGAACATTCGACTTTGAAAGGCTGCATCTGGGATTTGTGCAAAAACTAAATCTTTATTAGGATATTTTTCTTTTAATGCTGAATTTGGCAATATCTGTGCGGTGATCCTGACGCAGTGACATTTGTTCCGGTATAAGCTGAGGTGACTAGTGCGTCAGCCAGAGGAAGCCCCTTAGCCAGATTCTAAAGTTCAGAAGGATGCTCAAACCATAACCTAGAAACGCAAGGTCCAGTTACGACTAGAGAATGGAGTTTCAACGTGTGGTAAATATCCGAAAAAAATTACATTGAGAACTTTGAAAAAAAATAGAAAAGAATTTAGATAAATAATTAGTTTTGAAAAACATTTAAATACACACATATATATACAATCTTGAACAGTTTCTATTTAATTCGTAAAAATTTGCTGTCCTATCGATTCGAGCAAATAATTCTAAGGTTAGGTTATTTTGGAGGCGCTCTAATGCAGATTTAAGAATATTTTCATCAACTAATTTGCTGCCATGTTAATTTTCTTGTATTGTTAAAAGCTTCCCCTCAAGGCCTTGAAAGAAAGTTTCATAAAATTTTGTACACGTATGGCAAAAGAAAAGAAATTGTTAATATCTTTTAAATCGAAATGAAAATTTACGAAAAAAAGAGGAAAGAATACAATATAATAAGAATGAAAAATATATATATATATATATTTATATAATATCAATATTGTCTTTGTAATTGCTAATTCTAGCAAACCATGAATAGGTTAGATTCGAATTGAGATTGAAAAAAAAATTGAAAACTAAAAACAGTTCTATAAAAAACATTTATTTTATTTTTATATAAACTAAGAGGTAAGACAATTTATCGAGTTAAGATTATTATTGCTTAATTTTCTCTTATTATAATACAAAAAAAACATGCAAAAATAGAAAAACTCGCAGGGTGTGGATAATTTTGAGGACACGTACATAGTTAAATTTTCATTAATACTAATGTTATATGATAAGATTGAAATATATTTGTAAAGAGAAAATGTATTATACCGAACCTAGATGTGCCAATTTTTTTGGAAAAGAACGAAAATAAGAGAATAAACATGGAATATTAAATCTAATCAGCGAGAGTTTCCATAAGGCTCCTCCCTCCTTCAGACTTTAAGGAACAGGAATCACCTCGGCTGAAGTAAGTATTGGTGGGCCTAGTGCGCACAACACATGCGGACACGGAAGCACTAGGACATGGTAGGGCGGGCCCAGGCAGCGACATCTGCGCCTGGCGAGCTCCGCTGAAGCTCGGCTTCTAAGCGGGAGTGACACTGCCGCCCGAGAGAATTGTTTGCTCGTTCCGTAGTAGGTTTTTTGTCTTTCTCGTCTATCGCCGGATCAATTACGTGGATCGCGATTAAAGTAGCTGATATGTTTACTCTCTCGGGTAGGTGTTGGAACGCGGTATTATCTCGGTATGCACGCGAGAATTCTTTGGGTAAAGTAAGATCACAAGATGAATAGTTTGCTTTGTTGGATGAAATTTTTTGTCGGTATGTAAGCGGGCAATTTGATGGCTGAATCTCTGGAAATGAGATTCGGGACTGATGCTAGAGAGCGCACCCACAACGATACGCGCCAAGCTGAGCTGGCCTGCCAGCAGCCATCACTCCTCTAGCTAGGTAGAGGCCGAACCCGAATTCGTCTGAACGACACATGGGTTCGTAGCCTCGTCCCGGGGACTTAACGTCCTTGAGGCCAACAAGACGAAAGTCCTGTTGGCTTGAAATTTCGAAGCGACATCGTTCGCTTTCAATCATTTCATTACAGATGAAAGAAATGATAGAGGTATAGTGACTAATTACGTCCAATCTCAGATAGGCAGTCTATATTAAGACCTTCGCGGCTAAACCCTAATCAATATGAGTCTGACTCTTCGATAAGGAAGCCTACGCGACAAAGTGACCGGTTGAAATTAAGGACCGAGCCTAGTTTCAGTGCAAGAAACCTGAATTGGGACAGAATCTAGAAATGCCTATTAACATAAAAGATGCAGAGTTCTACGTGTGCCTCTTGAGTAACAGTTCCCTCGACATTTACCCTCACAATACACTAGCATCTTTCGAAAATATATTACCGAGTATGTATGGGTATGTGTAGGTTTACTGGCAATTAGAATGTTGGTATAACAGAAATCGCTCTACCAAAACGAAGAAATGAGAAAAGTGTATCAGATAAGAGAGGTATTTCTAAACGGTCTGTACCCACTGAAGACGTAAGCGTTACCAAGGTACCACAATCTGTACCAATTGAAAAAGATTCAAAAGCAATAATCGCTGAAGTTTTTGGGCTGGGTAAATATCATGTTCGTTTTAGATGGGATGCGAATGATTTGCAAAAGTTATGTTATAAGGGAAATGACATGAACTTTTCATCATTCCTTTCACCATTTTTCTTGGCAATTAGACCTGACTATTATAACTATTACTTAACCGAAATCAAACAAATAATACACGATCTTATCGTAGACGATAGAGATGAAAAGGGAATTGCCGACAAAAGAAGTATTATAGAAGAAAGAGATTTTTGTATACATATTTATCAGTCTGGAAAGATTGCTGAAAAGGTTTATTTAAAATAAGGTGTAAAATTTGAATCATTCCGGGCATTTATAGACTACATAATTGGGCAGATTCCGAGAAACAAACGAAACCATGCCGAATTATTACAGATGATTGATCAATATATTCATCCGGTAAATAGGTTAAGGAACAAGTGGAACAAAGAGGCGAAACCGACTACCCACACATTTCATCTAAAAGATTATGGTGTGAAGGTTAATGTAGAGCTACCCATTGCGTCACCTATTAACATAACAGATTTCATTGCCCTATTATTAAGAGCTACTTGATAAAGAAAAGCCATCTGAAACCACAACATATCAACTGCGAAAACAGGCGTTTAACAAAATTGGCTCAGCTATCCGTGGGTCTGTATCCCGTGCTGTTAAAGAGTCCAGTACAGAAATATCACCCGATGGGTGGATCCAAACAACCGATTTTAACACTATTATTGATATGCCATACAAAAGAGCCGATGGTTCAAATGCTACAACTCCTGTCCGAATAGAGGTGAATAAAACCGACAATATAGCTGGCTTATTCATCGACGCTTTCCTAAAAACACCCGTTGAGAAGCGCGATCCCGAATCGATCGATACAGAAATAAAAGAGTCGTTTGGTAAATCAATAATGCCAGACAGTATAAGTCAGCTGGTAAAATCAATATCTGCACTTGAGAAAAGAACATATTGTGGCTCATCCAATAAAGGTATTGATGATTGTGAAAAATCGATTTGATAAACGTTTATACAGATATCATTAAACCCAGAATAATAGGAAATATACTGGTGTGAAATCTATGAGTGATCCCCTTGAAAGGCTGTGATAGCGTGTTTAGATTCGAGCATGGGGAGTACTGTCCACTTGAGAAAAGCTTTATTGAAAGTATCTCAATCAAAATTACAGATCATCACGGTGAGTTAGTCAACTTTGAACCTAGCTTTACTCCAACATATGTCATGCTTCATTTCAAGCGAAGGTTAGAATCTATAAATATTTCTACGTTGTAAATATCAACATAGTTTGAACACTGAATTTAACACAGCTCTATACTAATGCCATGAATTCACACTACGCACGTTACTACCTTGTCTAGAGTGGAGGTAGATTACACTGGTTTACAAAATTGAACTTTCGTTGTGCCACACGAACTTTTTTAGTGTTTCTACTATATATTAAGTATTGTGAATAAAAATAGGCAGTCATTCTATTTTAATCACGTATCAATTTTATTTGGTGATGAAAAAAAAACTACAAGGAAAATATTAAATGGTTCTGCAGAAATATGCGAATTATGTGGTTTGTAAAAAAAGTCTACGATTTTCTGGAATATTTGACTTCCGGTTGGTCCATTTTGATCGTCCAGCAGAAGTCAGCCAACATCTTTGGACTCCATCTACCCTGGTAACGCTTCTCCATCGTTAAAATGTCCTGATGGAACCTTTCTCCATGCTCATCACTTACAGCCCCTAAATTCTCTGGGAAAAAATCCAGATGTGAGTCTAGAAAATGAATTTTAAGCGACATATTGCAACCGAAAGCTTCATATGACAATAGGAGCACGTTAATCAATTCTTTGTGGTTCTCACTTTTATGGTTATCCAAAAAAATTTGCAGCCACGTTCTTGAAACATTGCCAAGCTGATTTTTTTAAAACGTTTAATTTTTCTTCGAATATCGGATCTTTTATTAATTGCCTGATTTGAGGTCCTACTAAAATGCCCTCTTTGATTTTAGCATGGCTTATTTTGGAAAATTTCTCTTTCAAATACAAAAATCCATTTCCATTGTGATCCATAGCCTTTACAAAAATTTTCATAAGTCCTAATTTGATATGGAGTGGCGTAAGAAACACATCAGCAGGCTTCACAAGTGGTGAATGTTTTACAATTTTCTGTCCAGGAACTAGAGAGTTACGCACTGGGCATACCTTTTTCTTGTAATGGTTTTTTCTGTCCTTACTATCCCATTCGCACAAAAGCAGCAAAATTTAGTATAACCAAACTGCAGTTCAAGTAGTAAAGCAATAACTTTTAAATCGCCGCAAATTTTAAAGCCATATGTATTATACTGGATTTTTTCAAGTAATAGTTTCATGATCTCATAAGTTTCTTTCATTAGCGTACCGTGTGCTAAAGGAACAGAGGAGAGTACATTACCGTTATGGAGTAGAACTGCTTTTAAACTCGTTTTGAATGAGTCGATAAACAAACGCCACTGAGAGGGATCAAATTCTATATCCAAAATGTACATAACTGAATTTATATCATGACAATAAAGTCCCCATCTTGAGAAAAAAACCTTTAAAATGTTCATCACGATTTCGAAAATGGCTTATTTTGGTTTCTAGATGAAGCAAATTCCATCCTTTCAAACGAGATCCTAACAGTTCTGCCTGTTTTTTTGATAAATTCAAACCTTGAACCAGGTCATTTAGATCTCCTTGAGTTATCAGATGTTGCTTATCTTGAATTTCTTCCATCTCTGAATAATCATCATTATCATTACTCAATTGGCTTGAAGTAGAGGGTTGTGATTCGTCAACCTTAGTCGATGTAGACGGAACTGGTATTGGTAAATTATCATTATAAGAAGCGAGTCTTATTGCTGAAGATAAATTAGGGTACTGAACTGTGTGTTTCGCCTTAGCATTTATGCCCTTTATTGGAGTAAGACAAAAATAGCAGTCTGAAACATGATCTCTAGGCTCAGTTCATATCATGGGAACAGCAAACGGCATATGACGTGATCCTTTCTTCCAATCAGTTAAATTTTTTACACATGTTATGCAACAAATATGTGGGGCCCAAGCTTTGTCCTGATGAGCCACCGCAAAATTAAAATACTCGTGATAGCACTTCAAAATAAATTCAGAAAAATTTCGCCTTCGATTTTTGGAAGTCACTTCACCACAAATATAACAGAAAGAGTTAGGATCGTTAATACACTTTCTCGGCATATTCGCAAAAGCACAAAAGTTAATTAAATCCAAAACAATCAAATTAATAACGAAAGCAAATATATATATCACGCTTTTTACTGCCGTTCAAATGCGTTTATCGCTGCAACACCGAAAATGAACTTGACCTCATCACAAGAAAACTGAGGGTGACTGAAACAAAGTAAGTGCGTTTTTGTAATGAGAGTAGGTAGTCAAAACACGATCATCCATCAGAGTTCGTGTGACATGACCACTGTTGACCAGTGTTATTAGACATTGGAGAATTATATCGATCGCCACTTGCGTACCAGCGTGGAAGGGGTGTTGGAAGTTTTTTCAGTGGGTTGAAACGTTATCTTCAGCCTTTATTCCTGTTCGGTGCAAAAGATATAGGTAAACAAGTCATCGAAACGGGAAAGTCCATTTTTAAAGAGGCAGGAAGTAAACCACTGAAGCAAGTACTAAAGGAGCAAGGGAAATCTGCAGTACATGAGTTAACCCAAAAAGGTATGAATAAAATCTTTGATAAAATTTAGGGTAGAGGAAGACAAATGGCTATAAAAAGAGCTCTAACCCTTACACAAATTTGAAATCAGTGCCTAAGCATAAAAAAGGTCGGAAGGTGAGAAAGCTGTCATCGAGCAAGACTAAGAAAACTATAAAACGACGGCGCCGAGTAAGAAGTCGTGCATTGGATATATTTGACAGATAGATAATACCTTCATGATGCAGAAAGAGTGTATGAAGTCTGAATTGGATATTTTTGCCTCCCCACCAATTCAAAACAGTATTTTGAAAACCGAAGAAGTTGCTTACAAACCAATTGCATCACTGGACAATTCTTCGGTGTTGGAATTTGTTTCGCTTGGTCATGGGGATACATATCGTGACTTATCCAGCATCTACTTACGGTTCAAGGGGCAACTGATTAAACTAAAAAATGGTAAAAAAGAACTTTTCACCGGAAAAGAAAAAATTAAGATAGCTGATGGGGGTGAAGGTCGAGTTGATGGGCACAATTCACACCGATCTGTCAAATCAAGATAAACTTTTATTGAATGGAGTGGACTTACGTTTAACATTATCATTGGAAAAACCGGAATTTTATTTGTACTCTTAAGAAGATGACTCTAACCCACGTGTGAAAATACTAGAAGCGACAATGTTCATGAATCATGTTTCCGTCAACCCTAGTATATTGTTAGCACATGAAGCTATACTACAACGCACAAATGCCATTTACCCATACAAGCGAGTGGAAGTGAAAACTGATACACTTCCCACCAACACATTAACACTATCTCTTGATAACGTAGTGATCGGACAATTATCGAACTTGCTTGTTTTCGGTATGGTGGATAATGACTCATACACCGGAAAGCGCACAAAAAAACCATTCAACTTTCAACACAACAACATAACTAATTTCAATCTATCAGTTAACGGCGTTCAAGTGCCAAACCAACCGTTAGAGTTTGATTATTCGTGTGATAAACCTGTTAGTACTAGAGGATACCTTACTCTATTCCAGGGCACTGGTACTAACTACTTTGATAAAGGTTATCAGATATCTAAGAAATTCTTCGACAACGGTTGTTTCTTACTAGCATTTGACTTAACAGCGGACAACTCATACGATTCAGGTTGTGGCTGTGTGTTGAATCAAGGTGTCGTGAGGATTGAAGGGCGGTTCAAAGAGGCTTTGAAGAAAAGTGTCACCTGCATTATTTACGCTGAATATGATGGAAGTATTGAAATCGATAAGAACCGTAATGTATTCACAAGCTTCTAAAAATATATAAATAACGTGAACATGTGAGATTTTGATAGAGTCTGCTCCAGAAAATAGTCATGACGCATTGTGTCTTCATTTTTAGCCAAAAGATTTACTACTTCACTTAACAAAATATTTGAAAACGACGTGTGATGTAGATTTGAAAACGCTGTTAACTGTAATAAAAATCTGTACTTTTTCTCTACTGTCGAATGAATATTTCCCTTTCTAAATTTATCAGCTGTGCATCTCAACCACGTAATGCAAGTTTCAAAACTTGTTGTTGGTAACATTATTTTAAACTTCTTAATTATTTTTTCCATCTTTTATTATTATTATATAATTTCCCTTATTTCTATTTAATTTTATATTTTATTTTAAACTTCTTAAAATGTTTATTCATTTTAATGTTTCCTCTCCAAACGTGAGCGGTATCACACGGTGCAGCTCGGCTCTTTGCGGGCGCAACTTAACAAGGCGCCCAGCGCGCTTCTTCTTTTTGGGTGGTTGTACAGGTACAGGCTCACGTGATGAGCGTGCACGTTGCAGTCGCCTTTGTAACTCCTCTATACTTAGTGGTTGAGGCCCTGGAAGGGGTGATGCTCGACGATTTACACCTTTCAGTTCTTGACCCTTATCTGCTGTTGTTACTTTCGCAAATAACGTCGTTTTTATGAGTTCCAGACTTGATTTCGCTGGCTCTTCAACAAAGCTGTTGCTGGATATCCTGAATATCAGGCTTCCCTTCTTCCTTTTGATAATTCGCAGATTATCTTTTGCGATATTCGTCCAAAGTTATACGCTTAGGTATACTTTTGTTTGGGCTACTCATTTCAAGCTAACCTAAGTCAGCTGAAAAATAGGCCTTGTAGGGCCACAATCTTTAAAAAAAGTATGACTGTAAGATTGGAAAAAAGAACAAAGGATTAAAAAGAAACATTACATATTTTTCGTGTCCCAACTTCTTCCAAAAGACTTCAAAAACTTCTGTCTGATTATTGACTGCAGCACTTCACTTTTATACTGTCTTCGTGCTCATAAGGTGTCATGGATAAGTAATTCCAAACATCAATAGCAGATGTTTTCACACTAATTACTACAACATGAAACAGGTGATACTTGAAATCATGAAATCACTGAATTAATATTTTTTCCATCTGCCTCTCAAGCCACATTGTAGCACAGCATTCAATAAATCTGTCAATTTAATATGCACTGCTTAAAACACATTTTTTCCGCAGACACTAAATACATTCACTCTCAGTTGGTTCAATATACAGGTCTTTTCATGTCCAGCGATCCTTGCCTCTAGCGTACCAAGCAAACGTAAGCAACCATAAAACATCTTCTAATTGGCATATATACAGTTTAATTATGTATTACACCATTTCACATCATTCCATTTCACCTGAATTCAACTCAAGACGCGTCACATTCGACAACAACTCTACAACCGGCCGTTTAGGATCCTCTCTGACGTCATCCATAGTGTCGAAACATACCTTCCATTTCAGTTTAAAATGCAGGTGATATTGAAATCTTTTCAATAATATTTCTTTTTTCGCAAGTTTGTTGGTTCGTAAGCGAG
The DNA here is from genome assembly GCA_963942545.1 of Oxycera nigricornis. Classification (NCBI taxonomy): domain Eukaryota; kingdom Metazoa; phylum Arthropoda; class Insecta; order Diptera; family Stratiomyidae; genus Oxycera; species Oxycera nigricornis. The sequence continues at coordinate 72,375,567 of OZ012662.1, forward strand.
TTAATTAATATGCACGCAATTGCAACACGGTCAATGCGACGTCACGATAAACCTTGGGGGAGTCCCTTTAATTACAATAAACATGTATGTGATCGTTCTCTCTACCACCATTCACTCGCCTATCTAAAGTCTTTTTTGTATTTTTTACCACCTGTTTGAAAACATCTCCACGTATATGTGCATGAAGTTAATTGATATGCGACCGATCGAAATTCTCATTCCATGCAGATACACGAATATGCACCCATTGATGATACGATCGAATCAGTATGAATGGCTATTACCATTAAAATTTCACACTTCTTTTCACCCTTCGTTCGCACAAATAAGTACAGCAATACAGCGTATTGAAATCAATGGGTTCGTATTACATTAAGCTAATTTTTCTACCGAGCCACAGAAAATGTACGTGCAAGGCTTTAACCTGTACCCATCATTCGTTGTCTTAAACAGGTGCTTCATACATTCGCTTGAAGGAAAACTTGAATTAACATTCTCGGTATCGCCAACGAACGAAATTCAAGTTAAATTCGCACATGAAGGTACATTTGTGTTCTTTCTGTCTGGTTTTCATGCGCTCCTGTTTCACCATTTTACAATGCTAGTACGATCGAAATTCAAGTTGAGTTTGAACATACGTACATACATACATACATTAATATAATTTCTTTTCCAAGCCTCTCTGTTGATTCGTAAGCAAGTTAATTAATATTCACGACATAGCCAACGAACGAAATTCAAGTTGAATTCGCACATGAAAGTACATTTATGTTTTTTCTGTCTGGTTTTCATGCGCTACTGTTTCATCATTTTACAAAAATTGACTTTAGTAGCCTTTCTAACGTACTCTAAGCCTCCTTACAACCAACCAGTTATGCACACAACATATCCCAACACATGACACAAACCACAGCTACAGCCAAAACATCTGACCCTATTTCTACCACCTATGACTACCTGATGCACCCAACCGCAACACCCCGATCCTCTATAGCCTTCCATCAACGTTCAAAATCATCGCCAACCACCTGATCTGCTATTGCTTTCTACCAGCGCCGCCAATCAACACCACACACCAGAAAATCACAGCCCCAACCCAGATCCTCCATAGCCTTCTACCAACGCTGCCAATCACCGCCACACACCTGATACCAACACTACAAATCACAGCCCCCATTCCACACCGCACCCAAGACCAAACCACTCTGATTCACCACTTCCCAAACAATCACCGCCACACACCTGATACAAAACCACAATCTCAGCACCCGATCCTCCGTACACCCAAGACCAAGGCACTCTGATTCACCCTATCCCAGCCAAACAAACGTGGTACCCCAAGCCACTCGCTATTCTGATTGGAAAAGATTGTAAATGCCGTTCCCACCCATACAAAAAACGGTTCTGTGGTACGTCACTTACTACTCACTAAATAAATTCTCTACTGAACTAGTTTGCCTTAAGCTAGAGTTAGAGCGTATTGGATAGGAACGCCAGGATTTTTCATTCCTAAGGAACATAGATAGGAAAATTCAACAACGGACTTACATTAGTGCGATCACTTGCCACATGTACTGTGGTAACTGCTATCTTCAGCCAGCCACTTCCAACAATATTCCTTTGTTGCTGCTATTCTCCTTCAGAATTGCACGGCACTTTCCGCGAGTGGGATAATCAATTTAACCGTTGATATATCCAGGAACTGTTGCGAAGCTCAAATGCTTATGGAACCACACACGATTTTGATCGATTTTAAAATTCCCGATAGGCGATATTCTTTCGTCTGGTAACCGATAGTCCGTCGATTTATCCGGGCTTAAAACTTATCGATAATCGATATCCGTCGCCTTGCCCTTTTTCCGACTGCGCCAGTTAAAGTATCTTTACTACTGATACACAAAAAAACGATTTTTAATTAAACAATTTTATTTTCGCTACGATTACAATGGATGTTTTAAGACAACTGTACTTTTTCCGTCGCTTTAGGTGTATTTAAAGTTTATCATTTGCTGCGTCTGCAACACGTGATTCTTATCCAAAGGTGCGATGACATCTTTGCCCAGTGTGCAATTTCCACTGTTGCGGAATTTTGCGGACACCTGAGTCTGCGGTCTGGGCCAGCCTGTTATTGTTAGGCGTGGGAACTCACTGTAACTCGTGCGAGAATAATCTTAAAGTAAAGTAAGAGGTCGAGCCTCAGAAAGTTTTGTTGTTTTACTTGAAGTCCGTTAGGACTATTTTTGTCGAACATGTAAATCGGGCAATTTAGATGGCTGAATCTCTCAAAAATGGGATTCGGGACTTCGTCTAGGCAATCGTACCCACGACATTACGCGCCGAACAGAGCTGGCCTGCTAGCAGCCGTCGCCATCTAGCCAAGTAGAGGCCGAACCCAATTTGTCAACACGACTAATGGGTTCGTTGCCTCGTCCCAGGAATTAACGTTCAATGAGGCGAACGAGACGAGAGTCTCGTTGCCTTGAAATTTCGTTGCAACTTCGTTCGTGAATACATTTCTCATTACAACTGGGGCGACCGTTTAGTGAACATCAATGGAAGTTCACTGTTCAACTGGCTGACTGCCGGAAATCAAGCTTTGTTTGCCATTCTTAACGCCGGAATCCCCACTTTCCCCAGGGGTAGCTCCTATACTGACAATTACATTATATCCGCCTCTCTCTTGAATACGCACGCTGACCCCCATAGACGCATAACTAGCGCAGCTCCCTCGGATCAGCACGCACTTCTACTTGACCTCCTCCTTCGGGAAAGGGCACCCATTATTCCCCTTTTGTAGAAATCTGTATCGGACAAGGCGATCCCCGAATTTCAATCTGAAAACTGAAGTCGAAAATAAAGTCAACAGGTTTGTCCACGGGCATATTGGTTCGTACCTTTGTGTCTTCACAAAAACGAATCGATTATCCATTGCCCCTTATTCACCTTTTAGAAAATATTTAACTCACCCCGACGAGGTTATATCAATAATAAAGTCTCTAAACAACAGAAAATCGTCAGGACCAGATGGAATTCCCAACTATCTGCTGAGAAAATGTGCCTGGGCCCTTTCTAAACCACTGGCCGTAGTCCTTAACAACTGTGTTAATAATGGTTACTTCCCTAAACTCTGAAAGAAAGCTCTGCTTATCCCAATTCCAAAAAAACGTTCGGATGGCCAGATAATTTCGTTTAGACCTATCTCCATGCTTTCTAATCTGGGTAAAATTCTCGAAAAAGTTTGGCTCCCTTCATTTTCTGAATTTGCATCCCCCTTAATTCAAAAGGAACAATTCGGGTTTAAGCCTAAAATCTCTACGGAATAAGCAGTTCTCTCTCTCCACGATTTTGTCTCTACTGGCCTCCGGAAAAAGGAGTCGACAGTAGCATGCACTATCGACCTAGAATAAGCTCTGTCTGGACTAAAGGTCTGATTTATAAGCTACTTGTCAGTCAATGCCCTCTCCTTCTTTGTCGTTTAATCACTTGTTTCCTCGAGGACAGATGGCTGTCCATCAAAATCAACTACTACGACACAGCTCCGGTTCAAGTCAATTCAGGTCCCCCAAGGCTCCATTATGGGTCCCTCACTCGTTAATTTTACCTGCATGACCTTCGCACCAATATCGATTCCTTAAATATTCCAAATCCAGTCACAGACTCCTTCTCCACTTGGAGTTTGATGTACGCAGACGATATAATCGTCATCAAAACCACTCAAGAAAATTGAGTCCCACGTTCGCATGCTGAATAATTATACGAACGAATGGTCCCTCGCAATCGATGCAAATAAATGTGAACTAGTCTGCTTCCGCAACGCCTATGGAAAAGGCTACAAAGGCGCACTTGCGCAAAGCAAACAATTGTTGCTTTCAATTAATAATCATGATTTTCCTTTGAGAGAATCTATCAGTTATCTCGGAGTTTTATTTCACCACAGCATCAAATTCAACCGACATGCTCAAACAATGCTTTAAGAAGCAAATAGTTCCTCAGCCGTACTCTCACCTTTGTTCTCCAAAAGAGCTTTAGACCCCAGAACTAAGCTTCTCATGTATAAGGCACCCATCAGGCCCATCATTACGTACTGTTTTCTCGTTTGGGTAACCATATCTATCTCCGCTGCAGAAGATTTAGAAATTTTCGAACGATTTTTTTTAGAAAATGTCTTTCAAGACACCGAAGGCCTAATAAGAAGGTCTACAGAAACCGTATTCTCTATGAAGAAAGTAAAATTGTTCCTCTACTCCGCCACATGGTCGACCAAGGAACACAACGGCTGAATAAATGGTCCATCCACTCGGAGCCCACAGTAAATGAACTCTTCCATCGCAACCTCACATTAACCGACGCTTCCCAATCTCTATCCCCAATCCAGCTATTATATTCAGAGAACTCTCACTTTCGTTCCTCTGACTATCTGCACTCCCAAAAGCACCCGTTCTATTTATTTTCAGATCCACATACTGAACGAGGATAATCAACCAGCAGAGGTAGGAAGAAGAAATTTAAACAGTTTATGTCGCTGTCAAACTATTTAAATGTAGCAGTATTCAATGTCAAAATTTCATGTCCGTCAAAAGTCTGAAAATCTGAATCTGAATACGGAACGAGGGTAGCCTGCATTCAAATCATAATATAAGTAGACTGTAAGATACTATCTCTAAGCATATGTTAACTTTAAGTGACTATTTTAAGTTCCAAGCGATCTTTATTTGACTGAAATGTGTACCATAAAGTCTTTAGCCAGCAAGTTTTCGATCGAATGTATAATAAACTATCCTGTACACCGAAGGTCAAGGAAGTCCATTTAAAGACTCTGGCCATACCTAAAACTCTTGATGTTCGCATTTAGTCGCTCTCGAGTCGCTTCCACATCCTTTGAGAGCCGCATTTAGTCGTCTCTTACACTCTTTGTACCTTCTAATACTTCCAAAATCCAGCATCTAAACACCTCGTACACTAAAATAAATTGTAAATAGATCTTTGTAAGGTTAAGTTTGTTTTTGTTAGTTAAGTAATCAATGTAAAAGCCATATGAGCCAATGGCACAATCAATCTAAAATTCAATTAACCTCTAAGAATTGGCCACGGCCGGATTTAAACATTATTTTTTTAAACATGTTGTTTGACAACTATGTCGATGTGAAACTATCTTACTGCATCATATGTCAATGACATTTATTTCATGTACGTCAGAATTTATCTGAATCTGCAATTCAAAAAAATTAATTAGAAAACATGATTGTCACGCATCTGTAGAAAACTTGCTCGATAATATTTCCATCGTGAAAGATTGTTTGGACGCTGCACGATTTTTGTCTTCGGTTGATTTTATTCACTTCATTCATTAATCCACCGAATCCATAAAATTTCCTAAGTCACAATTCACAACCCTCCATATTTAAAACTCACTTTGAGTGAACACTAACCTCACTTTCAGCACGTCAGTTAAAGTTCCTCGGGTCCGGACCCGACAAACTCAGGCCTAACAAAAATATCAACTTCGACGTAAGCTCTTACGAAAAGTTTCACACTTTGACGGAACGTATGTTGAATTGAGCATAGCTGTTAGTGAGAGGTTGCGTACCATTACAGGCCGACTTGCAGGCTCGAACGTCAATTGTGGTCAGACCTTATTAGTGTTATAATTTGCTTCGGTACACATGTTTTCGCACACTAATTCGGTCGAGGCTTTGCTGCATTAAATTTTATCTTTTCGTTCCTTTTGCGTGCAAGCTTAGAAACATAAAACCAAAGTGTAATGAAGCGAATAATTGCGAACGATATCGTTCCGAAATTTCAAGCCAACAGGACTTTCGTCTTGTTGGCCTCAATGGACGTTCAGTCCCCGGGACGAGGCAACGAACCCATGGGTCGTTCAGAAAAATTCGGGTTCGGCCTCTTCCTAGCTAGAGGAGTGATGGCTGCTGGCAGGCCAGCTCAGCTCGGCACGTATCGTCGTGGGTGCGTTCTCTAGCATCAGTCCCGAATCTCATTTCCAGAGATTCAGCCATCAAGTTGCCCAAATACATACCAACAAGAAAAATTTGATCAACCAAAACAACCTATTCATCATGTGAGGCTATACCTCCTACGTTACTTTACCCATAGAATTCGCGCACGCATACCGAGATAATACTTCAGCGGAGCTCGCCAGGCGCAGATGTTGCTGCCTGGGTCCGCCATGTAGGACAATTCAACTGTTCGAAGTGACCTCTACACGTCAACAGGAAGCAGCGGCCAACTTCAAACTAGTCCAGTTCGTCCTTCGACACCATCGGCTACGCACGCGTCCTTTAACTAATATTATTATACTTTGTAATTATATTTATATCTCTTAATAAACCGGTTAGTAGTAAGAAGCCTTTCGTTTCACTACATTGGTGACCCCGCGCGTGAATTTTACAGCGAAAACATAACTTCAGTGTGATTTCGTGATGGCTACGGCAAATTCACCGGACAATAAGACCGACGCCGCGACGCCAATTATCCCACGTCGCACGTTCGATAGTGCAGCCGGTGTCGAATCACTGCAAACGTTGCGGTTACCACCATTTTGGCAACGACGGCCAAGTTTATGGTTCGTGCAAGTGGAGGCTCAATTTGCCACGCACAGAATTTTGAGTGACGCTAGCCGCTTTAACGCCATTGTGGCATCCTTGGACTCCCCCATTTTGGAACAAGTAGCGGACATAGTCGAATCACCTCCACCAGAGTGTAAATACGACGCGCTCAAAAATGCTTTAGTGTCGCGACTCGCCGATTCCCCTGAGAAAGCCTTGATTAAAGTGTTAACGGACCTAGAACTGGGTGACAAAAAGCCGTCGCAATTATGGCGAGAAATGAAATCGCTTGCCGCGGACCAACTCGGTGATGATGCTGTGCGCGCATTATGGTTAAGACGATTACCATCGCGAGTGCGTGCGATATTGACAGTAACGACGGACATTAGAATTGAGTCCCTTCTAAAAATGGCAGACAAAATTTTGGAAGAATGTGGGATGACTTCAATAGCATCCGTCGCGTCCCCTTCTCCGAGTGAAAATTTCGATGAACTTAGCAGAAAAATCGCAATTTTATCGTCGAAACTAGAAGCATTTGAATTGCGAAGTCCATATCGAGGACGATCGCGCTCGCGTTCGCGTAACCGCCGCGGCATTGACAAATTGCGTTCCCGAGAACCACCGATCTGTTTCTACCATAAACAATATGGACAAAAGGCAAGAAAATGCCGAAAACCCTGTGAATACCACGCGGAAAACTAGAACGCTCGTCGTCATGCGCGGTTAATGACGACAGCCGTAAACAAAACCGCCTTCTCGTCAGGGACCAGCAAAGTGGCATCCTCTTTCTTGTCGACACGGGCGCTGACGTCTCCGTGATTCCATTGGATGACCACACCTTGCGGAGGACCCCCACAGATCTAAAACTCCACGCAGCCAACAACTCTACAATAGACACGTACGGAGAACGGCTCATGGACCTCGATTTCGGGTTAAGGCGGAAAATGAAATGGTATTTTCATATGGCGGATGTAAGTAGACCGATTTTGGGCGCTGATTTCCTTAGATCTTTTAATCTTTTGGTTGATTTGCGTAACAAACGCTTAGTGGATGGGAACACCAAACTATACACGCAAGCGAAGATTTGTAATGGCGCCTCAACCACGATTACGGTTCTGGCTAAAAACAATGAGTTTCGATACTTGTTGAACAAGTATCCAAAGATATCGAACTCATCAAATTTCATTTCGTCTGTGCCACATACCATATGCCATAGAATTGTCACAAAAGGACCACCAATAGCCGAAAGACCCAGACGACTCGCCCCAGAGAAATATTCAGGTGCTCGTTCTGAATTCGAGTACATGGTTTCACAAGGAATTTGTCGTCCATCTGACAGTCCTTGGGCTAGCCCTTTGCATCTGGTTATGAAGAAATCTGGGCAGTGGAGGCCATGTGGTGACTATCGCAGATTGAATGCTGTAACGATTCCCGATCGTTACCCGATAGCACACATCGAAGATTATGTGAACAAATTACACGGCAAATCGATTTTCACTACGTTGGATTTGGAACGTGCATACCACCAAATACCAATCCATCCAGATGACATTCCAAAAAGCGCTGTTGTGACTCCGTTCGGTTCGTTTGAGTTTTGCCGAATGACTTTTGGTTTGCGAAATGCAGCGCAAACCTTTCAACGATTCATCAACTTGGTTTTGCGCGGCCTCGACTTCTGCTATGTATATCTTGACGACATACTTCTAGCATCACAGGACAGCGACGAGCATCATCGTCATCTAGAAAAAGTTCTGGAACGACTAAACTCGTACGGGATAAAAATAAATGTTTCCAAATGTGTTTTTGGAGCACAAACGGTCAAGTATTTGGGCTATGAAATATCTGGAAAAGGATCGAGACCACTACCAGAACGGGTAAGTGCAATAATCGCATTTAAAAGACCCCAAAATCTACTAGAGCTGCGAAGATACTTGGGGATTATTAATTTTTATAGACGTTTCTTGCATAAAGCAGCTGATGTCCTTGCACCACTCAATGCTTATCTTTCAAACGATAGCAAAAACAGTAAAGTGGTAATCGATTGGACAATAGAAGCATCTCAGGCTTTTGAGAAAAGCAAGAAATTGATTGCTGACGCAGCATTGCTGGCACATCCCAAAGATGATGCACATTTACTGCTCAAAACAGACGCTTCGGACGTCGCAATCGGTGCTGTCTTAGAGCAATTACAAGACGGAATTCGAAAACCGCTGGGATTCTTTTCCAGAAAACTGAACCCAGCGCAAACCAGCTACAGCACGTACGACAGAGAACTTCTAGCAATATATGAAGCAATTAAGCACTTCAGATATATGCTCGAAGGAAGAACTTTTTCGAATGAGACTGACCATAAGCCGCTATTTTTTGCGTTCAACCAGCGTGCAGATAAAGCATCACCTCGTCAGATGAGACATCTGGAATTCATCAGCCAATTCTCAACAGACATAAAACATATTAATGGATCGAAAAACACAGTCGCTGATGCACTTTCGCGATCGAATGTTGACGCACTAGCAAGGATTTCAAGTCCAACTGCTGACGACATCGCTAAAGCGCAGATAAATGATGCAGAACTAAAACATCTGCTACAAACATCAACTTCGCTAAAGCTGAAACAGTTTCCATTAGAAGGAGGAAATGTTTTATATTGCGATACTTCACTAGGTTCCATTCGCACATATATTCCAATCGCGTTGCGAAAATTACTATGCGACCGAATTCATGCACTATCGCATCCAAGCAGTAAATCAACATGCAAACTCATCGCGAGCAAATACGTTTGGCCTAGAATGAGGAAAGACGTTATCAAATGGGTGAGGAATTGCGAAGCGTGCCAACGATCAAAAATTCATAGACACGTGACTTTGGCACCTCAGGAGTTTCCTACGAGAGACCAACGATTCCAGCATATCCATTTAGACATTGTCGGCCCGCTACCATCATCGAAAGGATATTCATACATCCTAACAGCAGTAGATCGCTTCTCTCGTTGGCCTGAAGCATTTCCAGTGGATGACATTAATGCTGATACGATCGCATCCACATTTTTCACCAACTGGGTAGCAAGATTCGGAACGCCTGAAATAATAACAACGGATCAGGGATCCCAATTTGAATCGACGTTGTTTCAAGCCATGCTTCGATTTGTAGGAAGTAATAGAATACGAACGACCGCCTATCATCCAGCTTCCAACGGCATGGTGGAGCGATTCCACCGTTCTTTAAAAACTGCCATCAAGTGCCACGAATCTCCAGACTGGATCGACGTTTTACCTGCAGTCTTGTTAGGCCAAAGAACGGCATATAAAGAAGACATCAAGTGCTCAGCTGCGGAGATGGTTTATGGGATGCAGCTGCGACTACCAGGAGAGTTTTTCGACGATTCGCTGCCTGACAATCAACACATTTTTATTGAAAAATTTCGGTTGAAGATGCAGCAGCTTAAACCAACTCCGGCTTCTCACCACAACCAACGAAGTGTATTCGTCTATAAAGATTTGGATAAATGCAGTCATGTTTTCTTGAAACAAGGTACCAGCAAGAAAGCTTTGCAACAACCATATTCTGGACCATACGAAGTGATTGAACGGCTCAACGATCGAACTTTTAAGATTCGAATAGCCACTAACAAAACTTCAACGGTAAATGTGGAGCGACTCAAGCCAGCACATTTGGAAAATACTCAACTTGATACTGCAGCATCGCAGTCACCCAAAACATATGCTGGTCCGAAAACTAAGAAACTTCAAGTGACATTTAAGACAGGGAGTTAAATATCTGTTATCGCTGTCACTTGGGGAGGACTACTGTAGGACAATTCAACTGTTCGAAGTGACCTCTACACGTCAACAGGAAGCAGCGGCCAACTTCAAACTAGTCCAGTTCGTCCTTCGACACCATCGGCTACGCACGCGTCCTTTAACTAATATTATTATACTTTGTAATTATATTTATATCTCTTAATAAACCGGTTAGTAGTAAGAAGCCTTTCGTTTCACTACACGCCATACCATGGCCTAGCGCTTGCGTGTCCGCATGTGTTGGGGGCACTAGGCCCACCAATACTTACTTCAGCCGGGGTGAACCCTGTTCCTTAAAGCCAGAAGGAGGAAGAATCTTAGGAAACTCTCGCTTAATAGGTTAATTATTCCATTTTTATTTTTTCAACCTGCCTTTTACAATTCATAATTCATTTTTTCTGTATTTTTATTATAACTAATCATGGGTTATGCATTAAGATAGCGAATTAACCAATTGTCATCAATCATATGCATGTAAACTAATAAACAAACCAGTGTTTCGTATATGCAATTCAATTACTTCATTTTCCGTGGATATTCCTAAACATGCATCAAATATATACTGGTTCGGTTTAAGTTGAAAGATAAGGGAATAAAAAAATATGATAATTTTACTTTATACGAAAATATGGTTGATGTTGATGAGAAAAAAAACAATCATAGCCAATGAAAATCACACGACTTAGCAGCAGTGCAGATAAAATTTATAGCATCGATTTGGCTTGTCAAGAAAAAAAGCAAAATACTCAATCTTTACATGTTTGTTTTGTTTTTCAATTAATGCACAGCAAATAATCATTTCGATATATTCAATTTTTTTCATTAATGTATTTCTGTCACCATTCACCGTTTCGTCATATCTTCGTTTGGGTTACGTACCATGTGTAAATCATTGTAACGAGCCTAAGTATTTGTGTTTCAATTATATACATTCACGGTTTTCTTACATTTCTATGTTTTCTTTCACTTTTCCCCTATTCTATATTTTTGAGACTTATAAATTCTTTATGAATATTTACTGACTCTTATTTTTCTTGGGGATTGTTCAACAATCTGTTCAAGAAGAACCTTCATCTAGTATTTAACTTAGCGTTTGGTCTTTAAATTTTTTTTTCTATTTTTAGATTGAAGTATTTTAGCATTTTTTTGTTTCATGCAATGTGGTTTGATATAGTTATGAGCGATTGAACCTCAATATAGTAAACTAGCGAAGGAAGATTTTTTTCAGATGGAATGCCTAATCAACTATTTCGCGTAATGCTTTCATTTCATTTAGTTAATTATGATACTTCCCGAATTGTTTGCTGGTTTGTTCCTTAGTTTCCCACGCAATCACATCGCTCTCCCCCACAATTTTCGGTGAAAATATTCCTCAGCTCGAATAAATTCACGGGTTCAAACATCGATTCAGAACTCACTCGATAAACTAGCTTAACTTCAAATGACACTGTCCTCTCCTCCGGTTCTCAAACAAAAAACTCAAAAACACGCGAAATCAAAAGGAAAGGGCAGAACTCGTGATCCTTGCCTCAATACATTTGTTCACATGGTATCGCCGAAATTTTTAGTTTGCACGTGTTCAGACATAACCTCACTTGGAACTCATTAGTGGCAAAACAAATCAGCATATAAAACGATGCTTTCAAGTCCACTCACACAAGGCAAAAAAACGCGAGATCAATCAGGGACCAGACTCCACAACTTTCCACATTTTTGGTTTGGTTTAAAATGAATCGCACATCAATTTTTAGACTTTAAGTACATTTTTAACTTTTTCTTGGGCCTCACACGACCTTTTCCTCTTCCAAAAAACAACTCGCCAAAAGTAGAACTGCAACCCTCCGTCCAGGTGCTCCACATCCACTCGCCCCAACTCCCTAAGCCAAGTCTCCTTCTCTCCTGGCAGCAATCCAACTCCCAGATCCGATAACGGTTCTCCTCAGAGAACCGGTCGATTAGCTGCCAAACCAGATTCCCTGGTTCGAGCGCTGTACGCTGGTTTTTGAGAATGACTTGGTGTGCGGGGTTGCCGCTTCTGACTACACCCAAAGATTACAAAATTATTTTTTTTCCATGCCGTGCGCTATTACAAAAGCAAAATGTTAACAATATACAATAGACAAACTCTTGGTCAGGAAATAAAACTATAAAGTTAAATTTAAAAAAACATTGGAAGAATTTCAAGAAAAAACTATGAGATTGATTTTTACTCAACTTCAACGACTCGTTTATACATAGAACTATGTTTCTCGAAGGAAGCGACAACTTTAACATTTTTTGTCTTAAGCTTCGTTTTTGACAGCTCAAAGTGTCTGTGTTATATGTTCATTATGCTGCTTTGGAGTATTTCATGTCGCCACTCCCGTTGGAGTAGAATCACAGCCGAAGAATTTGACTTCCGAGAAAATTTTCGGTTGGAATAATTATGTAGCAAATTAAGCCCTGTTTACATTTTGTTTAGTGCTTAGTGCGAGTGTGAAGTGCAACTGTTTAGTGATTAGTACTAAACATGTATGGACATCAACTGTTTAGTGCGAGTGTTTAGTGATTAGTGAAGTTGACTGTTTAGCTGCGCTTTCTATTTTTTTGCGAGTAACCTCGTCCCCCGCGCCCCGACACGACCGGTCACTCGCAGAGTTCCTGCTATTTCACAAGTTTGGACAGACTCTGCCCGTTTAGTGTTTAGTGCGAAGTGCGAGTATATATACATGAAAATGGCTGAAAAAAAGTTGACAGAAGATAAAAATAAGTTTCTTTTGTTGAAGAATATTCGAAACATGGATGTTCATACAACTGTAAATCCGCCAACTATAAAAATAAAAGCGCTCGTGAAGCAGCTCTTTTAAAAATAAGTATGGCAATGAACATTCCGTACTTGCACTCTCCCACTAAACACTTTGGGACACTACTCGCACTAAACACTCTCACTCGCACTTTACTTGCACTCGCACTCGCACTTTACTTGCACTCGCACTCGCACTAAGCACTAAACAAAATGTAAACAGGGCTTTACTGATGTTTCATGACTAAAACCAGTGATTTATTTTTAGGATGTGATTAAATGAGAAAACAAAGGAAGATTTCGTTGGAGTCTATGGCGATACGGATAAATTTACCTGTAACTAAAGGAACTCGTAAAACTTATTCGATTGGATTTATGTGGATTAATTGATTATTTAGTACTCTATATACGTATCTGAAATATCATTCACGTTTAAAATAAATTTGGAAACTAGTTTTAGCCATGTAAAAGTGATGGCTTTTGTATTGTTATGTAGTTTTAGGTTAAATATGTCAATACTATTATCTATATTTGATTCGGTTTGTGTATTGCATAAACTAAAGTATTTTTTCATGTTTTGATATTGTTATTGTTTCTGTTTTTGGAATTGCTAAAATATGTTTGAATTAATTGCTATCGGTGTAATTTTTAAGTTACAGCAACCTACTTATCCTCAAGTCCTTAGCAAACTCTAATGGACTATTAAGGATCGACAACGACGATCTTGCAATATAAAGGAAACCTTCTTACACCAATGGTTGTAGGTGGAGAAGATTGAAGAGGGGAGGATTCGGATAATTGAAAGAAACTCTGGTGAGGTTCGAATTGGGAATGAAGTTTATTGAACCAAAAGCTGCATATATACTATTTACAAAACATTGATTAGGTCGATTAAACATTTTTACAATTCTTTGAAGCAATCAAAATTTTGTTGACTTGAAAAACGTACATTGAACTTCGTGCATTCGAACAAAATTGTCATCACAAATGCATTATTTTAGCAATGCAATGACTTAAATTGACTAAGTTCAATGTACGAGATATAATTGTTATCTTATTCAAATTATGTACATTAAACCACAAAGTTAGCATTCAATGTACATGCAATGTTCGGTCATTAACAGGTTGGGTGCCCCATGACGGTTAATAAAGCTGAACAAAATTGTTGTTTGCCCATCCGCTGTTACGTAAAACTTGCTTAGAGATGCTTGGCGGTTGGCAAAAATTTGGGTAAATCTTTCGCTAAGGCCCGTTTCTTCACTGGGTCCCTGTTTGAATTTCTAGATGCTGTTTTGGGATCGTCGGTTGCAAAAAATCACGTGTTGGGCATGATGAGCTGTTTCCACAGTAACTGAAAGTTCTTCACTGCGGTCATAGGACAAGAGCTTCTATTGTGTCTGCCATAGATTTCGTCTATCACGCAAGTTACAATTGATAAACAAGCTCCTAAGCTTGATGACCAATCTATAAACAACGTACGTTTCTTCTAAACATCCGTTGTATCAAGTCAGCATTATTAAATTCTTTTAATATATCCAATTTCATTAACATCATGACTTCATTATGCTGATGCATGATTCATATTATAAACTATTGACACTAACGTATCAACTCATTGTTTACACAGTTGCATCATCTCATATTTATGCTGATGTATCTTATAATATCATATTTCATAAAATGCTGATCTTATCTTTTTATTCCCTTGATCAAAATTGCAACTATGCAATTTTGGGTTCTTTGTTTCCCATCTGTATAAATACCACTTGATCATCCAGATCAAAGTTAGCTGTTACCTATTATTCAATCGAGTTGTTATTCAGTTATCATTCAATCGAGTTATTGTTCAAACGTGTTGACTGCTTGTCAAGTTAATAAAGTGTTTTTTTAAATAATAATAAAGTGTTTTAATTAGTAATACCAAGTTTGGTATTGATATATTTTTGTAGTAATAAAAGTGTAAAAACATAACTGGCGCAGTCGCTATTCTAAGTTGGGAGGAACCTCTTAGAATATAAACGAACCTTATTGAATTGGAAAACAATTCATAACATAATCGAAGAAAATTCGATGTGTTTAATAAAAGTGATTAGTGATAAAATAACTAACTCTAATCATACAAAGAAAATTTGTATGATCTTAAAACAACTGGTATAAAGTGTTAAATTCAAATAAGTAAATTGCAGAAAATTCAAATGAAAAACTGAATTCATAAACACCAAACCATAATAACTCAACACCAAAACAATTATAATAAATAACAAATGATTTAAAAAATTATAAAAATTTGTGATAAAATAAAATAAATAAATAATCGGTATAACAACAATCGATACAAAAATTATCCTAATAATAATTACAGTAATAAAAACTTTAGAAATTTTCACAATAACAGATTTTCAAATAATAATAATAATCGCTATAATCAACAATATAAAAATAATCGTCCAGAACCAATGCAAATTGAAAATTCGGATCGATTTCGACAATGATTTAATAACCAAAACCAAAAATCAGAAGCCATGGATATAAGCTTTTATCAAATTGCCTCGGAAGAAGTCCTTTACCAATTCCTGCCTTAATCGACACTATTCCTGCCTTAATCGACACTGGTGCATCCGTCTCCAGCATTGATAAAAACTGTTCCCCTGAAGTTCCTGAAATTATATTAAATAAACCAATAACAATTGAGGGACTAGGTAGAGAATATCAAATAACTGACAAAATAAAAACTAATATGCCTATTGAATTTGAGTTACCCGAAAATCATAAAATACTTTGGAATATAATGAACTTTCAAAATAAAAATTTCAAAGCTTTAATTGGACAAAATTTGTTACATCCGCTAAATGCAAAACTTAATCTAGGTGAAGGTAGTATGCAAATAAACGGAAAACGTTTACTCTTTACATATGCCGTTCCTGAAGAAATTAATCTTCAATACAAGCTAGAACCATTAGGGATAAAATCTTCAAGGGATTAAACTAAGAAGAAGTTTTCGCTTTAAGAAACATCATCAGAGAAAATGATGATTTGTTTTATAAAGAAGGAGACAACCTAACATGTACAACACAAACTAAGCATGAAATAATAACTACATCTAACAAACCATTATATTCAAAAATTAATTAATTAATGCTGAAACAAGGCATAATTCAACCTTCAACATCCCCTTACAATGCTCCAATATGGGTTGTGCCGAAAAAAATGGACAACTGTGGTAAAACCAAATGGAGAATCGTAATCGATTATACGAAACTCAATGAAGAAACCATTGATGATAAATTTCCTATTCCTAATATAGAAGGAATTTTCGACAAACTTGGAAAGTCTCAGTATTTCACAACTTTGGATTTGGCGAAAGGCTTTCATCAAATTGAAGTCAGCGAACATGACCGAAATAAAACAGCCTTTTCAACTCCACAAGGACATTATGAGTTCATTCATATGCCCTTTGGATTGAAAAATGCCCCATCAACATTCCAAAGAATGATGAACGAAGTACTTGTAGAACATATTAATAAAATATGTGTCGTATTTCTTGATGATATACTAATTTTTGCAACTTCACTCCAAGAAATGGAGAATAATATTAAAAAAAATATTAAATACTTTGAGAAAATTTCAATTGAAAATACAAATTGACAAATGCAATTTTCTTTTCAAAACAAGCAGAATATCTTGGACATATTCATTCAACCGAAGGTATTAAACCAAACCCAAATAAAATCGAAGTCATAAAAAATCTTAAAATACCAGAAACCACAAAAAAAATCATTTTTAGGTATAACCGGATATTACAGGAAATTCATAAAAAAATATGCAAAAATTGCCCTTCCATAAACTGACAACCTGAAAAAAGATAGAAAAATTAAAACGGAAGATCCTAAATACTATGCAGCTTTTGAAAAATTTAAAAACATCATAATTAATTACCCAATACTTCACTACCCTGGTTTTAAACAAAAATTTGTTCTTACAACCGACGCATCTGATAAAGCCATAGGCGCAGTTTTATCTCAAAATGGACATCTATTTCTTTTGCAAGTCGAACGCTTAATGAACATGAGCGAAATTACTCGACTATTGAAAAGGAACTTTTATATAGTTTGGGCAACAAAATATTTCAGACCATACTTATTCGGAGTAAAATTTGATATTAAAACTGACCATAGACTTTTAGTTTGGCTTTATAATCTAAAGGCACCTAATAGTAAACTTCAACGATGGAAGATACAATTGAATGAATACAACTTTAACATAGAATACGTTAAAGGTAAAGACAATAAAGTCGCAGATTTCCTTAGTCGCATAGATGCAGACAATTATCAAATAAATGCATTAACTACAAATATGGAATATGAAAACATAAGTGAAAATGCAACAATTCATTCGGGAGAAGAAGATCAGAAAGATCTTATACCTATTAAAGAAGGTATCGTAAATATTTACACAACTCAAATAATAATTGTCAAAAAAACAACAAAAGGAAATTAAAATATTAAACAAAAAAAGAAAAATATACATCGACGAAACTGACTTAAATTGTGAAAACATAATCATTGACATATTAAGGAGATACATTCCAGAAAAAGGAATTGTAGGTATATTTTGCGAACTTAATGATACTAAATGGAACAAAGTTCAATTAATAATTACCAGCTTGTACTCTAACAATAATAATTTACGTTTTATAAAATGTAGCAATCATGCTTTTGATATACTTAGTTAATATCAATGTTTTGAAAAAATAAAGGAAATACATACAAAAAGTAATCACCGTGGTATGCTTGAAGAAATCAAAAATAAATATTACTACAATGGAATAATGAAATTAAAAAATAAATTCTTAAATAGTTGTGACATCTGTAACTGAGCTAAATGTGACAGAAATCCTGTAAAACCTGAATTAAAACTTTCCGAAACACCCAACGATATTAATAAAATCATACATATTGATATATTCCTTATTGGCAAAAAACAATTCTTTACAGCTATCGATAAGTTTTCTAAACACCTTTACACTAAGGAAACACTAGATCGAAATGCTATTACATTCATTAGCCTTTTGAGAGAAAGAAGCGCAATTCTAGGTAAACCTTACAAAGTAATCGCCGACAATGAATTCAATATGATTAACGTGAAAGATTACTTGAAAAAAGAAAATATCGAACCACATTTCACCTCACCAAAAGCTCATACAGGAAATGCAGACATGAATAGTTGTCATAGATCTTTACTCGAACAAATAAGAATATTAACATTAACCGAACCAGAATTAAACATCGAAAAAAGGTGCTTAAAGCAACTGAATATTATAATAACACAATTCATTCTGTAACTCAATGTAAACCCTTAGAAATACAACAAGGTATTAAAAATAAATCTGACATATTTAAACATCTACATAATAAAAAACGAAAATGGATAGACTATCATAATAAAAAACGCAAACTACCACAACAAATTACACAAAAAGAAGTATACATAAAAAACTATAAACACGAAAGACATAAGGAACAATCTAAACATCGTAAAGTTGAAATAACCAAAACTAAAAACGATATAATATTAATAAAAAAAATAAACCCAAAAATAAAATCCATCAATCGAGAATAAAACGAATAAAGAAATTTACAACACCTGAACAAATAATACCATACAATACAATTGAAGAAACAGCTAAAATTCAACAAATTCTTGAGGGACAATCAAACGAAGTGCTTATCTCAAAATTTAATTTAAATATCACACGAAGTGACATCCGTACATTAAATGGAAACTCTTGGATAAATGATCAAAAAATAAACTTTTACTTCAACTCAATTTCAGAACGTAGTAAACTTCAATTAAATTCACCAAAGGTGTACTGTATGAACACTTTCTTTACACAATGTCTTGAAAAAACCGGATATAATTCAGTCAGTCGTTGGACAAGGAAAATAGACATATTTTCATTCGACTACATACTTATACCAATACATGTAAATAAATCACATTGCACTCTACATCTTCGCGATAAAACGATACAATACTACGATTCATTACACCAACCTAATAACCATATATTAAATATACTTCTTGAATTTTTGAAAACAGATTCAGTGGATAAATTAAATCAACCGTTAAATACCCCCTTTACTACAGAAAATATCAAAACAAATCTCCTACAAGAAAATAGTTTTGATTGCGGAATCTTTACTTGTATAACTGCTAAGTATCTATCAACAAATAAAAATTTAAATTTCACACAAACCAATATTCCCAATTTTAGACAAAACATGATAATCGAAATAACGAATGGAAAACTATTGGACTAATTAACTTCATATTTAAATTACAGACAATGTCATCCATAATTCAAATACTTTTTTTTTCGTCGTTGGGAGGTGGAAATCTTCAAAAGATACCGAGTTGCTCCTGCTTCTCGGCATGTCGGATTTCTACCGACTAAAACCACCTCCCTTTCCTCCAAAAAATCTTTACTCCATTACTCATTGCTTGCACTGTCCGTGTGCAATTTATTTCCTGAAAGCTTGTTCATTTAAATAGTACTTCCCAGACGATGTATATCGGTATAAGGGATAGTACCAGTATCTCAAAAGTTTTATTCAGAGTTCAATATATATAATTTTGTTTCACATTTGTAGCAAGAAAAAAAATATAAGCGTTCTTAAAAAAGATATATATATAAAAACAAACAAAAAAAAATTAAAAAAAAAAATAAAAATAAAATAAAATAAAATAATAAAAAAATGATAAAAAAAATATTACCGTTCTTAATTATTCAAATTGAATTTTCAGTAAATGTTTACGCAGCATGATTTCAAATGTCGTTATGTTACGCGCTTCTTTTATTGTTTGAGGTCGCTTATTGTAAGAATTTGATGCGGCGTTAATCGGATCCATCCTCAGGCGCTCTGTTCTAGCAAATTTTATTAAAATATCATTTGCGTTTCTCATATTGTGGTCGTTTTTTCTCCCATTTATATCTAGTTTCGTTGTTTTCATTTGTTCAATGTGTAAATTTTTAAAAATGAATTTTCCTTTTTCCATGTGAATCAGTCCGTCTACGTTAAGTTCTTGTGCTGTTTTATATACTTCAGATGTAGCGGTCATCCTTTGCAAGTTATATATGGTTTTGTATGCTTAAGTTAGTAGTCGTGACATGCTCATGAGGTTATTTTTGGTAGTTTGGCTCTAAATTATAATCCCGTATGTAATTCTTGAAATTATGTATGCATTTTTAATTTGTATTTTATTTTTAATTGAGAAATAGCTGAAACGATAGAGCAAACCAACGATAGCTGCTATTTTTTTCCTCATATCATTTATATGCGGTGTCCACGTTAGTTTTTCATCGATTGTAAGTCCAAGGTACTTCATATGTTCAACTCTCTGAAGAGTTTTATTTTCTATTTTTATTAGTGGCTCAATATCAGTTTTATTTTTTTGTTTAAAAATAATGTATTTGGTTTTGTTCGTGTTTAATGTCAATTTGTTCCGTATGAGCCATTGGGAATATTTGTCTAAGTCATTGTTTATCTTTTGTTCTAAGTCAGCTTCATTTTTACCTGAGTAAATCAGTATCGTATCGTCAGCGTACATCACAACTTTCCCGTCGATTCCTGAAGTCACCAAGTTGTTTGTATATAACAGGAAAAGAATCGGTCCTAGTATTGATCCCTGTGGTACGCCAATAGTAATCTGCGCTATTTCACTGTTAACGTTTCGAATTTCAGTCCTTTGAAGTCTTTCTGCCAGGTACGTACGCATAAGTTCTCTTGGCATACCAACAATTCCCAAGTTCTTAAGTTTACTTATCAGTATATCGTGCACTACCGTATCAAACGCCTTTTTTAGATCGATAAAAACTGCAGCAACGTAACTTCCCTGATCCAGTTGTGTATTGATATGTCTCATCACTTCTACAATCGCGTCTGTTGTTCCTTTACCTTCCTGAAACCCAAACTGGTTTCTATCTATAACCCTCTTCTGCATTAAGTATTCTTTAGTTAGCAAAGCTAATATTTTTTCCATGATTTTACTCAGTGAGTTTAACAATGTTATTGGTCGAAAATTATTTGGGTCAGTTTCCAGCCCTCCTTTAAATATGGGTATTACCTTGGCGTTTTTTAGATAGTTCGGAAATTGTCCATTCTTGAAGCTTATATTTATTAGAGTAACCAGTATATCTGCAATATTCTCTTTGATTATTTTGATATTATCAACGCAGATACCATCAGGACCCGGCGCGGTGTGTTTTTTCAGAGAATCAATAACATCAATGACTTCTTTTCTAGATGTCAGCCTTAAGTGAAAAGAGCAGATGAGTGACACCTCTTGGCATGCTGAGTCGTTTTTAGGGAGTTCTGATACAATTTTCTGTCCTATTGATATGAAATGATCGTTTAATATATGGGGCATTTCACGTGAAACCGACAACGAAAAAAAAGTGAGGTTCTGAAATTCGTTCATATTGGGCACATTTGTACTTCTAGCGTATATGAATGTGTACACATAATATTTTTGTTATTTGATGTTTAGTTGTTAAGATATGGGATTCTATAGAATTCAAATTTTCACAGCAGGGGTTTTTTGAAATTTTATTTTCATATTGATGCAAGCTATAATCAAATAAAAATGTAGTGTTTTGTATAGAAAATTTACGGTGCTTTTTGATTTTCAAATGATATTCCGAATTTGGATTTTTTTTGCTATGTTTAAACCGGAAGTGAATATTTAAAATATTTTTTTCAATAACTTCGACCATTTTAATTTTTACCTTTTTTACTGTAAAATAAAGCTTGACATGTATACAATTCACCATAAAAATTGCAGAATGGGATCTAAATTAGTTTAGGAGATGTATCAATTAGAGTGCGTGCATGTCGCTCTGAGCGTGATACCTGTCGCTTGTTAAAGTTGTTTGGTGATGTAAAAATACATTAAAACGTTGATAATTTTTCATTAATATTGATTTTATATTGTTGCCTTACCTGTTTGTGTCATTCTGAAATTATTTAATACCTAAATTTAAAATAAAATGTAATACTTTGAGAGAAATTATGTGTAGAAACCATTTTCAAAATAAAACATTATTTTAAGTGATTTTTTCTCATATTATAATTCATTAATGACTTACAATATAATTAATTAGTCAACTGACTGTGTGAAGTGGCGGCCCGCGTATAACATTTTTAATAAACAGCGCTTGCTCGGATGGTGGTTTGGGGTCTCCACGGGCAGAACAGTCCTTATTTTGCCCTTATGGGTTCGTGTATTGACCACCCTGCGTGGCGAACGCAACGTGTTATTGTTTCATCTTGAAATTTTATGACAAATGTGCCGCGTAGCTTTCGAGGATTGTTGTTGATGGTTATCGTTCCATTGAAATCGTTCACGAGGATCGAATCCGCGGTGATTTCCTCTATCAATGGTACTTGTAGGCTGCTGATGGTGTTGCGGGTTGAGTTTTAGCTTCGTAGTATGTTGGGAAGACAGGATAAATAACTTTTGTCAAGCAAATCGATTTGTTTGCAAATTGCTTGATTATTGTACGTCTTACATTTGTCTATTTTTTAAAATATTATTGTGTGCAGTTTCGAAAATTGTATGGTTTGTTTTTACAGGCTTTACAAAAATGTTTTCAAAGATTTCGATTTTTCATTAGTCATTACGTCTGCTGATTGGAATAGGCCTTCGGTTGCAATATATGGTAATTTGTCTTTATCGAAAATTTGGATGGCCTTTTCTATTTCTTGCCTACATAACATCATTGAATTAACGATTTCAATTTTTGCGAAGTCTAAGGCAGAATTTACAGTAATAAGTTCCTCTTTTATTAACCTAAGCGTATCTTGTAGCCTAATAGCTAGATCATATTTGTGGTGCTCGTTTGATTTTACAAATTTTAGGATTTGATTAGAAATTGTGGTAAGACTGTTCATTCGATCGGTTAATGATTTGTTTAAGATTATTTAGCTGTTGTTGTTTTTATGGAAGTTATTCATTTTGTCTTGGATCATTTGGATTCCATGCGAGTTACATCCAAGTGGTTCCGATAAAATCTAACGATCTTTTCGAAATTTTTGGTTGTAGGTGTTCCAAAGGCTACTGAGTTCGGAAAAGCTCTTGGATGAGGTAAGGGTATAGAAAGCTACTGTTGTTGACTTACAGTTCGATTGCATTAGATGTTTCTAATATATATTGTGCGTACTGGCCAATATTCACATCATGTATGATGTTGAAGGTCCCCATTGTTATTTTTGCATTACCCTATTTCATGGTTATAAGTTGAGAATTTCTATAGTTGAATACCTTGACTTTGCAAGATGCCAGGCGGGCGAATCTGTAAAGAGAAGTCAGTTGCATATATTACTTTTATAATTTGTTTTTTCAGATTCGGTGATGACTGTTATGTTTTGCTTTTCTCCTGTTTCCTGTCGAAACGTTGGTGTTAATTTTGAACCTAATGTCTTAATTCTTTTGATATAAATGTTGTCACCAGCATTATAATTTTTAGTGGGTTTCCTAGTTTTGTTGTGGTATATATGATCTTTGTTTTGTTTGGATTTCAGTTTATCAATGTTCTGTTTCCGGATTTTTTCGAACTCTTCGGGAGTTACTCTTGGCAAGCAGCCGAGGTAGAATTCTACGGGTTGTTTTTCCCGTAGTGGAATGTATGGTAAACTTATACTCATTTACCGACTTTTAAAGTAGCTTTTCAAATGGCTTATGAGGATCATCCCATGACCGCGATTAGAGTGGAGGGGGAGCGTTGTATTTGGCCATTTGCGATTCCTCTTCCATCATGGGTGACAGGGATATGAACCTAATTGCACTTTCATTGTCTACTACAACGTTTTCTGGCATAAAAAAGAAGAACTGGTGGTGATGCCAGAACTTTTGCTTGAAGACATTTTGTGAATTGATCGATCGCAGTGAGAACTATTTTTTTCAGTCGAAAATAAATCGATGTGCACCGTGTGTTCCGGATACTTTGGAATGAGAGTAGCGTTAGATAAGGGTTTATTCATATGCCTTTCGTACTTCTTTTCCTTGCACGTTATACAACGGGCGACAAGCCTTTTGATTCTAGCGGATATTTGTGGGAAGGCGAAGTTTTCCAACATCTGGAGACTAATCTCTTCTGCACTCCTAAAGGTTCTCTTATATGTGTTGAGAATTCTTACTGCTTATTGTAGCGCATTTTATATATCTTCCACTATTTTGCATATGAAGTGAATTCAATAATGTATAAAGTGCTGTGGATAAACATTCTGAATAACCCCTTGCGTTTTTTCGTCACTTGTTGCTCACTCACTGTATTCGGATTTAAGTAACGTTTCAAACTATTCATGATGTCACCCTCCGTATAATCTGGCTGAATCATAATATGCCCAGTGAAATTATCAAAAAGATTCACAATTTGGTAGCTTCATTTGTTACCTATGTTTAGGACAATTTGGTTACGAAAAACGTTAATTGGTGTCTCGACGAGGGTAATCGCGTTTTGGGATGAACTTTTGTCGCTGTGTTCTGTTGGCGTTAATGAATTGGCATCTAGTGAGTTTGATGGTCTGGAAAGACAGTCAGCAACCACAACTGCCTTGTCTGGTGTTTATAATAGTTCTTAATTATATGCCCCATGGATTCCGGTGTTTCATTTCCTGTTAATATTTTTGTTAATCAAGGCAACCTCTTACTGGTGATCCATCTAAATATTGACTTTTTGGGAAAGTTTCTGAATTTTTTCAATGCCCATATAATAGCCAGCATCTCCTTTTCAATTGCCTCACAATTTTTCTCTGGTTTACCTAGGGTACGCGACAAAAAAATTAGTGATGAGAAAACTTCCCTGATGGCATAGTTGGAAGCGTCTGTCGTTAGTTCGAAGTTGTTGTCAACTTTAGGACAAGATAATTATACGCCTTTGGACATAGGGATTCTCCTTAATTTTAAAAAAGCATCCATGACTTTCTTTTCGAGGTTGATAGGTTTATTTCTTGAAACGTGCCTGCACACTTGCTTGTTCTTCCCTTTTAAGGAAGGTGGCAGGGGTTTGGTGAGTCTAGCGTTGTCGCGAATAAAGCTTTCCGAGGAATGACCAAAGCTCTTTTAGGGGTTTGGTGGTGGCAAAGCTGCAAATACATAAACTTTTTCGCGTTTGTTTTTATGCCGTTGGCGCTAACGGCAAAAGTCAAAAATTTTACGTCTCTTATAAGAAATTCACACTTATTTGATTCAACTTTCATGTTCACTCGCTCAAGAGTTCTAAGGACTACTTCCAGATTTGCTTTTCGTAATTTTTACTTCTTCCACAAGTGCTCTTCGTAATTTTTATCAAAGATAATAATATCATCAATGAATACATATACATACCTTGACCTGATGTGTCCTCGTAGAATGTCATCTAAGGCATGCTGAAATATAGAGGGTGCGTTTTTGAGTCCAAATGGTAGAGAATGCGGTTTTTTCAAACCCATTTCCTTTTAAAGGGATTTGATGGCAGCTTCTTTTGAAATCAATGATAGAAAAGTGTATTTTTCTGATAATGATTCTTGGCCCAGAGCGATCGATGACCGCTTTTTGAAATAAGATCTGGCACACGGCTTGGTGAAACTCGTGTATGCTACGATTCCCTTGAACAAGGGTCGTCGTCTGATAATCGAAAGTGCCCAGATACCTTTCATCAGCATAATGCATTGTGAGCCATTTGAGATTTTTACCCAATGGAGTGGGGTATTGCATGAATCCAAAGCTACATCGGCTTGACCGATGACTTTGTTTCAGATTACGAACCAAATTCCGTTTTACTTAGGCATCTCTTTACGCTCTTCTTCTACGGGCTGAATTCACCTGGGTTGCCTGGGAAGTCTCTCGATCTTCGAGTACGTGAGGGATTCGATCCATGTTAGAAAGGTTCTTATCATGACCGGCGTTAATGCTTACGTCTCTTTCGTTATGAATTTTAGACACGGGATTCATTATGCTTTTGAATATTTGTCTCCCTGCGCTTGAAGAGTATGTGCTACATTTCAGCTGATAATATCTGTTAGTTCGTTTCGAAGAAGGGCTACATTTCACGTTTCGGTGGGTAGATCTATTAGACATTTAACATTTTGGTGCAATATTTATATCAACTCAAATTTTATTATTTTTACCTTAATAATATTTAGATTAGGAATGAGGTCCAATATATGTGTTCTATTTTTATAAATTTATATTTTATCATGATCTTGGTAATGAGTTATTGCCTTATATTTATATATATATATATATATATGTATATATATATATATATACATATATATATATACATATATATATACATATATATACTTATACATATATATATATATATTTATATATATATATATATATATATATATATATATATATATATATATATATATATATATATATATATATATATATATCAGTTAAAACCTCACAGGTGCATTTACAAAACACCTAATTCAACAACATGCAACGAACATATTCCAAGATGCAAATATCAAATTCTGTCAACGACTCGTCCGTTTCCGTTCCCAAGAAGCATCAGCAAATTCCTCCACGATGACGTTGTCACACACTTGAAATTAAATGATAGGAGTCTAGTCCAATTTCTTGTTGCGCATTGATGTAGGATTTATTGAATAAAATTATATAATTTTGGTTTATCTGGTCGCCTTGCATTAACTGGCACCCGAGCAGGGACCCCGTAAAATAAAAGTAGTCGGTAAAAGAAAGGATACAGTGATACAGGAAACAGTGAAGCTGATAGCCGCTACCGCCCTTCCAACCAACATTAAAAACAGCATAAGCAAATATGCAAAAAATTGTAATGTAAGTTATTAACTTCATTTTTTACTATATTCATTATTTGAATATATATATATTTCTCACTAACCATATCATTTTTTTTAATATAACTTTTTGATTCGATTGCTGTTGACATTTGATTTGATTTTCCATGCGCAGGACAACCTGCATCTGGATTTTGATTAACCTATAAACCCTTATCAAATCGAAAATCTAGCTAGTTTGGACAGGGTACCCGACGTAGTAAAAGGTCTACGCGATTTTTCAGGTGAACCAAGAGAATTCAGCTCCTGGGAGAAGAGTGCCAAAATAACTCTGATCCTTTTTGAGTCACTAAGAGAATCCCAGTATCCTCAGCGTCGTGAGAAACAAGATTGTTGGGCAAGCAGATACATTCCTCGAAGCATACAATATCCTCCTCAATTGCGAACGAATCTCCAAGTGCCAAACGTTGCAATACGTGATGAAAAGAAATTTGTTAACCCTGGAATACCAAATGACATGTTTGGTTCAACGTAGCAATAGCATTGAAGGGTTCATCTAGGCCGTGTTTCAACATTTATCATTAATATTGAACAAAATTTTGTGTTTAGAAATGAGTGCCGAAGCCAGAAGTGTTTTGGTTCGATCGTATCGCGATAAAACACTTGACACCTTCATACAAGGTCCCAAGGTTTAAAGCATCAAAAAACCGGTCGACTTACCACAGGCTTTCTTGCTTTGCCTTAAACTTGAAAACGTAAACTTTCATATGCGAAATGCAAATAATACAAACCGTAAAACACGCCAAAGTCAAACACAACCGCTTATCTCTTCACGTCATAATGCTTCACAACACCCGCCTTCTAACGTATCGAGACAATTTCATTATTTTGATCAATTTGACCCAGCACCTCGACCATATAAATCAAGTCACATTTATCGCCTGTTCCAAGAAAATCAATTTCAGCTCAACCAATTCCAACTACCACAACATTTTCAGCCAAATCGTAATTTCCTTTCTTCTGAAGCCTTAACATACGCTGGAGCCAATGGATATCGATCATTCCATACTTTCACGAGCCATCAACTATTAAATCGCCCACAACCAAATGGTCCATTTAAACGCCCAATATCCCATATAATTCACCAGCCCCGCAAACTTTTATACACAAAATTTTATCATACAACCCGAGACTCGTATTGATGCTGTCTATTTGAATAATCGTGATATGGACGCACTAATAAAATGTTTCCAAGCGGGCGAGACAAATCCTTCGCTGCCAGATGTAATAAATTTTAACGAACCAGAAGTCAGCCACTACAACCAACCAATCAACGAAACAGAAATTCAAAACCTAACAAAAACGCACAACCCAAATACCAACGAACATCGAGATGTTCAGCTAATGCCACTGCTGCCTCCGTCCCAGGAAAACCCTGGCAGACTTTGCGGTACGTTCAAAACTCGTCGGCCGTCTGTTTCCGGCCGTGAAGTTTCAATTGAGTTTGTACTCCTGATTAATCACTGGCCCAGCTCTGAGCACATATTCTCATATGGGAATGTGTCAACTCTCGCATGGCCTTCGGCATAGATAACCATGGGGTCTCGGGGTAACTGCACAACGAGTGAAAATAGTGGCTGTGAGTACAAACAGTACCAATGAGGATCCACTTAGCCCGGAAGGGAAGTGGAAGAAGCTGACGCGTCCTTCTGTAGGGCGGAAGACAGTAATGTCCAATCGGACAGTAATCTGCCTAACCCTCACTTTTTCCGGGGGTGCATGCACCAAGGCAGCTATGCCAGGAGCAAGTATCCCTCAGTTAAGCCCTCTACCACCGTTTCTACTTCAGGTGTTAAGAAATCCTGGCCCTCCACCAAGGTGTCGTGACGCTGGCTGGTACCAGGGTCACGTCAAAGTGATAGCCTGCACGGATCAACGTTCAGTGGATCTATACAAGCACGCTATCGGTAGATTGGGAGAAGTCTGGCCTGGAGCAAAGCTGAATGCTGTCTCTAGGGAAGACATCCCGAATAGGTCTCGGTCCAGGGCGTGGATACCAGCGGAGCCATCCACACCGGAGGAAATTGTTGACCTAATTAAGCTCAGCAGTGCTGACCTCCCGATGGAAAACTTGCAGGTAGCTAAGGAAAGCGAGCCTATCAATGGACAGCGAGAGGCCCTTATAATCCTCAACGAGGAATCACTAGCTGCATTGGAGTCGATGGGCGATATGATAAGCGACGGCTTTTCGGCAATCACCTTGCGAGTATATCGCAAGGACCAAGGACCGTTGGAAAGGCAGTACGGGAGTCAAGTAAAGACAGCGGGAGTGAGGTAATTGTGGAAGCATCAGTAGATCCGAACGTGGACCTCTCTGAGTCAGATCTTCTCTCTGATGACGGAAGAAGTACCTCCTCCACTGCGGAGTTGGCTGGGAACTCCTCAAATCCCTCGACCTGGTCGAGGAGGAGAAGATGACCTTATCTGACGTGGAGGCGGAAAAAACTCTGTGTCGTGATGCTCAGGTTTATACAGATAAACCTTCATCACTTTAAGACGGCATCCGCTGCGTTGCTCCTCCACCTGGCTCAACAAGAAAAGGAGCTAATACTGGCCCAGGAACCTTAGGTTGTAAGTAGTAAGTGACGTACCTCCGAACCGGGTTTTGTATGGGTGGGAACCACTTTTTCAATCACATCCAATCAGTGGTGGTTGGGTCTTGGTGTACGTGGTTACAAGGGGTTTAGATGGGGAATCAGTGCCATTTTGCGTCTGGGGTACGGTCGCGTGGTGGCGTTGATTTGTTGTTTGTAAGAGGGGTGTTGCGGTTGGTTGGTTGGGGTTGTCAGGTGGTATGCGGTGATTTGTGTTGGTAGAAGGGTGTAGAGGTTTGTTCAGGTGTGTGGCGGTGATTTGTGTTGTGTTGTGAGGGGTTGCTGAGCGTGGTTGGTAGAAGGGTGTAGAGGTTTGTTCAGGTGTGTGGCGGGGATTTGTGTTGTGTTGTGAGGGGTTGCTGAGCGTGGTTGGTAGAAGGGTGTAGAGGTTTGTTCAGGTGTGTCGCGGTGATGTGTGTTGTTAGATTTGCATGGCGAACAGATGTGTGCATGCAGATATATTAAGAGTGTTATTTGCGAAGCGTTGAGCGATGTTGTGGGCCCAGTCGGTTGGTTGCTAGGGGTGTGGGGTGTGTTAGAAAGGAGAATCTATTGAGTTTTTGTGAAATTGATTACCAGGGCGTCATGAAAGGCTGACGGCAAAATATTCATGAAATGCCATGCGCACGGTGAATATCTGTAGCGTCTGTTCAAGACAACGAATGATGGGGACAGGGTAAAGCCTTGCACGCACATTTTCTGGGGCACAGTATCAAAATTAGCTTAATGTATTACGAACCCAATGATCTTCAATACGCCGTGTTACTGTACATTATTTGTGCCAAAGGCAAGCCGAATGATGGGGACAAGGTAAAGCCTTGCACGCACAATTTCTGGGGCACTGTATCAAAATTAGCTTAATGTATTACGAACACAATGGTCTCCAAAACGCCGTGTTACTGTACGTTATTTGTGCCGAAGGCAAGCCGAAGGCAAGCCGAATGATGGGTGAAAAGAAACAGGCAGCAATATTAATGATAATTGCCATCCATGCTGAATTCTGATACTTACCTTAATGCATTACAAAAAGGATCCAATTATCTTCATACACATGTACGTTGACATCTGTTTAGATACCCATGATCGGACAGAGGTATTGTAGTACATAGTTATATGTATTAATTTTCTTAATACTGCGAGACAGTATACCAGGAGTTCATTAATTTAGGAGGTTAAAATATCTCAAGTCTTTTTTGAAGGCAAACGAATGATGGTAAAAAAGACGATCAACTCGAATGAGGCCTATACGTGGTTTTATTGTAATTAAAGGTATTTCCTCAAGATTGACCGTCAACAGGTGCTTCTTTCGTGTAGAGATGTATCATGAATGATCAAGTACTTAACGGCAGGTTATTCGTTTTTTTCTTGTTGGTTGCTGAGGAACTGTAGATTAGATATTTCGCTAAACTGTAGGTATCTAGTATGCTTCAAGAACCTACGAGACAAGAGTCAATTTCATCATCTCGCTAAACAGATATAGCCTGAAAATAGTCCGGCGCTTATGAGAATATATAAAGAAATAACTCAACAACCTCATAGCTATTTGCTAATAGACCTAACACAGGATATAAATGACACCTTACGTTTTCGCACCGACATATTTAATACAACATTTGTAACGTGTTATTTCTCCCCAGATAGTTTGAAAGAAGACAATGGTGTCACGAATGAGACGATTAAAGGACAACAAGCACATGCTCTACGTTCTTAAAAAAGCTAGCTCGTGTTTAAGAAAAGCTATACTGAAAACCGCCGATCACGAAAAAATTAAAACTCTATGCGAAATCACACACAATACACGGAAAGGAAATCATTTGCCTAGAGGAAAAATATTCTCACGGCTTTGTAAATATAAAAAGAGTATGCGTAAGCAAGGGGAGGCTAATCGATCCGTTCCACGCCAACGTAAAGTGTTAATTCAACAAGGCGGATTCTTACCCGTATTGCTAGGAAGTGTTCTTTCAGGTGTGGTAGGGTGTTTAATTGAAAAATATGCATAGAAATAGCAGTCTTAATAAAATGCTTCTATTACCCCCGGAAGTAAATGAACGTTTAAAGGAGACAGTTGAGAGCGCTAGTACACAGACACTGTTTAACAAAACCATGAGTAAGATACTGAAGAATAAGCGCCAAAATGATGAAGCAAAATGGTTTCAGTACCGGAATGTGCTAATACAATATCTAAATGCTAGACGAAGAAAAAAATCATTTATGGAAATGAAAGCTGAAAATCTTTCATCGAAAAACCGCATGGATAGTCAGAAATATAAGAATTTGCGTGAAAACAGCACACAGACGAGGTTTCTGTTTAAAAACGAAATACCCACACAAACTTCGCCTCCACGACCGGAGGAGATATTCGAGTCGATAAACGAAATAACACTAATGAAGCAAGAACTGTCAGTTGCTTTTGAGCAACGATTATCAGCAAGTGGAATAGCAAAAAGTCTTAAGCTTGCTTCCAAAATAAGGAAAAGTGTGGCTGATTCATTTGAAGGAACCAGCAAAGACTACAAAATAATAACCGATGAAGATGATATAACGCAGTATACAATTATAGCGGATATGAGTGTGGATGAACTGGATGACGTTTTCTCTGATTTAGATGCAGTAGATGATAGAGGTACTGTAATGTCAGATTTCGATGAAGTAGGTCTAAAGTCTGGCAAGCAATCTATATTAAGACCCTCTCGCCTAAACCATGATCGGCAAAGTGAGCGGTTAAGATTGAAGACCGAGCCTAGTTCCAGAGTTAAAAACGTGAATTGGGACAGAATTAAAAAAAATGCCTATAAATATAATAGATGGCGAGTTCTACTTGTGTCTCTTGAGCAACAGTTCGCTAGGAATTTACCCTGACAATACGCTATCATTTTTTGAGATTATATTACCGAGTGTGTGTAAGTTTACCGGCAATTGGTATGTCGGAATAACGGTGATCGCTCTACCAAAACGTAATAAAGAAAAAAGCGAATCAGGCAGCCGCGGAATTTCTAAACGTTCTATACCATCTAAAGATAAAAGCGTTACCAAAGCACCACAATCTTTAGCAGTTCAAAAAGATCCAAAAGCAATAATCACTAAAGTTGTTGAATTGGCAAAGGAACATGTTCGTTTTAGATGGTATGCTAATGATTTGCAAAAGTTATGTTACAAGGATAATGATATGAACTTTTCATCATTTCTTTCGTCATTTTTCTTAGCAATTAGACCTGACTTTTATAACTATTACCTGGCCGAAATTAAACAAATAATGTACGATCGTATTGAAGAAGATAGAGTTGGAGAGGTAATCTCCGACATAAGAAGTATTATAGAAGAAAGAGATTTTTGCATACATATTTATCAGTCCGGTAAGATTGCTCAGAAAGTTTATTTAAAGTCAGATACAAAATTTGAATCATTCCGAGCGCATTGAACAGATACTTAGAAACAAACGAAACCACAATGAATTATCACAGATGGTTGATCAGTATATTTATCCGTCAAATAGTTTAAGGAAGAAACGGGATAAAGAAGAATAAAAGAGTCGTTTGATAAATCAATAATGCTGGACAGTATAAGTCAGCTGGAAAAATCATTGTCTGTACTTGAAAAAAGAACACATTGTGACACGCCCTCCAAAGCTATCGGTGATTGTGAAGAAAACAATTTGATATATGTTTATACGGATATTATTAAACCCAGAATAACTGCAAGTAAACTGGTAAGAAATCTACGAGCAATCCCGCTAGGAAGTTGTGATAGCATTTGTAATGAAAT
The DNA here is from genome assembly GCA_963942545.1 of Oxycera nigricornis. NCBI lineage: Eukaryota > Metazoa > Arthropoda > Insecta > Diptera > Stratiomyidae > Oxycera > Oxycera nigricornis. Next base: position 72,408,939 of record OZ012662.1, read on the forward strand.
GAGTAAGAGCGAACGTTGTCGCTTCGAAATTTCAAGCCAGCAGGACTTTCGTCTTGTTGGCCTCAATGGACGTTAAGTCCCCGGGACGAGGCAAGGAGCCCATGTGTCGTTCAGACGAATTTGGGTTCGGCCTCTATCTAGCTAGAGGAGTGATGGCTGCTGGCAGGCCAGCTCATCTCGACGCGTATCTTCGTGGGTGCGTTCTCTAGCATCAGTCCCTAATCTCATTTCCAGAGATTCAGCCATCAAATTGCCCGCTTACATACCGACAAAAAAAATTTCATTCAACAAAGCAAACTATTCATCTTGTGAGGCTATACCTCCTACGTTACTTTACACAAAGAATTCTCGCGCGCATACCGAGATAATACCGCGTTCAAGGGCTGCCCGAGAGAAAAAAATCTTTACGTTACATCGGTCTATTGGTGGAATTCCGAAGCTACTCAAAACAAAAACAGGCAAGAAAGGAAAGAAAACGAAAGACTACCGCGTACCGAAACAATCTCTCGGGTGGCCGTGCTACTCTCGATTTGGAAGACTAGCTTCAGCGGAGCTCGCCAGGCGCAGATGTCGCTGCCTGGGCCCGCCCTACCATGTCCTAGCGCTTGCGTGTCCGCATGTGTTGTGCGCACTAGGCCCACCACTACTCACCTTGGCCGGGCTATTCCGTTATCTGTTGGAAATGGAGGTCATTCGAGAGGGAGAGCCCTCAAGGAAACTCTGGATTATTCAATTCATTATAAATTTATTCATTCTCACTTCAAATAGGTACAAATTACTAAAAAAAACATTTAACTAAAGAGGCGAAACGCTAGAAAATTTAATTTGTAATTATTATAAACTACTTTAAGGTATATAAAAAGAAACTTTACTTTACGGATGGTATCGATTTGTTTTTTTTAAATATTTCTATATTGTAAATGTTTATATATAAATATATATATATATATATATATATAAATATATTCTTCAAAGGGTCCATAGCTACAGATGTCAATCTGTTGTATTTTTCATAATTCAAAAAAAAATATTTTATTTTTCCTACTACTACTTCCAGACTCATACTTCTGTGATTCGCTTAGAACTAGAATTATTCTTACATAATGTTTAACCTTACATTCTTAAAGTAAATACATTCGGTAGTATGGTCTGGCTATATAATAATGGATGCTTTGACTTACTCAGCGTTTACATGTAACTACTCTTTTAAAACATGATTACTCTCCTTTTTCTTGACATCTGGTTCTATATGTGTCCACCATAAACATTTTTTTATATGAAATGAAACTAGGGAGATACTTTAAGTCCTTCCGCACAGACACCTAAGCACACACATCGAGGCCGCAACGAATATGATCACCACTAGCATGAACTGTAAGCATAGTTGTGGCTCAATCGCCCAAAAAAAACGTTCGAGCGTAAACACACTGAAGGCGGGTTAGTTAGTTCTAATCACTGAAAATTAAGGCATTGGTGCCAAATCGTTAAGGGTTTTGCATTGCCTTCTTATCGACTCACAAAATTCGTTCCTAACCAAAACCATCATTTGCTCGCTTTTTTTCTTTTCTTGGGTAAATCTCTTGCTACATGATATCCAATTACCGATTGCGATTAAAACCAACCGCGCTAGTGTTGTGAACGATGAAATCCAAAATAAGGAGGAATGGGCCAATTGATTTAAGTATTGGTGCAGTAACCAGCATAATGTTCAAGTGGCCAAAAATTAGTTATACTCTATCAGGTACAACAAAAATCAGTTGTGTGCATCTCGAATCGCTTTCAGAAAGACTTCTCCTCTTCGCCCTTCGTTTGCTGATCCATTTGTATAACCAAAAAAATCATTTCTAAAGCTAGAAACGAAGAAAAGCCACTTCGCTGTAAACTAAATACAAACAAACCAATCACTCTGGCTTTGTTGCCACACAATACCGAAATTACTACCGGAGACATGTGCGATTGGCGTTAAAGGGTTAACTGTTTCGACACTGGGGATTCGCGCTTAACCTCAATCGTTTTGTCTCTTCTTCGATTCTTTTGGGACACCCATGGCCTCTATTATATAGTCGATAGAAAAGGCGTGCACTGTTATTGTAACGGTACCTGGTCGGCACAAGAATTTCTAGGTTAAGCGCACGAGTGCCGGCACCACTCGGATGGGCTATCGAAAAATCTTTCAGCCTGTTGGCCTGTTTGCTTGGTCTTTCAAGCAAGAAACTCCCCGGTTAGAGCACTAATCACACCGAGTTTTAGCTGCTTTGCGCGCAAGATTCTTCCTCCTTCCACAACCGCCGTTACTCTCTTCAGAATTCATTTTTTACTTATCATTTTTTTCTGCAACTCGGACCTATTTACTTTCGCGTGCAAAAAAAATACAATAATGCTTCTTCGCGACTCGCAATTCTCCTCCAGTTTTCTTTGATTTAATTACACTTGTGAACGTCACACTCTCCAGAATTTTCCAACCCACAACTTCACTCCACGCGGACTTCTTTCTTCGCTAGTCCAGTCCGCTCGAGCTCAAAAAAACGAATCCCTGTCTCCCTGGCAGCAATCCCACTCGTCCGTCCGCTAGCGGTTCTCCGCCAAAACCGGTCGGGTGGCTGGCCAAACCAGACTCTCGCTTGAGCGCTGCAAGCTGGTTTTTCTCGGTGTGCATGGATGCCGCTTCTGGATCCACCCAAAGATTCCAAAAATTATTATTTTTGCCTGCGTGCGCTATTACAACACAGGCATGAAGGCGAGTGCTTCAAGAGCAGTCATGCCTGAGAACCTTATGCCCGAATGTCCTTCGTGTGGTAAATTCCCAAGGCCTTGTTGTCGGGACCTACTACTCGAAAACAAGCATTGCCATGTTTGCTTGATATGGTGGCCTTAAGGAATTTATTGTCGAGTTTGGCGTTGAAATGATCCACAGCCTTACTTTGACCGAAATTTCGGACGTAGACTGTGTCTCCTACTCTAAAACGAAGCTCTCGGGAGCGTAGTTTGTGTGGCTTTTAGCAATCGGTCTGACACCTCGCGGCGTATTTTTGCCATTCTTTCGTGTGGTAGCAATTCAGACTCAGGATCATTTAACGTTTGCAGCTTTCGCAGCAAAGCGTAGGAACTCCCGTGTCCGACCATGTTTTGGCCAAACACCACAAAATATGGAGCCAAAGAAGTATGATGGGCAGTACGTAGCGCACAGTTGATGGCCGACAACTTCCGATCCCAATCGCGCTGACTAGGGTGGACATTTGCGCGTATCGCTGCTAACACGGAGCGATTTACGCGTTCAGACGCGTTTGCCTGGGGGAATAAATGGCTGTGTAGGTGTAACGCACTCCGTACTCTTCTAAGAGCTGATTAAAGAGTTGGCTCCTGAACTGAGGCCCATTATCAGAGACGATAGTTTCGGGAACTCCAATCAAATGGAACAGGTCCTCTTTTAAATATGAGGTGATAGTTTTTTGCGGATGTAGCCCGGAGTGGTTTTAAAAACGAAAATTTGGACAAATGGTCCAGGACTACTAGAATGAAAGTGTGGCCTGCCGACGACCGAGGGTATGGTCCAAGGAGATCGATGTACAAACGCTGAAAGATGCGTTCCGGAACAACCGTAGGACGCATGGGAGCTCGTAGAGTTTGGTTGGGCGCTTTGGTCATTTTGCAGACGTCACACGAACTGACATACTCAGTGACTTGTTTGGTAATGGATGGCCAGTAATAGAACTCTTTATATCGCTTGAGTGTTTTTCCGACACCCCCGTGAGCACTAAGCGGATGGTCGTGTGCTCGCTGTATTACGGAGGCAGTCAGTTCGTCCGGAACCCAAAGTTTCCATGCGTCTCTGTCCTTGGAAATGTCTCCAGTGGCATACTGGCACCGTTTGTACACGAATCCCTCCAGGACTCGTAAATCCGGCAATTGAACTTGATTATTAGAGATTTGTTTTGCAAGCTCTAAGTATTTTCCGCTACTGAATTGGGGAGAGTAAAGGTCGATCTCTAAGGTGCTGGTAGAAATCTCTTCTATTTCTAGACCCTACGGGGAAAATACGCGCGATAGCAAGTCAGGCACCATGCCATTTGGGTAGTGCAATGCACCCCAAACGATGCAACGGTTGATGGATAAGGTCATCCCAGCACACATACGCCACCAGGTCTTCGTCTACTTAGATGACCTCCTGTTGATCACATGTTAATAATTTTTGGAATCTTTGCGTGGATCCAGAAGCGGCAACCATGCACACCGAGAAAAACCAGCTTGCAGCGCTCAAGCGGGAGTCTGGTTTGGGCAGCTACCCGACCGGTTTTTGCGGAGAACCGCTAGTGGCCGGACGGGTGGGATTGCTGCCAGGGAGACAGGGATTCGCTTTTTTGAGCTCGAGCGGACTGGACTAGCGAAGAAAGAAGTCCGCGTGGTGTGAAGTTGTGAGTTGGAAAATTCTGGAGAGTGTGGCATTCACAAGTGTAATTAAATCAAAGAAAACTGGAGGAGAATTGCGAGTCGCGAAGAAGCATTATTGTATT